>OZ012741.1:251731572-252331572 GCA_963859935.3 Lathyrus sativus
AAACGGCTCGATGATGAATCGAGAATTAGTTTGAAAATAGCTTGAATCCGCTCTAGTCCCTATGGGTGCTCCTAGGAGATAAACTAATAATCAAAGAAACGCGAAACATACATCAGAATGGGAGAGGGATACATGTAAGTTACACGGGATTGCACGAAATAAAGGGGTCTCATTGTCAGGTAGCCCAAGAGAAAGCCGTGTGTGTGCATTGTGTCCTAAACTACGCCTTGAGAAAAGTCGGGCACGACTCAAAGTTAGGATACCTGCAAAAGACCAAAGATCCAACAGTCCACCAATTTGGCTTTTAGGAGTTTTGATAATTTATTAGGTATTTTCGAATATGGGTGAGTGAGAATGAATAAATATGATATGATAATAATAATATGAATAAATAATATGACAATAATATAGTAAGATAATATAAAAATAATATCCACAATAATATTTAACGGAAATTAAATTCAATGGTCAATGAATAGAATCGGGACTCGAAAGAATAGGATCTCGTCTTAATCACAAACATAATGTCGATTAATCGAAGGTAGCCTATCACGATCCCAAAGTACGGAAAATGACCCCAATGGTCATTCACCATAGATTTGAAATCGAGAAGGTATCAACTTCGATACGCGACGCTTACGAATAAAAGACTTCATCGATCCAAAAAAGTGAATAAAAATCGGAAAAAGAAGGTGATCTCAGATCCTTTGTTTCACGCCAATAATTTGGCGGCTAAACGGTGGTAATCTCGTCATCGACCCTCAAAAAGCAAAAAGGTGGGGTAAAATGCCCAATGAAAATTAGAAATAAGAAAATCTAACTCTAAAAAAAGTTCCAAAAGAAATTAATAAAAACTTCTAAAAGGAAAATTAATAAAAATTAATTAATATAATACATCTTCATAATAATTTTTTTAAAACAAAAATAAGATTGTATACATATTTATAACCAAATTGTTCAAAAAAAAAAAAAAACAGAATTTACAAATAAAAGAAAACAGGGGGGGTATGAAACAGAAACAGGGGGCTAGGGTATGAATGAGCATCATATGGGCTCGCAGGCCCATCAGCTCAAAAACAAGTAAAAAAAATGTGGCAAAAAAAAACGGTACTATGGGCCTGTCAAAGAACCCGGTACACTCCAATTCAACCAGTGTTGAGGTAAGACATTATCACACGACTAACATTGGAATATTGCTTCATAAGCATAAAAAATTCTTTAGGAAAATCAAATGCCTCCACACTCCAGATTATAATCAGATCCTTACGAAATCGGAGACTGAAAACAGGGTAAGAACCAGATCTAACCAAATTGGAAAAGGAAAAAACCAATGCTCAGAGAAAACCATCCCCTCATCAACGAGCTTCGCCTCATTCTCTCAATCCATCTTTCGTCTGTATTTTCAGGTTCGAAACCGATTTAAATTGGCTTTGTATTGTCCGTCTCCTCTTCATCTCATATAATCTCTTTTTTCTGGTTTAATGGGTTGAGCTTGATGAAGAAGATTAGTGTTCTGAAAATGGGTTTCAGTTTGTTGAAGGATTCGGTGAGCTACGAAGAAGTTTTGGGTTGGATTTATAAGAGGCAGAGGGTTTTATTGTTGGATATGGAAGAAATGGGTTTGTGAGGATTGAAAACAATGGAAAATCGGTTTGTTGTTGGGAAAAACGAAGGAGAAGAAGATTTAGGTTTTCTTGTTGTTGTTGATTTTGGTTGATGAAAAAGGGTAGAGTATGAAGGTTGTTGAGAAAAGGAGTAGAGGTTTATGCGGTTTCTTTTCGGAAGAAACAGAGTGGAAAAGGGGTGGTGAAGTATATAGGTTTCGCTGTTGTTGCTCTTGGTTCAAGATGCTTGGAGGTTGGGGTATTACTCTCTCCTCTGCTGATATCAATTGTTTTGTTTATTTATTCCTCACCAGTTGGAGATGGTGCGAAGGACTTGAAGGTTTTGTCTTTTTTTTGAAGAAATTAAAGAGTGGGAAAACGTTTCGGATTCTTTTTGAGGTGAAGATTGGGTTTGTGCTATGTTTGAAGAGAGGTTCAAGGGTTGTGTTGAAGGAGGGCTTCCGGTCTGAAGCTTGTTGAGGGAACTCCGCCCAAAAATAGAGGGTCCAAGTTTGGATTATTAGTTGGTTTTTTTAAGGAGATTAGAGTGGTAACGTATTTTTGTTTTCATCTCTGCTACGCGGTACCCGTTCGCAGGTTGTACATAATACATGTTTATGAAACTTTGTTGTCGTAGCCGCTGCACTCCGTAACGCTTTTGTCGTTATTATCCATTTTCTTGAAATTATTTGCAGGCTAAAACAGTGTGGTGTTATGCTGCAGTCTTTGGAGGACGTATTGTCGTACATCAAAGCTCGTTGTTTTGAATTATCTTCTGCAAGTTGCGGTTTGCAACATTTTTGTCTGTTGTAGATTAAAGTTGCTTTTGGTCATTACAAATTAAAGGCTACCACACTGAAGCACACAACATTGTGGGTCCACTTTTGTTGTACATATTATGTAAATTGTTAGAAATCATGTCCTATTGTAATTAGAAATTCATTGAGGTCTCATTTGGATATATGCCATTTGAAATGCCTATGTGAGTGCAGGCCTTTGGAAGCTGCTATGAAGATGGGTCGCGGTTACAATGTATTTTCCCTTTTCAATTATTCAAATTTTGTAAATAATATATGAACATGGTAAATGAATAAAACTATGGGCCTTTTTTTGAGATGTACATGGACTTAAGTTGGTTTAAAAGAGAAAGTGGATATTGGATAGATAATAGAAATTAGAAAGAATTAGATATTAAAATGGATATCTATGAAATGTGTGTTGAGAATGGGTAATGGGCTTTAACCCAGAAGGACCCCAAATATACTTTGAAGAAGTTTGAACTAATGTCGTGTTCGAGTTAAATCCAAAAATTGCGATAAAAACCCAAAACTCAATCAACCTTTGGATGAATCATGCCGGAATCTGGACCTTTTTGACACATGAGAAGCTTGAAACAATAAAAAATCCCCCTTGATTCAATATAGTTCAATCTCAAAAACTCGTGAATCTAAACTTCAAACAAAAGCAACCTATTTTTTTTATTTTCTGAATGATATTTGGTAAATGGATGTGTGGATGAAAAGTATGAACGGGTAGGACAAATTTAGGGTATGACAGACCAGAAGTGGCCATGTCTTCGTACAGAGAAGCCCAAGTGGTAGTTCAGGCCAGAGAGACTAAAGGTTGGGGTCAAGTTTTGGAGATTCCTGTTAAGCAGGACAAATTTGGCTTAGGGTATCGCCCTTCGTCGTCATCTTCATCACCGAGCGCGCCAAAGTTCAAAGGGCTGATTGTGTTTACTCTAGGAGGAGTCAGTTTTGAACAGATCAATGCTATGTCTGATAATGAAGACGGAGATAGCGACTGTGACATGGATTCATGGATCAAGCCCAGCGAGCCAGGACAAAGCCTATGCAACTGGTCTATCCAAGACTTTATTCAAGTGACGACGAAACAGTAATGCCTTGTTTTCCGATTATTGTACAATCATATGTCCTACCTGGGGCATAGTGATTTTATTTCAGGGCCTACTTGTTTATGTGTATGCTTTATTTTAATCATCAAATAAAGGCGTTTTTCTCATGCAAATTTTGTGATCCCTGTTTTTTCTGCTTTTTATTTTTATAATAAAATGGCAATGTGGTTGTGTGGTTCGTTTGCATATCATTTGAAGCATTTAACCATTTCTCTTACAGGATCCATATTTCAGATGACACCAATCAAGAACTCCCTATGACTCGCTTCGACTTTGAGCACCCGATATTTCAAGCCGAAGAAGAGGTTGTTGAGGACGATGACTTACCAGAAGAGCTAACTTGTCTTCTGAAACAAGAAGAGAGAATCATTCTGCCACATCAGGAGGATATTAAGGTCGTTAAGTTGGGTTTAGAAGAAGTTGTCAGGAATGTCCGGATAGGGGCTGCGCTGCAAAGCGATATCAATCAGAACTTGTCGAGATGCTGCGAGAGTATAGTGACATCTTTACTTGGTCTTATGAAGATATGCCTGGGCTATACACTGATATTCTGGTCCACCGCTTGCCATTGCGTGAAGACTGTCCACCGGTCAAACAGAAACTCAGAAGAACTAAACCAGATATAGCCATAAAGATCAAAGAGGAAGTGCAAAAACAGTGGGACGCTGGTTTCCTAGCTGTTACAACTTACCCTCCTTGGGTCGCCAATATAGTACCTGTACCAAAGAAAGATGGTAAGGTGCGGATGTGCGTTGACTATCAGGATCTGAACAAGGCGAGCCCTAAGGATGACTTCCCGCTTCCTCATATTGACGTGTTGGTTGACAACACTGCTCAATTCTCTGTGTTTTCCTTCATGGACGGCTTTTCGGGCTATAACTAGATTAAGATGGCGTCGGAGGATATGGAGAAAACAACTTTCATTACCCCGTGGGGAAAGTTCTGCTACAAAGTGATGCCCTTTGGTTTAAAGAACGTTGGGCCAACATATCAACGTGATATGACGACGCTCTTTCATGACATGATGCATAAAGAGATCGAGGTCTATGTTGACGATATGATTGCCAAATCCTAGACGGAGGAAGAGCACCTGGTGAATCTTCTGAAATTGTTTGAGAGGCTTAGGAAATCCAGGCTGAGGATGAATCCTAATAAGTGCACCTTCGGGGTGAGATCTGGAAAGCTACTAGGGTTCATTGTTAGTGAAAAAGGAATAGAGGTCGATCCTGCAAAAATAAAAGCGATACAAGAAATGCCAGCGCCAAAAACAGAGAAAGAGGTTCGTGGCTTTTTGGGGAGGTTGAACTACATTGCCCGGTTCATATCTCACCTTACAGCCACGTGTGAGCCAATGTTTAAACTGTTGAAAAAAGATCAGGCGATTGTCTGGAATGAAAATTGTCAAAAGGCGTTTGAAAGAATAAAAGAATACTTGCAGGAACCTCTGATTTTGATACCCCCAGTAGCCGGGAAACCATCGATCATGTACTTGACGGTTCTGAAAAACAGTATGGGTTGTGTTCTCGGTCAACATGACGAGACTGGACGAAAAGAGAATGCGATCTATTACTTGAGTAAAAAGTTCACAGATTGTGAATCCCGTTACTCAATGCTCGAAAAGACGTGTTGTGCACTTGCTTGGGCTGCCAAACGTCTGAGACAATACATGCTAAATCATACAACCATGCTGATTTCGAAGATGGATCCAATCAAATATGTCTTTGAAAAGCAGACACTTTCAGGAAGGATTGCTCGATGACAGATGGTATTGACTGAGTACGATATACAGTATGTTTCGCAAAAGGCTACCAAAGGTAGCATACTGTCAGAGTACCTGGCTGAGCAGCCAGTCGATGATTACCAGCCAATGAAGTTTGATTTTCCTGACGAGGATATCATGTACTTAAAGATGAAAGACTGCGAGGAGCCGTTGCATTGTGACGGTCCTGAGCGAGGTTCCCAATGGCAATTGATTTTTGACGGGGCTGTTAATTCATATGGAAGTGGAATTGGGGCAATCATTACGACTCCCCATGGGACACACATCCCGTTCACTGCCAGATTGTCCTTTCCGGTTACCAATAATGAGGCTGAATATAAGGCGTGTATCATGGGTCTCGAGGAGGCTATTGATTTGAGGATTAAAAATCTTGATGTGTATGGAGACTCCGTGCTAGTCGTGAACTAGATCAAGGGAGAATGGGAGACTCATCTGCCTAATCTGATACCGTATATGAATTATGCGAGGAGGTTGTTGCCTTTCTTTGACAAAGTAGAGTTCCACCATGTGCCACGGGCAGAAAATCAGATGGCTGACGCTCTTGCAACATTGTCTTCGATGTACAAAGTTAACTTCTGGAATGATGCTCCTAGAATAGTTATCTCTCGCCTTGATAGGCCCGCTTTCACATTCGCCATTGAGGAAGCTTCCGATGGAAAGCCGTGGTATTTTGATATCCAAAATTTCTTAAAGATCCAAGAGTATCCGACTAGGGCATCCAGCCGCGATAAGAAGACTCTTAGGAGACTGGCTGACAACTTCTACTTGAATCCAGATGGTGTTCTGTACAGGAGAAACCATGATTTGGTGCTATTGCGATGTGTTAATGAGAAAGAAGCTAATCTGCTCAAGGAGGAGGTCCACGAGGGAACCTTTGGCACGCACGCTGGAGGACATGCCATGTCTCGAAAGTTATTACGGGAAGGGTATTATTGGCTGACAATGGAAAGAGATTACTTTAAGTTTGCAAAGAAGTGCCATAAATGCCAGATTTATGCAGACAAGATTCAGGTGCCGCCAAGCCCTTTGAATGTTATGGCGTCCCCGTGGCCTTTCTCCATGTGGGGCATCAATATGATTGGCAAAATTGAGCCCACCGCATCCAACGGACACCGGTTCATCTTGGTAGCAATTGATTACTTCACCAAGTGGGTCGAAGCAGCGTCTTACGCTAATGTTACCAAGCAAGTGGTAGCCCGGTTTATCAAAAAAGACATCATCTGTCGTTACGGCATTCCTGAAAGAATCATTACTGACAATGGTTCGAACTTGAATAACAAGATGATGAAGGAATTAGGGATAAAATTAGGGATAAAATTGAAAAGATGTACACCCACGAGGTCGAAAACCTTAAAAGGCGACTTCGGTAAAAAAGGGTATCCCGGTGAATCGAAAACCCGCAATGGGCGATTCAGGCAAAAGTTAGGGATTGAAAAAGCACATGACTGCGGTCCGAGTTTGATACTGCATTGCTTAGTGGTTTGGGATTACCTGAGGGTCGATTATCCAAGTCAATCTCTTCCAAGGATGGAGTATCGGGAAAGCGTCAGAGTCAGGCGAGTCATAGGAGGATCAGCTCATGGTGTTTATCTGTACCACGTTGCCAACATGTATACAAGTTTCTTTGTACCTCTGTACATATTTGTAATTATTTTTGTAGCTTCCTCTTTTCAGGAGTTGCATCCATTGTACAAACTTTGCCTATTTACAGGTCCGTTATCAATAAATGCATACAATTCAGTACTTGATGTTTGTTTTAACTTTTACTGCTTTGTTTGTGGAAAATGCCGATGTTTTTGATAAACTTGCACGTGCATAAACTTGCAGGCCTCGGCCAATAATTGTTAAAACATTGAATTAACTGAACAATTGTCACGGATACTGACCTGGATATTTCCTTTTGTATAGGATATCTTGTTGTTCTCATATTTTGCAGGGTCGTTACCTTCGCAGCAAACAGCTAAGGGATCGTGTTTCCCTGGCCAAAGTCCCTTAATGTAGGAGCAGGCTCTAGGTAATCTTATTCCTCCCCAGCAGATGGAAGTCGCATTTTATCCCCAAAAGAGTTGGATGCGAGCTAGCAAGCGATCAGGCAGTAATGTGCATCCCCAGCAGGTGGTCATGTGCACACCTAATCCCCAGTGAAGTCCTCACACGGCTCAACCAGTTTGTCAATGGTTTGTAAAGGTCATCCCCGCGCAGGATTGTTCTTTCTGTTTCTCCAGCAGGTTGTCTTTCCTCCATTAGGTTAATCATCCTTTGCAGAGTTCGTAACTTCGGATTTGTCGAGATATCCCCAGCAGGATTGTTTCTTCCCCCCAGTGGAGTCGGTTCACCTTTCTAGCATTTATTTTGCTGGAATAATTCTGTGATACCCGGTTATCCCCAGCGGAGTTGGCTTTGTCTCCAACATTTTTTTTGCTGAAGCGGTTCTGTATCCAGCTTTTCTCCGGCGGCCCGAGCCTGCATTTGCATCTTGCATATATCATCATATCTGCATCATATTTGCATTTCATCGTCAGACGCGTAGCATTTCCATTCCGTATGGAACATTACGCCATTTTCAAACATATGCATTTTGAAACATAAACCAGGTTGGTTACCTCTTTGTTTTCAAGTGTTTCCCTGCAGGTAATTGGAATTCTTGTTTAGGATGATCTTCGGATATTCGAACTTTCGACATGAGATATGGGAGGATAACTTTCGTCCTATCATGTGTGCCCTCATCGGAGTTGCTTGGTTAAGTTTCTCTTCTTCCCTCAGCGGGGTTGTCCTCAGATTGCTGTTACGTCAGTGTTTTAAAAGGAAAGATTTCAGGGATTAGACCTTTGAAGTCGTTACTTGTTGTCAAAGTAGGTGTCTGGCAGTTGACGTCAGAATTTCCCCAGTAGAGTTTTCCTCGGATTGCTGTTACGTCAGCGTAAAAAAAAATCTCATGAATTAAACCTTTGGATATTTTTACCCGTGTTGACGGAGATTTTACCTGTGTTGACGGAGATTTTTACCCGTATTGACAGAGAGTCTACCCGTGTTGACGGAGAATTTACCTATCCTTATCCGTGTTGACGGAGATGTTACCCATGTTGACGGAGATTTTATCTATTTTTGACAGATCCTTACCCGTGTTGACGGAGAGTTACGTGTGTTGACAAAGATTTTATATGTTTTTGACAGATCCTTACCTGTGTTGACAGAGATTTTACCCATGTTGACGAAGATTGTTTACCCGTGTTGATGGAGAGTTTACCTGTGTTGACGGAGAGCTTACCCGTGTTGACGGAGATCTTACCTATTGTTACCCGTGTTGACGAAGATCTTTCCCCGTGTTGACGGAGATGTTACATGTGTTGACAGAGATTGTACCCGTGTTGACGGAGATCTTTCCCCGTGTTGACGGAGATGGTACCTGTGTTGACAGAGATTGTACCCGTGTTGACAGAGATGGTTACCCGCAATGGACGGGGAGTGTTACCCGTGTTGACGGAGTTGTGACCCGTGTTGACGGAGTTTTTACCTAGTTGTTACCCGTAATTGACAGAGTTGTTACCCGTGTTGACGGAGTTGTTACCCAAGTTCACGCTTTACGTAGTGCAAATACCGGTAGTGTCAGAAGTGTTCCCCGTAGAGTTGTTCGTTCAAATCTTCGGATGCTAGATTAGCATTTTTATTTAGTGCTTCGCCCGTTTCCGAGGAAATGGGAGGTCAAGGATAGTACATTGACCATGCACGCTTTACATAGTTCCCGCTTATTGTAGTGTATAATATGGATTCAACGCCTGTGGCGTCACACAGGTGGTTGATGTTGAAATCAGGTTCTTTATAAGATGATTGATCAGTTGTTGCCGCGACGACCAGATTCAGTTTTTTGGATTTTGTTCCCCAAGCAGTTGGTGCAGTTTATCTCTCTGGTTAGCAAATTTCCGGGTTCTTCGTTATTCAACCGTCTTTTACCTTGATTGGCTGAAAGCCGTTCGCTTTGCATCCAGTCAGGTCCAAGTCGCTTGAATAGGGGCAGCTGTTACACCCCAAAATTTGTCTAACCTTCTCACTTGGTTTATGTTTCATTGCATTAGCCTTACATTGTTCTAGCATTTGTATAGCATAGCATTTACTCATTTAGCAGGGGATCAAGTGTGGTTTATATCAAGGGGAGCCTGTCTAGAGGTCTTATCTAAGCTTGAGAAGTCACCAAAGTCATCAGGAAGAGGGCTGGGTTCTTGAGAAGTTTGGTTGTTTGTATGGGGTTCAATCTCCTAACTTGAGGACCAACTGAAGACCATCAATGGGTTGTGAAGCCTTAATAATGGATAGAGCTCATAGAGTGCCTTGAGGGTCATGAGAGAGCTCAGGCAAGTCATTATGTCAAGTGTGAAGAGCCACAGTTGAGGGTGTTGTAATTAGGGGTTTCATCTAGGTAACCCTAAGTCAACTGTGCAATTGAAGAGGATCAAAACCTATTTCTAAGTCTTTGTGATCATGGAGAGTTTTGTTGAGATACATGAGGTGATATTCCAAGATCAATCCAAGAAAAGTTCAAAGTGTGAGGAGTTGCTAAACTAGGGTTCTCAGGGTACAATCCCCTATTTAGTGCCTAACTTCAAGATAACTTATCTCAATATACAAGTTTCATCTCCAGTTTTGTCCAACATGAAACTTGTAGAGCATGCTCTTAGATTTAATTTGAGTACTAGAAGTCCTCCATTGGATTTATATAACTCAAGTTATGGTCCAGACAAGTTACAGGTCATCAGATGAATGTGAAATTTGTCTGCAAAAGTCAACCAACTTCCATGGAACTTTTGACCTAGAAGGGTGTTTCTCATAAACATTTAGCCAACATGAAAGTTGTAGGTCTTGATCTTATCTTTCCAAATTGTACTAGAAGTCTTCCATCTGATTTGTAGAACTCATGTTATGAGGTTTACAAGTTAGGGGTATTTTGGGAAAGTGAGATTATAGGTCATTTGGCATTATAGGTCATTTTCTCCATCTTGCAAGCTTCAAATGAAGTTTTGTACAACACAAAACGTGTTCAAAATGATGTCTTTAGGTCATCCATGTACTCATGATGAGTTGATTTGGCTTAGGGTGAGACTTGGTTTGAGAAATTTGGCAAAAGGGGGAATTTAAAGGCATTTAAGTGGAAAAATTTAAAATTAATTCTATGTGTTCAAACAAGACCAAGTAAGGACATATTTTGAGTAGAAAAATCATTCTAAACACTTTGGCATTATTATAATTTTCATTTGGGGCTTATTTCATGGTGGTTTGATTTGTTACTTCATGAATAAGCAACACATCAAAGATTGCTCATAAGGTGCAAACAAGCTTTCCTTTGGATTCCTACACTCTCACCAGACCATAGGCAAGCTAATTGAAGTTTCTAGAAGGTTGGAACAGCCAGAATTCGTGCATTCCATTGTTGAGTTTTTGAAGGAAAATTGAAATGTGGATATTCTGATTTGGGCCTTCAATGGACCTCCAAAGCCACCAAACATCTTCTATATAAGTTCCATGATGGATTCAGATCAATTTTGGTGTTCATTTCGTGCCATAGGAAGAGATTGAAGCTTGAGTTTCAAGAGGAAAAGTGAAAGTCGTAATTTCTGATTCAGAGCAATTCAAGGCAATTCAAAGCTTCAAGCATCTTCAGCATACTTCATTGAGTGTATCTGCACAAGATTGGAGCAAGAGGAGCACCATAACTTCCTCAATTTGAAGCTACAAACCAGGTTTGAACAATTCACGATTGCACTAATTTTAGCATGATCTAAGTAGAATTGACATGTGGTTAGGCTTTAGGAAGATGATTAGATGGATTCTGGATCAAAAATTGAAGGATTAGAGACAAATTGAGATGCAACTTGATTTCTGTTTGGATACGAATAGGCTTGTTCTTGAGGTTTTAACATGATCTAAATAGTTTAGGATGATCTATTTAACATGAGGAAGAGATCTGTGGTTTCAATTGATGGTTTGGTGAGATTTCAGAACTTGGTGCATTTTAGAATTTTCATCGTGTTTTGAATTCTGTTGAGGATTAGAAGGAATGAACATGATATTTGGATTCAGCATGAAATTTTGAGTGGAACTGTGTGGATTTGGTTGAGGTTCCATGACCTGCGCATGATGTCTCGCTGGAGAAGTCGACCGGCGTCGTTCTCCGGCCACCGCTGCAATTCTCCCTCCATTTCCAGTTTGAATGGAGAAGATGATCTCCCCACCCTTAGATCTGATGAAAATGTTGGCAAAGTCCTTCCATCGTGCGCTCACGTTTTAACCTCAGATTTGCCTTTGACCAGATGAAATGCATCATTTCATTTATGAGGTGGCAGCACCAGATCCCTTAGATGAGCGTACCAAGCCCACATATCCAACGCCCCTGATTTAATTCAGCATTTAATTGTTTTTTAATTCATTTTCTTTTTATTTTAATTACTTGTTTCATTTTCATATTAATTTCAATACTAATCAGAAAAATACCAAAAAAATATGAGCATGTTCTGGAATTAATTTCTGAATTTATGATGCTCTTACATTTCATTTTCATGCAATTTTCCATTTAATTTGATTTTTTGTATTTTCTTTAATTTCTTTAATTTGGTTTATTTCTTCATGTTTTTGTTGATTTTTGTATGGCTGTTTGGTATTGAATTTGGATGAGATTTTTGGCTAGCTGGTAGATTAGAGATGCATGATCCCCTAGGATTTAATTCATAATTTTTAGATTAAATTAGGTTCTGTTTTGGATTAGGATCATTAGACCTTCCATTTTAGGGTTTTCATATGATACCTTGTGATCTAGGATTTTTTAGGTGACCTTCCATTTGATTTGACCCCTGACCTTTCTACTATAGGTCGTTAACCTTCTTAGGTTCCCCTAGAAAATCTTATAGGATTTTAGAAGTAGTTTTAGTATTTTAATTTGATTTAGTACTTAGGCTAGTTTTAAGATGCTTTCAACATAACACTTGCTTTAGAATGACCTTAATGGTGGCCTTTAGTTCATAATAGGTTTGCTAATCTTCTTTGATGGTGCTTTAGACATGTATAGGCTTCTGTTTGCTTGATTGTGGTGTTTGGTTTTGGTGTTTAGACCTTCTTTTAGTGGCCTGCTTGTGGCTTGTTCAATTAGGGTTTAGGAAGAGCCTAGTTTGCTTTCGCTTTCTTCAAATAAACATGGTTTGCCTTAATTGCTTTCCATTCTCATCCTATGATTCAAGGTCCCTATGTGAAAGCCTCATCTATCCTTTGGAAGGATGTGTGGCATTTCACAAGAGGTAGAACCTTTGAGGATGCCTATCTCAGATGTATGGTTGAGTGCCAGGATGGATTCCCTTGGTTTCCATCCGGCTTCAATCAATAATCTTGATGTTAACTCTCTTTTCTTTTGTTGGAGCTTCAAGATGAAGACTTCTCTTGAAGATGGCTTGGGCTTGAGGTTGTTTGCAGACTGTGTGTTTGTTTTGCTGTTATCTGCTTTGCTGTTGAGCTGTTTGTCTGCTATTTTTGACTGATGTGTCTTCTGATTACTTGACTGTTGCTTGTGTGACTGCTTGGTATGTTGCATTAGACTAGGCCTCATGTAGATAATTCTAGGCCTAAGAGCATCCTTAAGGGTGAGCTTACCTCCCCTTGCTTGTCTGCATTTAGAGGTTGAGTCTGGCTCCCTCTGCTTGACTGTTATTTCTTTATAGTTATTTCTTTTGCTGTTGTCTTCCTTTGCCATGTTCCCCTAGGAACTCTGACTTATCTTGTTCAAGAGAAGTTATGACAGACATTAGGGTTCTAACCATGCATGATAACATTAGTTAGCTTCCCTCCTAACCTCAATCATAGGATCAACTTTGCATGACAACTTTTGGATTGGATCAGTTCCCCTTTAGTGCGTCATTTCTCTTCTCATCTTCAAACAAATCAAGATACGGTAATAAAGGTTAATTGACATCGTACGCTACGAGCCTTAAGCTACTTGAGAAAGGGTTGTTGGAGAGTTTCTTTCCAACAGTCTGGATGTTTAGTATGGCACCCTTTGGGTGACATGCGACGCATTCACTCTCAGGTCATAGTCTCTAGTGCGATATTAGTTGCAAACATCCATAAAAGACACTTCTTTTAAAAAACAGAAAACAAAGATTAAACTCTTTTTGTCCTCTTGGACCTTTAATCCCTGGAAACCCTTTTCAGAAGGAGAGTTTTGTTAACTCCCAGTTCTACCTCAAACGGTAAACGCCTAAGTCCCCGTCGAGCGAGCTGCATACACCAAACTGCTGGAACCGTCTGTTAACCCTACTCGGATAAAAAAGACAAACCTGTGTCTCCTTATCCCGAACTATGTTTGCTCAGATCTTTCACGCCAGATGAAAGTACGTAGGCACGAGATGCGATATCTCGGCGAGCAACCTTCCCCCGTAACCCGTAGTTAGGCGAACTACGTTGACTCTGATTTCTCGTTCCAGACGGGAATACGTAGGCATAAAACTGTTGTGTTCTGCCGAGTCATTTTCTTTTCTTTTAAGACCAGACCTTTAGCGTAGATAGATTAATCAACCCGTCAGATAAACACAACAAGCGTGGATCCCATCGAGTACGATGGACGTGAGGGGTGCTAATACCTCCCCCTTGCATAACCGACTCCCGAATCCAAACATTGATTGCGATGACCTTGTCTTATACCTTTTCGTCAGGTTTTTTCCGATCATTTCCTTTCCCGTTCTGAGGGATAAATAACGAAAGGTGGTGACTCTTCTGTTTTTCCGGCACCTTATTTTTGCAGTAGCGACACAAGCCTCGTCTCCATTTTCTTTAAACATGAGAAATATTCACCATTCTTCCTACTTTCATTTGATACCAAGTTCTCATCAAATGGTCTGAAATTCACTAAGTTATACATATACAAAGTTGGCTACATTGATATGGTGGTTATACATCATCGTGTTATCATCTTTGGCACATTTTGAATCTTTCATGAAACAACCTTTTTGTCACCAATTTCACACGTATTATGTGTCAAATTTGTGTCACAAAACATTGCTTAAAATGTCTAAACACACACATTTGCATTTTGTACCTTTTGAATCACTTTGCCATAATGAGAAACAAATCACAAACTTATTTACCAAAGGTACTATTCCATTCCCTCCATTTTGATTGTCTTTAGCCACTCACAAGGATAACAATGAGCCACCATTTGCCATAAACCGCACCTTGCTTCTCTTTTTGAATTTTGTGCCAAATCATCAACCAAGGTTCTAACCACCGTTAAATGCTTTTAACCACCAAATACCCTCATATACAAACACCAAAAACCCTAAATGAGGGGCAACCACTTCATTTTACCCTAGCATCAGATCAAAAAAGCTCTCACTTTCAAATTTCTCCTCAGCTTCGAATCTCACTTTTCCAAAGTTGTTTCTCCATTTCATTGCCTGATTCATACTTTTTGAAGATTGTTGAAGCTTTTAGAAGGGGTTTTTGAAGTTCTTACACACATTTGAAGAGGCAATAGACCTTGTCCATTGAGTAAGATTCTTCAACTCATTTCTTGCATGCTTGACGTGTTTTCTATTTGTTTTTGGTCTTTCTGAAATCCTACACTAGTGTAGGCATGATTTCTATGGTTGTTGTGTTGATCTAGTGAAGTTGAAGTTTGTGTATGGAACTTTAATGCGTTGTTTTCATGGTGTTAAAGTTGCTATTAATGTAAAATAAGACAAGATTTGGACTTCTTGCAAAATTTCCTTCAAAACCATGTCAAGTTTTTTTGATTTTGATGGTGTTTACAGTCGTTATCGGTGAGGGTCATCGGAGAAGACGACCGGGGCTAGGGCTCTGGCGTCTGAGGTGTTTTGGCTGAGGTGGCGCGTTTGACCCTCTGACCTTGCTTATGTGGCTTCCACGTATGCATGATGTGGATTAAGGGCGTCTGCGTGTTTTAATGAAACGATGTGTTTCATTATTTTTTTTAATTTCTCATTGTTAACGGGTGGGCCTGACTTTCTTTTCTTTTCACACCCCTAGTTTTATGGCCCAAGCGCGCTTATAACTGAGTCCTTGTTATTCTTGTTTCTGCTAGTTCACCCCCTCCTTTTATTTCTTTCATTTTATTTTATTTTCATCCCTTTTTCATTTTAATTTATTTTTAATACTTAAAACCATTTTAAAAATACAAAAAAGTGTGTTTCTAATTCTTTAACATGTTGACTTATTTTTTATTTTTTTATTTTTTATTTATTTTATTTTTCATTTATTTTTACTATTTTTAATTGAATTTAATTTAAGAGCGGTTTGAAATGTTTACCCTTGGATTATGGTTTGATCTTTTGATACTTTTGCCATGCCTTCTTGACCCAATATTTTTCCATATGTTAACATATGATTACTTGGTGTTTGAGAGGTCTTTTTGTGCTTTGATGATGTTTTTTTGGTTAGTTTTCATTTGGTTTTCAAGAGTCCTCGATGCATGCTCGATTCTTATGCTATGCTTGCCTTGATGAGTTGATTTGGTGATGCATTATGCAATTCTTGTTGATATCTTTTGCACACTTGTTATTTATGGATGTAACTTGAGCTTGAGCTTCTAATTGGAATTTATTTGATCATTTTTCTATTTTTGGATGATGTATCAAGTTGATGTTGTTTTTGGGCATGTCTTGACCTAGTTTCTAGAGGATGTTTCTTGAATGATCCAATTGATGCTTGATGAATCTTGTGTTGATTTGTTTAAGGTTTTGACCTTCATGTTTAGAGGTTAATTACATGATCATTGTGTCTCATTTACTTCACATGATCATTTTTTTCTCGTATGGATAGCTTGAAGGATGTTTACCTAGCCTTTTGTGTATGAGCTTGAGTTTGTTTCTTCTTGTGTTTGGTTGATGTTTTGGATTTGGATATGATGTGTATCATTTGAACATGCTTCTGACCTTGATATTATGGTTTGTATCAATTGATAAACTTTCACTTTGTGCATTATGCCGCAACTGCGAAAAACACCCGACGGAAAAATAGAAGAGTCGCCACCGAACGTTATTCATCCTAACGGAAGGAAAGGAAACAATCGAAGAAAACCTGAAAAACAGGAAAAGACAAGGTCATTGCAACCAAATCTTGGGTTCAGGAGTCTGTTACGCAAGGGGAATGTATGAGCACCCCTCACGTCCGTTGTACTCAACGGGATCCATGCTTTTTGTCTAATCAAAGGGTGTGCTATCTAAAAGCTACTGCTAAGCGAAAACGTGAAAGAGAAAAGAAATAGACTCAGTAGGATATCTCCATCCTATGCCTACGTATTCCCTAGTCCAATGGGAAAGTCATAGTCAACATAGTTCAGAAAACTACAGGTGATGGGGGGAAGGTTGCTTGCCAAGACATCATCGTCTTGTGCCTACATATCCTCATCTGGTATGAGAAATCAGAGAAAACATAATTCAGGTATCGATGAAACCACAAGTTGGTTAAGTGTTTTTTATGAGTGACGTTAAATTCCCATTCCAGCAGTTAGGGTCGATGCCTTTTTGCAGAAGAACAGAAAAGTAACATACTTTTTCTAAAAATGAGTTTGAAACATAATCCCAAAGGATGAAAAGGTTTGAATTTTGTTTGTGAGTTTTAGTGAAGTGAATTAGTTTGCTTTATGATTCATGTTGCACAAAAGACTATGATATAGGGGCGAATGTGTCGCATATCACCCATGGGGTGTACACTAAACACTCTAGACAAGTGAGGAGAAACCCCCATTCATCATTTCCCATATGCTTAAGGCTCGTGGCGCACAATGTTCATCATATTTATTAAGTGTATTAGCATTGTTTTAAGATGAGAAGAGAGAACGATGCACGAAAGGTCTAAGGGAAACTCGGTCCTAACGCTGTCATGCAAAGTGGCCCTAAGGTCGGGATACGAAAGGAAATCGTATCCTAATGTTAGCATGAAAAATATGGACCTAAGGTTAAGGTTAAAAGGAATAGAATACTTGTTATCATGCATGGATTACACTCCTAATGTCCATCCTAATCCAAAATTTAATTGAAAATTAAATTGGACTATGAAACCTAAGGGAACATGCAAAGGCAAGGCAAATAGCAAGAAAACAAGCTAAAAACAACAACTACAATAGTGATTCCTATACAAAACAGTGATGAAATCCAACAAGGCAACACAACAACATTTAACAGCTACTAATTCAGCACAAAAGTAGGTGTAAAAGGGCAGGCAGTAAGCAAGCATAGCAAAGACAACATGCAAATTCCGAATAAGACAATTGTAGAAAGCAGGGCAACAAGCATGTTACAATGCAATCAACATGAGCAAGCACCAATCATGAACAATTATCATGCAAGGATGGACATGCATCAATAATCAAAAACAAATGTTCAACAAGAATGCATCATCAAAAATCACCAAGATCAAATTTCTTTTAAATTAATTCAAGCAATTAAGCGATCAGGTGACAAACGGAATCGGAAGCGAATGCAAACATACATCATAAGTCCAGTAAGATAATCATCAATAATTAATCATTAACATGATACAAGCAAGCACATCATATGACCATCACCTCAATCCAGCAACATGAACATGTTAAGCATTCAAACGGAAACCAAAAGTCACGCGTTGAAAAATCGAGATCAAACAATCAAGCATGATGAAACAAGTCGAAAATAGTCCATACAAATGCATCATATCAATCCATGAAGATTAGAGGTGGAAAGAAATCAAAACATGCTTGAAAACAACCGAAAATCACATTCTGGTCTAGTGTTAATCGATTAAACATTTGCTGGTGCAAACTATTTAATCGATTAACCACTTCAAAAATTCAGAAATTGCACTGGTTAATCGATTAACCAGTTTTGTACTGCAATTGGTTAGTCGATTAACACTGCACCAGAAGTAGAAAAACAATAATTCAAAAGCACTTTCACCAAATAATTCAATGTGCAATCATCCAAATGATCATGTAATCAATTATGCACAAATTTAACACTAAAAAGCAGTGATCAAACATCAATCAAACTTAATCAAGCAATGATATCACAAATCACAAAGATAAAAATCACCAAAATCAAACAAAAATTGAAGATCTACATTGTGATTATTCAAGTAAGCTCAAAACAGAATTGGATCTAGAATTAACCAACCTTCAAAGCTGAGATTTGCTTTAGTAAGTGTTAATTCACTGCAAATTGATAGATCCAAGCTAGAAACCCAAAAAATGTTCAAGATCCAAGAGTTTTCTTGCAAGAGAAGTGAAGAACAAGCCAAAATAAGCCAAAGTTGATCCAAGAATCACTTATAAGCTTGCTTCCAAAAACAGATCCAAATTCAAACGAAAATCAAGTGATGAATTCAAGATGATGGAGATGAATGATGGAGGTTTAGCTCTAGAATTCAATGATTCCATTGAATAATCAAAGAGCTCAAGTGAAAAGAGCTCTAATGGAGGTTTTGGAGTGTGAAATCTGAAGTTGGAAATTATGGTGAATTTTTGTAGTGGTTTTGAGCAAATTCATTTAAATAGGCTCTTGGTTAGAAGTAGAATTATGGTTTGGAGTGAGGTTTTGAAAATTGGAATGGGATTAGGAATGGAAAATTGGAGGGAAATTGAATTGACTTTGAAAGTTAATCAAAATATAGAGTGATTCTAGATCCTTCTTCTGGTGTAAAATCAAATTCACAAGTGATCAAAATAGACCCCAAAAGTGGAAGCATTAAAAATGCACATTACTGGGAAAAACTTAATATGGTTAATCGATTAACCATTTGCTAGTGCAAAATGGTTAATCGGTTAACCAATCACAAATTTTGAAATATTGCACCATTTGGAGGGAAACTTGCACATTCGCTCACTTTCGCCTATTCTGAGCCCTATTAAGCCTCTGAAACTTGCCCTTGGATATTATAACTATGAGAAAGACTAAGATATCATGTGACCTGTCTCCTGTGCTGAGAATAACCTGCTAAATAAAAATAAAATCTAGCATTCGATTGTTGGGCAAAATAAATGCCTACATCTCTGACGCTCGCTGTTTAAACTCTTGCAATTAAAGAGAACACTGAGCCATGAAAAACCTTGATCCCACGTCTCAAGAGCCAATGCCTTGATATGGTGAAATGCAAAAATCAGAGAAACATAAGTCAGTAAATCAAAAAACAATGAGGCAAATTTTGGGGTGTTAGAGTTGCCCATATTCAATCGACTTGAACCTGAAAGGATGATAGCAACGACTTTCAAAAATTCAAGGTGCACAGAGATTGAATTCCAAAAGAACCCGAAAATTTACAACCATTGGGGGTGAAAGACAGCTGAAACCAACCAAAAGTTGGGATGTGACTCGCTGCAGACACACTCCAATGTGAACAAAGAACACCAACCAAAAGTTGGAATGAAAACCACCGGATACCAACCAAATGTTGGAATTAGGAGCATGTCGACCAAAGGCGACCATCTGGGGACAAAATCAAATAAAGATATATAAGAAGTACAATCAACGAACTTACGACCTAGTGAGAAAAAAGTGACTCGCTGGGGGAGAAGAAAAGTCTAACCAGACAACACTGCAGGGAATAAATATCATCAAAAGATAACAACCAAAGGCGGGATGAACAATAGCTACCAACCAAAAGTTGGAATCATCGGAGCATCGACCGAAGGCAACCCTAAGGGGATAAAATAAACATACCAACCAAAAGTTGGAATCAACAACCAAAGGGTACCAACCAAAAGTTGGGATAAAGGCTACTCCCTAGGAACAAACAAACAAGAATACCAACCAAAAGTTGCAATAAAAAAAGGCTATAAATCAAAAGTTAGAATCACCCGAACACTGACCGAAGGCGATCTGATGGGGAAGAATACCAAATAAAAGTTGGAATACAACGAAAGTATAAACACAAGCTACCAACCAAACGTTGGAATCACCTAACACCAAGCAAAACCGGATCCATAAACAAAGACTACCAACCAAATGTTGGGATAACGACTTTGCAAGAGGATAATATCCAGCAAAAAGATGGAAAACAAGGTATAGCACCCCAAAATTTGCCTCAACGTTTTTGATCAAGTGGCTTATGTTTCTCTGCATTTTGCATTTCTGCATATCATAGCATTGGCCCTTGCGACATGGGATTGAGGTTTTTCATGGCTCAGGGTTCCTTTTTATTGCAAGAGTTTAAACAATGAGCGTTAAAGGCTTCGACATTTGTTTTGCCAAATAATCGAGTGGCCAATTTTATTTTATTCGGCAGATTATTTTCAGTACAAGAGACAGGTTACAGGATATCCCTAGCATTCTCACAATTATAATATCCAAGGGCAAGTTTCAGAGGTTTAATAGGGCTCAGAACAGGTAAAAACGGGAGAACGTTCAAGTTTCCCTCCAAAAGGCGCTATGTTTGAAATTTTGTGAGTGGTTAACCGATTAACCATTTTGCACTAGCAAATGGTTAATTGATTAACCAAAGGATTATTTTCCCAGTAACGTGCATTTCCAATGCTGCCACTTTTTAGGTCTATTTTGATCACTTGTGAATTTGATTTTACACCAGAAGAAGGATCTAGAATTACTCTAAATTTTAATTAACTTTCAAAATCAATTCAAATTCCCTCCAATTTTCCATTCCTAATCCCATTCAAATTTTCATAACCTCACTCCAAACCATAATTGTACTCCTAACCAAGAGCCTATTTAAGTGAATTTCTTCAAAACCTCACCATAATTCACATTCACCTTCATTTTTCTGATCTCTCTACACATTGCTCTCAAATTCTCTCAACTTTTCTACACTCTAAAACCTCCATTAAAGCTCTTTTTCACTTGAGTTCTTTGATTCTTCATTGGAATCACTGAATTCTAGAGCTAAACCTCCATCATTCATCTCCATCATCTTCAATTCATCACTTGATTTTCGTTTGGATTTGGATCTGATCTTGGAAGCAAGTTTATAAGTGATTCTTGGACCAATTTTGGCTTATTTTGGCTTGTTTTTCACTTCTATTGCATGAAAGCTCTTGGATCTTGAAGATTTCTTGGTTTTCTAGCTTGGATATGTTAATTTACAAAGAATCAACAATTACCAAAGAAAATCTTAGCTTTGAAGGTTGGTTAATTCTAGATCCAATTATCTTTTGGGCTTATTTGAATAATCACAATGTCGATCTTCAAGTTTTGATTTATTTTATTAATTTTGATCTTTTTGACTAGAGATCTCAATGCTTGATTAAGTTTGATTGATGTTTGATCATTGATTTTTGGTGTTGAATTCGTGCATAATTGATTACATGATCATATAGATGATTGCACATTGAATTAATTGTTGAAAGTGCTTTTGAATTGCTTTTTTTCTACTTCTGGTGTAGTGTTAGTCGATTAACCAGTTGCAGTACAAAACTAGTTAATCGATTAACTAGTGCAATTTCTAAAACTTTTTAGTGGTTAATCGATTAACCAGTTTGCACTAACAAATGGTTAACCGATTAACACTGGACAAAAATGTAATTTTTGATTGTTTTTAAGCATGTTTTGATTTATTTCCACCTCTAACCTTCATGGGTTGATATTAAACATTTGAGGTGATTATCATATGATGTGCTTGCTTGTATCATGTTAATGATTAATTTTTGATGATCATCTTGCTGGATATTGTGATGCATGTTTGCATTTGCTTCCGACTCCTTTTGTCGCATGTTCGTTTTATTGCATAATTGATTTGAAAAGCATGTTGTTCTTGATTGTTCTTGATGATACAATTTTGTTGAACATTGGTGTTTGATTGTTGATGCATGTCCATCCTTGCATGATAATTGTTCATGACTGGCGTTCGCTCATACTTGATTGCATTGAAACATGCTTGCTGTCCTGCTTTCTTCAACTGTTCTATTCTGAATTTGCATGTTGTGTTTGCTATTGCTTGCTTGCTGCCTGCCTTTTACACCTACTTTTGTGCTGAATTAGTAGCTGTTAAATGTTGTTGTGCTGCCTTGCTGGATTTGATTGCTGTTTTGTGTAGGAGGTGTTGTTGTAGCTACTGTTTTTACCTTGTTTTCTTGCTTTTTGCCTTGCCTTTGCATGCTCCTTTAGGATTCCAATTCCAATTTAATTTCCAATTAATTTTGGGGTTAGGATAGACATTAGGAGTGAAATCCAAGCATGATAACAAGTAGGCTAGTTCCTTTTAACCTCAACCTTGAGTACATCTTTTGCATGCTAACATTAGGATATAATTCTCGTTCGCATCCCGACCTTAGGGCCACTTTGTATGACAACGTTAGGACCAAATTCCCCTTAGACCTTTCGTGCGTCTCTCTCTTATCATCTCAAAATAATGATAATACACTTAAAAAGACGATGAACATTGTGCGCCATGTAACAGCCCAAATTTCATTAATTAATTAATTATGTTAATTAATTGATTTATTAGAATTAATCTTAATGATTTGGATTAATTGGATTTATTTGGTAGATGATTGAAGAGAGAAATGGGAAGGAAAGAAAATAATAGAAGTATATAAGGGATAAATGGAAAGAATTGGATAGAAAGAAAATAGAAGAGAAAGAATAGAGAAAGAGAAGAAAAGAGAAGAGTGAAACTTGGATAAATCATCAAGAATCAACTTCAAACTTCAATCCAATCAAGGTAAGGGTGAGAAACATTATTATCTAGTCAATGTATGTGGTTATGTATGTGTCGGTTGGGTTTTGTTGTGAGTTTCCACCATTTTTCAAGCTAGGGCAAAATGGATTTAATCGGTAGAATCGTAGTTTAATCTGTTAGAAACTGGAAATTATGTCGTAGAGTAGTCGGGTGATGTGGGATTAAGATTACTGGAACTGGTTCAGTGGGAATCGGTCGATTTTTGGAGGGTAGAAGTTTTGGGACAGAATGAGGGTTCTGATATCGCAGGTTCGCTGGCTCTCGCCAGGCGAGTGAAGGCGAATCTTCGTCGGGCGAATCCCAGCGTATAGCTGGCGAATAATTCAAGAAAACTCCCAGTGGTCTTCGCTGGCAAGTTCGCCAGGCGAGTACATCAGCAAAGGGTAGCGAAACAATTCAGGAGCTACTGACTTTTGTTCGCTGGAGAGTTCGCCGGGCGAAGGTCCCAACGAGCATTCGCCAATGGCTTCGCCAGGCGAAGGGTGGCGAGCAGGACAGCATTGTTTCTTTTCTATTTTATCCATCCAATGATTAATTGCTTGGTTCAATTATGTTAATCCTATGTGATATGAATAGCTTGTGTATTATTGTGATGGCTTTGGGTAGTCTTTGGGCGTGAATCCTAGATTGTGATATGTGTATTGTTTGAATTGCTTAGGGATACATGAGAATATATTAGTGAATATCTGTGTATTGTCTAATAAGTATGTGAATGCATATTGTTGTATGCTAATGTATGTAATGCATGGGAACATATCGTGGATATGTGTGCATTGTTTTGATGAATGTGATGATGGTATTGAATGTGAATGCCTTGAATTGTTATGAATATGTTGTGTGTGCAATCATGTTGTAATTCTTGAAGGGATGAATTATTTGAATGCATAGGATTAAGATGCGGGAACGGTCTTAAGTGCATTTTTGTTGGTTGATTGTATATGCATCATTTAGTCAAGAGGCAATGTTTGCTAGTTTCGTGGAGACTAGTGACTTTCCCAAACCTAGAAGGGTGGGTTTGAAGCCTAGGGGACGGGCTTTGTTGTTATCGATCTAGAAGGGTGGACCCGGTTTAAATGTAAAAACTGAAAAATGATAACAAGTGTTGGTACCACATAGCATTGATTTGCATTGAGTTGTGATTGAGTCACATAGCATAAATGTCATTGATATATGAAGCATGCTTGTGAATGAGGTGTTTTGGATAATTGTGAAATATGCATGAAGGGATATGCTTGATGCGCGTTCATATTTGTTTATATGTACGACGTGACGAATATGATTATGGAAATGAATTGTGGGGAGAAATGTGGATTATATGCAATTGTTACTTGGATATATATAATCTTATGCATTGATTATTATGGTAATATTTCTCACCCTTCTGCTGTTTTATAATGCTCTATGAGGCATTGCAGATTAGGTTGCTGGAGATTTCTTTTGGGAAGTATAGCTTCATTCTTTTGAGTAGGACTGCTTTGATTATGTAACACCGGGTAGTTAGGCTTGTATAGCATTCTTTTGTGATACATTTGTGATGTATCAGTTGATGATGTTTTGTAACATGAATGATTGATGAACAACTGGATAATATGTATTTATGTGATCATATGTTTTGAGGTAATTCAAATGTTTTATTCTTCCGCTTTAATTTTAAACATTGAGACGTGGGTTTAAGGACTAAGTTCCTCTACTTTGAAAATTATCCCATTGTTGCATATTTTTATAGAGCAGGTGTTGAGTGATTTATTGGTAATAATGTGACATACTTCTTTTATACCGTATTTTAAATCATACTCTAATAAAATTTATATGTGCATATATATATATATATATATATATATATATATATATATATATATATATATATATATATATATTATTGTTTATATATATATATATATATATATATATATATATATATATATATATATATATATATATATATATATATATATTATTGTTTATTTGGGGGTATAGATGAGGGTGTTACATTAAGTGGTATCAGAGCAGGTCGGTCCGTCCGGCCAAGTTGTTAGTGTGTTGTTCTCCGTGTATATTGATATGTGTGTGTGTTACACTATCGATATTGGTGTTCTTACGTGGTTCTGTTGTTGGAATTCAGTAAGATGGTTGTAGGTAGGAATGACGAAGCAATTGTGGAGGCTTTGACGAGATTGGCTGGGGCAATTGGACAGAATCCTCAGGCCAACGTGAATGGGGGGAATAATGTTGACGATGAATTACGTGCTTTGGGAAGGTTCCAAAGGAATGATCCACCGACGTTCAAGGGAACCCACGAGCCTGACAAAGCACAAATTTGGTTGAAAGCTATTGAGAAGATTTTTCGGGTTATGAATTGTTCGGATGCACAGAAGGTGCAGCTCAGAACTCATATGCTCGAAGAGGAAGCCGAGGGCTGGTGGGGTAATACTCGCCAAAGATTTGAAAAGGATGAGATTGTGATTACTTGGAATCTTTTTAGAGAGACATTTCTAGAGAAGTATTTTCCAGAAGATGTGCGCGGAAAGAAAGAGATTGAATTCCTTGAGTTGAACTAAGGTAATTCGACGGTAGCTGAGTATGCGGCAAGATTTGAGGAGTTGATCAAGTTTTGTCCTCACTACAACACTATTAATGCTGAGAGATCTAAGTGTCTCAAATTTGTGAATGGCTTGAGGCCTGAGATCAAGCAAGCTATTGGTTATCAGGAAATCCGGCGATTTTCTGAGTTGGTAAACAAAAGTAGGATTTAGATGAGGATAGTAGGGCTCAGTCTAGCCACTACAAGAGCCTAAGTGATAAGAAAGGAAAGAGCCAATTCAGAGGAAAACCTTACGTGACTCCTGCTGAAAAGGGGAAACAAAGGGTTGGTTTCGGTAAGAAACCAAGTGGGGGAGTTTCTACTTCGGTGAGATGTTATAGGTGCGGTGAAGAGGGACACCATGCTCTGGAATGCAAAAGTGTTGAGAAGACGTGTTTCAAGTGTCGCAAGCCAGGCCACAAGGCTCTTGAGTGCAGAAGCGGTATGGGTCTGATTTGCTACAATTGTGGTGAGCAAGGACACATTAGTAACAAATGTGATAAGCCGAAGAAGAATCAAGGGAGCGGAAAAGTGTTCGCTCTATCTGGATCTGCGACTGCTAGTGATGATCGCTTGATCAGAGGTACGTGTTTTATTAATGGTATGCCTTTGATCGCTATAATTGATACTGGAGCTACGCATTCTTTTATTTCTCTGGAGTGTGTTAGAAGGTTGAATCTTGAAATGCATGTTATTGGTGGTGGCATGGTTATTGATACTCCTGCTATGGGTTCGGTAACTACACCGTATGTGTGTTTGAATTGCCCTTTGAGTATTTTCGGTAGAGACTTTGGGGTTAATTTAGTGTGTCTTCACTTAGATCAACTTGATGTCATTATGGGAATGAATTGGTTAAAATTCAATCGTGTTCATATTAACTGTTTTGATAAAACGGTTATTTTTCCTGAACCGGGTGATGAAGGGAATTTGTTTATGACTGCTAAGCAAGTGAAAGAATCAGTGCAAGATGGTGCAAGAGTATTTATGTTGATGGAAGCTTTGAGTATTGGTGAAAGTGAGGCAATTGATGCCTTACCAGTCGTCCGTGATTTTCTGGAAGTTTTTCCTGATGAGATAAGGGGTTTACCGCCGGAACGAGAAGTGGAGTTTTCGATTGACCTGATCCCTGGAATCAGTCCGATATTGATGGCTCCATATCGTATGTCTGCATCGGAATTGAAAGAGTTGAAGACTCAACTTGAAGATTTCCTTGAGAAGAGGTTTATTCATCTGAGTGTGTCGCCGTGGGGTGCACCGGTGTTGTTGGTTAAGAAGAAAGAAGGTTCTATGAGACTCTGTGTGGATTACAGGTAGTTGAACAAGGTGACTATCAAGAACAAGTATCCACTTCCGAGGATTGATGATCTGATGGATCAGTTGGTTGGTACAAGTGTGTTCAGTAAAATAGATTTGAGGTCTGGGTATCATCAGATTCGTGTGAAAGTTGAGGATATTCAGAAGACTGCTTTTAGAACGAGGTATGGACATTATGAGTATTCTGTAATGCCATTTGGTGTGACTAATGCACCAGGTGTATTTATGGAGTACATGAATAGGATTTTCCATCCTTATTTGGACAAGTTCGTTGTGGTGTTTATTGATGACATTTTGGTCTACTCGAAGAATGAAGAGGAGCATGCCGAACATTTGAAGATTGTGTTATCTGTGTTGAAAGAGAAGCAGTTGTATGCGAAACTTTCTAAGTGTGAATTTTGGTTGAAAGAAGTGAGTTTCCTTGGTCATGTGATTTCAAGTGAAGGTATTGTGGTTGATCCATCGAAGGTTGAAGCGGCATCGCAATGGGAGACTCTGAAATCAGTTTTTAAGATCAGAAGTTTTCTTGGTTTAGCGGGTTATTATCGTAAGTTCATTGAAGGATTTGCTAAGTTATCGTTACCATTGACACAATTGACTAGGAAGGGTCAAGCTTTTGTTTGGGATGCCAAGTGTGAAGAGAGTTTTCAGGAACTTAAGAGAAGATTGACGACAACCCCTGTTCTGATTTTTCCAAATCCGGACAAGTCATTTGTTGTGTATTGTGATGCTTCCTTGATGGGCTTGGGAGGTGTGCTGATGCAGAATAATCAAGTTGTAGCCTATGCTTCGAGGCAACTCAAAGTGCATGAGAAGAATTATCTGACGCATGACTTAGAGTTGGCCGCCGTTGTGTTTGTGCTTAAACTTTGGAGGCATTATTTGTTTGGTGCGAGATTTGAAGTGTTTAGTGATCACAAGAGTTTGAAGTATCTCTTTGATCAAAAGGAATTGAATGCTAGGCAAAGAAGTTGGTTAGATATTTTGAAGGATTATGATTTTGGGTTGAACTACCATCCGGGTAAAGCGAATGTGGTAGCGGATACGTTGAGTCGGAAATCATTGCACATGTCGATGATGATGGTGAAAGAGTTGGAATTGATTGAGCAATTTCGTGATTTGAGTTTGGTGTGTGAGGAGACTTCGTATGGGGTTAAGATTGGAATGTTGAAGCTTATAAGTGGTATTCTGAACGAAATTCGAGAAGGACAGAAATCCGATTTGAGTTTAGTTGATCGGTTGACTTTGATCAATCAAGGCCAAGGTGGTGATTTTCAGATTGATGGGAATGGTATTATGAAGTGTCGGGATAGAGTTTGTGTCCCGGATCTTGATGAACTGAAAAAGAGTATTCTTGAGGAAGGACATCGTAGCGGATTGAGTATTCATCCGAGTGCTACTAAGATGTATCAAGATTTGAGGAAAATATTTTGGTGGCCTCGTATGAAGAAGGATATTGCTGAATTTGTGTATTCTTGTTTGACTTGCCAGAAGTCGAAGATTAAGCATCAGAAATCGTCGGGTTTGATGCAACCGTTGTTTATTCCTGAGTGGAAATGGGATAGCATTTCTATGGACTTTGTGTCTGGATTACCTAGGACGCCGGGTAATTTTGAAGCTATTTGGGTTATTGTGGATAGATTGACTAAATCTGCTCACTTTATTCCTATGCAAATGGATTATCCGTTGGAGAAATTGGTAAAGCTATACATTGAGAGGATTGTCAATTTGCATTGTATTCCGTCTAGTATTATGTCGGTTAGGGATCCGAGGTTTACTTCGAGATTTTGGGAGAGCTTGCAAAGTACTTTGGGTATGATGTTGCGTTTGAGTTCAACTTATCATCCTCAGACAGATGGTCAGACTGAGAGAACTATTCAATCACTCGAGGATCTTTTGAGAGCTTGTGTATTGGAGAAAGGAGGAGCTTGGGATAGCTACTTGCCTTTGATTGAGTTTACTTACAACAACAGTTTTCATTCTAGCATTGGTATGGCACCATTTGAAGCATTGTATGGTAGGCGGTGTAGGACGCCACTGTGTTGGTATGAGTCCGGAGAGAGTTCTGTAGTTGGACCCAAGATAGTTCAGCAGACTACGGACAAGATTAAGATGATTCAAGAAGAGATGAGGATTTCTCAAAGTCCTCAGAAGAGTTATCATGACAAGAAGAGGAAGGCACTTGAATTTCAAGAGGGAGATCATGTATTTCTTCGGGTTACTCCAATGACTGGTGTTGGTAGGGCATTGAAGTCGCGTAAGTTGACGCCGCGTTTCATTGGTCCTTATCAGATTTTGCAGAGGATAGGAGAAGTGGCCTATCGTGTGGCCTTACCGCCGTCGCTTGCTAATCTCCATGATGTGTTCCATGTATCTCAGTTGAGGAAATACATTGCGGATCCGTCTCATGTAGTCCAAGCAGATGATGTGCAGGTGAGAGATAACCTAACTGTGGAGGCATCACCTATGCGGATAGAGGATCGGAAGTTGAAGCAACTTCGAGGCAAAGATATTTCTTTGGTGAAGGTCGCTTGGGGAGGACCTGTCGCTACTGCGAAAATACGAGGCCGACAAAACAGAAGAGTCGCCACCTTTCGTTATTTATCTCTCAGAATGGGAAAGGAAACGATCGGGAAAAACCTGACGAAAAGGTATAAGACAAGGTCATCGTGACCATTGTCTGGGTTCGGGAGTCGGTTACGCAAGGGGAAGGTGTTAGCACCCCTCACGTCCATCGTACTCGATGGGATCCACACTTGTTGGTTTGTCTACGGGTGAAAAACAATCTATCTGCGGCTGCTAAAGCTAAAAGAAGAGAAATTGACTCGATAGAGCATCGCGCTCTATGCCAACGTATTCCCTCGTGCAATGGGAAAGTCAGAGTCATCGTAGTTCGGGAAACTACGGGGGAATTTTGGTCGCCGAGATGTCGCATCTCGTGCCTACGTACTTTCACACTGCGTGAAAGATCAGAGCTTACGTATTTCGGGATAACTACGGCTAGACATGGTGTTATCAATCACACAGGGGTGAGAGAAAGGGTTGACAATACTAGCGTACGCATTCTAGTAGTTAGGTGTATGATGCTCGCTCGACGGAGACTTAGGCGTTACCTGTTTGCGGTAGAACGGACGTAGTATGTTGTTTTTTAGAGGTATGGAAACCTACGGGTTCTAGAACTACGGTCTGGTCTCAATTGCGCTCGGGCAAGAGAAAAGGGAACATCAGTTGTCAGCGGGAAAGTCTCGATCGCACAGCAGCGAGAGAACAGGGAAGTTAGTTGTTAGTGTGCTGGCTAGGATATCGCATCCTATGCCTACATATTCTCGTCTGGTACGAGAAATCAGAGCAGCTGTAGTTCAGCTAACTACAACAAAACAGGGAAAAGGGAAAAGGGAAAAGGGAGCTCGCTAGGATATCGCATCCTATGCCTACGTACTCTCGTCTGGCACGAGAGATCAGAGCAAACGTAGTTCGGCGGGAAACAAGTCTCGATTGCACAGGGGCAAGAGAAGGGGTCTCAATCGCCTGAACACGAGACAAAAGGGTTTCGATCGCACGGGGGCGAGAACAAAGAGGAAGCAGGCTTACGCCCAAACGGGAAGGAACTCGGGACACACACACAAGAACCTAATACGTAGGAGCGGGTGCGTCGCATGTCACCCAAAGGGAACCATACTAGACATCCTAGACGATTGAGAAGAAACTCCTCAACTGTCATTTCCTACGTATCTAACGATACAGCTCACAACACTCGATGGTTGCACGAAGACTTGAATAAGATGATGATGAACGAAGCGGCTCCGTTGGCTCTCGACATGTGCGCAAGCCCCATTCCAATTTTCTCCTCTCCGGATCCTTGATGAGGACGCTCGAATCAGGAACAATGTAACGCTTAGACCGTCATGGTTCGACTTATACGAGAAATCGAACTCTAAGAGGTAGCGTATTGATGTCCGTGTCAAAGACAAGATAGAGAAATGATATCAACAATCATTCTCCAATTGAATCATGTCACAAGGCCAACCCAAAATAAAATCAACAGCAGAATCGGATAATAAAAGAAAATAGGAGAAAAATCCACTACCAAATGGAAATAAAAGTCTACTCCTAAAAATTAGCAATCAATTTCTAATAGAAAATATTCGAAAGAAATATTAAAAGGAAATTGCATATAAAATCTATCTAACTCTAATAATATCCCAAAGAATGAAAATTCTATATTATGCAATATTCTATAATATTCTAAACAATTCTATATTAAAATTTCTATAATATCCTATAAGAAAATAGAATGAAAATTCTATATTAAATATATAGTAAAAATATGCTAAGAACATAATATTCTAGGAAAATAAAACTATAATCCTAAAAGAAAAAAATAGAGAAATAAAATCTACCGTTATTACAAGCATATGTCCAATACAAGAGAAAAATTAAAAATAAAGGGGAGGGGGTACAGCCTGCAAAAGGGTGGTAAAGCAGCAAAAAAATCACCACTGGGCTTTAAGCCCACAATACAAAAAAATTCAGAAAAAACAACAAACACAAAGGGGGTGGTGCGTGCAGGGAAACTGGAGGTGTAATCAAAAACATTCATTGGGCCCAGCCCAATATCATAACACCAAAAAACAACACAGGGGGGGGCGAAAAGAGAAACGGGGGTGTATGGATCAGTAAAACGTAACTGGGGCCAAGGTTCAGCCCATCAGCCCAGGATTCAGTGAAGCCTTTCCTCTCCTTCGTCCCAAACCAAATTATGCAACTGAAACCCTAGCCTCTTCTCTCTAACCTCGCCACCGCCGTTCTCTTACCAAACCTCTCCGTCTCAACCTCCATACGCCACCGTTCCTTGCTTTCCTTGCCCTTCTGTCTAAACGAAGAAAAAGAACAGTAAAAATCAATTAAACCGATTCAATCGAAACCCCAAACTGAACTTTCCAATGCTATCTGTTGAAGCCGACAGAGGATTTGGAGCTTGCGAGGCATTGACGTTGTTGCTCATTCATGGATGTCGAGGGTTGAGCGGTGAATCTGGAGTTCCTTGAAGATTGATTGGGGATTTACGGATTAAAGGTTGGTTGAAGGTTGCATGTGAAGATCGCGGAGATCTTGAGGATTCTGGAAACAGAGAAAGAATGTTCTTGAATGTTCTTGGAGAATTGACGAATGTCTGATGGATCTGGGAATTTCTTGATGAACTGGGGAAAAGAAACGAAGAACATGATGGTGTTCTTGGATCTTCTGAAAATGCATATGAACATGAAGGTTTCACGGTGAACTGTTGATGAATCAGGATGAACGATGAAGATCTTATGATCGTTTCTGGAAAAGTACGAAGAACTAGGATGAATATTGATGAATCTTCATTGGATTCTGGACAAGTCTTGATGAAGACGGTTGAGGGTTCAGACGAACACGATGGAATTAATTGGAGATCTGGAGGATAGATCATGACGTTGACGATGTATGTTGAAGAAACGATGAAGTTTCCGGTGGTTTGTTGAGTTCTCAGACGACAATTGGATGAAGAAACGGTGGAGATTCTTGGATGATGAATTTTTCGGCGCCCGTTATGAGTTCCGGCGACCGTTACAGTGGATTCTGGGGCGGCTGCATGGCCGGCGGTGAGGGGAGACGGTGAAGCAGGTGTGAGACGCGTGGCAGGCTCTGAGAAGGAAAGGTGGCATGTGAGGTGGTGAGAGTGAAACACGTGGAACGCATGCAGGTGGGTGTGGGATGAGGTGGCATCAGCGAAGTGTGTTGGCGGAGAGAGAAGGAGACGTGTGGACATCTTATATGCTGCCAAGTGGCAGTAACTTGGATTGGGCCCCCACGACTGGACAAGTGGCCCACGAGAATGGCAATTACAAAACTAATTAAACTCTGACTTCTACTAATGATGGTTAAAATGATGATTAAAATTTGGTTAAACTCAATTAATTCCATTAAATTGACAATTAATACTAGACCTAATTAAAACTGCTAATTAAGACCCTAATTAACAAAATGATTAATATCAAATTAAAAGGAAATGATTAATATCCTAATTAAAAGAAAATGATTAATATCCTAATTAATGTCTCACTAATCCTAAAAAGAAAATTATCTTCTTAAACTCTATTAAGACTAATGACTCTATTAATTTCTAACACCAATAGAAAAAATTTATTACCTATTAAAAAAAGAAATTAACCTACAATTCTATTTAAAATCTATCAAAGATTAAAAATGATATTCTAATGACCTCTAAAAGAAATGTTATTAAGACCTATTAAATTCTATAATAGAAAATAAACCAATAAAAAGCTATTAAAATCTATTTAAAAGAATTAAAATTCTAGAAAAACAATTAAGATCCATTAAAATCTATTTAAAAAATTCTAGAAAATGAAATATCCTAAAACTTATTTAAAAAATCTATTTAATATCTAGAAAAAGAATTACCTATTAAAATCTATTTAAGAAAACTATTTAATATTTATTTAAAATCTAAAAAAGAAATAGAAACCCTTTAAAAACAATTAAAATCTCTTTAAAAAACTAGAAATTAAGAGAAAAAAAAAACTAAAAATGCAAGGAAGGTCAATTAAACCGATTAGAAAACAGATGCGCGACTATAGCGAAATAAGCGGTAAAAACCAGACACCGAAATGTCCTCAAAAATAACAGCGAGAGCTGAAAACACCGGGACGGGCCCAAATTCTCAAAATAAATCCTCGTATCCGAACGGGCCTGACATGCCAGAAACGCCAGGAGAGGGCTGTAATCCCGATAAAATCAATCTGACTGCAAAAATGCAATGTATGCGGTATGCAAATGCGAATGCAAAATGAGTCGAAACATAAGCCAAATGCGATAATTGGTTGGTCAAATTTTGGGGTGCAACAGCTGCCCCTATTCAAACGGCTTGGACCTGAAGGGTTGAGAAGCGAACAACTTTCAATCATTCAAAGGTAGAAGACGGTTGAATACAAAAGAAACCCAGAAATTTGCCAACCTGCAGAAATAAACTGCACAAAATACTTGGGGAACGAATATCCAGAAAATCGAATCCAGTTGTCACCGCAACAACCTGACCAATCATCTGACTTTAGCACCAGTTACCTGCGTGACGCCACAAATAACAAACCCGAAGGTTAGATCAACATGCACTTGATCCTCTCACCTCGTCTAATGATAGACGAGAACATCATATTCAAATCTCGCATCGTCTAATGATAGACGAGAGGAACATACAATCCAAATCTCGCATCGTCTAATGATAGACGAGAGGAAAACCTTATTCAAATCTCGCATCGTCTAATGATAGACGAGAGGAAAATATCCAAATCTCGCATCGTCTAATGATAGACGAGAGGAAAATACCTTGTCCAAAGAACCCCATCGTCAGTGAGAACTAGCGGAAAGAAAACCATATAAACTTCAACACCACCCATCAAATTTCAGAATCCTTTCGTCTATAGGAGTTGATGGAAAGAACCATATCCTCAAAGGGGCCACATCATCAATAAGGATTGACAGGAAGAAAACCACCTTCAAAGAGCCATGTCGTCAATAAGAATCAACAACTAGGAAAACCCAACATTCTTCAAAGAGTTTCGACGTCAATAAGGATCAACAGTCAGGAAAAACCCTCTTGAAATGTCATCTCATCCGATAGACAGAAAGAAAACCATATCTGAAAGATCGCCTTGAAACCTCTCAACATCTAAAGATAGACGGAGAAAATCATACTCGAACTCACTACGTCTAAAGATAAATGGAGAAAATACCATACCCAAACTCACGACGTCTAAAGATAGACGGAGAAAATCATACTCGAACTCACTACGTCTAAAGATAAATGGAGAAAATACCATACCCAAACTCACGACGTCTAAAGATAGACGGAGAAAATCTCTTGCTCAAACTCACGACGCCTAAAGATAGACGGAGAAAACCATGCTCAAACTCATGACGCCTAAAGGTAGACGGAGAAAATCCCTGCTGGGGGAAATACATCGTCAATAGGAATTGATGGGAAGAACAGTCTGTCGTCATCAGATGATTGATAGACAAAGCATAACTGTCGTATGATCTGAGAATCAAATAAACCACAGAACTATCTGAACAAAGCTGTTGGGGTAAATGCCCCTGAACTGATTGCAGAGTGATTCATGTTGTCACGGAGGGCTGATAGAAAAATTGGCTTATGCTTCGTATGCATATGCGTATGTTTGAATTTTTCTATGGCGTAATGCTCCATATAAGATGGAATGCTACGCATTTGGTGATGAAATGCGATTATGATGCAAATATGATGATATGTGCAAGGATGCAAATGCCGGCTCGGGATGTTGGAGAAAAGCGGTACACAGAAGGACCATTCCAGCAAAATAAATGCTGGAAAGGTGAAGCCAACTCCGCTGCTGGAGAAACTGGATACGGATCCGCTTCAGCAAAATAAATGCTGAAGACAAAGCCAACTCCGCTGGGGATAACCGGATATCACAGAATTATTCCAGCAAAATAAATGCTGGAAAGGTGAACCGACTTCGTCGGGGATAACCAAATGTGCTAAGTTGATTGGACTTCCCTGGGGATAGCTTACACGTGCCAATGAAAATTGGACTTTGGCTGGGGAAAACAGCCGGAGTCTTCCTGCGTACCAATGAAGTTCGGATTTTGAGATTGATGCGCCAACACGGATTGGGCTTCACGGTGATTGCCAATATGGATTGGGCTTTTTAGGAATGGCGCGCCAATAAGGATTGGGCTTCCTGAAAATTGTCAATAAGGATTGGACTTTAAGCTATCCACGATGGGTCAGGTACGACTAACGTTGGACAACATCTTGTCTGAATTCACAGTTTCTGGTTAAAGGGTCAAGGGATAATAACACGACTTCCCGACATTCGTCTCACACTTGGAGATTGGCTGAACCTGCTTGAGTAGCTCTGAGTAGCTCTGATGACATGGAGAGGAACAATTCCTTCGCTTCTGATACCCCAAGTCGAGGATCTCTGTGGGGATATTCCTTGAATGGAAATCTAAACATTTGTACCTTGACGGTCTGACATGAACTTCCCCAGCACCCTGAACCTCGGAGAGATGCTTCGGATCAAATGCCCCTCGGGCCAGAAACAATTTCTGCACTTTTCATAGAATGACCTGCCCCTGCCTTCCACGACTTTGCCCCAGACTGGCTGATTTGCAGGGAGATACACTGGTTGTCTTCGAGAGATTGATCAAATCTCGATCTGAATGCTTCAGACTAACCGACTTCGGATGGCTGACATCACTAGGGATTTCCTGATATAGCTTGCCCCGGTCCACGGAGTATTCGAGCGTTCTGCATTCTATCCTGATCAGACTTTCCATGATAGGAAACTTTTCTGCTGTCAAGCGCTCACTTGCAAGTAAAACAAGTTGTTCTGCATAAAAGATATATTAATGCAATGCATATGACAGTTTTGACATCCAATCTGTTCACTGGAAAAGGAAAAACAGTTTATGGCATATAATGCACAAATCATCTATCAGAACATTAACATCTGTACCAACATGGTAAGAAGAACCCTTTTAGGAGTCAGTTTCGACGCGATCTTTACCGATGTATGCCTTCGAAACAAACCTGCTTCAATTAGGACTTTTTATGGTTGTAACGTGGTCAGGTTCACGGTTTTGAAGGAAAGGATAAAGGCTCAAAATTTATTTTACCCCACCCGTTCACCTTGATGTTCTCCAATCCTAAGTTTAGCTAATTCGACCTTAGCGCTCTCTTCTCAGAGGTTGAAAGATAGGAATGATAGTTCGAGAACCCTTAAGTTTTTGGGAGTGACAACCACTCACTTTTCGTCTTTGCCATTTGGGGTCACACGACTCGTACTTCATTTGAGGATTTTTCTTTTGTGATCCTTTTCGTTTTTTTTTCCAGTTTTTCGCTTTCCCTAATTTTTTCCTGGACTGCCTCTTTTGAGCTTCTTTTGGTCATTAAGTCCAGCAGGATGCCCTCATTTTTGCCTAAGTCATTTGTTTCCAGGTTTTGACTTAGCGGGCTTTTGATTCTTTTTCCTCTTTTTTCTTTGAACAAGTCGTGTGACACTGGTTGTCTGACTCATTAGGAAATAATGTGACTGTTTCACTCCTGATGCTTAACCACTGCGGTTTTTTAGGCACTACCTCTAGAGGTGTGATTGATCCTCGAACGGACACTCCCTTCTGCAATTTGGACGCTCGGTCAAATTAGCTAACACCTACCCTGCCATGGGTTAAGATTGAGGGTTTTTTCGTTTTCCGAAAGAAACTCCTACTACTAGGCTCAAAGGGGTTGACAAGGGACTATCTTCCTTATAACTCCGGTGTTTAGGGATTCGAAACAATGCCTGTACATCGTCAGCAGGTTTTATTTTCAAAAGCATACTTTCGGAAGCTTGCGCGCCTTTAAACTTTGTCATCCTCCCCAAATTCTGCTTAACCAAGCGTTGGACATCTGTAAAAACAATGAGTGAACACGAATGGATTAAATCAAAACATGCATACTCATTTCATTATCAATATCAATTGAAAACAATACAAGTTTTACGAATGCAATTTGCGCTTTAACAGAAAAGAATCTACAAATGCAAAGAAGTGACATGATAAAACACATTGCCAGTTGCTGGGAACCGGGCTTTTCGAACTTGATTTGCTGTTGAGCCAGCCATCTTCAGAATTACTCGTCGAAGTCATCCTGATACTCTTATGAACATCTGCTTTCAGTGAACTCTCCCGTAACCTGAACTGATTCACCCACTCGGCTGGATAAAGGAAGGTTGACACCCTGAGGCGTGACAGATATCCTGTTAGAGTCTAGCAAGGTCTGAATCTGGCTTCGAAGCGCCTTACAGTCATCTATTGAATGCCCCTGTGCCCCAACATGGTACTCACAGCGAGCGTTGGCATCAAAACCTGGAGGGTAAGGCGGGATCATTGGATCGGTCTCCTTCGGCACTATCAGCCCCCTTTTGACCAAATCCGGCAACAATTGACTATACAACATCGATAGCTGAGTAAACTGCCTTTCAGGTTTCCTTGGTCTTCGTCGGGTGTGCTGACGCGGTTGACGATGATACGGCTGTTGACTCTGGCGGGTAATAGAGATCTGACAGACAGACGCAACAGGTTGCTGACTCTGAGTACTCGAAGTGTCAGGATACTGAATCTGAGGTACGGGAGATTCTGAGACAACATCACTGCCTTTCTCCCCTTCTTCTTGAGAACTGACAATTGATTCATCTTCATAAACTGCAGTATAAGGAATGTCTTGAATCTTTCCGCTTTTGATTCCGCTCTCAACACGTTCTCCTACTCTTATCAAGTCCGCAAAGCTTGCATTTCCACAACTGAACAATGCGTCATAGTAACGGCCCTTCAAAGTATCCACGAAAAGGCCAACCATTTCTCTATCCACAAGTGGTGGTTGAACACGAGCAGCTAATTCTCTCCATCTCTGCACATACCCCCTAAAGGACTCGTTCTCCGCCTGAGATAATTCTTGCAAATGCACGCGACTAGGAGTCATATCCAGGTTGTAGTCGTACTGCTTCACGAAGGCATTGGCTAAATCAGGCCATGACTTGATGTTGTCACTCTTCAACTGCATATACCAATCCAAAGATGCTCCGATCAAACTATCTTGGAAACAGTGAATCATAAGCTTGTCATTGGCGACATGTGAAGTCATTCTTCTGCAGAACATAACCAAATGTAGCTTCAGACAACTATCCCCTTTGTATTTCTCAAAATTCGGCATCTTGAACTTCGGAGGCAACACAAGGCCTGGCACCAAACACATGCTCGCAACATTCAGGTTGAGAGTATTCTTATTTATCAAGGCAGCCACCTGATCTTCCAACAGCTGAATTCTTCTCATATGCTCAACAGTCCGCGGGTTCTCAGCATTAACCTTCAGAGCAACCCTCTGACGATCTGGCACAGGGAAAGTGAAACGCTGATAATCTGTGTCACAGAGAGAAGATGCATCTCTGTCTCCGCCAAGAATCTGCACATTCTGGGCTTGAGCAACATTGTTCACCGAAGTCCTCTGAATGTTGTTCTCTCCTCTATTCATAGCTGTCATGGCTTCCATGAACTGACTCAACTGGTTCTTCAACAATTCAAACTCGGCCCTGGTAACAAACTGATTCTGCTCTTCGGAGTTCATGATCCTTCCAGAAACTAACTCAAGTCCAATGCGAATGCCGGGAAGTCAACTGCGAGTTGGACAAAAGACGGGTAAGCTATCTGCTCCAGCTGAGGATGGATATGCAAGCATGAGATGCACATGAAATGCAATGCAAAATGCGACAAACACGGGATCACAGCCCCCACAAAGCTCTGAATACTGTTGCGCTGCTAACGAGATAAGTTTGCTCTGACGAGAGAAAACCAAAATACCGGGTAGGCTGGAAGTCAAGTTTCCTACAAAAACCCTCCCACTCACGGGTATGGACCTAAACTGACACAGGTTCGGCATCCTATGCAGTCATCAGCGTCACAGACTTTCAAGAACGATGATACGATACCTAGAAGGTGTGGCACCATCATCTCTTGAAGCGGCCTCACTTAGCTGAATCACAAGTGATCGGTCCACAGAGTCGACAATCCTCCAAACCAACATCCCCTCAAGCCCAAAGGGCTGGAAAAGAAGTCAATCGGGAGAACCTCGTCTGAGCGTGGATTTCATGAGACACTAGTGCCTGCAAAGCAAGCACGCGCCCATTAATTTCCACAACTAATGCTAAGTACACTCAAGCCTGGGTCTGGCTTATCACTCATCAGAGCTCCCCTCCCATAACAGCACAATAGCAACAGATAATAATAAGTGCGGGAAATGTAAAAACATCAGTATACAACATACAACACAAAAATAAACACCCACAAACAAGCAAACAAGCGTTAGGATTGACTCTCGCAGGGACGTTGGATCCCCCGATTGACTCGCATAGGGACGTTGGATCCCCAGGAAACTATCGCAGTCCCCATCAAAGTCGCCAGCTGCTGGGGATTACCCAGACAACTAGGAAGAGAATCCAAGACAAGACTCGCTTAGAGAACCAGAAGTCCCCAGCAGAGTCGCCAGTTGTCGATACTGTGAAAATACGAGGCCGGCAAAACAGAAGAGTCGCCACCTTTCGTTATTTATCCCTCAGAACGGGAAAAGAAACGATCGGGAAAAACCTGACGAAAAGGTATAAGACAAGGTCATCGCGACCATTGTCTGGGTTCGGGAGTCGGTTACGCAAGGGGAAGGTGTTAGCACCCCTCACGTCCATCGTACTCGATGGGATCCACGCTTGTTGGTTTGTCTACGGGTGAAAAACAATCTATTTGCGGGTGCTAAAGCTAAAAGAAGAGAAATTGACTCGATAGAGCATCGCGCTCTATGCCTACGTATTCCCTCGTGCAATGGGAAAGTCAGAGTCATCGTAGTTCGGGAAACTACGGGAGAATTTTGCTCGCCGAGATGTCGCATCTCGTGCCTACGTACTTTCACACGGCGTGAAAGATCAGAGCTTACGTAGTTCGGGCTAACTACGGCTAGACATGGTGTTCTCGATCACACAAGGGTGAGAGGAAGGGTTGACAATACTAGCGTACGCATTCTAGCAGTTAGGTGTATGCTGCTCGCTGGACGGAGACTTAGGCGTTACCTGTTTGCGGTAGAACGAACGTAGTATGTCGTTTTTTAAAGGTATGGGAACCTACGGGTTCTAGAACTACGGTCTGGTCTCAATTGGGCTCAGGCAAGAGAAAAGCGAACATCAGTCGTCAGCGGGAAAGTCTCGATTGCACAGCAGCGAAAGAACAGGGAAGTTAGTTGTTAGTGTGCTCCCTAGGATATTGCATCCTATGCCTACATATTCTCGTCTGGTATGAGAAATCAGAGCAGCTATAGTTCAGCTAACTACAGCAAAACAGGGTAAAGGGAAAAGGGAAAAGGGAGCTCGCTAGGATATCACATCCTATGCCTACGTACTCTCGTCTGGCACGAAATATCAGAGCAAACGTAGTTCGGCGGGAAACGAGTCTCGATTGCACATGGGCAAGAGAAGGGGTCTCAATCGCCTGAACGCGAGAGAAAAGGGTTTCGATCGCACGGGGGCGAGAACAAAGAGGAAGCAGGCTTACGCCCAAGCGGGAAGGAACTCGGGACACACACAGAAGAACCTAATACGTAGGAGCGGGTGCGTCGCATGTCACCCAAAGGGCACCATACTAGACATCCTAGACGATTGAGAAGAAACTCCTCAACTGTCATTTCCTACGTATCTAACGATACAGCTCACAACACTCGGCGGTTGCACGAAGACTTGAATAAGATGATGATGAACGAAGCGGCTCCGTTGGCTCTCGACATGTGCGCAAGCCCCATTCCAATCTTCTCCTCTCTGGATCCTTGATGAGGACGCCCGAATCAGGAACAATGTAACGCTTAGACCGTCATGGTTCGACTTATACGAGAAATCGAACTCTAAGAGGTAGCATGTTGATGTCCGTGTCAAAGACAAGATAGAGAAATGATATCGACAATCATTCTCCAATTGAATCATGTCACACGGCCAGCCAAAAATAAAATCAACAGCAGAATCGGATAATAAAAGAAAATAGGAGAGAAATTCACTACCAAATGGAAATAAAAGTCTACTCCTAAAAATTAGCAATCAATTTCTAATAGAAAATATTCTAAAGAAATATTAAAAGGAAATTGCATATAAAATCTATCTAACTCTAATAATATCCCAAAGAATGAAAATTCCATATTATGCAATATACTATAATATTCTAAACAATTCTATATTAAAATTTCTATAATATCCTATAAGAAAATAGAATGAAAATTCTATATTAAATCTATAGTAAAAATATGCTAAGAACATAATATTCTAGGAAAATAAAACTATAATCCTAAAAGAAAAAAATAGAGAAATAAAATCTACCGTTATTACAAGCATATGTCCAATACAAGAGAAAAATTAAAAATAAATGGGAGGGGGTACAGCCTGCAAAAGGGTGGTAAAGCAGCAAAAAAATCACCACTGGGCTTTAAGCCCACAATACAAAAAAATTCAGAAAAAACAACAAACACAAAGGGGGTGGTGCGTGCAGGGAAAATGGAGGTGTAATCAGAAACATTCATTGGGCCCAGCCCAATATAATAACACCAAAAAACAGCACAGGGGGGGGCGAAAAGAGAAACGGGGGTGTATGGATCAGTAAAACGTAACTAGGCCCAAGGTTCAGCCCAGGATTCAGTGAAGCCTTTCCGCTCCTTCGTCCCAAACCAAATTATGCAACTGAAACCCTAGCCTCTTCTCTCTAACCTCGCCACCGCCGTTCTCTTCCCAAACCTCTCCGTCTCAACCTCCATACGCCACCGTTCCTTGCTTTCCTTCCCCTTCTGTCCAAACGAAGAAAAAGAACAGTAAAAATCAATTAAACCAATTCAATCGAAACCCCAAACTGAACATTCCAATGCATTCTGTTGAAGCCGAGGGAGGATTTGCAGCTTGCGAGGCATTGACGTTGTTGCTCGTTCATGGATGTCGAGGGTTGAGCGGTGAATCTAGAGTTCCTTGAAGATTGATTGGGGATTTACGGATCGAAGGTTGGTTGAAGGTTGCATGTGAAGATCGCGGAGATCTTGAGGATTCTGGAAACGGAGAAAGAATGTTCTTGAATGTTCTTGGAGAATTGACGAATGTCTGATGGATCTGGGGATTTCTTGATGAACTGGGGAAAAGAAACGAAGAACACGATGGTGTTCTTGGATCTTCTGAAAAATGCATATGAACATGAAGGTTTCACGGTGAACTGTTGATGAATCAGGATGAACGATGAAGATCTTATGATCGTTTCTAGAAAAGTACGAAGAACTAGGATGAATATTGATGAATCTTCATCGGATTCTGGACAAGTCTTGATGAAGAAGGTTGAGGGTTCAGACGAACACGATGGAATTAATTGGAGATCTGGAGGATAGATCATGACGTTGATGATGTATGTTGAAGAAACGATGAAGTTTCCGGTGGTTTGTTGAGTTCTCCGGCGACAATTGGATGAAGAAACAGTGGAGATTCTTGGATGATGAATTTTCCGGCGACCGTTACAGTGGATTCTGGGGCGGCTGCATGGCCGGCGGTGAGGGGAGACGGTGAAGCAGGTGTGAGACGCGTGGCAGGCTCTGAGAAGGAAAGGTGGCATGTGAGGTGGTGAGAGTGAAACGCGTGGAACACATGCAGGTGGGTGTGGGATGAGGTGGCATCAGTGAAGTTTGTTGACGGAGAGAGAAGGAGACGTGTGGACATCTTATATGCTGCCAAGTGGCAGTAACTTGGATTGGGCCCCCACGACTGGACAAGTGGCCCACGAGAATGGCAATTACAAAACTAATTAAACTCTGACTTCTGCTAATGATGGTTAAAATGATGATTAAAATTTGGTTAAACTCAATTAATTCCACTAAACTGACAATTAATACTAGACCTAATTAAAACTGCTAATTAAGACCCTAATTAACAAAATGATTAATATCTAATTAAAAGGAAATGATTAATATCCTAATTAAAAGAAAATGATTAATATCCTAATTAATGTCTCACTAATCCTAAAAAGAAAATTATCTTCTTAAACTCTAATAAGACTAATGACTCTATTAATTTCTAACACCAATAGAAAAAATCTATTACCTATTAAAAAAAGAAATTAACCTACAATTCTATTTAAAATCTATCAAAAATTAAAAATGATATTCTAATGACCTCTAAAAGAAATATTATTAAGACCTATTATATTCTATAATAGAAAATAAATCCCTAAAAAGCTATTAAAATCTATTTAAAAGAATTAAAATTCTAGAAAAACACTTAAGATCCATTAAAATCTATTTAAAAAATTCTAGAAAAAGAAATATCCTAAAACTTATTTAAAAAATCTATTTAATATCTAGAAAAAGAATTACCTATTAAAATCTATTTAAGAAAACTATTTAATATTTATTTAAAATCTAAAAAAGAAATAGAAACCTTTTAAAAACAATTAAAATCTCTTTAAAAATCTAGAAATTAAGAGAAAAAAACTAAAAATGCAAGGAAGGTCAATTAAACCGATTAGAAAACAGATGCGCGACTATAGCGAAATAAGCGGTAAAAACCGGACACCGAAATGTCCTCAAAAATAACAGCGAGAGCTGAAAACACCGGGACGGGCCCAAATTCTCAAAAGAAATCCTCGTATCCGAACGGGCCTGACATGACTGAAACGCCAGGAGAGGGCTGTAATCCCAATAAAATCAATTTGACTGCAAAAATGCAATGTATGCGGTATGCAAATGCGAATGCAAAATGAGTCGAAGCATAACCCAAATGCGATAATTGGTTGTCAAATTTTGGGGTGCAACAGGACCGACCGGTGGAAATGTGACTTGGGAACTGGAGAGCCAAATGAGGGAGTCTTATCCAGAACTGTTTGAACCAGGTAACATTTTCGAGGACGAAAATTCCTAAAGTGGGGGAGGGTTGTAACAGCCCAAATTTCATTAATTAATTGATTATGTTAATTAATTGATTTATTGTAATTAATCTTAATGCTTTGGATTAATTGGATTTATTTGGTAGATAATTGAAGAGAGAAATGGGAAGGAAAGAAAATAATAGAAGTATATAAGGGATAAGTGGAAAGAATTGGATAGAAAGAAAATAGAAGAGAAAGAATAGAGAAAGAGGAGAAAAGAGAAGAGAAGAGTGAAACTTGGAGAAATAATCAAGAACCAACTTCAAACTTCAATCCAATCAAGGTAAGGGTGAGAAACATTATTATCTAGTCAATGTATGTGGTTATGTATGTGTGGGTTGGGTTTTGTTGTGAGTTTCCACCATTTTTCAACCTAGGGCAAAATGGATTTAATCGGTAGAATCGTAGTTTAATCGGTTAGAAACTGGAAATAATACCGTAGAGTAGTCGGGTGATGTGGGATTAAGATTACTGGAACTGGTTCGGTGGGAATCGGTCGATTTTTGGAGGGTAGAAGTTTTGGGACAGAATGAGGGTTCTGATATCGCAGCTTCGCTGGCTCTCGCCAGGCGAGTGAAGGCGAATCTTCGCCGGGCGAAGCCCAGCGATTAGCTGGCGAATAATTCAAGAAAACTCCCAGTGGTCTTCGCTGGCAAGTTCTCCAGGCGAAGGTGAGTGGCGAAAGTTCTCCAAGCGAGTACATCAGCGAAGGGTAGCGAAACAAGTCAGGAGCTACTGACTTTTGTTCGCTGGCGACGAAGGGTAGCGAAACAAGTCAGGAGCTACTGACTTTTGTTCGCTGGCGAGTTTGCCGGGCGAAGGTCCCAGCGAGCATTCGCCAGGCGAAGGGTGGCGAGCAGGACAACATTGTTTCTTTTCTATTTTATCCATCCAATGATTAATTGCTTGGTTCAATTATGTTAATCCTATGTGATATGAATAGCTTGTGTACTATTGTGATGAGTTGTGGGTAGCCTTTGGGTGTGAATCCTAGATCGTGATATATCTGTGTATTGTCTAATAAGTATGTGAATGCATATTGTTGTATGCTAATGTATGTAATGCATGGGAACATATCGTGGATATGTGTGCATTATTTTGATGAATGTGATGATGGTATTGAATGTGAATGCCTTGAATTGTTATGAATATGTTGTGTGTGCAATCATGTTGTAATTCTTGAAGGGATGAATTATTTGAATGCATGGGATTAAGATGCGGGAACGGTCTTAAGTGCATTTTTGTTGGTTGATTGTATATGCATCATTTAGTCAAGAGGCAATGTTTGCTAGTTTCGTGGAGACTAGTGGCTTGTCCCAAACCTAGAAGGGTGGGTTTGAAGCCTAGGAGACGGGCTTTGTTGTTATCGGTCTAGAAGGGTGGACCCGGTTTAAATGTAAAAACCGAAAAATGATAACAAGTGTTGGTACCACATAGCATTGAGTTGCATTGAGTTGTGATTGAGTCACATAACATAAATGTCATTGATATATGAAGCATGCTTGTGAATGGGATGTTATGGATAATTGTGAAATATGCATGAAGGGATATGCTTGATGCGCGTTCATATTTGTTTATATGTACGACGTGACGAATATGATTATGGAAATGAATTGTGGTGAGAAATGTGGATTATATGCAATTGTTACTTGTATATATATAATCTTATGCATTGATTATTATGGTAATATTTCTCACCCTTCTGTTGTTTTATAATGCTCTATGAGGCATTGCAGATTAGGTTGTTGGAGATTTCTTTTGTGAAGTATAGCTTCATTCTTTTGAGTCGGACTGCTCTGATTATGTAACACCGGGTAGTTAGGTTTGTATAGCATTCTTTTGTGATACATTTGTGACGTATAAGTTGATGATGTTTTGTAACATGAATGATTGATGAACAACTGGATAATATGTATTTATGTGATCAAATGTTTTGAGGTAATTCAAATGTTTTATTCTTCCGCTTTAATTTTAAACATTGATACGTGGGTTTAAGGACTAAGTTCCTCTACTTTGAAAACTATCCCACTGTTGCATATTTTTATAGAGCAGGTGTTGAGTGATTTATTGGTAATAATGTGACATACTTCTTTTATACCGTATTTTAAATCATACTCTGATAAAATTTGTATGTGCATATATATATATATATATATATATATATATATATATATATATATATATATATATATATATATATATATATATATATATATATATATATATATATATATATATATATATATATATATATATATATATATATATATATATATATATATATATATATATATATATATATATATATATATATATATATATATATATATATATATATATATATATATATATATATATATATATATATATATATATATATATATATATATATATATATATATATATATATATATATATATATATATATATATATATATATATATATATATATATATATATATATATATATATATATATATATATATATATATATATATATATATATATATATATATATATATATATATATATATATATATATATATATATATATATATATATATATATATATATATATATATATATATATATATATATATATATATATTATTGTTTATTTAGGGATATAGAAGGGGGTGTTACACGCCATGAGCCTTAAGCATATGGGAATTGATGAGTGAGGGGATTCTCCTCACTTGTCTAGAGTGTTTAGTGTACGCCCCATGGGTGATATGCGACACATTCGTTCCTATGTCATACTCTATATGCGACACAAAGCCAACTAATTCACTTCACTAAAATGCACAAACAAAATTCAAACCTTTTCATCCTTCGGGGTTTATGTTTCAAACTCATTTTCAGAAAGAATATGTTACTTTTTCGTTCTATCACAAACACGCATCGACCCTAACTGCTAGAATGGGAACTTAACGTCGCTCATAAAAAACACTTAACCAACCTGTTGTTTCATAGTTAGCCGAACTATGTTTTCTTTGATTCCTCATACCAGATGAGGATACGTAGACACAAGACGACAATGTCTTAGCGAGCAACCATTCCTCCATCACCCATAGTTTTTCAAACTACGTTGACTCTGACTTTCCCATTGCACGAGGGAATACATAGGCATAGGGTGACGATGTCCTATCGAGTCTCTTTATTCTTTCTACGTTCTCACTTCCATTTAGCAATAGCTTATAGATGACACACCTTTTGATTAGACAACAAGCGTGGTTCCTGTTGAGTACAACAGACGTGAGGGGTGCTCATACCTTCCCTTTACGTAACTGACTCCCGAACCAAAGATTTGGTTGCGATGACCTTGTTTTTTCCCGTTCTTCAGGTTTTCTTTGATTGTTTCCTTTCCCTTCTTTGGGATAAATAACGTTCGGTAGAGACTCTTCTATTTTTCCGCCAGGTGTTTTTCGCAGTTGCGACAACTGGCGACTCTGCTGGGGACTCTGGTTCCCTATGTGAGTCAATCCTAGCGCTTGTCTGTTTTGCGTCTTTGGATGTTTACTTTTGTATAATTATTTTATTTTATGTACATTATCTATTGTATATTATTGCATTTGCATTTTACTATTGCATATTATATTATGTTGTTGTTGATATGTTGTTGGGTGGGTTGTTCCATGAGACATAAGCCCAATATCCAGGCTTGAGTATACACACATGATTAGTATGGACTTGTGTGGCAACTTGACACGCAATAGTCCGCGTCTATACAAGGTTTTGTTTGGAGACATCCTATCCTGCGCATCTTGGGCAGTTGAAGGGGTGTTGAATTAGAAAGCTAACGAATTTGAAGACCGTTCATTGGGAAGTCAGTTGAGACCTCCTTGATTGACCATGATGCCAAACCAGGAATGGTGAACGTATCATCGTCTCTCGACCTGAGAGTCCGTGATACCGATGACCTGCACAGGATGTCGTACCGTCCAAGACTAGAACCCACATATGAGAGGGATGGGTTTTGCAGGAAACTTTGACCTTCAACCAACTCGGTTTTCTGGTTTTCTTGTTAGAGCAGACTTTTGATCTTGTGCATTTCGGTTCTCTACCACCTCGGTATTCTGGTTATATTCAGTCAATAGCACAACAACAATTCCGAGCATTGGATATTTTGATCCCATGTTTGCATTTGCATAATCATCCTGCATTTAACATTGCATGTTTATGTGTTTTATAGGTTCTTGTCTCCCTTTTGATTTTGTTCCTGGTTTTCTATAGAGAAGGAGGCTGAGAAAAAGAAGATCATTTTATACAAGTTTCCGGCACCTGAGTTGGGACCTTTATTTGGTCTGATTGCTATCGCGGATCCTAGCATTCTTGAGGTATTCATAAGAGATTATGGGAGGATTTTTAGTCTTGTCCGTAAGGTTACAAACTATGATCAAGGAGCCATTCACGCTTTATTACAGTTTTATGACCCTCCACTATGATGTTTCCCCTTCCTAGATGATGTGTTGGTTCCGACTTTGGGGGAGTTTGCTTTTATCTTGGAAGTTCCGGTCCAGGATGAGGTTCCATTTTTTCATTCAGAGGAAGAACCCGGTCTTGAGAAGTTGGTCGCCGCTCTTTATTTGAGCTCATTTATGTTGGTTGATCACGTCGTCAGCAAAAATGGAGTTTCTGGATTTCGCTTATCTTTCTTGGTGGATAAAGCCTGGAAGTATATCACAAAGGGTTGTTGGATGGTTTTCAGTGCTATCTTGGCTTTGTGTGTCTATGAAATTGTGTTGTTTCCCAACATACCGGACTTCATTGATATGGATGCCTTTCATATATTCCTTTCCAAGAATCATGTACCCGCTCTCTTAGGAGACTTATATCATTCAATACATTACAAGAACGAGAAAAGGAGAGGAAAGGTTGTTTCTTGTTGCACACTGCTTCTCCACAAGTGGTTTATAGATCATCTTCCTTATTCTGGAGCTTTCGTCGATTCGGGGACTTCATTTGAATTGTCTAAGAGACTCATGGGTTTGGTGGCCAAAGATATCGTCTGGTTTAACCATGATCTACTGGGTAAGGAGATTATCTTCAGTTGTGATAGCTTCCCCAATGTGCCTTTGATGGGGAGAAAATGGGGGATTAACTATAATCCTTCTCTCACAGTTAGACAACTGAGGTATGCTTTGAGGGGACCTCAAAAAGACAAGGAAGTGCAGGAATCTCTGTACTTTACCGGTGTAGCTGACACTAGTATTCTAGCAAGATTTATTGATGTGTGGGGTAAAATCCACAAGAGGAGCAAGCTTTCTTTAGGGAAGAGTGATTTTCGAGCTTATGATCAATATGTGGAATGGATCCAGAAGAGGGTTGAGAAGATACTATTGTCTTTCTCTGTTGAGTGTCGCTACGCGAAAAATGACAGAGAGTCGCCACCGAATTTAATTTATCCCAAGAAGGGAACGGGAAATAGCGATAAAACCTTTAGGGAAAAGAGCATGGTCATTGCAACCAAGTTTTAGAGTTCGGGAGTCGGTTATACGAGAGGAAGGTATTAGCACCCCTCGCACCCATCGTACTCGATGGGAACCTTCTAGGCTGTTTCGCTTGAGTGGGTGTTTTTAATCTAAAAGTTTTCTTGTTTTAAAAAGAAAGAGGGGTTGGTTTTTTATTATAGTGCTCGCCAAGGATTGGGGCCCTTGTGCCTACGTATATTCACTTGTAAGAAGTGAAGAATCAGAGCATTCGTAGTTCACGGGACTACAGTTAAAGACGGGAAGTTTTGGTGGACTATGCTATCGTGCGCATTCTAGCAGTTAGGTGTTTTGCGGCTCGTTCATGGAGTCTTATATGTTACCTGTTTGCGGTAGAATGGACATAACATGTCCTTTTTGGGTGATGAGGAATGGATGAGTATAGGCGGGAAAGAAAGAAAAGTGCTCGCTAGGATCATCACAATCCTATGCCTACGTATTCTCAACAGGTATGAGAAATCAGAGTAGTCATAGTTCGGCCACTTGAGAAAATGATTGTTTGTTGATTGATTTATACCTTGAAAAAGGGTTTTCGGATTGATGCCCTAAGGCGAAAAGAAGCTTTATGAGTTGATGTTATTTTTATGGTTTTTGAGAAGAAATAGTTCTTGATTAGGATTACATAAAAGACTTTGGATATAGATGAATGTTTCGAATAACCAAGTCGAGCGCCTTGTATTCAAAACATTCGGAACGAGTGTAGGAGGGTTCCATTCTCATTCCTTCTCCACCACTTTAAAGTCCATGGTGTATAATCCTAATCACATATTTATTGTATTTTTATGAGAAAAAGTACCTCTTGATGTTGGATGAAGGGTTTTATTGTTGGTAAAAATATTTGAAGTGACGCGAACAAGGTCGATGGCGATGCGCAAGGCTATCGTCTTACAAGTTTGAAATTGGCTCGGTAAACCCTAAAACAAATCGCAATTTCCTCCTAATGAAAAGTGTTTCTAAAATAAGAATTTTAGAATTCTTTGAGAATTATGTGAAAATACACATTAATATGAAAATTTGGAAAAAAGAATCACCCAAAGAGGATTTAAGATGAAAGAGTTGTGGGATTTTGAATTTTAATGACAATTAAAATAAAATCAAATAAAACCAATAATAAAAAGAAAGAAATGCATCCCCCAAGGCTTGAACCCAAGACCATGGGGTCATAGGCTCAAAACATAGCCATCCCAACCACTTGATGCGTGTGAAACTAAATGGAAAGAGAAGAGTAAAATGTTCAAAACCATTAAAAATCATGAAATTGCAAAAATTGGCCTCGCTGAGGGTCAAACTCAGTATCACGCGCATAGTAAGGTTCTTAAAGCAAGACAATCAGCCACTGGGGTGATGATACATCCATTGTATCAAGCCACCCCATTTGCATATGTACCCAAAACAACACATATTTTGGGCAGGCCTTATGGCAAAATCAAGATGAAATACAATGAAAATGATTTCATCATAACTCACTCAATTCTTGATCAATTTTCATGAAATTTAAGTCAAACTTGCTTGTTTTTTCAAGAGGAACATGATGGTACCATTCATTTTTTAAAATGATGCATACACATCAAAATTCGAAGGAAAATGCAAAATGTGGTTTTGAAGATGCATTGGCCTCATGGCAAAAATCAATCAAGTTTCAATAACATTTATGCATATAAAAGAGAGAGTTTTAAGGCACCAACCTGTTGTAGACTCCTCACAGAAAGCTAGCAACACAAAGCAAGAGATCCTTCCTTATATGCAAGCTTTGAGATTGTTACTTCTTCTTGAAAAAAGGGGCAATCTTGTGGACAGATCTCACAAATAAACTTCCAGCTGTGGTTTGAGGTTTTGGACAGTTAAAATATCATAAACATGAAGTGCTCCAAGTGTTATATTGATGGTGTGTGGACAATTGCCTTTTTTATTCATGGATCTTTTGATGAAAGTGATGGTGGGAACAATTTTAAATGGACATTTTAAGGGTGTGTATATGGTCTTTGAGGTGGTTTTATGTTTGGAACAAGAACTGGTGTGAAAAATGCAAAGTGGTGAATTTGGTGTTTTTGTGAAATTTCTTCACTTACAAGTAAAGAGGGAAAGAAGAGAGCTATGAGTTTCTGGTTTTCTTGGATAGCTCTTGTGTGGTTTCAAGAGTGGGATGAAGTCTCTATTTATAGGCCAAGAGAGGTATTGGGGCAGATTTGAAGTCTTGGTCTTGGAAGGAGATTTTTGGAAGAAAATACATCCAAGATTTGGTACAGCTGCACACATAAGCTCCTTGGCTTAATGCAGGGAAAAACTCAAGTGGAATGAAAGACATGAATGTGACTAAAGTGAGGCTAGTGTGTAGAGAGCTGCAGCTGCAAGTTACCATTGAAAAGTTTCTCTTTCCTCCTTGTTTTTCTTGAATATAATAATGTCAACTTGCTTGCCAACTTGCAAAGCTCTGAAAACCTCATGCTTTATGCATTTTCTAGCCATCATCTATCCTAATAATCAGATCAAGACATGATCCAATGGTTGAGAATGATTCAAGTGGCTGAAAAGTAAATTTGTGGAAAAGTTGAAATGGTGCATTCAAGTGTTGAAACTCGAACTTGCTGGATTCATAACTCTCAACTTACAAGGGCTATTGAGGAGTTCTAGTAATTTTTATAAATCCATCATGGAGCTCTACATCTTTCATGTTTTCATGATCTTCAAATTCCAAGTGGAACTAGGTCAAAAATCCCCTCAAAGTTGGCTGAAAACATGATTTGTAAGGCCAAAAACTTAGAATTTTTCTAATTGTTTTCTCCCTCTCGTGATGAATTTCATCATAACTCCAAATCTATGCATTTTTTGAACATAGACCACTTTGAGACTTTTGTAAGACTTGCCAAGACATTTCCAGCAAGCTTTGAACCACCTCAATTGGATGTGTGGTTTGGAAGTTATAGTCTTGCCCCTTTCAAAACCCTAATTCTCGACTTTTTTGATTACTCCTCAATCCTTGATCCAATGGCATGAAGCTTCATGGATAGGTGTAATATGTTATTAGGAACCTTTTTTCTTCACACCTTGAGGTCAAATTCCTTATGGTTGAAGAGTTGACTTTTTGGTCAACGAAACGATCGATCGATAACTATCGGATCGACTGTTGTTGTTCTGGGTCTCCTGAGGTCTTGAAACTTCTTGAGTGGACTTCGTTAAGCCATATGTGCTTCATAGACCATGATTCCATCATTGGAACACCTTTTTAATCAAAAGTCAAACTACAGTTGACTTTTCCTAATTAGAAACCCTAATCGGGGATCCTGAACTGCACTGTTCTTGATCTTTGGGTTACCACCTCAAATTGGATTCATACTTGACCCAATGGAGTATCTTTGATGATGTATCTTTTCCTCCATGTAGTCCAATGATAGGCAAATTATTTTATTTGGAATGGAAAACAAAGAATCGACCCAATCCTTACCTTGTGAACTCACATGCTTGATATGCAATAGAACGATGTTTGATATGACAGTAGACAGTCAGTTAGATGGCTTGAAGGAGGTGCCTATTAGTGAGGAAGGGTTAAGGGGGATATGATGATATGCTTGAGATGCAATGCAGAATGAACATGAGTGCCTTGCCAGCCAGAAGGGGAGACACCTCGTAATAGGGAATCATAATCGGCCAAGAGATATTCCTTCTACAAAAGATAGAGAGGTCTCAAGAGATATAGAAATGTGAGATATTCCTTCTACGAACGGTAGAGCAGACTCTAAAATAAACGACTATGAGATATTCCATCTACAAAAGGTAGAGAGGACTCTAGAAATTGGCTTTCCTCTTACAAAAGGCAAGGAGGACTCCCGAACAAAAGGTTTGGAGTAAATGTTTTCTTCTACAAAAGGTAGAGAGGACTCCGAAACTAAAGGTTTGAAGATAAATTTCCTTCTACAAAAGGTAGAGAGGAATCTAAAATGAAAGGTTTAAAGATATGATAACTCCTTCTACATCATGTAGAGGAGACTCCCTTGGGAGAATACGATCGTATTTCCTTCTGTAATGGCAGAAAGGACTCCAAGAAAAAAGGTCAGGAGAAAAAAGTCCCTTCTACAAAAGGTAGAGAGGACTCCAGAACAAAAGGTTCAAAGATAATCCCTTATACAAAAGGTAGATAGGAGACTCCCTTAGGAGAGGATGATCGTACTTTCTTCTACGAAGAGCAGAGAAGACTCCTGAACAAAAGGTTAGGAGAAAAATTCCTTCTGCAAAAGGTTGAGGGGATACTTACAAAAGGTAAGCTGACGAGAACCGGCGCAAAAGGCACACGAGGTCTTACTAAAGGTAAGTTGAATTTGTTGCAAAAGGTAATGTGGAGATACTTCATGAAAGAGACACGAAAAGACTCACAAAAGGTAAGTGAATTGAGGGGTTAAGTACCATGCTTGGCTAAGCGCATGTAATGATGCGGTATGTAATGATGCGGTATGTATGCAAAAATGTAAGGACATGGAAGTTTGGGGTGATAATTTATGCCAAGTGATTGGGTTGTGCTTTGGGGCATCAAGTTTGACTTCCCAACATCCTCGTAACGAAATTTGAATCATCTCCAGATGGTCTTATCAGACAAGTTGTGCTGGTCATTTGGGTTGCCCTTGACTTGGTTGAGTTCCGGTGAAATTTATGATCAGACGATGCTTCGTGTACACGTGCGCCTATTAGAGATCGCGTTTATCCTTAATACACCTTGATCGGAGAGAAATTTTATGCTTTCTTTTAATATTATTGTCATCCCATGATTCTCAATGCAATATTTATTAAAAATGAAAATTCCACTTTTGCAAACAAACATAAAAAAGTATTAAAAAAAAGTGAAGCATAAATTGGTGAGAAAGATTTTATTGCTCATAAAGTGGCCTATAAATGGGTAATTTTACATAAGGATACAATTCCTAAAAGAGGTCATTGCAAAAATATGACCGAAAAGTACAATGGCAATGAGAAAATAAAGATCGAATTTCCATTGAGTTTCAATTCTTCTATGATCCCTATGGACTTGAAGCTTCTCGTACATTGCCTCTGAGGAAGGTGGTTGGATTGACCTTTCCCGTGTGTAGCTCTCTTTATTCTGGTGAGGTGCTCACAGACTCTTCGCAGATCGCAGTTTTTCTCTTTTAAGATCCCTAACTTTTGCCTAGACTGCCCTTTCGGGTTTTCAGTCTACCGGGATACTGTTTCTCTTGCCTAAGTTTCCCTAAGGGTTTTCAACTTATCGGGTATTATTATTATTATTCTTTTTATTTTAACCCTAATTTTTTCTTGGACTTTTCTTTTTGTTGTCCATCGGGTTTGCTTTCAAGCGTAGTATTTTTTGACTGCGTCTGCGTTTACATGGGATGACAGATCTTCACCGTCCATGTTGGATAATATCAAGGCTCCTCCAGAGAAAACCTTCTTCACAACATATGGACCCTCATAGTTAGGTGTCCGTTTGCCCCTTGGGTCTGTGTGGATTGGCAGAATCTTTCTCAATACCAAGTCTCCTACTTCGAAATCTCGGGGACGAACTTTCTTGTCAAACGCCCTTTTCAACCGCTTTTGGTAAAGCTGGCCATGACAGATGGCTTTCATGCGCTTTTCATCAATGAGATTAAGTTGATCAAATCTCTCCTGCACCTATTCTACATCGTCGAGCTTGACATCGGTCAAAATTCTCAAGGAAGGAATTTCTACTTCGACAGGGAGTACCGCATATGTACCGTACACAAGAGAAAATGGAGTTGTCCCAGTGGAAGTGTGCACTGAAGTGAGGTAGCCATGAAAAGAAAATGGTAGCATTTTGTGCCAATCTTTGTATGTTTTCACCATTTTCTGAACAATCTTCTTGATGTTTTTGTTCGCTTCCTCAACAGCGCCATTCATCTTCGGGTGATATGGTGATGAGTTGTAATACTCGATCTTGAAACTTTCATACAATTCCTTCATCATATTGCTATTGAGGTTTGAACCATTGTCAATAATGATTTTGTTTGGGACCCCATAACGACAAATGATTTCTTTCTTGATAAGGCGAGTGACCACTTGTTTGGTGACATTGGCATAAGACGCGGCTTCCACCCATTTAGTGAAGTAGTCAATGGCCACTAAGATGAAACGATGACTGTTGCACCCCAAATTTTGGCCCCTTTGATTCCCATTATCATTTTAGGAGCATACTCATGAATTATCTAACCTTAACCCAGTGCAAGTTTGTCTGTCAAATTATAGATGAATCAGGGTTTCGTGCAGTCAAAATCAAAACTTCAAAGGTGTGATTAGTCAATGTTTTGGGCTCATTAAATTATGAAACAAAGGTCAAGGGTATCATATAATGACAATTGAGAATTCAATTTGAGGTTGTTACCCCAGAATCCAGAGCAGTGTATTTCAGGGCACCTGATTAGGGTTTTGACTAGTAAAAGTCAACTGTAGTTTGAATTTGATGTTGGAAGGTGTTTTAATGATGGTATTATGATTCATGAAGTTCATATATCTTAATAAAGTTCATACAAGAAGTTTCAAAGTCTCAGAAGGTCCAGAGTGTCAACAGGCGACTCGGTAGTCACCGATCGGTCATACGGTTGACCGAAAAGTCAACTCTCCAAATTTTAGGAATTGGACTTCAAGTTGTGAAACAAAATTGTTCTTATGTCATATTCGACTTGCATATCAATTTTCATGACCATTGGATCAAGGATGAAGGAGTAATCGAAAAATTGGGAAATTAGGGTTTCGAAAGGGGCTAAACCATAACTCCTTAACCACACATCCAATTGAGTTGGTTCAAAGCTCATTTGGAAGCTCTTGACAAGTCCTACAAAAGTCCCTAAGTGGTCCATGATCAGAAAATGCATAGATTTGGAGTTATGATCAAATTCATTTCTAGAGGGGAAAAAGACTTAGAGAAATTTCACTTTTAAGTTCATTTTTTAGCAGCTTTGGAAGGCTTTTTGGCCAAGTTCCTTTGGGAAATTGAAACTCATGAAAGAATGAATGTTTTAGAGCTATTTAAGGGCTTTCTAAAAAGTACTAGCACATCTCAAAAGGATTTGTGAGCTGAAAGTTATGGTCATGGCAAGTTGGTGGTTTTTCACTTTAGTCCCACATTGTCAAAATTCAAGAATTCATTCTTTCATCAAAGTTGGCCAATCTCAGCTTGTGAAACATATTGTATCTGATATGTGAGGTGTTTGTAGCATGAAAGAACCAAGAATTATGCAGAAGAGAAGAAAAAGCCAAGCTTGCAAGTTGCCTTGCAAGTGGATTTGCAACTTGCATCCAAAAGTGAAAAACAAGCATGAGGTGTAAAAGGCAACTCTGAACCAGCCACAAGCATATACCTCTAGCCTGAAATTAGCCACACTAATTCATCATTTTTCTTGACTAATGGGGCTTGCCTATCACCCAAGAAAACCCTCTTGTGGAGGTTTAATCAAAAAAATCCAAAACCTTTCTTCAAAATGAAGAAACCTCCAAATCTTCCCCAAGCCACTTCCTTGCCTATAAATAAAGCCCTCACCACTTCATTCTCGACACAATATCAATTCTAAAAACCAGGGAAATTGAAAGCTTGCATTATTTCCACTCCTTGCTTCAAAACCACAAAGTCACTTTTTCACAAAAAACCCCTAAAATTTGTCTTGCTACCAAGGCTGCCAAATTCATTTCTCACCATTCAAACATCCCAACAATCATCCACACAATCCCTAAATATGATATAGAAGGTGTACAAGACCTTAGACCACTCAAAAACATCACCATTCAAAAAGTCAACTTCATCACCAAGTTACTTTGACCAAAAGCCACAAAATCAGCCATATCTTGTTCCATACATTTCCTTGGTGTTCTAATCATCCTAACACCTCTCATATATCATTTCTCAACTGTCTAAAGCATTGAGGATCATTGGTGAGACCTATTTCTCCAACTGCCCTTATATTTGCACATTGCTTCAAAAGGAAGAAAGGTCTCAAGTCAAAGAGGAAGTTGAAGTTCTCTGGGTTTCTTGGTATTTTCACTTGCTCAAGACCTGTCTACAAAGAGGTAAGTAACTTTCAAACTCTTCTGTAATCATACATTATCATGTTTACCACTTTGAAGTGATTTTGGCAATAATGTGGTCTAGCTGCCCCATTTTGAGTATTTGTCAAGAACTCTTGTCATAGTCATGATGTTTTATCTTGTTATTATGATTTCATGAGTAAATGATATGTAGAAGACGTGTGCACAACCAGTTTAACTTGAATATGCCAGGAAATGATTTGGAGTTTTTTTCATGCTTTTGTCAAAAACACCAATAACAGCCTGAAATTACCTTTTGCATCACAGATTGTTTTGAGGTCTATTTCCTGCTTAAACATCTTTGATTATGTATAGGTGATGTGTGTGTATGTTTTTCTCGATGACTTTGTGCTTTAATCATGTTTTGGATACTTTGAGGCATTGCACAAAAATCAAACTTGCTGCCAGCATACCAGTTTTAAACACAAGCTGTTTTGTACCTTAATTTTTGTTGGCATCCATTTAATATCATAAATGTAAGTTGTGTATGTGATTCATGTAATCAAAATATGCCTGAAACTGATTTTTGAGTTTCCACTGCACCACCAAACAACCAAATACCAGTCTGCATAACATGTTTCATAACAAACAATTTTGAAAGCTTTTTGATATTGATTCTCACTTTATAACATATATGTGTTGTGTGTATGAAGTTGATTTGCTTTGATTTTGCATCAAGCTTGATTTTCCCTCCCAACTGCATCACAAGATACCAAGCTGCAGCACACACATTCACTCTGCATATCAATATGTTTTGACCTGTTTTCTATGTGTAGATTCATTCTCCATCAAAGTGTGTCTAACTCCTTCAATAGCATGTATGAAACTGACATAGCATATTAGGAGCATGTGTAGGAACTTATTTGGATTCTTTCATAACAGTTCTGGTTCATGAATTCCAAGGTGCATTTTGAGGCACTTAACATGTCATATTTTGTTTAAACTTGATTTTGGATGATTGCTGGTCTTAGGGTCCTTAGTTCAAGCATTTGTGTTTTGTACATATCTTTACATATCAGTAAAAACCAACTGTCATGAGTTGATCATTTCAAAATGCATCAAAGGCACAAAATTGCAACTCACATCCCATTTTTCACCACTGCATGATTTGAACCCCATCCTTTGCATAAACTCATTCCTTGTCATTTACATGTTGTGTGAATATGATTATCTTGATTCAAAGCTGGCTGTCATAAGTGGTTTACTTCAAAATGAATCTTTTTAGGAAAATTGCAACTTGACATGTCATTTTCTTAAGCTGTTTACCTTGAGCTTAAATTAAGTGCTAATATTATTCATTATCATATATTTGAGCTGTATATACCTTTGGTTTGGATTGAAAATGGTTGACACAAGTTGTTCACATCAAAATGCATTTTCAAGTTCCCAAACACACACACTATCGAATTTTTAAATAAAAGAAGAATCTCAGAAAATTAAGTGCACCATCATGATACTTGTATTTTTCTGGTCAAGATTCATATAAATTTCATCCTGTTTGGTTAAGAATCGAGAAAGTTACGAGTGAAAACGTAAATCATATTTTGAGTGTTATTCTTGCCCAGAAATTCAAAGCGAGCATCCCATATATATTTATGGGGTGGCATTTACAAACGGATGTATAGCCACCCCAGTGGTAAGCAACTTAGCCAAAACACGCCTTTGACCTTGCAAGCATGAGTTCGACCCCTGAGGAGGGCAATTCTTTTGTTATTTTTTGTCATTTTCTATTCCATTTTCAAAAATTCGTATCTCCTTCAATTTTAATTGTTTTTCACCCGTTCTTTTTTCATTATGTTCATCTTGATGTCTACTTTCATGTCATATTTTTTATTTTCATGTTTGAATAATTTTTCATCTCTTTTGACTATGTGCAAGTTGTGTACTTTCTATGATCGCTTAGACAGATGCAGATGAATTTTCTCTTGATGTACTTGTGATTTTTTGTGATACTTGTTTGCATTCATACCCTTAAATGTTTGTTAACATGTTAGGACTTCATCTTTGGTTATCACTATGTTCATGTTACTTCATCTGTTGGCTTAACTTAACTCGATCTGTCGTCACAATTCCTGTTCTGCTTACCTCCTTTTATTGTCATCAATGCATTTTTCATTCTTATCAATCTTATATACTAATTTAATGGTTGTCACCATGAATATGCCTTTATCATGTTGTTATTTTACTTGTTAAGTTGTCTTCTTTCCCCGAGTGATGAAGCTTGTTAGCTCTCATCCTGTTGCCTCCCCTGTCTACTTCCAAAGGAAAAGTCTGTCCATTTGACCCTCATGTCATGGATACCTCCCTCATCCCCCTCTTGACTTTTGTTAAGTCACTTCAACCTTAATTTTGAAACCCTTATACTTTTCTTTAAGTCTAAAAAACCCACCTGTACTAGGAGTGTCCTTCAACTAGAACCCTAGGAAAGAGTTTGTCAACTCTGTGTAAGAATCATTGTCATGATTTCTTACTTCCCCTTTTGAATATCACAACTTAGATTAGGGAGTTTTGTCAAACTCCACACAAACATTGTCATGTTTTCCCCCCTTGAACCTTGATCATAATCAAGTGTTCTTCTCCCCTTGGGAGGTGAACTACGATTGCTCTGATTCTATCCTAGTCAGGATACGTAGGCAGAAGATGCGACGTCTTTGCGAGCAAACTTAGTGTATATAACTTTAGATTTCAACTCATATCTTTTCCCAATCCATATTACATACTTCAAACTTAGCAATCAATCAAACAAAATATTCCTATAGAATACTACAGATGCTTAGGGTGCTAACACCTTCCCTAAGTATAACCAACCCCCGATCCCCGAATCTCTTAAGCATTGTCGTTACATTGCGAAAACGGTTTTTCTTTCTTTAGACCTTTCCTTTGGATAAAATAAAGTCCGGTTGTAAAAGAATTAAGATTCAAGTTAATTTAATAGCTTGATATCCAATTTTCACCGCAACAGAAATGGCGACTTCACTGGGGAAATGTTTGCTTTTAGGGTTTAGCCTATCTTGTTTGATTACTTGATTATTTGTGAATACTTGTAAATGTGTACATATGTGCTCTGTTGGATCTTGGGAACTTGGAATGGTGAGACAACACTATACCCGTGTTTGAGCGTACTTATGATAGGATGGTGGTATATTCAAAGAGACTTATAGGGAGTTGATTCCCGAGCAAGTTGACTTGAGAAAACAACCGCTCAGTAGAGGCCCTTCTGAGATTTAGTGTTGTTGATCGAGTATTCATGAAAACAATGCTACTTTCTACATGGGAGCCCGTGATACTGAGGACCTTTAGATTACCTTTTCCCCCACTATGGCTTTATTAGGATGTAGTGCGATGACTATAAGGAAGTAATTCCAAAGTAGTTGATACGCGATACTACACTTGGACGAGACTCTCTTGAGAATATTATCGACCACCAAGTATTTGGGAAATTGATAATATCCGAAAGATGGGTCGAGGACTCTGGGAACTATTTTAGAACCTTGCTCTACAGTTTTGAAAAACCTTAGTACATACCTTTAGGGTGGGTAGACCTTGACTCCATACTCATATTCTCCAAACCAAAACCTTTATCTGTTTACCCATATGTATATGTGAATCTGTGCTTACCTGTGTTTGTACATTCATGCATTCATGAACATCATACCATAAAAGTTTCATGGAACTCAGATCTCTTGTTTGTGAACATTAGGATCATCATGGACATTGGAAAAAAGAAAACCATGAAGTACACTTACAAAAGTCCTAACTTGGATGACATAGAAAGGTTGAGCACTTTGATAACAGATCTAGAAGGATTCAAGAGCAGGTATGTGAGCTTATTGTCATTGTTGAGGGTAAAAAGGAAGATGGATCTGGGACTTCTCTCCACACTTCTCCAGTTTTATGATCCACTCTATCATTGTTTCACTTTTCCTGATTATCAGCTGGTACCTACACTTGAGGAATATTCTTGCTTGATTGGTTTACCTATTCTTGAAGACTCTCCTTTTCCAATCACGGAGAAAGACCCTAAAGAAGAAGAAATTGCTAAAGCTACACGTTTAGGATTGATGGATATTCAGAAAAATATGGTTACTAAGGGAGGAGTCCTTGGTTTGACTGCAGAGTTCTTGGTTGGAAAAGCACAATACTATGCTGATCACTTGAGTATGGATGCATTCGAAGCTATCTTTGCCTTGCTCATTTATGGGATCTTCTTGTTTCCAAGCTTTGATAATTTTGTGGATCTCACGCCATTAAGATTTTCTTAAAGAAAAACCCTGTGCCTACTTTACTAGCTGACGCCTATCATTCTGTTCATCTGGGAAATTTGCATAAAGGAGGAATGATTACCTATTGTGTCCCTTTGTTATATAAGTGGTTTATTTCTCACTTACCTAAGGCTCATGCTTTTTGGAAGGAAGGTTGGTGGTCTCAGAAGGTTATGGCTCTTACTCACTCTGATATTGATTGGTACAGTCGTAGTTACGATGGGATAAAAATCATTGACAGTTGTGGAAGCTTTGGTAACGTACCTCTTCTGGGTACAAGTGGAGGAATTAGCTATAGCCCTGTTCTCGCTCGCCGTCAGCTTAGATATCCTTTGAAGGACAAACCAAACAGCGCTCATGTGGAGAATATTTTCTTTAAAGGAAGTTCAGAATTGAAAGGAGAAATGCTAAAAGCTTGGGGACATGTACACAAGAAAGAAAAGGAAGACTTAGGGAAACCTAATTGCGTCTCTCTCGAGCCTTACCTCCAATGGGTCAGAAAGAGAGCTATTCAGATGAAGATGCCTTATTCTCAGCAGAAACCCATGGTTTTAGAAGAAGAACACACAATGATCTTTATGTCTGAAGAGGAGAAGTTAAAGATTGCTTTGAGGAAATCACAACAAACTGAAGTAGTCTGGAAGTACAAGTACCAAGTGGCCATGGAAGAGAATAATGAACTCCGTAGACAACTCCAAGCGAAGGATGAAGAAATCATTGCTTATAAGAAAAGGAAGACACAGGAAGGTTTATCTTCTTCCACCTCTCAGCCAACTCCATGGAAGCTAGTCGTAGACAAACTCATTCTTGAGAAGACTCAGATGGAAGAAGAAATCAAGAAACTCAAAGCAGAAGAAGACTTTTATTTAGAATACTGTCAGCCTTATATTTAGGACTTTTGTAAAATGTACTAGATATTTTGTAATGCAATCTTGAAAATCAGTGAAATGAAATGATGTTTTGATCTGAGTTCCATGAAATCTTTGCATTTGCATTTACACTAATTAATCATTCAAAGAACTAAAGATTATTTTGCAGATATTTCTTTCGAATTCCTTGAATGATTAATTTTGCATTGTTGCATTTTGCATTCATAAGCATTGCATGTGCATGTTCTTGTGTTGTGTCTCATCTCGTTGTCTTGTCTCCAGAAAGAATCACACTGAATCCTCAACACCGATACAACACCCGAGCCCAAGCTCGCCTAAGAATGGAAGGACAGAATTTGGATGTGGACAGAATTGATAATGAACTCGGAGAGCTACGAGGAGGCATGGGGCAGATCATGGAAGCCCTACAAGTCATTCGTGCAAAGTTGGACACTCAAGCCACTGTTGTTTCTGAAATCACTGGCATAGCTGTAGAGCCAATCCCAACGGCAGTCACTGTTGCAAATGTTCCACCATATGGGTTATCGCCTGGTTTTGTACCTCCATCAATAGTCAATCAACAAGCAGTTCCTTTGGGACCAGAAGTTCCTCAAGCTATTCCTACTTACACTCAGCCTTCTGTTCAGGTTCAAGCGCGCCCTGTTTTTCATAATCCTCCACCAGTGTACGAAGGTCTTGATGGGTATGAAGAAGAAAGCGGACGACATGATAAGTTGAAAGAAAGTGTAGAGACTATGGGAAGGAAAGTCAGAGCAATGGAAGGAAATGACATCTTTGGTACTGATGCCAGAGATATGTGCTTAGTGTCTGGGTTGGTAATTCCGCCGAAATTCAAAGTTCCCAATTTTGATCAGTATTCTGGGGCTACTTGTCCTCGGACGCTCACGTGGAAGAACGGCCGCTCACGTGGAAGATGAAAAATTGATGATTCACTGTTTCCAAGATAGTTTGAAAGGAGCACCTACTAAATGGTATTTGGGTTTGGATCAGTCTCGTATTCATAGTTTCCAAGACTTGGCTGATGCTATTGTGAAACATTACAAGTACAACATGGATTTAGCCCCTGATAGAAGACAATTACTGAGTATGTCACAGAAGAGTTCGGAATCTTTCAAAGAGTATGCACAAAGGTGGAGGGAAACTGCCTCTCAGGTAGAACCTCCTTTGAGTGAAAAAGAGTTGACAGATTGGTTCGTCGATACAGTAAGACCAGAGTTTTATGAGAAGATGATCAGTAGTGTAACCGCAAGTTTTTCTGATATAGTAGCAGTGGGGGTGAGAGTGGAGTTGGGAATGAAGAATGGGAAGGTGGCTAGCAGTTCCAGCAGTTCCGGTAACAACAATGTTAAAAAGCTCAGCAGTAACTTTCATAGAAAGTAGGAAGGGGAGACAAATGCAGTAACTGTGGGAAGAAAGAGTCGCACCTGGAGACCACCTTACCAACAGTATCAGCAGAGTTATGTTCAACAACCTCAGCAAGGCTTTGTTCAGCAGCCTCAACCAAGTTATGTTCAGCCATCCCAGCAACAACGACCAATGTATCCGTTGCAGTATGCCCAACAACCTTATGTGGCAGCTGTAACTCCGGCTTTCAGTCATCCTGTTCCCAGTTATCAGACAGTGCAACCGGCACCTATATATCAACCAATTCAACAAGGGTATCAACGGGCGCCCAATGCTCCACCCTATAAACAACATCATCAGCCTAGAGCTCAGGCACCCAGACAGAACTACCAGAATCGGAGACCAACAACAAAACCTCCACTTCCTCAGATACCGATGACTTACACCGAGTTGTACCCCTCCTTAGTGCAGCAGGGATTGGTAACAACACGACCATTAAACCCCGACACTACATCTCCTCACTATAGTCCAAATGCTCATTGTGCCTTTCACGAAGGTGCTGCCGGTCATGATTTAGAAGGTTGTCTTGCTTTAAAACATCTTGTCAGGGAGTTGATGGAAAAGAAGATCTTGTCTTTTGATGATGTACCCCCGAATGTTAAAAGTAATCCATTGCCTAATCATGGAGGGGTTAATGCGATAGAAGAAGTTTCGGATGAAAGGATGGTCCGAGGTGTGTCAGTGATCAAAACCCCGTTGAGGTTACTTCACAAGAAGCTACTGAAAACAGGATTGATAAAAGATACCCATAATAATTGTAAAAAATGTTCTAGTGATTCTAGAGGGTGTGATGAGGTACGAAGAGGTATACAAAGATTGATTGATGAAGGAATATTACAAGTGTGTAGTAAGGCGAGGAAAGAAGAAGTTGCAGTAATTGAGCCTATTTTTAATTTACCGAAGAAAGGTGAGAAAGTTCCGGTGTTCAAAATGACCAACAAAGGTGTGAAACCCGTTTTCAACAAGTCAGCTATCGATCGACCCCGACCGATTATTATTCAGAAACCAAGACCATTTCCTTTTGAAAGCACAAAGGTTGTGCCATGGAAGTATGACATGAATGTGATAGACCAAGGATCAGGGGAGGTTAGTCAGAAAGAGACAATAAGAGACAACCAAGTGGACGTGACAAACATTGCAGGTACAAGCAAAATAACCCGTAGTGGTCGCATCTATCAACCAAAAATGACAGTAGCCGCTCCAAAAGAGGTTACCCCTGCTGCGACAAAAGAACAAGAGGTACCAGGAACTGAAGGAGACGAAGAAGAATTCTTAAGGATTATTCGGAAAAGTGATTACAAGATTATTGATCAGCTCCACCAAACCCCATCAAAGATATCGATCTTGTCTCTCTTAATGAATTCTCCAGCTTACAGAGAAGCTCTGCAAAATGTATTAAAACAGGCACATGTGACAAAAGACATAACTCTCGGACAATTTGATTCAGTAATAGCCAACATTACAGCCTGTAACACCCTGAGCTTTAGTGATGCTGAGTTGCCAAACGAAGGACGCAATCACAACCGTGCATTGCACATATCTGTCAGGTGCCAGGAAGACACAATGGAACGAGTTTTAGTCGATATTGGATCCTCATTGAATGTATTGCCCGCAAGGTCGCTCGCAAGGTTAGCATATGCAGGGGCAGAAATGAAACCAACATCTTTGATCGTAAATGCTTTTGATGGTTCAAGAAGAACGGTTGTTGGAGAGGTAGAATTGCCAATCATGATCGGACCTCATGTGTTCGATATTACATTCCAAGTCATGGACATTAACCCAACTTATAGCTGTTTGTTGGGACGACCGTGGATTCACGCCGCTGGGGCAGTAACTTCCACCTTACATCAGAGAATGAAATTTGTTGTGAATGATAAGTTAGTGATTGTACACGGTGAAAAGGACCTAATGGTGAGCAATCTGTCATCATTCAAGTATATCGAAGTAGATGAGGGCGCGTTAGAAACTTCCTTTTAAGCACTCGAGATAGCTAATGCAATGATGTTGGAAGAAACAGTGGCTAAAAGTGGTCTGTCTTTTGCATCCGCTCAGAGTATCAAGTCTACACTGGAAGAAGGCACTCCTGCAGGTTGGGGAGAGATTATCGAAGTAAAGCCAAAAATGGATCGCCAAGGGTTGGGTTACAAACCAACTCATGATGAAGCACCGACACATGACAAAGGACGTCCAAAGACTATAAAAGAAGTATTCATCAGTGGAGGTTTCCAAATCAGTGTTGTGGAAGAAGATTTCGAAGATGAAGACCTTGAACAGCTAGTGTATCATTGCAACACTGCCTTGAGCAACTGGGAAGCTATTGAGATTCCTTTGATGATATGATAGCCAAATCTCAAAGCGAGGAGGACCATTTGGAACATCTTTTGAAATTGTTTAAGAGACTCAGAAAATATCAGTTGAGACTGAATCCAGCCAAGTGTACCTTTGGGGTAAGATCTGGGAAATTACTCGGTTTCATTGTCAGCCACCGAGGGATTGAAGTAGATCCAGACAAAGTCCGAGCCATTCAAGACATGACAGCTCCACAAACCGAAAAGCAAGTCAGAGGTTTTCTTGGAAGACTGAACTACATATCCAGATTTATCTTCAATATGACTCCTACTTGCGAGCCCATTTTAAATTATTACACAAAGACCAGACGGTTGTTTGGAATGCAGACTGTCAGCAGGCATTTGATAAGATCAAGGGCTATCTTCAAGAGTCTCCAATCTTAATACCACCGGTTCCGGGAAGACCCCTCTTCATGTATTTGACAGTGTTGGAGAATTTAATGGGTTGTGTGTTAGGTCAGCAGGATGAGTCTGGACGAAAAGAACATGCTATCTATTATTTGAGTAAGAAGTTTACTGATTGTGAATGCCTATATTCACTTTTGGAGAAAACTTGTTGTGTTTTGGCATGGGCGGCCAAACGTTTGAGGCAGTACATGATTTGTCATACCACTTTGTTGATTTCAAAAATGAATCCAATAAAGTATATTTTTGAGAAGCCTGCTTAGACTGGAAGACTCGCCCGTTGGCATGTGTTATTATCAGAATACGACATCCAGTACGTAGCTCAGAAGTCTATCAAGGGTAGTGTTTTGTCAGAACATCTTGCAGATCAACCAGTGGAAGATTTTGAGCCTTTCAAGTTTGATTTCCCAGATGAAGACATTATGTTAGTAAAAGATTGCGAAGAGCCAAGTCTTGATGAGGGTCCGCAGGAAGGTCTTTGGTGGAAAATGATGTTCGATGGTTCCTCCAACTACAGTGGGCATGGCGTAGGCGCCGTTTTAATGAATCTGAAAGGTGGTTACACTCCATTCACAGCCAGGTTGGATTTTGACTGCACAAACAATATTGCCGAATATGAAGCCTGCATTCTTGGCCTCGAAGCAGCTATCAACCTCAAAATCAAACTTCTTGAAGCCAGTGGTGTTGCACCCCAAATTTTGACCCCTTAGATCCTCATCATCATTTTAGGATCATATTCATTTGATTATCTAACCATAACCTATTTCAAGTTTGTCTTTGTCAAGATACAAGAATCAGGGTTTTGTACAGCCGAAATCGAGGCTTCGAGGGTTAATCAGTCAACATTTTGGATTGGTTCTCCTTGAATTGAGTCTCCACATCATCAAATGTATTCCATTGGATCAATTATGAATCCAATTTGAGGTTTTCACCCAGGAATTGAGAACAGTGCAGTTCAGGATACCCGATTAGGGTTTTCGATCAAGAAAAGTCAACTATAGTTTGACTTTTGATTTAAAAGGTGTTCTAATGGTGAGATCATGGTCCATGAAGTTCCTATGGCTTAGTAAAGTCTACTCAAGAAGTTTCAAGGCCTCAAAATATCCAGAACATCAACAGTCGACTCGGTAGCCACCGATCGATCGTTCGGTTGACCGAAAAGTCAACTCTTCACTCATGAGGAATTTGACCTCAAGATGGGAATAAAAAATGGTCCTGATGACATATTACACCTGCCCATGAATTTTTGTGACCATTGGATCAAGAATTGATAAGTAATCGAAAAGTTGGGAAATTAAGATTTTCAAAAGGGCAAAGTCATAACTCCTTAACCACACAAGGGTTTTTGACCTAGTTTCAAAGGGAATGAGTTCCTAACACAAGAATAAATATTGTAGTACCTAATTGAGGATTTTTAAAAAGTACAAGTGGGTTCCATAACTCTTCCTGGTTAGAGAGAACCAAGATCCACAAGTTGGCAAAAACTCACATTCGCAAAACTAGGTCAGCATGAGTTTTCTTATTCCAAAACCTCTCCAAATCGATGCTAATCAAAGACTAAACCTCATTTATGATGTTTGCATTGATAATGAACATTTTAATATCAATTCCCACGAAAATGGCACAAAGATCAAAGGAAATCATTATTCAATGCAAGTTGCAAAAGTGAATAGTGAAGAAAGAGAAAAAAGGTGGCAACCCTTGTCAAATCATCAACTTTACTTCAACAAGTCACCTCCAAACCAATAAAGCATGATGAAAACAATATATAGGGAATGGAGAATATCTTAGTATAGTGGCTTAAAGACAAGTATGAAGATTGCATTGGAAAACTCAAAGATTTTCATGATGGAAGGTTAAAATTGGCAATTTGCTTCACTTTTGCCCATACCTTGATCCAAGGCCTTTGGTTATAAATAGAACTCACTTCCTACATCAAAAACACACCATTTCTATGCTAGAAACCATCTAGAACTCTCTCCCTTACACAATCACCAAATTCTTGCAAAATCTCACTAAGTCTCCAAAATCCCTCAAAATCTATTTTTGCAAAACACCTTCCAAAACCATTTCCAAACTTTTTCCAACTCAAGAAACACTTCAAACACATCAAATATGATGTATTGAAGCTATCCAAATCACTTCCACACTTATGTAACAAAGTTTGAGTGAGTTGGTCTTTGAAACCTTTGGATTTTAGAGGTTTTCCTTCATTTACAAGGCATTTCGTCCACTAGCTTGCTTGGAGGTTGTTTGGAGCATCTATTCATCAACCTAGGAACATTTGAAGACCTTGTAAGAGCTCTCAATATCTTTGGTTTTCTTATTGCTTAAGCTTGCTTCAAGAGGTAAACCTAAAACTCATAAACTTTCTACTTGCATTTCACATGCTACCATGAATGTTTTTAGGGTTTTCACCTTCCTATCTCTCATTTATTCATTTCAAAACTTTAATTTTTATTCTCTTTTGAGTTTTATTTTAAAGTTATGATTTTGTCTTGTTAGCATCCTTGTGTACTTGAGTTTGACTAAAACTCTTGCTTGTAAGCATTTGTGTTTGATCTTCTCTTAAAACTTGAAAGTTTTCCCCGTGAAGTTTTTAAACTTCTCACTTACATTTGTTGTGACATTATTTGATTACGCTTGATAATTGTAATTACATATGGCATCTTGTAAGCTCTAAGAAATCATTCTTTGTCAAGATACATCTTTATCTTTGTTAAGATCCCCTGCCATCTTTGTTAAGATATATCCCCATCTTTGTTAAGATATGTTTGTGGTTGTGACTTCCTTATACTTAAGTCTTGTAAGAACTTACCCTTCTTGATATTGTAATATCTTGATACTTGCTTTGGTTGTGACCATCTATCTTGATTGAAATCATTAATATTGTAATATCTTAAATGCTTGCTTTGGTTGTAACCATTCATCATGATTTAGATCCTTCCTTATTATAATATGCTTGATCATTCTTTGTTGTAACCATATCCCTTATATTCATCATGTGTGAATGTTTATGCTTTGTTAAGTTTACTTTCCCCAAGTTATGGAACTCTTTAGTTCTCATCCAAGTTGTGTCATCTTTTCCCTTCCAAAGGAAAAGTCTCTCTATTGACCCTTGGGTCATAGATAGCTTATTAAACTCATAGGTCTGGATAGAACCTTCTCCCCCTTTTGGTATGGATAGAACCAATAGAATACCCTCATAGGTCTGGATAGAACCTTCCCCTTCTTTTGGTCTGGATAGAACCAATAGGATTTAAACGCATAGGTCTGGATAGAACCTTCTCCCTCTTTTGGTATGGAAATAACCAATAGATCCTTATTTTGTAGTTCGTGCCCGAACTACGACCGCTCTAATTTCTCATTGGACAATGAGAATACGTAGGCACAAGATGCGATATCTTGACGAGCAACCTTCCCCCTTTCTCCCACCTTTTGGTCTGGATAGAACCAATTGGTCTCACAACGTAGAACTTTAGGATAGAGTTTGGTTAACTCTATGTAAGAATCATGGACATGATTACTTACTCCCCTTTCTTGAGAGTTCAACATAGATCTAGAGAGTTTCGTGAAACTCTACACAAGCATGGATATGTTAGTTTCCCTTTGAACCTTGATCATAATCAAGTTTTCTTCATCCCTAGTGAGGTGAACTACGATTGCTCTGATTCTATCCTAGTTAGGATACGTAGGCAGAGGACGCGATGTCTTTGCGAGCAAACTTAGAAACTATCATTAGGTTTTAACCTATACCTTTACCCAACCCAAAATTAGCAAACATTTACCAACTTAGCATGCAAATAAACAAAAGGTTCCTGTAGAGTACTACAGATGTTTAGGATGTGAAATACCTACCCTATGCATAACCAACCCCCGATCCCCGAATCTCTTAGCGTTGTTGTTACATCGCGAAAATGGTTCTTTCTTTCTTTAGACATTTCCTTTGGATAAATTAAAGTCCGGTTGTAAATTTAAGAATTAAAGATTCAAGTTAATTCAATAGCTTGGTATCACGATTCTCACCGCAACAAGTGGGGATTCAGCTTTGGTTATCTATCAGGTTACTGGAGAATGGGAAACTAGACATGAGAATTTGATTCCTTATAGATCCTACATCATCGAAATGATGGAATATTTCGATGAAATCACTTTCAAACATGTTCCGAGATCTGAGAATCACATCGCCGATGCCCTAGCCATGTTAGCCTCAATGTGGAAAGTCAGGGATGTCAATAATGCCACTCTCATTCGAATTGAACGCAAGAATGAGCTCGCCTACTGTCAAACGGTTGAAGAAGAAACTGTTGATAATCCATGGTTGTATGACATAAAGAGTTACCTGTTAAAACAAGAGTATCCAGCAGATGCTACGTAACTTGACAAGAAAACTCTGAGACGATTAGCATCCAAGTTCTTTCTCAGCAATGATGTGCTCTACAAAAGGAATCGTGATATGGTCCTGCTTAGATGTGTTGACCAACGAGAAGCAGAATTGTTAATGCAAGATGTCCACGAAGGAATATTCGGTACTCATGCAAATGGATATGTCATGTCTAAAAAGATTTTGAGGGCTGGTTATTACTGCTTGACCTTAGAAACTGACTGTATTCAATATGCCAGCAAGTGTCACAAATGTCAAATTTATGCGGACAAGATGCATATACCACCGACATTGCTAAATGTGTTGTCATCACCATGGCCTTTCTCTATGTTGGGCATCGATATGATTGGGGCAATTGAACCAAAAGCTTCTATGGGACACCGATTTATTCTGGTTGCTATTGACTATTTCACAAAGTGGGTTGAAGCCGCATCCTACACTAACGTTACTCGACAAGTGGTGGCTCGTTTTATCAAAAAGGAAATTATCTGTCGTTACGGAATTCCGAGCCGGATCATAACGGACAATGGTACCAATTTGAACAACAACGTCATGAAAGAGTTATGCGATGACTTCAAAATTGAACATCACAATTCTTCTCCTTATCGTCCCAAGATGAATGGGGCTGTAGAAGCTGCAAATAAAAACGTCAAAAAGATTTTGCAAAAGATGGTGAAAACTTACAAAGATTGGCATGAGATGCAGCCATTCGCCTTGCATGGATACAGAACGCCCGTCCGCACTTCAACAGGGGCAACCCCTTTTTCTTTGGTATATGGAATGGATGCGGTACTTCCTATTGAGGTCGAGATACCTTCTTTGAGAGTCATAATGGAAACCAAGCTTGAAGAAGCAGAATGGGTGAGAGAAAGGTTTGATCAGTTGAATCTTATCGACGAAAAGCGCATGTCTGCAATGTGTCATGGTCAGTTATATCAGAAGAGGATCAAGAGAGCTTTTGACAAGAAAGTTCGTGTCCGAGAATTCCGAGAAGGGGAACTTGTACTCAAAAAGATTTTACCAGTTCATAAAGTTGCACGGGGAAAATGGATGCCTAACTATGACGGCCCGTTTGTTGTGAAAATAGTCTTCTCAGGAGGCTCGTTGATTCTCACTACCATGGATGGAGAGCAGCTTACTCATCCAGTGAATTCTGATGCAGTACGGAAATATTACGCCTAAAAGAGCCCGATAAGTCGAAAACTCAAAAGAACGGCTTATGCAAAAGTTAGGGTTGAAGAAAAAGAAAAAAAAAAGAGAAGAAGAAAAAGAAAAGAAAAATAAAACCTTGCTAAGTTGAAAAACCGAAAGGGCGGCTTAGGCAAAAATGAGCGTCCCGGTGGATTGAAAACCCGAAAGGGCGATCCAGGCAAAAGTTAGGGACAAAGGCGTTTCACTGCATCAGATGAGTTGTCAATACCGCAGAAGATCCTACAAGAACTCACTCCAACCGCTCTTGTCAGAAGCAAGAATTTTGGGGAGTTTTAGTCTTTAGGGATAGTTTGGTCATGGGATTCAATGTAACCTTGTCCACTTTGCCATTTTTTCACTTGTAAAATTTCTATGGAATTTTGTCATTTGCAAGATTTCATCCTTGAATAAAATCAGTTTTGAGTCATTCTTTCCTTTTCAAAATTATCATTTCCTTTATTTTCTTTGTTATGCAAAATATTGTTCGTTGATCAACGATAGTTTTGAAAGCGTTAGGGTCAAATTGTTTGAATAAAACTTGAAAAGATTAGCAAACGTAAAAACTTCAACTCATGGAAAAAGTCGAGGAAAATCATACTTCCTCGAAACCTCAGGGTAGCGGAAGCTTTGATAATGCAATCCAATTACATTCCCCAATGAAGTGAAAGCAAGTCGAACTGTTGATTTTCCTTTGATCATGTGTGGGTATCAAACCTTGAAGATTGTTTTCTCAAAAGAGCTTCTTATGATGATGTGAAGGCTCGTCCCAGTAGAAAATGTCTGAGCACTTGAATTTACTTTATCATCTCTGACTAGCTGGTTTAAAGCTCCGTTCCCCTATTGAGAGTGGATCTATTTGTCAAGACTACACACACCTTCCAGCCAGGGTTCAGTGTGAATCATTATGTCTCTCGAGTTCGGTGTGCTATTTATCGATTCCCCGTGGATGTCTAAACACTGCTAGTGAATTTCTGTTTAAAAACCAGCCGTAGCCGACATTGTTTTAGAAGCCAATCGTTATTAGTAGTTCTTTGGTCGTCACCATATTTCTTGTTAAGACCAGTCGTAATCGGCATTGTCTTAATTCCACTAATCGGTATCCCTGATTCGGTCGTCACCACCTTTTTCCTTTAAGGGCCAATCGTAACTGGTAGAGTTCGAAGTCCAATATTTTTTGGTTTTCTTTTGGTCGTCACCATACTTTCATTGAGGTCCAGTCGTAACTTACCTTGTCTTAACTCCACTCGTTATTACCTTTTGGTTAGGTTGTTACCAACCTTTTCCCTCTGAAGTCTAGTCATCACTAGTGAATCCCCTGTGAAGTCTAGTCGTTACTGGTTGATTTCCGTTTAAGTCCAGTCGTAACTGGTAGATGATCGAAATCCAATTGTCATTGGTATCTTGTTGGTTGTCACCAACCTTCCCCATGGAAGTCCAGTCATAACTGGCATCACTTGAAATCCAATCGTTATTAGTATTTTCTTGTTTGGTCGTTACCAACCTCCCCAACTAAAGCCTAGTAGCTTGCTAACATTCTCGTAACCACATGTGTTGGTATACCCTGGTTTGGTCATCACCGTGTTTCTTTTAAAGTCCAGTCGTCACTAGCATTGCTTAAAATCCAATCGTCATCGGTACCCTGACTTGGTCGTTACCAATCTCCTTTAAAGTCTAGTAGTTACTGGCATTGCTTAAAATTTGGTGGTCACCAATTTCCCCAGTCAAAGTCCTGTATTACCGATTGGATTTGAAATTTCATTTATTGTTATCTCAGGTTGGTCGTTACCATTACCTCCAGGAAGTCTAGTGGTTACTAGCACTATTTGAACTGCTTGTTAAAATTGGGTGACATCATTATCCCCAGCGAGACCTTTTTTCCTAGGCAAGTCTCAGAGATCTAGTCGTCACTAGTATCCCCAATATGTTTTGTCATTGTTTCTAGTCCATTCCTAAAGATCTCGTTTGAACACTTCACTATAGGAAGCCCCTCATCTGATAATCCCCAGTGAGGTTCGTGTTTTAATTTCCCCGGTAGAAAGTCGCTCGTGTCCCCGTTGGAAATCTACCTCTTTCCCCAGTAGAGTATTTGCTCTTCCCCAGTAAGATTGTCATCTTCATTAGATTTTGGGCTTCCTCTTGTAAAACTTTCTCTCCGTTATCACTAGTCATGTTTGAACGATTGATTGTTATACCTCGGTATTCCCCAGTGTCGGATCCACTATGCCAGGTCCCCACGAGTAGTTACTCGTTGTTTTGTTTTTTGTCTTCTGCATATGTCTTGCATCCAAGCATCATGAAGCATCATTTAGAATTCATGGCATATCATGACTTGTCCTTTTGCATATCATCGGATCTAAGGGATAAAATTTTCGGTTTTCTATATTTAAATACCTTTCACTGCGGTTCTACGAGAATCATCATCTCTCAGTTCCATCTAGTGAAGATATTTGAATAGGGGCAACTGTCATACCCCAAATTTTGACCCCTTAGATTCTCATTATCATTTTAGGAGCATACTCATGAATTATCTAACCCTAACCCAGTGCAAGTTTGTCTTTGTCAAATTATAGATGAATTAGGGTTTCGTGCAGTCAAAATCAAAACTTCAAAGGTGTGATTAGTCAATGTTTTGGGCTCATTCAATTATGAAACAAAGGTCAAGGGTATCATATAATGACAATTGAGAATCCAATTTGAGGTTGTTACCCCAGAATCCAGAGCAGTGTATTTCAGGGCAGCTGATTAGGGTTTTTGACTAGTAAAAGTCAACTGTAGTTTGACTTTGATGTTGGAAGGTGTTTTAATGATGGGATTATGATTCATGAAATTCATATAGCTTAATAAAGTTCATCCAAGAAGTTTCAAAGTCTCAGAAGGTCCAGAGTGTCAACAGGCGACTCGGTAGTCACCGATCGGTCGTACGGTTGACCGAAAAGTCAACTCTCCAAATTTTAGGAATTGGACTTCAAGTTGTGAAACAAAATTTTTACTTATGTCATATTGGACTTGCATATCAATTTTCATGACCATTGGATCAAGGATGAAGGAGTAATCGAAAAATCGGGAAATTAGGGTTTCGAAAGGGGCTAAACCATAACTCCTTAACCACACATCCAATTGAGTTGGTTCAAAGCTCATTTGGAAGCTCTTGACATGTCCTACAAAAGTCCCTAAGTGGTCCATGATCAGAAAATGCATAGATTTGGAGTTATGATCAATTTCATTTCTAGAGGGGAAAAAGACTTTTGGCCAAGTTCCTTTGGGAAATTGAAACTCATTAAAGCATGAATGTTTTAGAGCTATTTGAGGGCTTTCTAAAAAGTACTAGCACATCTCAAAAGGATTTGTGAGCTGAAAGTTATGGTCATGGCAAGTTGGTGGTTTTTCACTTTAGTCCCACATTGTCAAAATTCAAGAATTCATTCTTTCATCAAAGTTGGCCAATCTCAGCTTGTGAAACATATTGTATCTGATATGTGAGGTGTTTGTAGCATGAAAGAACCAAGAATTATGCAGAAGAGAAGAAAAAGCCAAGCTTGCAAGTTGCCTTGCAAGTGGATTTGCAACTTGCATCCAAAAGTGAAAAACAAGCATGAGGTGTAAAAGGCGACTCTGAACCAGACACAAGCCTATACCTCTAGCCTGAAATTAGCCACACTAATTCATCATTTTTATTGACTAATAAGGCTTGCCTATCAGCCAAGAAAACCCTCTTGTGGAGGTTTAATCAAAAAAATCCAAAACCTTTCTTCAAAATGAAGAAACCTCCAAATCTTCCCCAAGCCACTTCCTTGCCTATAAATAGAGCCCTCACCACTTCATTCTCAAAACAATATCAATTCTAAAAAACAGGGAAATTGAAAGCTTGCATTATTTCCACTCCTTGCTTCAAAACCACAAAGTCACTTTTTCACAAAAAACCCCAAAAATCTGTCTTGCTACCAAGGCTGCCAAATTCATTTCTCCCCATTCAAACACCCCAACAATCATCCACACAATCCCTAAATATGATATAGGAGGTGTATAAGACCTTATACCACTCAAAAACATCACCATTCAAAAAGTTAACTTCATCACCAAGTTACTTTGACCAAAAGTCACAAAATCAGCCATATCTTGTTCCATACATTTCCTTGGTGTTCTAATCATCCTAACACCTCTCATATATCATTTCTCAACTGTCCAAAGCATTGAGGATCATTGGTGAGACCTATTTCTCCAACTGCCCTTATATTTGCACATTGCTTCAAAAGGAAGAAAGGTCTCAAGTCAAAGAGGAAGTTGAAGTTCTCTGGGTTTCTTGGTATTTTCACTTGCTCAAGACCTGTCTACAAAGAGGTAAGTAACTTTAAAACTCTTCTTTAATCATACATTATCATGTTTACCACTTTGAAGTGATTTTGGCGATAATGTGGTCTAGCTGCCCCATTTTGAGTATTTGTCAAGAACTCTTGTCATAGTCATGATGTTTTATCATGTTATTATGTTTTCACGAGTAAATGACATGTAGAAGATGTGTGCACAACCAGTTTAACTTGAATATGCCAGGAAATGATTTGGAGTTTTTTTCATGCTTTTGTTAAAAACACCAATAACAGCCTGAAATTACCTTTTGCATCACAGATTGTTTTGAGGTCTATTTCCTGCTTAAACATCTTTGGTTATGTATATGTGATGTGTGTGTATGTTTTTCTTGATGAATTTGTGCTTTAATCATGTTTTGGATACTTTGAGGCATTGCACAAAAATCAAACTTGCTGCCAGCATACCAGTTTTAAACACAAGCTGTTTTGTACCTTAATTTTTGTTGGCATCCATTTAATATCATAAATGTAAGTTGTGTATGTGATTCATGTAATCAAAATATGCCTGAAACTAATTTTTGAGTTTCCATTGCACCACCAAACAACCAAATACCAGTCTGCATAACATGTTTCATACCAAACAGTTTTGAAAGCTTTTTGATATTGATTCTCACTTTATAACATATATGTGTTATGTGTATGCAGTTGATTTGCTTTGATTTTGCATCAAGCTTGATTTTCCCTCCCAACTGCATCACAAGATACCAAGCTGCATCACACACATTCACTCTGCATATCAATATGTTTTGACCTGTTTGCTATGTGTAGATTCATTCTCCATCAAAGTGTGTCTAACTCCTTCAATAGTATGTATGAAACTGACATAGCATATTAGGAGCATGTGTAGGAACTTATTTGGATTCTTTCATAACAGTTCTAGTTCATGAATTCCAAGGTGCATTTTGAGGCACTTAACATGTCATATTTTGTTTAAACTTGATTTTGGATGATTGCTGGTCTTAGGGTCCTTGGTTCAAGCATTTGTGGTTTGTGCATATCTTTACATATCAGTAAAAACCAATTGTCATGAGTTGATCATTTCAAAATGCATCAAAGGCACAAAATTGCAACTCACATCCCATTTTCACCACTGCATGATTTGAACCCCATTCTTTGCATAAACTCATTCCTTGTCATTTACATGTTGTGTGAATATGATTATCTTGATTCAAAGATGGTTGTCATAAGTGGTTTACTTCAAAATGCATCTTTTAAGGAAAATTGCAACTTGACATGTCATTTTCTTAAGCTGTTTACCTTGAGCTTAAATTAAGTGCTAATATTATTCATTATCATATATTTGAGCTGTATATACCTTTGGTTTGGATTGAAAATGGTTGACACAAGTTGTTCACATCAAAATACATTTTCAAGTTCCCAAACACACACACTATCGAATTTTTAAATAAAATAGAATCTCAGAAAATTAAGTGCACCATCATGATCCTTGTATTTTTCTGGTCAAGATTCATATAAGTTTCATCCTGTTTGGTTAGGAATCGAGAAAGTTACGAGTGAAAACGTAAATCATATTTTGAGTGTTATTCTTGCCCAGAAATTCAAAGTGAGCATCCCATATATATTTATGGGGTGACATTTACAAAAGGATGTATAGCCACCCCAGTGGTAAGCATCTTAGACATAACACGCCTTTGACCTTGCAAGCATGAGTTCGACCCCTGAGGAGGGCAACTCTTTTGTTATTTTTTGTCATTTTTTACTCCATTTTCAAAAATTCGTATCTCCTTCAGTTTTAATCGTTTTTCACCTGTTCTTTTTTCATTATGTTCATCTTGATGTCTACTTTCAAGTAATATTTTTTATTTTCATGTTTGCATAATTTTTCATCTCTTTTGACTATGTGCAAGTTGTGTACTTTCTATGATCGCTTTGACAGATGCAGATGAATTTTCTCTTGATGTACTTGTAATTTTTTGTGATACTTGTTTGCATTCATACCCTTAAATTTTTGTTAACATGTTAGGACTTCATCTTTGGTTATCACTATGTTCATGTTACTTCATCTGTTGGCTTAATTTAACTCGATCTGTCGTCACAGTTCCTGTTCTGCTTACCTACTTTGATTGTCATCAATGCATTTTTCATTCTTATCAATCTTATATACTCATTTAATGGTTGTCACCATGAATATGCCTTTATCATGTTGTTATTTTACTTGTTAAGTTGTCTTCTTTCCCCGAGTGATGAAGCTTGTTAGCTCTCATCCTGTTGCCTCCCCTGTCTACTTGCAAAGGAAAAGTCTGTCCATTTGAAACCCTTAGACTTTGCTTTAAGTCTAAGAAACCCACTTGTACTAGGAGTGTCCTTCAACTAGAACCCTAGGAAAGAGTTTGTCAACTCTGTGTAAGAATCATTGTCATGATTTCTTACTTCCCCTTTTGAATATCACAACTTAGATTAGGGAGTTTTGTCAAATTCCACACAAACATTGTCATGTTTGTTCCCCCTTGAACCTTGATCATAATCAAGTGTTCTTCTCCCCTTGTGAGGTGAACTACGATTGCTCTGATTCTATCCTAGTCAGGATACGTAGGCAGAAGATGCGACGTCTTTGCGAGCAAACTTAGTGTATATAACTTTAGGTTTCAACTCATATCTTTTCCCAATCCATAGTACATACTTCACACTTAGCAATCAATCAAACAAAAGATTCCTGTAGAGTACTACAGATGCTTAGGGTGCTAACACCTTCCATAGGTATAACCAACCCCCGATCCCCGAATCTCTTAAGCTATGTCGTTACATCGTGAAAACGGTTTTTATTTCTTTAGACCTTTCCTTTGGATAAAATAAAGTTCGATTGTAAAAGAATTAAGATTCAAGTTAATTTAATAGCTTGATATCCAATTTTCACCGCAACAATGACCATTTGAAGCAGTTGGCTCGATGCGTCCAATCATATCTATGCCTCACATGGCGAAGGGCCAAGGCGATGTCAAGACATTTAGAGGAACTGGCGGCACATGTATCTTATCTGCATAGATTTGACATTTATGGCATGTTTGCACGTGACGATAGCATGTGTACCAAAAGAGCCTTCATGGATTTCGTTTATGATTCGATTAGCTTCGTGTCTATCCACGCATCTGAGCAAGACCGAGTCATAGTTTCGCTTGTAAAGCACATCTCCCCTTAAGAAGAATTTGGATGAAAGCCTTCTTAAATACTTCTTGTCTGTGATGGAAACATTTTCTGGATACTCTTGCCTTTCTAGATACCTTTTGATATCATAGAACCAAGGTTAATCGTCAATTGTTAACTCTGCTTCCAGACAATGGGCAGGCTCATCAAGATATTCAATGCGGATAGAGGGTGCCTCATTTTTCCATTTGACTTTGAACATGGACGACAACGTGGCAAGAGCGTCTTCCAATTGATTGCTTTCTCTAGGAATGTGATTGAAAGTAATCTCATCAAAGTATGGGATTAACTTCAAGATGTGATCTCGATATGGGACTAGTTTGTTGTCACGTGTTTCCCAGTCACCTCTAACTTGACTGATGACTAGAGCCAAGTCCCCATATACTTCCAAAATCTTGATTATATGATCAATGGCGGCTTCGATTCCGAAGATACATGCTTCATATTCAGCCATATTGTTGGTGCATTCGAAACATAATCTTGCGGTGAATGGGATATGGAAACCAGTAGGGAATGTGATGATTGCCCCTTATCCATTGCCTTGAGCATTTGCGGCGCCATCGAACACGAGGGTCAATCGCAATCCTGGTTCGGGTCCTTCGTCTGGGCCTAATGTTTCGTAGTCTCTGACAAACATGATGTCTTCATCAGAGAAGTCAAAACGCATGGGCTGGTAATCTTCCATAGGTTGGTGGGCAAGATATTCAGAAAACACACTCCCTTTGATAGCTTTTTGTGAGACGTACTGGATGTCATATTCTATCAATACCATTTGCCAACGGGCTACTCGTCCGGTGAGAGCAGGCTTTTCGAAGATGTACTTGACTGGATCCATCTTTGATATCAACAATGTGCTATGGGTCAACATATATTGCCTTAAGCGTTTGGCAGCCCATGCGAGCGCACATGTCTTTTCCAACATTGAGTATCTCGTTTCACAGTTGGTGAACTTTTTGCTTAAGTAGTAAATAGCATGCTCCTTTCTACCTGTTTCGTCATGCTGCCCCAACACGCATCCCATGGATCCTTCCTGAACGGTCAAGTACATGATGAGAGGTCTTCCTGGCATGGGAGGCATCAAGATCGATGGCTCTTGCAAATACTCCTTTATTTTCTCAAATGCTTTTTGGCAATTGTCATTCCACACGATTGCTTGACCTTTGCGAAGCAACTTGAATATTGGCTCACAGGTGGCTGTTAGGTGAGATATGAATCTGAAATGTATTTTAATCTCCCTAAGAAACCACAAACCTCCTTCTCTGTTCTTGGAGTAGGCATATCTTGGATAGCTTTTACTTTGTCAGGATTGACTTCAATTCCTTTTTGGCTCACGATAAAACCTAGCAATTTACCAGATCTTACCCCAATGGTACATTTATTCGGATTTAGCCTTAGCCTGAACTTTCTTAGCCTTGTAAACAACTTTTCCAAGTGGATGAGATGTTCCTCTTCAGTTTGGGATTTTGCAATCATATCATCGACGTAGACTTCAATGTCTTTATGAATCATATCATGAAAGAGAGTCACAATTGCTTGTTGATATGTCGCACCAGCATTCTTTAGACCAAATGGCATAACCTTATAGCAGAAGGTTCCCCAAGGGGTAATGAAGGTAGTCTTCTCCATATCCTCTGGAGCCATTTTAATCTGGTTGTATCCAGAGAAACCATCAATGAAAGAGAACACAAAGAATTGAGCCGTATTATCCCCTAACACATCAATATGCGGCAGCGAAAAGTCATCTTTTGGGCTGGCTCTATTTAGGTCTCTGTAGTCAACGCACATCCGCACTTTACCACCTTTTTTGGGCACAACTACAATGTTGGCGACCCATTGAGGGTATTTTGATACTACCAAGAATCTGGCATCAAGCTGCTTTTGCACTTCCTCCTTAATCTTAAGGGTCATATCGGGTCGAGTTCGTCTCATCTTCTGCTTTACAGGCGGACAATCTTCCTTGAGCGACAATTTATGCACCACAATGTCTAAATCCAATCCAGACATGTCTTGGTATGACCAAGCAAACACATCTGCATACGCGTGTAGGAGCTCGATCAGTCTTCTCTTCACATTCTCTTCTAGGGCAGCGCCTACCTTGACTTCTTTCTTATCCTTTTCGGTTCCAAGATTGACAACTTCCACTGACTCTTGATGCGGTTGAATGACCTTTGATTCTTGCTTCAATAGTCTGGCTAACTCTTCGGGGAGCTCACAATCTTCCTCACAATCCTCATCAGTGTGGTAGATTGGGTTATCGAAGTCATATGGAACCGTAGCAGTATCGTTATCAATGGAATCCGGGTTAGATATGCATGATTGGTGATTTTATGCTTTATTTTGAGATGAAAAAAAGAAAAATTCAAGAAAACATTGCCATTTATTTATGCGAAAATAAAAAAAGAAAGACGGGAAACACAATTGAATGCAAAAGGTTCATTTCATTCATGATAAATATTAATTGAAAACATGGGGGCCCTACAAAATAATCCCTTATGCCTCGGGCAGAGCATGGGATTTGAAAGAAAACAAGGATAATTACTCTTCGACAAAGGTGACTTCTGGTATCTCCACGACAGTCCAATTGTTGAGTTGTTGATTCGGTGCTCTTGGGTACACCATACAGACTTCATTTCATGCATCATCTTCAGATTCCACAAAGGTCACCTGATCATCTACCATATGTCCACAACTAATGAAGGTGAGTGGAAGGATGAACTCTTTGCCCTTGTCAACGGTTGTCTTCTGCTGAACTTTGTGATTGCCAGGGTAACCCAAACCAGCTCTGTTCTTGTTAATAGGTAACTCCAACACTCTTCCCCAACCTTCAGGGTGACCAACTTCAATTACAGCCTTTGAGTCCTTCAAAGTAACCATGGGGGATCCAGACCTTTCTGACTTCTTCTCCTCTTTCTTAGCAGGAATTATTTCCACACTTATCACATCGAACGCTTGAAAAAGAGTCTCATGAACTTCACCTCCCACTTCAACATAGCAAAATGGGGACAAATGACTTACTAGCATATCCTTTTCTCCCTTAATAACGACAAGTTGATTGTTAACCATAAACTTTAGTCTTTGGTGATGAGTGGATGTTACAGCACCTGCTGCATGAAGCCAATGACGACCTAGCAAACAACTGTACGTTGGGTAGATATCCATCACATAGAATGTGATAATGAAAGTGTGAGGTCCTATTTTGATACGGAGATCAACTTCCCCTATCACAGTCCTTCTTGCTCCATCAAAAGCTTTTACTATCACTGAACTACGTTTCATCATCAATCCTTCGATGGTCAGCTTGGCCAAAGAATTATTTGGCAAGACATTTAAAGATGATCTAGTATCTACCAACACCCTTGACAAAACGACATCAACACATTCGATGGAAATGTGCAGAGCTTTATTATTATTCTTTCCCTCGGGGGGCAATTCTCCATCATTGAAGCTTAGAATATGCGCAGAGGAAATGTTTGACACAACTCCTTCGAATTGTACAACAGATATTTCCTGGGGAATATGAGCAGTCTTTAAAAACTTTATTAATGACTCCTGATGGGCAGGGGGACACATTAGTAACGATAACATGGAAATCTTAGAAGGTGTTTGGTTGAGCTGGTCAACCATCCTATAATCACTTTTTCGGATATTTCGTAGAAATTCTTCAACGTCTTCACTGGAATTTCCTTTTTGAGTAGAAGTTTGCCCCTGCTCAAATGTTGGCTGCTTCTCATTTGTACTGTTTGGTGGCGGTATGGGCGCAAAAATCCTCCTACTTCTAGTTATTCCACATGTTCCAACCATGTTCTCTACAGAGTTACCAGCTTTTACAACATACTCTTCCAACTTCTATCCATTAATGTAAACAGTTGGCTCATACTTCCAAGGGACAACCTTTGTGCTCTCAAAAGGGAAAGGAGCAGGTGTAGATATCACTAATGGTGCGAGTGAAGGCGGAGATAGTGGAATCTCTACTTGATCGTATGGTATCTGCAATAGTTCACAAACTTGATTATATAGGGCCTGAACAGAATGCCAATCATAATCACAAGGGATTACCAAAGGCACACGACACTGGTCACATGGAATTGTTAGCGGTACAACATCATACGGAATTTGCAACGGAATTTGGACAGGATGCCAATCTTCATCACATGGAATTGTTAGAGTCACGTGAGGTGGCTCATACGGAATTGTCAGTGGTACGCGATTCTGACCATACGGATTGTTCAACAGTTCTTCATCATAAGTAACTTTTATCGGATCATAGGGGATATCAAGAGTTGCCACTTCTTCAGCATTTAATATTTGTTCCACCAATATGACGCCTTGATCTAACAACTTTGTATGCGCATCTTTAATTCATGACAGCTTTGGGGATCTTCCAAACAGCATTGAAAATCCTCGATACATCCTGAGATAATATTCTTCATTAGCAATTGTTCTTTAACAACTACAAATGGGATCTTCATCTTGTCAACTTTTGACACCAAATTCTTCCCTTTTGAATCTTCAAACATGTTTGTAGCATGGTTTGGAATTGGATGATTAGTCACATTGGGAGTGTTCTTGGTGAAATTGATGGATTTCGAATGAATGAGATCTTGTACCACGTACTTTAAGGCTTTTCAATTTTCGACATTGTGTCCGAGAGCTCCAGAATGGAATTCGCAACGTGCATTTGCATCATAGCTGGGAGGTAGGATAACTGGGGGAGCATTCATTTCTCTCAACTGTACCAAAGATCCTTTAATTAATAATGGAAGAAATCTAGCATAAGTTGTTGGAATAGGATCAAACTTTTTCTCAGGTCTCCTTTGCCTTGGCAGACCCTGATAATAGCTTTGACGTTGTTTTTGGTAGGGAACTTGAACAGCTGGTTGACTTAGAGTAACAGCGGCCACATGATGATAAAATCCTTGGTATGCTTTGGCTTTCCCCTTATCCATCAAGTCAGCACTCGTTTCCCCTTTTCTTTTCCTTGAAAAATCTTGGTAAGGCTTCTTTGATCCGCCAGAAACTACATCAGCATTCTGAATCTTCCCAATATTAATCATGTTCTCGATCTTCTCACCATCCATAGAAAAATCCGAGAATACAGAGGATGTGCATCCAGCCAAGCATTCTAGGAAAGGACCTTGAAGAGTCCCCATGAACATATCTCTCAATTCTCTTTCAAGAAGAGGAGGCTGGACTCTAGCAGCTAAGTCCCTTCATCTTTGTGCATAGTCTTTGAACGCTTCACCAGATTTTTGGGTCAAACTTTGGAGTTGTGTGCGATTAGGCGCCATGTTAGAATTGTATTGGTAGTGTTTTAGAATTGCATCAGTTAATTCTTTCCATGTCTTGATATACGTACCTTCCAACTGCATGTACCATTCAAGGGATGCCCCACTGAGGCTATCTTGAAAGAAATGCATTAGTAGTTTTTCGTCGTCGGAATAGGCAGCCATCTTCCTACAATATGATCAGATGTGGGTTTGAGGACAGCTGGTCCTTTTGTATTTTTCAAAGTCGGAGACTTTGAACTTGAGTGGAATCTTAAAACCGGGTACCAAACACATATCCGTAACATCTAACCCAAAAGTGCTTGGGCCTTGTAGCGCTTTGACTGTCTCTTGTAAGGCGAGTACTTTCTTTTCCAGATCAGTAGTTGGTGCTCCAGAAGTGCCTACAGCCAAGTCATCGTGAGGGTTGTAGAAACCTTCGTGATCATCAAAGTGGATTGGAGGGGGAACCATACCACCACTAGGAGTAGGGATTGTGCCTGCGCCAACAGGAGTAGGGATTGTGCCACCAGGAGCGAGAATTGCACTTGTAGGAGTGGCACCAACGAGAGTGGGATTTGAGCCCGCAGTAGCAGGAATTGGAGAGTTAGTAGCATTTCTCTCCACAACTTGTCTCATCTCTTCTTGTCCTCTAGCCATAGCCTGGATGGCTTCCATCAGCTAGCCCATCTGAGTCTTCATTTGGGTCATCTCTTCCCTGAAAGCGGCTTGATTTTTCTCAATCTGATCCATTAGTAATCTTTGCTTGCCACGAGTGGAGTAGGGATGTCGGGAAGTCAGCTTATTTACTACGAATGGAGGTCAAGTTTTTTGTAAGTTTTGGTTTTGTTTTGTGAAATGCGGAATGATGTATGAATGCATATGAAACAAATATGTTATGCGCAAAGCTCTTAGTAACCTTGTTAGTTATTATTAAGAATATAAACATTTCCATTGCAATCAATCAGAAGAACATAATAGAACAAAAACTTTCATTTCATTAAGGCTCGAGGCCAACTTCAAATACAAAATACAAGAGATACACTTCTTAAACAAATTACAAATCAACTCTAAAGGTGACTCCTTGGGCTCTGCGAACCGCCTCTAAATTGGTAATAAGCTCTCGCATTTTTTCCTTGCAAAACTTCACAAAGTCGAACACAAGGACAAGAGTGTTTTCAGGAGTCATCACTTGATCAACCACCTTCAATTTTTCAGGGATTTGCTGAAGCACAAAGTTGGAGAATCCCACCAAGTTCACAAATATGTTCTTCCACTCCGCATAAAGAATTTGGAGATTGTTGATGATGTCATCTCTTTGAAGTACAACAGCTTCTTCTTGACTACAACTTTCTTCCCAATAGTGGCAACTGTCTTGCAACTCTAGGTATAACTCATCATAAATTCCATCTTTCAGTATTCTGATTTCCTCAATAGCTCTACCCAACTGGTAATCTTCTTGTACAAAATCTCGCTGCGCATTCTCCTTTTCCAATAGTTCATGAGCTAATTGATCTTTGCCGCCTTTCATAGTTCCTTTCAGCTTGGGAATCTGGGCCTCAAAGTTTTCCCTTTCATCTTTCTTCATTTGGGTGGCTATTCTTACATCGTTTTGTAAGTCTCTGACCTTTCTCCATACTAGGTCCAATTTTTCATTTTGGTGATCCAAGTCGGCGTTGGCGCTTTTGAGTGCTGCACCAACCCATTCTTTCTTTCCTTTCTCTTCCCTAGCCCTTTTCTTGCTATCCTCGAACTTTTCTTTCAACTCTTTGCTCTTGTCTTCCCAAGCTTCGCTTTTCTTCTTAGTTTTATTGAGTTGAATTCGAAGCTGAGTGTTTTCATCTTCAAATTCTTGGACTTTAGCCTTAAGTTTCTCCATGTCTTCGGGTAAGATCGACTCAGGTTCAGGATTTGGTGGGAAAGAAGATGCATCAAAGAAAAAAGGTAACCTGACTTCTTTCGCCCTCTTTCACCCATCTGACATAAGGTTCACGAGCAAGGATGTTCTTCCTCCCATTGTCTGGATTGCTTCTTATGATGTTTACCCATGCTCTTCTCGCCTTTCTTACAACCGGATCATTTGGATCGACCGTATTAACAAGGAATGGCACCAAATCTTCTTCTCTATGAGGACCATCCATGGAGTGTCCAAACTGTCTTTTGAGTAACACCGGGTTGTAATTGATGCAACCTCGTGTTCCCAAGAGAGGCACATTGGGGAATTCTCCACAGGAAAACATGATATCTCTGGTTTCCCACTCCCTCTTGTACCATGTGATGGAACTAGCGATGAGTGAAGTGAATCTTTGAGGCCATGAGAGTTTCTCGGAAGTGAAAAGACCTTTTTCGGGAATTTGAGTCCTCAACCACTTATGCAAGAGCGGGGCGGAATAGAGGAACATTCCACCTTCTTTTATATGTCTTGTATGAAGTGTATGGTAGAAGTCACCTAGGAGGAAAGGCACGAGGTTCTTGGTCAAGAAAATTTCCACAACCACTTGGTCCACAAAATTTTCCCCATTTGGAAACCTCACAATTCCATAGACCAAAAGTGCCAAAACTGAACCACATATTTCCCATTTCTCTTCTTTGGCATGCTTCCACATATTTTCATAAACCGGGTTCTAGACAAGGATTTCAAAGTCATGGACTTTCTTGACTGTTTGTTATGTATGCCAGTCATTGCCAGACAACAAACCCATCAAGAAAGTCTCTTCTGAACGAGGTCTTCGTATCGATCCATACGAGAAGAGCTTCTCGAGGACCCATACTACGTGACCATCAATCTTAGTTGGCCAATGGTTTAGGGTTCTAAAATGTCCTTAGAGTAATGGATTCCCAAGAAAACATTGATCAAACACGCCCAGAGCTTGACGGTTGTCAACATTCTAAAAAGAATCTACTCTAAGCAAGGTTTTCGTATCGACTATCACGAGATGAGCATCTCGGAAGCCCATACTACTCAACCTCTCCTATCTCAATTTTAACACTCTAGACTCGGGTATAGAGTCTTTCTCTTAATTTTGCCACCAAAGTAACCAATCCATAACAGAGAATAAAACCACATATGGTGAGTACAATTGAATAATAAGGGAAAGTGATAAACAAGCAAATAAAAAGAAATAACTCAAACACTCGAAAGAACCTAGGTTAGGCTTGAATTGCTTAGGAAAAGTCTTACCCATCAGAGTTGCCAGCTGTCGCTACGCGAAAAATGACACATAGTCGCCACCGAATTTTATTTATCCCAAGGAGGGAAAGGGAAATAGCGATAAAACCTTTAGGGAAAAGAGCATGGTCATCGCAACCAAGTCTTAGAGTTCGGGAGTCGTTTATACAAGTGGAGTTTATTAGTACCCCTCGCATCCATCGTACTCGATGGGAACCTTCTAGGTTGTTTCGCTTGAGTGGGTGTTTTTAATCTAAAAGTTTGCTTGTTTTTAAAAAGAAAGAGGGGTTGGTTTTTTATTATAGTGCTCGCCAAGGATTGGGGCCCTTGTGCCTACGTATATTCACTTGTAAGAAGTGAAAAATCAGAGCATTCGTAGTTCATAGAACTACAGTGAAAGATGGGAATTTTTGGTGGATGATGCTATCGTGTGCATTCTAACAGTTAGGTGTTTTGCGGCTCGTTCGTGGAGTCTTATGCGTTACCTGTTTGCGGTAGAACGGACGTAACATGTCCTTTTTGGGTGATGAGGAATGGATGAGTATAGGTGGGAAAGAAAGAAAAGTGCTCGCTAGGATCATCGCAATCCTATGCCTATGTATTCTCAACAGGTATGAGAAATCAGAGCAGTCGTAGTTCGGCCACTTGAGAAAATGATTGGTTGTTGATTGATTTTATACCTTGAAAAAGCGTTTTCAGATTGATGCCCTAAGGCGTAAATAAGTTTGATGAGTTGATGTTATTTTTATGGTTTTTAGGAAGAAATTGTTCTTGATTAGGATTACACAAAAGACTTTAGAGAGAGATGAATGTTTCGAATAACCAAGTCTAGCGCCTTGTATTCAAAACATTCGGAACGAGTGTAGGAGGGTTCCTTTCTCATTCCTTCTCCACCACCTTAAAGTCCATGGTGTATAACCCTAATCACATATTTATTGGATTTTTAGGAGAAAAATTACCTCTTGATGTTGGATCAAGGGTTTTATTGTTGGTAAAAATATTTGAAGTGACGCGAACAAGGTCGATGGCGATGCGCAAGGCTATCGTCTTATAAGGTTGAAAATGGCTCGGTAAACCCTAAAATGAATCGCAATTTACTCCTAATGAAAAGTGTTTCTAAAATAATAATTTTAGAATTCTTTGAGCATTATGTGAAAGTACACATTAATATGAGAATTTAGAAAAAAGAATCACCCAAAAAGGATTTAAGATGAAAGAGTTATGGGATTTTGAATTTTAATGACAATTAAAATAAAATCAAATAAAACCAATTATTAAAAAGAAAGAAATGCCTCCCCCAAGGCTTGAACCCAAGACCTTGGGGTCATAGTCTCAAAACATAGCCATCCCAACCACTTGATGCGTGTGAAACTAAATGGAAAGAGAAGAGTAAAATGTTCAAAACCATTAAAAATCATGAAATTGCAAAAATTGGCCTCGCTGAGGGTCGAACTTGGTATCACGCGCATAGTAAGGTTCTTAAGGAAAGGTAAGTAACCACTGGGGTGGTGATACATCCGTTGTATCAAGCCACTCCATTTGCATATGTACCCAAAACAGCGCATATTCTGGGCAGGCCTTATGGCAAAATCAAGATGAAAAATAATGAAAATGATTTCATCGTAACTCACTCAATTCTTGATCAATTATCATGAAATTCAAGTCAAACTTTTTTTTTCAAGAGGAACATGATGGTACCATTCATTTTTTGAAATGATGCACACACATTAAAATTCGAAGAAAAATGCAGAATGTGGTTTTTAAAATGGATTGGCCTCATGGCAAAAATCAAGGTGAAAATGATTTCATCATAACTCACTCAATTCTTGATCAATTATCATGAAATTCAAGTCAAACTTTCTTCTTTTTTTCAAGAGGAACATGATGGTACCATTAATTTTTTGAAATGATGCACACACATTAAAATTCGAAGAAAAATGCAGAATGTGGTTTTTAAAATGGATTGGCCTCATGGCAAAAATCAATAAGTTTCAATAACATTTATGCATATAAAAGAGAGAGTTTAAAGGCACCAACCTGTTGTAGACTCCTCACAGCAAGCTAGCAACAAAAACCAAGAGATCCTTCCGGGGTGGTGATACATCCGTTGTATCAAGCCACTCCATTTGCATATGTACCCAAAACAGCGCATATTCTGGGCAGGCCTTATGGCAAAATCAAGATGAAAAATAATGAAAATGATTTCATCGTAACTCACTCAATTCTTGATCAATTATCATGAAATTCAAGTCAAACTTTTTTTTTCAAGATGAACATGATGGTACCATTCATTTTTTGAAATGATGCACACACAATAAAATTCGAAGAAAAATGATGAATGTGGTTTTTAAAATGGATTGGCCTCATGGCAAAAATCAAGGTGAAAATGATTTCATCATAACTCACTCAATTCTTGATCAATTTTCATGAAATTTAAGTCAAACTTGCTTTTTATTTCAAGAGGAACATGATGGTACCATTCATTTTTTAAAATGATGCACACCCATTAAGATTCGAAGGGAAATGCAGAATATGGTTTTTAAAATGCATTTGCCTCATGGCAAAAATCAATAAGTTTCAATAACATTTATGCATATAAAAGAGAGAGTTTAAAGGCACCAACCTGTTGTAGACTCCTCACAGCAAGCTAGCAACAAAAACCAAGAGATCCTTCCTTATATGCAAGCTTTGATATTGTTACTTCTTCTTGAAAAAAGGGGCAATCTTGTGGACAGATCTCACAAATAAACTTCCAGTTGTGGTTTGAGGTTTTGGATAGTTAAAATATCATAAACATGAAGTGCTCCAAGTGTTATATTGATGGAAAAAGGTTTGTGTGGTGATTTGGCTTGAAACTTGCATAAAAGTCAAACTATGGTGTGTGGACAATTGACTTTTTGATTCATGGCTCTTTTGATGAAAGTGATGGTGGGAACAATTTTAAATGGACATTTTAAGGGTGTGTATATGGTTTTTAAGGTGGTTTTGTGTTTGAAACAAGAACTGGTGTGAAAAATGCAAAGTGGTGAATTTGGTGTTTTTGTGAAATTTCTTCACTTACAAGTAAAGAGGGAAAGAAGAGAGCTATGAGTTTCTGGTTTTCTTGGATAGCTCTGGTGTGGTTTGAAGAGTGGGATGAAGTCTCTATTTATAGGCTAAGAGAGGTATTTTGGAGGGAGATTTTTGGAAGAAAATCCATCCAAGATTTGGTACAGCTTCACACATCAGCTCCTTGGCTCAATTAACGGAAAAACTCAAGTCGAATGAAAGACATGGAGGGAGCTGCAGCTGGAAGTTACCATTGAAAAGTTTCTCTTTCCTCCTTGTTTTTCTTGAATATACTAATGTCAACTTGCTTGCCAACTTGCAAAGCTCTCAAAACTTCATGCTTTCTGCATTCTCTAGCCATCATCCTTCCTAAATATCAGATCAAGTGGCTCAAAAGTGAATTTATGGAAAAGTTGAAATGGTGCATTCAAGTGTTGAAACCCCAACTTGTTGTATTTATAACTCTCAACTCACAAGGGCTATGGAGGAGTTCTAGTACTTTTTAGAAAGTCCTCATGGAGCTCTACAACTTTGATGCTTTCATGATATTCAGATTCCAAGTGGAACTAGTTCAAAATTCCCCTCAAAGTTGGCTGAAAACATTATTTGCAAGGCCAGAAACTTAGAATTTTTCCAAGTGTTTTCTCCCTCTAGTGATGAATTTCAACATAACTCCAAATCTATGCATTTTTTGAACATGGACCACTGTGAGACTTTTGTTAGACTTACCAAGACCTTCCTAACAAGCTTTGAACAACCTCAATTGGATGTCTGGTTAGGAAGTTATGGTCTTGCCCCTTTCAAAACCCTAATTCCCGACTTTCTTGATTAGTCCTCAATCCTTAATCTAATGGTCATGAAGCTTCATGGATAGCTGTAATATGCTATTAGGAACATTTTTGATTCACACCTTGAGGTCAAATTCCTTATGGTTGAAGAGTTGACTTTTTGGTCAACAAAACGATCGATCGATAACTATCGGATCAACTGTTGTTGTTCTGGGTCTCCTAAGGTCTTGAAACTTCTCGAGTGGACTTAGTTAAGCCATATGAGCTTCATAGACCATGATTCCATCATTGGAACACCTTTTTAATCAAAATTCAAACTATAGTTGACTTTTCCTAATCAAAAACCCTAATCGGGGATCCTGAACTGCATTGTTCTTTATCTTTGGGTGACCACCTCAAACTGGATTCATACTTGACCCAATGGATTATCTTTGATGATGTATCTTTTCCTCCATGTAGTCCAATGATAGGAAAACTATCTTATTTGGAATGGAAAATAAAGAACCGACCCAATCCTTACCATATGAACCCACATGCTCGATATGCAATAAAACGATGTATGATATGAAGAAATGTAGGGTATAAAAGGCTAAAGATGAAAATGAGGGTGTGACATTGAGGAACCCTTATATCCTTTGTTGATTAAGTAGCCTACAACTATTTATATCCTGAGATACAATAAGCTTTGGGCAGAGAAGGAAGAGCTGCGCAAAGAGAACGAAGAGTTGAAAAAGGAGATCATTTAGTTAAAGCATGATAGGGGTGAAGCTGTTTACTTGGCTAAAGTGAAGACAAAATCTTTAACCAAGCTGGAGAAGGAGCTATCTGAATAGATCAGGGTGCGAGAGCGGATTGGTCAGGATCTAAAGAGTACTAATAGCATTTTGAAGCATATAAAGAAGGATTTAGACAGAACTTATCTAGAGATATCCAAATTCAATGAGCAATGGAATGCTACAGTAGCTGCTAACAAGAATAGGGAAAACCAACTTCATAGTCAGATCGATAAGCTGAAGGCACAACTCAAGGTCAGAGAAAGAGAAGTGATGGTATAATCATCCCGTAGATGTACAAGCGAGCAAAAACTACATGAGACTCTATCAGCAGTTGAAGAGCTCAAGATCCGAGTATATTTGAAGAGGCCCAGGTTGGAAGATTCCTTTGGTGAAGATGCATGGGAAGAGTCTTATCATTGTCTTAGAGATGTTATACACAGAAGGGAAACTCTCATCAGAGAATTGGTTGCCAGACCAGATCATCCAAACACGGAGACGATGCTCAAGAAGGCTCAGACTTGGAGCAAGAAGCATGGTTGTTGGAGAGGGTCATCTTTTGATATGTAATAGTAGTTTCTCTTTTTTTGTATCTTGGTCATTACCAGATTTGTTGGATGGGATCGGTATCTTTTGTATTCAGATCTTTCTCTCGTTTGTTGATATGTATTGACTCAACTTTACTTGATATATGAGAAGATTATTGTGGTATTTTTATCCAACTCTACTGTTCATGTTTATTGAAACCGAAAACAAGGGGAGATCTCCTTGTAAATACACATATATGTTTTCATTTTGCATTTTCATTTGCATTGCAGGTGTCTGCAGTGGCCTTTTGTTCTTATCTCTGCTTAGTTTTCTTCAGTAACAGGTTTGAGGAACTCAACTTCCATAGATACTCAACTCGAGGGAATCAACAACGGATTATGGATCAGGTTCAGGCTGAGTTGCAAGAAGTTAAGGCTCACATGTCCCAGTTTATGGAGCTTATGCAGAATGTTGCCAACGGACAGGAATAATTGAGGACTTTGGTCCAACCTTTGGTAGCACGGGTTGATGAAGAGGGTGTTTTGCATGAAGGATCTGGTGTTATTCCTCCACCTGTTGGTGGTTTTGTTCCACAAGGCGCTAATATTCCTACTGTTGTCATACCTCCTGACGGAGGTGCTATTAATGAAGCTGGTAATGTTGCTGGTGGAAGTGTGTGAGCTGTGCACGGGGCTGCTTGCCCTCAATGGGAAGATAATTAGGATGGCGTCTTTTTTATGAGAGATATGGAGGGTGGCTTTCCTTCTGAGGCGAATAAGGGGTTTAAACTGATCGAGGAAAATGTGAAGTCTTTATAGAACCAAAATTCTTTGGGTCTCGATATGTCGGATCTTGGTCTAGTTCTAGGGGTCAAAATTTCTTCGAAGTTCAAGGTACCATATTTTGATAAGTACAAAGAGACGACCTGTCCTAGAGTACATATCCAGGCATACTTCAGAAAAATGTCCGCATACTCTGACAATGAAAAGTTGTTAATTCATTTTTTCCAAGACAGTCTGATAGGTGTTTCTTTGGAATGGTATATGGGGATTAAGAGAACACGTATCAGAAGCTAGAAAGAATTAGCCGAGGCCTTTGTTTGCCACTATCAATACAATAGTGATATGGCACCGAACAGGGTGCAATTACAGAGTTTATCGCAGAAAAACAACAAGAAATTCAAAGAGTACGCTCAAAGGTGGCAGGAATTAGCAACAAGAGTGCAACCTCTCATGGTGGAGAGAGAATTAACTAACATGTTTATGGACATATTACCTGGGGTGTATTATGAGAAGCTGATAGGATGTATGTCAACAGATTTTTCTAACTTGGTGATGGCAGGTGAGAGAGTGGAAAGTGGAATTAAGTCTGGAAAAATTCCAAATGGTAGTGGATCCTCTTTGGGATGACTTAAGAAACCATATACAACAAACCCTAAGAAGAGGGAAGGGGATGCTAATGCTATTTCTCACAAGGGTAAAGGTAGAGCGCAATCTCAGTATCATCAACAAGTTGCTATTGTAGCCATCGCGGCTGCACCTCAGCAATAAGTTAACGCTCCACAACCTTATGCTGGCAGACATAGAATGACGAACAAACAGTTTGAGACTCTGCCGATTCTGTACTCACAATTGTGACAACATCTGCTTCAGTTGCAACTTATTTAGAAGAGAACTTTGGCACCTTTAACTGGAGCTCCTCCTCCTGGTTATGACGCCAATTTGAGATGTGAATTCCATTCGGGCTCCCCAAACCACAACATTGATAGCTGTAAATCCTCAAGCACAAGGTTCAGGACTTGCTTAATTCAAACGCTATCAATTTCACCAACGAGGGCTCTAATGTGAATCAAAACCCAATGTCGAATCATTGTGTGGTGAGGGAGAATGATGTTGTTATTAATGGAGAAAGATTGAATCTGATCATGGATGTTGAGGATTTAAAGATTTCATAGGGTTTCGTGAAGGATCAACTGTTGAAGGGGGGAGTATTCCTAGGATGTTCTACGGACTATTCAGAGTGTGAAGTGCAACCCAAGGGCTGTGATCTTTTGAAGAACAATATTCAAAGATTGATTGATAAGGGTTATCTAATGTTTGACAGAGTTGTTACGGAAGATGTTATTGATGGGGTTATTAATGAAGGAAGAGATATTGCCACAATTTCAATTCCATACTGGATCATTAACATTTCAGCACCTGCTAGGCCACCGCCAGTGATAATTACTGTTCTAGGACCCGTACCTTACGGGAGCACTAAGGTCATCCCGTGGAACTATGGGGCATAAGGGTTCTGTAACAGGTAGAAGCAAGAGTTGACTAGTTCATCATATAATGGTTCTACTGTTGAGAATATAGTGGGTGCAGGTGGGATCACTCGAAGTGGAAGAGTCTTTTCCCCACCAGAGGCTAACACTGACATGACCGACAAGGGAAAAGGAAAGGCAGTGGTTGAGAATGATGGACAATAACAGGCTGGCAGTGACAGTTCATTTTCTAAAGATGCTAAGGAGTTTATGAGGCTCATTCCCAAAAGTGATTACAAAATTGAAGATCACTTAAATCTGACTCCTTCGAAGATTTCTATCTTGTCATTGTTGTTGTGTTTTGAGGAACACCGAGATGCTTTGTTTAAGGTCTTGAATTCAGCTTATGTACCGCAGGAAATTTCAGTTAACCAATTAGAAAGGGTTATGGCACACGTCAACCCTGGCAATGGTTTAGGTTTCACTTACCTAGATTTGACTCCTGCTAGGAGAAATCACAACCATGCTTTACATATTTCCATGGAGTGCAGAGGATCATTGTTGTCTCATGTCTTGGTTGACACAGGATCATCACTCAAACTACTACCCAAGAAGGCGTTAATGAAATTGGATACTCAAGGGTTGATTTGTACGCCAAGTGATTTGGTAGTGAGAGCATTTGATGGGTATTTGGAGAGATTACTATGCCAATTCAGGTTGGACCCGAGACCTTTAATGCAAATTTCTACATAATGGATATACAACCAGCATTCAACTGCTTTCTTGGCCGGCCATGGATACATGTTGTGGGAGCAATTACATTAACCTTGAATTAGAAATTAAAGTACATGATAGAGGGAAAGGTTGTTACAGTGTGCGATGAAGAAGATATCATGGTGAGTCATCTTTCATCCTTCAAGTACGTTGAGGTGGATGGGGAAATCCACGAAACACTTTGCTAAGCCTTTGAAGCAGTGCAAATTCAGGAGAAGCCTCCTATCAAAGTCAAAGGCCCAGAGGTTTCCATGTAATCTTTCAAAGAAGCTCGTGCTATCGTTGAATATGGATCTTCGCAGAGGTGGGGACAGGTGATTGATGTTACTATCAAACAGGACAAATTCGGCCAAGGGTATCAGCCTTACGGTTCTTCTCAAAACCCTATGAGATACAGGGGACCTTTTTAATTCACCAGTGGTGGAGTCATATTTGACAGGATTCGTGCCATAGGGGATGATGAATGTGATAGTAACTGCGATATGGATGCTTGGATTCGTCCTTGTGCTTCCGGCCAGAAGCTGTGCAACTGGACTATCGAGGAAGTCATTCATGCTACTATTACAGAGTAATGTTCACTATTTTGATTATGTTCAGTCCTACATTCTGCCCAAGACGTAATGACCCAATCTGTGGGGCCTTTTGGTTTTTGTACATTATCATAAATAAAGGACATTTTTCACATTCAAATATTGTGATCCCTGTTTTTCCTTATCTTGTTTTTCATTTTATTAACAGAAACATGGCAATGTGTTTTGTTTGTTGAATTTCATAATAAACATAAATATCAATCATGCAGGTATTTTCTATCTTATACCTTCGATTCAGATTCAACTATGGCTTCATATAACATTAATAATCTCATTTATCAAGATGAAGATAAGACTGATGAAGATTGTGAAGTACCTGAAGAGTTAGCTAGACTTCTGAAGCAAGAGGAAAGGGTCATTGTACCTCGTCAGGAGGATATTGAAGTCATCAATCTAGGTACCGAAGGTGACAAGAAAGAAGTCAGAATTGGGGTTGCATTGGATGATAGTATCAAGAGAAGATTTGTTGAAATGCTCCGTGAGTATAAGGATATCTTTGCTTGGTATTATCAAGATATGCCCGAGATTGGTACATATATTATGGTACACCGATTGCCGCTCTGAGAAGAATGTCCACCAGTCAAGCAAAAGTTGAGAAGGATGAGGCTTGACATGGTAGTCAAGATTAAAGAAGAAGTTCAGAAGCAGTTGAACGCTGGTTGCAAACATTGTTCTTGTGCCTAAGAAAGATGGAAAAGTCAGGATGTATGTTGACTATAGAGATCTAAATAGAGCGAGCCTGAAAGACAATCCCCCCCCCCCCCCCCCCCCCACATTAATGTGTTGGTTGATAACACTACTCATTATTCTGTGTTTTCCTTCATGGATGGCTTCTCTGGGTATAACCAAATCAAGATGGCCCCAGAGGACATGGAGAAAACGTCTTTCATTACACCGTGGGGGACTCTTTCCTATAAGGTGATGCCCTTTGGATTAAAAAATGTTGGGGCAACTTATCTGCAGGCGATGTTGACTCTCTTTCATGATATGATTCATCAAGAGATTGATGTCTATGTTGATGACATGATTGCGAAGTCACAGACAGAGGAAGGACATCTGGTCAATCTTCTGAAGCTGTTTGAAAGATTGAGGAAGTTCAAGCTGAGGCTGAATCCTGACAAGTGCACCTTCGGGGGTGAGATCTAGAACGCTACTAGGGTTCGTTGTCAGTGAAAGAGGTATTGAGGTAGATCCTGCCAAAATAAAAGCTATTTAAGAAACGCCTGAACCGAGGACAAAAAAAGAGGTTCTTGGTTTCCTAGGCAGGTTGAACTACATTGCAAAGTTCATATCTCATCTTACAGCCACTTGCGAACCAATATTCAGATTGTTAAGAAAAGATCAAGCATTCAGGTGGAACGAAAATTTCCAAAAGGTGTTTGAGAAAATAAAAGAGTATATGCAGGAACCTCCAATACTCATGCCTCTAGTTGCAAGGAGACCTCTGATAATGTATCTCATGGTTCTTGAGAATTCAATGTGATGTGTGCTTGGTAAACAAGACGAGACAGGTAGAAAAGAGCATGCCATCTACTACCTGAGTAAGAAATTCACTGATTGCGAGTCGAGGTACTCGATGCTAGAAAAAACATGTTGTGAACTCGCTTAGGTTATGTTAAATCGTACAACCCTGCTACTTGCAAAGATGGATCCAATCAAGTACGTGTCTAAAAAGCAAGCATTCTTCGGAAGGATTTCTCGATGGCAAAGTTCTGACATAGTATGATATTTAGTAAGTTTCCCAAAAATCCATTAAGGAAAGTGTTCTATCGGAATATCTTGCTGAATAGACAATTGTAGTTTATTATCTGATGAAGTTTGAATTTCCAAATGAAGACGTCATGTTTCTGAAGATGAAGGACTGCAATGAGCCTTTACCTGACGAGGGTCCTGAGATTGGATCTCAGTGGAAGTTGGTTTTCGACGGAGTTGTTAACTCATATGGCAAGGAAATCGGGGAGATTATTGCAACTCCTCACACTTCTCATATACCGTTCACTGCCCGATTAATGCTCGCTTGCACTAATAATGAAGCAGAATACGAAGCGTGCATTATGGGTTTGGAAGAGGCCATTGATCTGAGGATCAAGAATCTTGATGTATATGGCGATTCAGCGCTGGTTGTTAATTAGATCAAATGAGAATGGGAAACTCGTCAGGCCAACTTGGTGCTATATAAGAATTATGCTAGGAGACTGCTACCTTCTTCAACAGAGTTGAGTTTCATCATGTGCCCAGGGCTGAGAACTAGATGGTTGACTCCTTGGCCACGCTAGCATCAATGTATAAAGTGAATTTCTGGAATGAAGCTACAGCGATCACTATCATGCATCTTGATAGACCTACCTTCGTGTTTGCAGTTGAAAAGGCATCAGATGGAAAGCCTTGGTATTTTGATATCAAGCATTTTCTCATGACTCAAGAGTACCCATCTAGGGCATCTAACAAAGACAACAAGACTCTGAGGAGGCTAGCCGATAATTTCTACTTGAACAAGGATGAGGTGTTGTACAGGAGAAACTTTGACATGGTCTTGTTGCAGTGTGTTGACGAACACGAAGTAGACCTGTTGATGGAAGAAGTCCACGAAGGTTCTTTTGGTACGTATGCCGGTGGGCATGCAATGGCCAAAACATTATTGAGAGTTGGGTATTATTTGATGATTATGGAATCTGATTGTTTCAAATACGCAATAAAATTTCATAAATACCATATTTATGCTTATAAGGTGCATGTGCCACCGACACCTCTGAACGTGTTAACATCTCCTTGGCCCTTTTCTATGTGGGGCATTGATATGATTGAAAAGATTGAGCAAACTACGTCTAATGGGCATCGTTTCATTCTTGTTTCCATCAATTAATTTACAAAATGGGTGGAAGTAGCCTCATTTGCAAATGTTACGAAGCAGGTGGTAGCCTGATTCATAAAGAAGGACATCATCTATCGTTATGGAATCCTAGAGTGAATCATTACTGATATTGGTTCAAATTTGAACAACAAGATGATAAAGGAACTGTGCTAGAGTTTCAAGATTGAACATCATAAATCTTCTCCATATTGTTTGAAGATGAATGGCGCTGTTGAGGAAGCAAATAAGAATATCAAGAAGATTGTGCAGAAGATGTTTGTAACCTATAAATATTGGCACGGGATGTTGCCCTTTGCTATACATGGTTATCGTAATTCAGTACGTACATCAACCAGGGCAACTTCTTTCTCAATGGTGTATGGTACGGAAGTAGTCCTACTATTAGCATGAATGGTAATTGAGATGGCCATTTCACATGTAGAATATCCTATTGCTTTTTGTTTGCAGGATGACATGATTGTCTTCTCAATAGAGCTTTTCTCCCTAGCGGTGAAGTTATAATCGTATCACCGACGCATGGTGAATCATTCCTCCCCTAGCAGGAGTCCATAAGATTATGCATTCTCCAGCCGAGGTTGATTTGTACTCCTCAATGAGTGTTCGAGGGTTATCTACTTCACGTAGAATGGTGTTGACATGCGGTCGAGCATTTATTCGGAAGGGATTTGACCTTGGTCATCCCACAACAAAGATTTTGTCTCTCCCCACAGAGTCCTGATATCAGATCAAAAGTTTTGTCACTAATAGAAGTGTACTCTAATCCCCAGCAAGGTGGATTCCTCTTCAGCAAGATCAACGTTCTTGACGCCTTTCCCCAGCAAGGTTGGTATTCCTTGATTTATTTCCCCAAGCAGGGTTTGGTGTTGATTCCCTGGACAGGTAAATCTACGACATTTTGATATCCCCAGCAAAGTCCAATGGTCATTGGCATCTTTCCGAATTAGGTTTTGGGACGTTCTCCCAGCGGTTGGTATTTTCATTTCTCTTAGGGCAGATGTTTCAAGCAGAGCTTATTAATTCCCAGCAGAGTGGAATTCTCTATAATGTTTATTATGTTCCCAACAGAGGGGAATCCCCAATGGATATTACTTTAATTTACCCTCAGAGTGGAATTCTCAGTAAAGTCTTATATCCTTAGCAGGGTGGATTGTTCAATAGGTATTACTCTTATATTCTAAGCAGAGTGGAATTTTTAATAGGTTTCATTTGTTCCTAGTAGGGTGGCATTCCCAGTAGACGTTCCTCGTTATCCCCAACAGGATGGATTTCTCAACAGGCATTATTCATTATTTCCCCACTGAGCGGAATTTTGTTTTTCCCAGCAGTGTGGAATTTTCCCCATAAGAGTTTTATTCAGGAAGCCGTCCAAGGCGTATTCTTCAGCATAGTAGGTTTGTTGATCTTCTCGGCACCTTTCTGGGTGTTGTTCTTTTGCATTTTCATTTTTCATAGCATCCTCCCAAATGTGTAGCATTTCCATTTCGTATAGAGCATTACACCATTTTCTAACATATGCATCTGAAGCATAAGCCAGGTTTGGTATCTTTGTTGCAAATCGTCTCTTCGGCAGACAATGGCATGATTCAGGAGATTGTGTTTTACCTTCATCAGAAATCATTGACAGATGTGTTCATTTCACTTGATTCTCCCTGTCAAAGTCGTTTGTTTAAACCTCTCTTTCCCCGTCGGAGTTTTCTTTTCATGTTGTGAGTCAGTTGATTCTACTCCCTGCCTATCTTGGGTGTTCTATTCCAACTTTTGGTTGGTAATCTCCAGCATAGTCCTGACCTTCGGGTTGGTCTTCTTTGTTGATGATCCCAACTTTTGGTTAGTAGTCTCCATTTTTGTGTGTTCGCCTTTTGGTGATCCCAACTTTTGGTTGGTAGTCTGTTGTTTCTTGGATGTTATCCCAACTTTTGGTTGGTAGCCCATTGTTTCTTGGATGTTATCCCAAATTTTGGTTGGTAGTCCGTTGTTTTGTGGATGTTATCCCAACTTTTGGTTGGTAGTCCTCTATTATTTCCCCTGCGGAGTCGTTATCGCAACTTTTGGTTGGTAGTCTTCGTTGTGGTGAGTTCACCTTCGTTCAACGTTTTGGTGATTCCAACTTTTGGTTGGTATATATTTGTTGACGATTCCAACTTTTAGTTGGTAGTCTTCCCTTCCGTTGATGATTCAAACTTTTAGTTGGTAGTCTTTATTATGGTAAGTTCGCCTTCGTTCGACATTCTGGTGATTGCAACTTTTGGTTGGTAACCTCTGCTTGATTCCAACTTTTGATTGGTATAGCTTTATTGACGATTCCAACTTTTGGTTGGTAGTCTTTGTTTCTTTGCGGATGATTCCAACTTTTGGTTGGCAGTCTTCGTTTCTTTGTTGATGATCCCAACTTTTGGTTGGTAGTCTTCCTTTATGGTTTCAACTGTTGGGGTTGGTTTCTTTCCCTGCAGAGGCGTCTTGGTGATTCTAACTTTTGGTTAGTATCCTTGTTTCCTAACTTTTGGCTGGATTTTATCCCCTTGCAAAGTCGTCATCCCAACGCTTGGTTGTTAGTCTTCGTTTGTGGATCCAGTTTTGTTTGGTGTTTAAGAGATTCCAACTTTTGGTTGGTAGCTTATGTTTATACCTTCGTTGTGCTCCAACTTTTGTGAAATTCTAGTATCATATATGAGATGTCGAAAGACATGTCACCACACTAATATCTGAAGAGTTACCATTATATGAACAAGATAAAAAAGCAGTTAACAGTTGTAAAGAGACACAAGCAATTGTTAACCCAGTTCGGTACAAACACACCTACGTCTGTGGGCTACCAAGCAAGGAAGGAAATTCACTAAATAGAATTAGTTTGAAGATTCACAATAAACTCTCCCTAGTTTACAATCTTCGCACCTAATCTCTACCCTTGCAATTTCTATCTAAGACACTCTTAGATAAGAGACGCCTCTCACTCCCCCTTGTTGCACCCCCAAATTTTGACCCTTAGATCCTCATCATCATTTTAGGATCATATTCACTTGTTTAACTAACCTTAACCCATTTTCAGTTTATCTTTGTTAAGATACAGATGAATTAGGGCTCCGTACCGTCAAAATCGAGGTTTCAGTGGTCTGATCAATCAATGTTTTGGATTGATTCAACTTCAAATAAGTCTCCACAAGATCAAATATAATACATTGGATCAAGAATGAGTGCAATTTTAGGTGGTCACCAGGGGATTGAGAATAGTGCAATTTAAGGTACCCAATTAGGGTTTTCGACGAGAAAAAGTCAACTGTAGTTTGACTTTTGGTTTAAAGAGTGTTCTAATGATGGGAACTTGGTCCATTAAGCTCCTATGACAAAATTCTCTTACTAGGGTTTATGTCTCCTTGTACAAACTTACCCATGCATGGGTCACTTTTGATATAAATAAATTCCATCTTTTGAATCCAGATTTACTTTTACCCTATTTACATAAGCGAAACGTCCATTGGTTGTGTTTGAATGTATGTATGCCTTTGAATATGATTGATGTTTACCAGAAATGCATGTATGCTTTTAATATGATTGATGTTTACCAGAAATGCATGAAAATGCAGTAATAGTATTTACTAAGGACGAACGAGGGAAGGATTTCAACGAAGCTTCGCCGGTTCATCTTTACAAGACAGTTACAAACCATCAGTAGGACTAATCCATTTTCACAAAGTCTAATCTCCCCTGGAATTTATATCCATCTCTTTTATCCTCATACGGATATACGGGAAATTACTTTCCAATAAGGGCACGATGAACGAAGACGGGATGTTATACTTATCCTACTATCAAACGAAAACGAAGGTTATCTATACCTTGTTATCCCCAACAACGGGAGGTTATCTATACCTTGTTATCCCCAACGACGGGAGGTTATCTATACCTTGTTATCCCCAGCAGACGGAGGGTTATATATTCTTCAACAACGAATCGGGATTTATTTTCCTTGGCCAGCAGTTGTTATACAAGGATATCCAGACACTTCCAGCAGTGTCATATCATACATACATCATTTACATCATACCATAACATATATGTCTATAGTACATTACCAAAGTGCATCATGTCATACATGCATACATAAAGCATAAACTAATGTTGTTATACAGAATGCTACCTTGTTTTCAGGTTAATTATCCAACAAACAATCTTATGATCTTTGGGACTGCTTTATTGTAACCTCAGGGTTACTTTATCCTCCTGATGAGCTTCTTATTACTTTGGGACTGCTTTATTGTAACCTCAGGGTTATTTTATCCTCCTGATAGCCCCTCATGACTTCAAGACTGCTTTAGAGCTACTGATTGCTCTATCCTCCTGAAATCATCCTACTACTTCAAGACTGCTTTAGAGCTATTCATTGCTCTATCCTCATGAGGTCATATCATTACTTCAAGACTGCTTTAGAGCTATTGATTGCTCTATCCTCCTGAAGACATATCACATTATTACTTCAAGACTGCTTTAGAGCCATTCATTGCTCTATCCTCCTGAAGACATATCACATTATTATTTCAAGACTGCTTTAGAGCTATCCGTTGCTCTATCCTCCTGAAATCATTACTTCAAGACTGCTTTGTAGCTATTCATTGCTCTATCCTCCTGAAGCCATCTAATTATTTCAAGACTGCTTTAGAGTTATCCGTTGCTCTATCCTCCTGAAATCATTACTTCAAGACTGCTTTAGAGCTATTGATTGCTCTATCCTCCTGAAGACATATCACATTATTACTTCAAGACTGCTTTAGAGCCATTCATTGCTCTATCCTCCTGAAGACATATCACATTATTATTTCAAGATTGCTTTAGAGCTATTGATTGTTCTATCCTCCTGAAGACATATCACATTATTACTTCAAGACTGCTTTAGAGCTATTGATTGCTCTATCCTCCTGAGGTCAGATTTATCACTTCAAGACTGCTTTAGGGTTATCATTATTGATTGCTCTATCCTCATGAAGACATGCTGTTACATCAGTATTACTCCAGACTCCTGACAGTTCTCATTATACTACTGAAGAACTTTCCCCTAGTGGCATCTTTAAGCCCACTCAATCATGTGCAACCAACCATCAATATCACTCCATGCACTGGTGAGTGCAAATTTTTGGGCTTTTGTGTTCAATCCCCTTCAACCTTCTAGGTTACGACTGGCAAATATACCAATCTAACCCCTCAGGTTTCAGAAAATTGAACAGGGGCAGCTGTTGCACCCCAAAATTTGCCCTCACAATACAAGACTTTGTGTTCCAAGAAGGTTCACAAGGTTCACAAAATTCACAATTGGTCAGAAGAGTTGACAATTCCCTCAGACAAGGCACCTCCTAAGCAGTGCATCCAAAACTAGGGTTTTGACTTTAATCAGGCTAAATGGACTTCCAAGAGGTTGGATTTGGTTCCAGGGGTATTTTGGTCATTTTACGCAAATTCAGCTAATTCCTTGAAAACGGGTTGTTATTAAGTTCTGAGGCGTTTATTTACGTGGGTTTGATATCAATTTGGTTTGGAAAGTCTGATCTGTGGAACAGGGTTTAACAAGGAATCATTCTTCTTTCTTCCAGAGGGAAAACGGTGAAAACTTCGACTGATTAATGGAACTTATTCATGCAATGGTTAGATTGAATTAATTCCAGGATAATTGAATAGTGAGATTTAATCGGATGTTGAGGTGTTTGCAAATTAAGGCCTGGAGAAGCAATTGGGAAATGATTTTAATAGAATATGTGAATTTTATTCATAATATTTTATTATCATTATTACAAGTTTGCAAAGTGAATTACAAAGAAGAAATGATTTGGATAAAAAAAAATGTTATTTATTCATAATATTTTTTTGTTACAAGTTACAAGGAATTACATTAAAGTTCTAAGGAATTACATTAAAGTATCTATCCTAAAAAGCCCTAAGTCCTAAAGAATTCTAAGTCTTCATGATGTCCCTCGATCTTCACCGTGAATCTCTGATTAATCTGCACAAAGAGAACAGATAAACAAAACAAACAATATAGAAAAAAGGGTTAGGAGTTTTTTCGACACTCTCAGAACAATGTCATCATCGAGTGTCGGGAGTGGCACAACCGAAGCTGCGTCCTACCCCCGTTACCGATCCGCGCCGTAGGCGTCAGATCAGGTAATACATGTTCTTATCAAAATGGGACATCCGAGAGATAGAAAAATATAAATGAAGTGGGACTGATTCGTTTCGCCGCGATTGGATTTCCAAACTGATACGAAGGTAAATTTGGACTCAGACCCGGATGCCGGCAGGTCTGGATCACTTTTGTTTTCGAAAGTTTCCAACACCTGAAATTCCACAACAGCATCAGTACAAAATTGATAACAGTTCATAAGCTGCAGCCACTGGTAATTGGAAATTCAAACTAAAAGTGCACAACTGCATCAAGTCTGAACCACATAAGTGAGTTCATGAACACCAAGTCCAAACAGAACAGAAAAATGAAACACAAAACAAGCTGCATCAAATTGCATCAAACACTGTATCCAAAAGTTCAGAAGAATCAGAATTAAGGTCAAGTTTCAGTTTGATATCACAGCCAAAACACCTCAAAAGGTAGTCAGTTCGCAAGTCACAAAAAACGTGAATGTAAGAATATACCATATCAAGGAACCAATCTGAGTCCACGTTAACACCGAAAAAATCAACAATCAAGAGGACTGTTTTCACAACCAGACAGAGTAAAGATAAGTCATACCTGCGACCGAATGCGCAAGGCACATGGGAAAGTCTGGGCTCAGTTCATACATCATAGCCCAGACTCACGGGCAACTCAAAAAGATTAATGGCATAAGCTCATGTTCCATCAATTCAGTCCCAGCATCATGGTAAAATTCAGAGAAGAGTCAAGGCGTATCAGGTTTGGATAACAAATTCACACAAGCCCAGAAACCCTGTTCAGAAACCAAATTCACACAAGCAAGGAACCCAGCAGAAGTTATCAAAGGCAGCAGTAGTATCATAGGTTCCCTCGTCAGGCTCAGAACATCATCATCATCGCCGTATACCATCCTCGGCGGCATTTAACTCGACCAAAGCATCAGTACCAATTCTGAAAGAAGAAAAGATGGTCAGTGAACTTAAAACTGGAAGAGTAAATTGAACTTGAAACCATATCAGAAAACGATTCGAAACAGCAGTCCCCAAAACTCATAACGGACCATAAGAACAGGAACAAGATCAGCCCCATAAGAAAAAGAACAAGCCACATTAGAAGATCAGGGTCAACATTAATGTTTACAAAGAATCAACAAGGAACGTTCCAATAACCAAACAGGGCATCAAAAATGAAATCACCAAATCACACATTATACCAAAAGGAGCAAGTGAATGCGCAAGATCATACCAGAATAAAGCAATAAAAACAGTTCAATCTGGAAAAGAGGAGAACAAGTTCAAACAGCAGAACCAGCTCATATCAGTCACAGTAATCCCAGGGTCACGCAGGAGCTCAAGGCTCAGTTCATCAACATCATGGCCCAGTTCACGGTCACATCTCAGCCAAGGGATAATTGAAACCGAGTTCGTGATCATGTAGACAACAAAGTTGTCATGAACATCAAAGACCTGCATCAGAAAAACCAACGTGAATCCAGAGAAATCCAATTCAATCCAATCGAGGAAACGAAGAAACTGGATATCCACAAATCAAAACGAATCTGGTTTGTTCAAAGAAGATCAAAATAAATTCAGATTGTGTTAAGAAGGTTCAGAAAATCCAATCCAATCAGTACCAGAAAAGGAAAGAAATCGTATCAAACCTCAATCAAAATCTAAAAATAGGGTTTCTAAAAAAATCAATGCCCAAAGTGAAACGTAAATCCAAAAAGCCCACGAATAGCAACGAAATCAGAAGAATATAAAAAGGGAACGATATCACCTTGTTGAAAACCCTAGAAAAAACGGCGAGCAACAACTGCAAGCGAAACCCTAGAGGGAGGAGCGAGCGAGATTAAGAGAAATCCCAACGATTGTCATCATCATCCTCGCCGCGTTCAAGGAAGAGGACAAACCACGAAGCCCTAGCAACCATCGACGGTCGTCTGAACGAAGGGGAGTTGAAAAGCGAAGACTGCCTTCGTCTTTCGACGGGCAATTACGCTTCGAGGCTCAGCTTAGCATCATCGCCTCCTCCACAACGATCTTCAACCACCATCATCAATAATCGTTCTCGAAAACGTAAGATTTCGCTACTAACTATGTGGATTATGTTTCGTTTCAGGATCACCACAACCAAAAAGGGGGTCTAGCGAGATGATCGGAGAAGAAAGATCGAAGAACGGCGCCGCTCGAAAGGAGAATGGGGTCTCAAACCCTAATCTCCATGTTTCGTTTCTGATGTGTGTTTTGGGTCGGATGAAGACGACCACCGGCCCACGTACTGGCTTTTATATTTTTTTTACTTATATTACGTTATGTTCTTAAGTGCTAATTTTAGTTGAAAGCAATTTGTTTTTTAAATAAGTAAAATAAAACTTCATCTTGAATATACAAACCATATTTCATAATAAAATTATAGCTTTTTTTAATAATTAACCTTAATACTTTTGTTAGTTTTAAATAATAGTACAAAGGTTTTAAAAAAATAAAATAACAAATAGAAATATAAAACATAGAAATATAATAAGACCTTTTTAATACAAATAGAGTTAAAACTCTCTTTAGGTAATTTAGGTTAAAATAAATTTTGAAAAAAGTAGATCTAGAGTTATAACTTTTATTTTAAAATTGGAAGTCTTTCATGAAATCAAAAAAAAAAACATGCAATAATTCCATAATCCCATCTCATGACTTGTCTGGAAATTTATATATTTCTGTCTACTAACGTAGTTTGTCCATTGTGCAGCTTCATCACGTTGCCCTTTATTTTTGCTTATTTTTAAATTAAATCGCATCATATTATTGTAACTGTTTCTCCCTTTGTAACCTAGCGAACCTAATAATCGCGTTTACTTTCCGCATTTAAATTTACGCTGATGTATGATTTAAATTTCTCACACTTTCATCACTATTATTCTGTCACATTACACACATCCGAAGGTTAGGTCTAACTGTTTGGCCGCCGCGCCAATAGTCCGTAAAACTTCACACATTCAATTTCAAATCCTACAAACTACAACCTCACAAACCCTAATTTTCACAAATGCCTCGCCGTAGGCAAAATTACAATTTTACCCCTAGCATTAGGTCAAAGAGCCGCCGCGCTCATTTTAGGGTTTCCCGCCGCGGAATCCCTAACCTAACCCTAATTACAACTTAACATTTCAACGTAGAGATTTGGAGTTCCTACACTCCACGTAAGCGTGTCCTTAAGATGCGTTTACTCCCCGTGAGACCTTGACCACAGTCAAGAAGTCTCTAACCTCCCTTTTGAGGGGAACTACGATTACTCTGATTCCACTCCCGTAAGGATACGTAGGCACAAGATGCGATGTCTTGCCGAGTAAACTTAGAATTAACCCCCTTTATTATTTATTATTGCTTATTTATATTTTATTTATCTTTGCTATTTAATTATTTTGCTTATTATTTTGTAATTGTTTCTTGGATGTAAAGTTGTTTAATTATTTAATTATTATTATGGTTAGTAATTAGGGAGTGTAACAACATGTATGTAATATTAAAATAAATTTAGATCACATTTTAATATAAGATAATTAAATTAAACATTTCACACACGTAAGTCGATTTTAATCGCCGTCTCACTTCCTAAGGATATCCCTCAAGTTGCCTACGAATAATGGTTAAGTGGGGTGTATAAAGCAAGTCCCTCAAAAAGAAAATCATCAAAGTCCCTTATGGTTGCCTTTACGAATCGAGTCCCTTTCGAAAAATGATGACAGTCCCTCCAGTTTGCTTATTACACCCCACAATGGCCTTCAAAAATCCAATTGTCCCTCACATGTCCCTTAACATCCAAAGTAAGGACTACCTACTCCATTATAGTAGGGATAGTCTTACTAAGGAAAGGATAAAGAATAAGAAAGACCTTAAAACATTAGGGTAGGCTACTCCTAGATACTGGCTCACTTCAAAACTTTTTCACACTTAAACAAATTTCCAACAAAATTTTCAAACAAGTTTTTTTCACATCCATACACGGATTATTATTAAACTATTCTGAAATTTTTTGCTATTCACACACTACACTTTCAAAACAATTCAAAAGTGAGCTTAAGTACCTAAGAGCCCATGGATAACCATGGATGAAAAGGGTGCTAACACCTTCCCTTTTCATAACCTACCCCCCGGACCCAAAATATTCTCTAAGGTCTTTCCTGTTCTTTTATAACCTTTCCTTATGGATAAAATAAAAGTCGGTGGCGACTCTTGCTATCCGCAACATTGTTTAAAGTCAGTTCTCCCACCGTGTTACAGAACTGGCGACTCTGCTGGGGACCTATTTAAGAGGGGTACCCTTAGGAATTAAGATCACTTTAAATTGTTTGCCTTGTTTGCTTTATTATTATATTGTTGGGGTGCTCTTATGTGTGAAAGGTCCTAACCCGGATCTAGTGTACCTTAGGTAAATGGCAATAGACCAAGGAAACTGTACGACGTATATCGATACGGTTGATCTGGTGGCCATAGTTAGTGCGACTTCTTGGTTGGTGCTTATATTCCTTAAGTCAAGTTGAGGATAATATTGAGGCTGCCATATGTTGTCAATGCACTAACTGACTTTTAGAACCCTAGTTAACTCATCTTGGCATTTAGAAAGTAGTGAGGTAACCGGCTTTGGTGCAGACTGAAGTTGGTTGACACTCGATACTACGCTCATTGAGATCTTAAACTTGGAGGGTTTTGGTTGGCAAGTAAGTTGCTTTCTGATCAACCACCCTTGTGAAGGATCAATGATATTGAGATCCCTTAGAACCCGGTTACTTTTGTAGGACAGGATGAACCATCTAACTTCAGGGGAGGGTACTTACCTTTAAACCTCATGCAAGCCTTTAAACCTAGGGCAATTGTGTGACTTGTTTGTGTGTGCCACACGTTTGGGATTGAACATAACATCATGACATCATCATGCATCATGAGCATATCATTTTCCCTAACCATTTCAAGGACCAAGGGATTTATTTTTGTTCTTTGTTGCAGGTCATGGCTTCTGCTCGTAGAAACACCATCAGGATCAACTTTGTAGGGATACCTCCCAAGCTCAAAGAGTTGGTTTCCCAAGTGTCTGATCATTCCCAGTTCGTCCAGAGACATGGTCACCTATTGGATCTAGTCACTTCAGGGTTCAGTGAAGACATGATGAGTGTGTTGTTTCAGTTCTTTGACCCTAAGCACCATTGCTTTACATTTCCTGATTATCAGCTGGTTCCAACCATGGAGGAGTTCTCTAAACTTCTGGGTATACCTGTTCTTGATCAGAAGCCATTCACAGGCTTAGAGAAGGAGCTTAAACCAGAAGTTATTGCTGCAGCTCTACATCTGAAGAAGTCTGACATTGTTCTAGAGACGAGAAGTGGAGTTAAAGGTATTCTTGCCAAGGTATTAGTGGATAAAGCTCAAATGTTCTTGAAGGCTATGAGCTACGATGCTTTTGAGGAGATCTTAGCCTTATTGATTTATGGCTTAGTGTTGTTCCCCAATCCTGATCAGTTCATAGACGTTCGTGCCATCAACATATTCCTGAGTCACAATCCAGTGCCTACCTTACTTGGAGACATCCTACATTCTCTTCACACCCGTACTACAAGAGCAAGAGGAACTTTGATGTGCTGCACACCTTTACTTTCTAGGTGGTTTATTTCTCACCTTCCTCGCTCAGTAATGAAGAATGAGCAAGGGTTCAGATGGTCCAAGAGGATCATGTCACTTTCTCACTCAGACATCCATTGGTGCTCCAGATCTACGGGGAATGTCACCATCATTGACCGTTGTGGGGAGTTTCCTAATGTGCCACTTCTAGGCATAAGAGGAGGCATCACCTACAACCCATCTCTAGCTTTACGACAGTTTGGTTACGCCCGGAGCGATGGTCCACATGACATGTTGATTCAGGGCATTGTGTTTGACTACGACAACGATCTTCAGGGTTACCGTCAGAGATTCATACGAGCTTGGGAAAAGGTAAACAGGATTGACAGCAAGACACTGGAGCCTAAGTACACCATTCCTATGGAGGCTTATCTCAGATGGGTACGATTTCGTGCTCAGACACTCATGATGCCATATCCTGCCATCCTACCGGTTACCATGGAACCTGTTGCTGAAGGAGACACAGCTTATACCATCCTTCACCCAGACATGCCTACTGATATGGAAGACTTGCAGAGATCATGGATCCAACTGAAAGAGCAAAGGGATACTTTCGAGGCTCATTACAAAGCAAGCCAAGCAAGGATCCTAGAGCTAACAAAGCTACTTCATAAAGCAAGCATGTCTATGGGTGCCAAAGAAAGCTTTAAGGAGTATGCTCAGAAGTGGAGAGACTTAGCTGGAAGAGTTCAACCCCCTTTGACTGATAGGGAATTGGTTGATATGTTCATGTGTACGCTGAATGGTCCGTTTTACAGTCATCTCATTGGAAGCTCATCATCTGGCTTCACTGAGTTGACCATGACAGGAGAGCGAGTAGAGAATGGCATCAAGAGTGGTAAGATCCAAATGGGCACTTCTTCATCAGGTGCTGCAAAGAAGCCTCCCACTGGGAAGAAAGAATCTAGTGCTGTGTATGGTCAGCCTGATCGTAACAGAAGGCATCAGTCTGTTAGTGCAGTTCATATTTCAAATCCAACTCCTGTAACAACAGAGCAGCCTCAAGGCAACCAACAGAGGGCTAGAAGACAGTTCACGAAGATCAACATGTCAATGGCTCAGGCATTGCAACACTTGTTGAAAGCTGAACTTATTACCCTGAGGGAGGCCCCTCGGAATCCCAATGTTACCTCTCCCAAGTACAATCCCAATGCACGATGTGCATATCATTCAAACTGTCCAGGACATGATACTAATAACTGCTGGGTCTTGAAGAACAAAGTTCAGGATATGATTGATGCTGGAGAAATTGAGTTTGATCCACCAGGTACTCCAAATGTGATTACAGCTCCAATGCCAAATCACGAGAAGACTGTCAACGCCATTGATAAAGATATTGATGAAGATCTGCATGTCTATTCAGTTATGGAGTTGAGCACACCATTGTCTGTTATCAAAAAGAGGTTAGTACAAGCTGGGATCTTTCCAGGTTGTCATGAAGATTGTCTATATTGTACCTATAAGCCGGATAGTTGCTTCATTTTGAGAGATGGGATTCAACGTCTCATGGATAAATATACTATAGTGTTTGAAAGAAGACCAGCATCTGTAAAAAGTATGGTGGATCATCTGACTCAGGGTAAAAAGATTGAAGAGGTTGACATGGTTGACAAAGTACCACTAAGAATCACTTCAAAGGGTCCCATTAAAATCACTCATCAGGGCCCAATCCAGATCACTGCTGAAGGTCCTGTGAAAATTGTTGCTGAAGCCAGAGTAGTTCCTCTGATCATTACCACTCCTGGTCCTATTCCTTATACATCTGACAAAGCTGTGCCTTGGCACTATGGGTCTGATGTTTACATCCATGGTGTCAAGCAGGAGCCTTTACCTGATATGCCTGTTGACATTGATAATATTGCTGGATCTAGCAAGATCACCCGTAGTGGAAGAGTCTTCTCTCCTCCAGTTGCTTCTAAGAGTGCAGTTACTCCTGCTGTTACTTCCACCACTGATGCTCGGGGCAAGGGTCCTGTTATTGAGCCTGTATCTACTGATGTGCCAGCTGCTGATGACCTCTCTAAGCAGATGGAAGAAGTATTGAAAATCATTCGCAAGAGTGATTATGATATTGTTGATCAGCTGGGGCATACTCCCTCAAAGATTTCTATGCTCTCCCCGTTATTATGTTCTGAGGCTCATGCCAAGTCATTGATCAAGTTTCTAAAGATGGCTCATGTACCCAGTGCAATTTCTGTGGACCAGTTTGAGAATTGTGTTGCTCACCTGACCTATGACAACGGGTTAGGATTTTCTGATGCTGACTTGACCCCTGCCAAGAGGGATCATAACAGGGCCTTGCATATTTCAATTGAATGCAGGGGCACTACCCTGTCTCATGTGCTGATAGACAATGGTTCCTCTCTGAATGTGTTGCCTAAGGAAGTCCTGAACAAGCTGAGTCCTGAAGATACGGTATTGAAGCCCAGTAATATTGTGGTAAAGGCTTTTGATGGTTCTAGAAGAGTAGTGCATGGGGAAATTGATCTTCCAATCAAGGTTGGCTCTCAGGTGTTTACTGCTACATTCTATGTGATGGATATTCGTTCTTCGTACTCATGTCTGCTTGGTCGTCCCTGGATCCATGGGGCAGGTGCTGTGACCTCCACATTACATCAAAAGTTGAGATATCCGGTGAATGGAAAAGTAGTTACTGTCTTTGGAGAGGAAGAATACTTTGTCAGCCATGTAAACACTTTCAAGTATCTGGAAGTAGAAGGTGAATACATTGAAACTCCATGTCAGTCATTTGAAGTGGTTCCCTGGGCTGTTAAGGATTGTGTGACTCCTCCTGCTGTGAAGAAGGTTCCTGTGGTCATCGGAAACCCTCCAACAGTGGCAATGGCCTCCCTCAATGATGCAAAAGCTGTGGTGGAAGAAGGTGGTTGTACTATTTGGGGTCAGCTTCCTGATATTCCATACAAGTCTGACAAGTTTGGTTTGGGTTTCACTGCAGAGTCCCAGAAGGCTGTTCGTCGTGCTCGTGCTGTTCGTATCACCAATCAAGGGGTTATCAATGCTGTGGGAGATCAAGATGAAGACCACAACTTGGAGGCATGGATTTTTCCTACTGTGGGTGCTGGACTCAATAATTGGAAAGCTGAAGATGTTATCCCTATCTCCTTTAGTCAGGAGTAAATACTATTACTGTGTTATGTTTTTAAAATTTCTGGAACAATTAAAACTTTCAAGCCATGTGCCTTACCCGGGGCACAATGGTGTGCTTGTTACGGGTTGTCATTTCATTTGCATACTTCATTCAATAAAATCAATGGACGTTTCGTTTTCGTAAATATTGTGTTCCTTGTCTTTCTTTTTCTTTTATTTTTGCTTTATCAGCTATGTGTTCTTACACACACCCACGTCACTAAAATGCCGATCCTCATCCACTCTGGATCCAGTTGATAACAGTTCTACTATTGCCAATTACAATTTCGAGAATCCGATCTATCAAACTGAAGACGGAAATGAGGACGATTGTGAAATACCTGTGGAGCTTGCTAGGTTGTTACAACAAGAAGAGAAAGCTATACAGCCACATGAAGAGCCAGTCGAAGTTGTGAATCTGGGAATTGAAGAAAACAGAAAAGAGATCTGAACAAGGCTAGCCCTAAAGATGACTTTCCACTGCCTCATATTGATATTCTGGTAGACAACACTGCTCAGCATAAGGTATTCTCTGGTTACAATCAAATCAAGATGGCACCTGAAGATATGGAGAAGACTACATTTGTGACACAGTGGGGCACCTTTTGCTATAAGGTAATGCCATTTGGTTTGAAGAATGCAGGGGCAACATATCAGCGTGCTATGGTGGCTTTGTTTCATGATATGATTCATCATGAGATAGAGGTATATGTGGATGATATGATAGCCAGATCTCAGAATGAAGAGCAACATCTTGATCATCTGCACAAGTTGTTTGAGAGGTTGAAGAAATACAGGTTGAGATTAAATCCAAACAAGTGTACTCTTGGAGTTAGATCTGGAAAGCTCCTGGGTTTCATTGTCAGTGGAAAAGGTATTGAAGTGGATCCTGCAAAAGTGAAAGCTATACGAGAGATGCCAGCTCCCCGTACTGAGAAGGAGGTTAGAGGTTTCTTGGGACGATTGAACTACATTGCAAGATTTATTTCCCAATTAACTACCATCTGTGAGCCAATCTTCAAGTTGTTGAAGAAAGATCAGATGATGGAATGGAATGATGAGTGCCAGACTGCCTTTGATGAAATCAAGAGATATTTGCTAGAACCTCCAATTTTAATGCCACCAGTTGATGGAAGACCCTTGATTATGTATTTAACAGTATTAGACAACTCAATGGGGTGTGTATTGGGGCAACATGACGAGTCTGGTCGAAAAGAGCAGGCAATATACTACCTTAGCAAAAAGTTTACCGACTGTGAAACAAGATACTCACTGCTCGAGAAAACTTGCTGCGCTTTGGCATGGGCTGCTCGCCGACTAAGACAGTATATGTTGACCCATACTACCTTGTTGATTTCGAAGATGCAGTTCAAGATTAAGCATCACAACTCTTCTCCGTATCGTCCAAAGATGAATGGGGCAGTTGAAGCTGCTAATAAGAACATTAAGAAGATTGTACAGAAGATGACTGTTACTTACAAGGATTGGCACGAGATGTTACCATTTGCTCTGCATGGTTATCGTACTACAATACGTACTTCAACAGGGGCAACCCCATTCTCCTTAGTCTATAGTATGGAAGCAGTTCTGCCTATTGAAGTTCAGATCCCCTCCTTGAGAATTATGAGGGATGCAGGCTTGGATGAAGATGAGTGGATTCAGACTCGACTTGACCAGATAAATTTGATTGATGAGAAAAGGTTAGCAGCAGTTTGTCATGGCCAGATGTACCAGAAACGGATGATCAAAGCTTTTGACAAGAAGGTTAAGCCAAAGGTATATCAGGCTGGTGACTTGGTAATCAAGCGTATCATATTACCACAGGGTGATCCTAGGGGCAAGTGGACTCAAACATATGAGGGACCATTTGTAGTCAAGACAGTGTTCTCAGGAGGTGCCATGATACTGACTACAATGGATGGTGAAGACTTCCCACAACCTGTAAACGCAGACATAGTTAAAAAATACTACGCATAAAAAGAGACCCGCTAGGTTGACAGGCCTAGGCAAAAATAAGGGCATCCCGGCAAACCAAAAGGGTTTGGGCAAAAATTAGGGATATATATATAAAAAGATGTACACCCGGCAAGTCGAAAACCTGAAAAGGCGGCTTGGGCAAAAAAGGGTATCCCGGTGGATTGAAAACCTGAAAGGGCAATCCAGGCAAAAGTTAGGGATTAAAGCGTATGACTATGTCTCGTTTGGATCACTCATGAAATTGCAACCAGTTGTGCTACTTACTCAAGCTCAAACAGACAAAGCTCAATCCAATCGTTTCCGTCTCAACAGCAAGAAGATGAGATACTTGAGTGGCAATAGTAGAATTGAAACTCAATAGGATTATTTCCCACATAGCTGATTCTTTTTGTAAAACTTCATGACAAAATTCTCTTACTAGGGTTTATGTCTCCTTGTACAAACTTACCCGTGCATGGGTCACTTTTGATATAAATAAATTCCATCTTTTGAATCCAGATTTACTTTTACCCTATTTACATAAGCGAAACGTCCATTGGTTGTGTTTGAATGTATGTATGCCTTTGAATATGATTGATGTTTACCAGAAATGCATGTATGCTTTTAATATGATTGATGTTTACCAGAAATGCATGAAAATGCAGTAATAGTATTTACTAAGGACGAACGAGGGAAGGATTTCAACGAAGCTTCGCCGGTTCATCTTTACAAGACAGTTACAAACCATCAGTAGGACTAATCCATTTTCACAAAGTCTAATCTCCCCTGGAATTTATATCCATCTCTTTTATCCTCATACGGATATACGGGAAATTACTTTCCAATAAGGGCACGATGAACGAAGACGGGATGTTATACTTATCCTACTATCAAACGAAAACGAAGGTTATCTATACCTTGTTATCCCCAACAACGGGAGGTTATCTATACCTTGTTATCCCCAACGACGGGAGGTTATCTATACCTTGTTATCCCCAGCAGACGGAGGGTTATATATTCTTCAACAACGAATCGGGATTTATTTTCCTTGGCCAGCAGTTGTTATACAAGGATATCCAGACACTTCCAGCAGTGTCATATCATACATACATCATTTACATCATACCATAACATATATGTCTATAGTACATTACCAAAGTGCATCATGTCATACATGCATACATAAAGCATAAACTAATGTTGTTATACAGAATGCTACCTTGTTTTCAGGTTAATTATCCAACAAACAATCTTATGATCTTTGGGACTGCTTTATTGTAACCTCAGGGTTACTTTATCCTCCTGATGAGCTTCTTATTACTTTGGGACTGCTTTATTGTAACCTCAGGGTTATTTTATCCTCCTGATAGCCCCTCATGACTTCAAGACTGCTTTAGAGCTACTGATTGCTCTATCCTCCTGAAATCATCCTACTACTTCAAGACTGCTTTAGAGCTATTCATTGCTCTATCCTCATGAGGTCATATCATTACTTCAAGACTGCTTTAGAGCTATTGATTGCTCTATCCTCCTGAAGACATATCACATTATTACTTCAAGACTGCTTTAGAGCCATTCATTGCTCTATCCTCCTGAAGACATATCACATTATTATTTCAAGACTACTTTAGAGCTATCCGTTGCTCTATCCTCCTGAAATCATTACTTCAAGACTGCTTTGGAGCTATTCATTGCTCTATCCTCCTGAAGCCATCTAATTATTTCAAGACTGCTTTAGAGTTATCCGTTGCTCTATCCTCCTGAAATCATTACTTCAAGACTGCTTTAGAGCTATTGATTGCTCTATCCTCCTGAAGACATATCACATTATTACTTCAAGACTGCTTTAGAGCCATTCATTGCTCTATCCTCCTGAAGACATATCACATTATTATTTCAAGATTGCTTTAGAGCTATTGATTGTTCTATCCTCCTGAAGACATATCACATTATTACTTCAAGACTGCTTTAGAGCTATTGATTGCTCTATCCTCCTGAGGTCAGATTTATCACTTCAAGACTGCTTTAGGGTTATCATTATTGATTGCTCTATCCTCATGAAGACATGCTGTTACATCAGTATTACTCCAGACTCCTGACAGTTCTCATTATACTACTGAAGAACTTTCCCCTAGTGGCATCTTTAAGCCCACTCAATCATGTGCAACCAACCATCAATATCACTCCATGCACTGGTGAGTGCAAATTTTTGGGCTTTTGTGTTCAATCCCCTTCAACCTTCTAGGTTACGACTGGCAAATATACCAATCTAACCCCTCAGGTTTCAGAAAATTGAACAGGGGCAGCTGTTGCACCCCAAAATTTGCCCTCACAATACAAGACTTTGTGTTCCAAGAAGGTTCACAAGGTTCACAAAATTCACAATTGGTCAGAAGAGTTGACAATTCCCTCAGACAAGGCACCTCCTAAGCAGTGCATCCAAAACTAGGGTTTTGACTTTAATCAGGCTAAATGGACTTCCAAGAGGTTGGATTTGGTTCCAGGGGTATTTTGGTCATTTTACGCAAATTCAGCTAATTCCTTGAAAACGGGTTGTTATTAAGTTCTGAGGCGTTTATTTACGTGGGTTTGATATCAATTTGGTTTGGAAAGTCTGATCTGTGGAACAGGGTTTAACAAGGAATCATTCTTCTTTCTTCCAGAGGGAAAACGGTGAAAACTTCGACTGATTAATGGAACTTATTCATGCAATGGTTAGATTGAATTAATTCCAGGATAATTGAATAGTGAGATTTAATCGGATGTTGAGGTGTTTGCAAATTAAGGCCTGGAGAAGCAATTGGGAAATGATTTTAATAGAATATGTGAATTTTATTCATAATATTTTATTATCATTATTACAAGTTTGCAAAGTGAATTACAAAGAAGAAATGATTTGGATAAAAAAAATGTTATTTATTCATAATATTTTTTTGTTACAAGTTACAAGGAATTACATTAAAGTTCTAAGGAATTACATTAAAGTATCTATCCTAAAAAGCCCTAAGTCCTAAAGAATTCTAAGTCTTCATGATGTCCCTCGATCTTCACCGCGAATCTCTGATTAATCTGCACAAAGAGAACAGATAAACAAAACAAACAATATAGAAAAAAGGGTTAGGAGTTTTTTCGACACTCTCAGAACAATGTCATCATCGAGTGTCGGGAGTGGCACAACCGAAGCTGCGTCCTACCCCCGTTACCGATCCGCGCCGTAGGCGTCAGATCAGGTAATACATGTTCTTATCAAAATGGGACATCCGAGAGATAGAAAAATATAAATGAAGTGGGACTGATTCGTTTCGCCGCGATTGGATTTCCAAACTGATACGAAGGTAAATTTGGACTCAGACCCGGATGCCGGCAGGTCTGGATCACTTTTGTTTTCGAAAGTTTCCAACACCTGAAATTCCACAACAGCATCAGTACAAAATTGATAACAGTTCATAAGCTGCAGCCACTGGTAATTGGAAATTCAAACTAAAAGTGCACAACTGCATCAAGTCTGAACCACATAAGTGAGTTCATGAACACCAAGTCCAAACAGAACAGAAAAATGAAACACAAAACAAGCTGCATCAAATTGCATCAAACACTGTATCCAAAAGTTCAGAAGAATCAGAATTAAGGTCAAGTTTCAGTTTGATATCACAGCCAAAACACCTCAAAAGGTAGTCAGTTCGCAAGTCACAAAAAACGTGAATGTAAGAATATACCATATCAAGGAACCAATCTGAGTCCACGTTAACACCGAAAAAATCAACAATCAAGAGGACTGTTTTCACAACCAGACAGAGTAAAGATAAGTCATACCTGCGACCGAATGCGCAAGGCACATGGGAAAGTCTGGGCTCAGTTCATACATCATAGCCCAGACTCACGGGCAACTCAAAAAGATTAATGGCATAAGCTCATGTTCCATCAATTCAGTCCCAGCATCATGGTAAAATTCAGAGAAGAGTCAAGGCTTATCAGGTTTGGATAACAAATTCACACAAGCCCAGAAACCCTGTTCAGAAACCAAATTCACACAAGCAAGGAACCCAGCAGAAGTTATCAAAGGCAGCAGTAGTATCATAGGTTCCCTCGTCAGGCTCAGAACATCATCATCATCGCCGTATACCATCCTCGGCGGCATTTAACTCGACCAAAGCATCAGTACCAATTCTGAAAGAAGAAAAGATGGTCAGTGAACTTAAAACTGGAAGAGTAAATTGAACTTGAAACCATATCAGAAAACGATTTGAAACAGCAGTCCCCAAAACTCATAACGGACCATAAGAACAGGAACAAGATCAGCCCCATAAGAAAAAGAACAAGCCACATTAGAAGATCAGGGTCAACATTAATGTTTACAAAGAATCAACAAGGAACGTTCCAATAACCAAACAGGGCATCAAAAATGAAATCACCAAATCACACATTATACCAAAAGGAGCAAGTGAATGCGCAAGATCATACCAGAAGAAAGCAATAAAAACAGTTCAATCTGGAAAAGAGGAGAACAAGTTCAAACAGCAGAACCAGCTCATATCAGTCACAGTAATCCCAGGGTCGCGCAGGAGCTCAAGGCTCAGTTCATCAACATCATGGCCCAGTTCACGGTCACATCTCAGCCAAGGGATAATTGAAACCGAGTTCGTGATCATGTAGACAACAAAGTTGTCATGAACATCAAAGACCTGCATCAGAAAAACCAACGTGAATCCAGAGAAATCCAATTCAATCCAATCGAGGAAACGAAGAAACTGGATATCCACAAATCAAAACGAATCTGGTTTGTTCAAAGAAGATCAAAATAAATTCAGATTGTGTTAAGAAGGTTCAGAAAATCCAATCCAATCAGTACCAGAAAAGGAAAGAAATCGTATCAAACCTCAATCAAAATCTAAAAATAGGGTTTCTAAAAAAATCAATGCCCAAAGTGAAACGTAAATCCAAAAAGCCCACGAATAGCAACGAAATCAGAAGAATATAAAAAGGGAACGATATCACCTTGTTGAAAACCCTAGAAAAAACGGCGAGCAACAACTGCAAGCGAAACCCTAGAGGGAGGAGCGAGCGAGATTAAGAGAAATCCCAACGATTGTCATCATCATCCTCGCCGCGTTCAAGGAAGAGGACAAACCACGAAGCCCTAGCAACCATCGACGGTCGTCTGAACGAAGGGGAGTTGAAAAGCGAAGACTGCCTTCGTCTTTCGACGGGCAATTACGCTTCGAGGCTCAGCTTAGCATCATCGCCTCCTCCACAACGATCTTCAACCACCATCATCAATAATCGTTCTCGAAAACGTAAGATTTCGCTACTAACTATGTGGATTATGTTTCGTTTCAGGATCACCACAACCAAAAAGGGGGTCTAGCGAGATGATCGGAGAAGAAAGATCGAAGAACGGCGCCGCTCGAAAGGAGAATGGGGTCTCAAACCCTAATCTCCATGTTTCGTTTCTGATGTGTGTTTTGGGTCGGATGAAGACGACCACCGGCCCACGTACTGGCTTTTATATTTTTTTTACTTATATTACGTTATGTTCTTAAGTGCTAATTTTAGTTGAAAGCAATTTGTTTTTTAAATAAGTAAAATAAAACTTCATCTTGAATATACAAACCATATTTCATAATAAAATTATAGCTTTTTTTAATAATTAACCTTAATACTTTTGTTAGTTTTAAATAATAGTACAAAGGTTTTAAAAAAATAAAATAACAAATAGAAATATAAAACATAGAAATATAATAAGACCTTTTTAATACAAATAGAGTTAAAACTCTCTTTAGGTAATTTAGGTTAAAATAAATTTTGAAAAAAGTAGATCTAGAGTTATAACTTTTATTTTAAAATTGGAAGTCTTTCATGAAATCAAAAAAAAAAACATGCAATAATTCCATAATCCCATCTCATGACTTGTCTGGAAATTTATATATTTCTGTCTACTAACGTAGTTTGTCCATTGTGCAGCTTCATCACGTTGCCCTTTATTTTTGCTTATTTTTAAATTAAATCGCATCATATTATTGTAACTGTTTCTCCCTTTGTAACCTAGCGAACCTAATAATCGCGTTTACTTTCCGCATTTAAATTTACGCTGATGTATGATTTAAATTTCTCACACTTTCATCACTATTATTCTGTCACATTACACACATCCGAAGGTTAGGTCTAACTGTTTGGCCGCCGCGCCAATAGTCCGTAAAACTTCACACATTCAATTTCAAATCCTACAAACTACAACCTCACAAACCCTAATTTTCACAAATGCCTCGCCGCAGGCAAAATTACAATTTTACCCCTAGCATTAGGTCAAAGAGCCGCCGCGCTCATTTTAGGGTTTCCCGCCGCGGAATCCCTAACCTAACCCTAATTACAACTTAACATTTCAACGTAGAGATTTGGAGTTCCTACACTCCACGTAAGCGTGTCCTTAAGATGCGTTTACTCCCCGTGAGACCTTGACCACAGTCAAGAAGTCTCTAACCTCCCTTTTGAGGGGAACTACGATTACTCTGATTCCACTCCCGTAAGGATACGTAGGCACAAGATGCGATGTCTTGCCGAGTAAACTTAGAATTAACCCCCTTTATTATTTATTATTGCTTATTTATATTTTATTTATCTTTGCTATTTAATTATTTTGCTTATTATTTTGTAATTGTTTCTTGGATGTAAAGTTGTTTAATTATTTAATTATTATTATGGTTAGTAATTAGGGAGTGTAACAACATGTATGTAATATTAAAATAAATTTAGATCACATTTTAATATAAGATAATTAAATTAAACATTTCACACACGTAAGTCGATTTTAATCGCCGTCTCACTTCCTAAGGATATCCCTCAAGTTGCCTACGAATAATGGTTAAGTGGGGTGTATAAAGCAAGTCCCTCAAAAAGAAAATCATCAAAGTCCCTTATGGTTGCCTTTACGAATCGAGTCCCTTTCGAAAAATGATGACAGTCCCTCCAGTTTGCTTATTACACCCCACAATGGCCTTCAAAAATCCAATTGTCCCTCACATGTCCCTTAACATCCAAAGTAAGGACTACCTACTCCATTATAGTAGGGATAGTCTTACTAAGGAAAGGATAAAGAATAAGAAAGACCTTAAAACATTAGGGTAGGCTACTCCTAGATACTGGCTCACTTCAAAACTTTTTCACACTTAAACAAATTTCCAACAAAATTTTCAAACAAGTTTTTTTCACATCCATACACGGATTATTATTAAACTATTCTGAAATTTTTTGCTATTCACACACTACACTTTCAAAACAATTCAAAAGTGAGCTTAAGTACCTAAGAGCCCATGGATAACCATGGATGAAAAGGGTGCTAACACCTTCCCTTTTCATAACCTACCCCCCGGACCCAAAATATTCTCTAAGGTCTTTCCTGTTCTTTTATAACCTTTCCTTATGGATAAAATAAAAGTCGGTGGCGACTCTTGCTATCCGCAACATTGTTTAAAGTCAGTTCTCCCACCGTGTTACACACCTCCCCATAAAATTTCATGACCATTGGATCAAGGGTTAAGAAGTAATTGCAAAAATCGGGATTTAGGGTTTCGAAAGGGGCAAGACCATAACTCCTCAACCACACATCCAAATGATGTGGTTCAAATCTCATTGGAAATATCTTGACAAATCCTACAAAAGCCTCAAAGTGGTCCATGATCAAAAAATGCATAGAATTGGAGTTATAGCAAAATTCATTTTTGAAGGGGAAATAACTTAGAAAAATTCTAAGTTATTTGGCACTTTTAAGTGGTTTTTTTTCAGAAACTTTGAAGGGTTTTTCAACCTAGTTCCATCAAGAATTTGGAAATTCCCAAAACATGAATGTTGTAGAGCTACTTAAGGGCTTTCCAAATTGTGGTAGAACTCCTCAATAGCATGTTTGAGCAGGAAGGTATGCACCATAGAAGTTGGGCCTGTCACACTTGAAATCACTTTGTCCAGAATTCTCAAATTTGGATTTTCACAACTTAAGTTACTCTCAACCCTTGGATCTTGATCCAAACTGATAATGTGAGACATGGATAGAGAGAAAACCAGAAAAAGGGAGGGATTTGGTGAACATGGCAAGTTGTTGCAACTTGACAATATAATAATCAAATGTAAGAAGGAGAGAGAAACTTTTAAGGCTAGGACTGTTGCAGCTGGCTTACTCTACCATCACAGATCATCTCAGTCATTTCATGTCCATATACACTTGAGATTTCTGATATCCTTTGAACAATGGAGCTGATAGGAGAAGATCTTGCAAGATTTATTTGAAAATCTCATGAAAACTCCCTCCAAAAGTAGTAAATGACCAAGGCTGCCCTCACTCTTGTTTGGCTAAAAATAGAGGCCTCTTATATGAGTCTAGACACACCAGAGAAATCTCAAAAAAAACAGAGAAACATAGCTCTCATTCTCCTCTCATTCCTCAAGAATTTCAAAAACATCAAAATCTCCATTTTCACCAAAAAAGTTGTCTTGAGCAAAACTCTGCTCAAGACCAGTTCCATAACTTCTATACCTCTAAAAATCATCCACACAATCCCTAAATATAGTATAGAAGGTGTCTATACCTTCAAACCTCTCAAAAATACCATTTTGTAAAAAGTCAACTTTCACACCAAGAAAGTTTGACCACCACACTCAAAACTTGCCAAATCCTTGCATAGGCTGGTTCTTGCTGTTCTAACCATCCACACACCTCCCATATGTCATATTACAACTGTCCAAAACATTGAAAATCAACTGGGAATCACCTAGCTCCAACTGTCTTGAAGTTTGGTTTTATTACTTCAATAGGAAGTAAGCTTCACCTCATTGCAAAGGAAGGAGCATCTCTGGGTTTCTAAGCTTTTTAGCTTGTTAAAGGCTGGTTAACAAGAGGTATCTGATGTTCTAACTGTCTAGAAATCATACATTGTCATGTATTGTCATTTTGTGAGGATTTGTGTGAAAACATACCATGGTTGCCCTATTATGCTTCTTTGTCAAGAATCCTAGTTTTATGATCATAATGCTTATTTTGTCAAATATATTGTCGTTTGTAAATGATATGTGGATGTTAGATTGAAAGTTTGTGCCTTGATATCATGTTTAGACTTGTTAGTGAGATTTTGGGCATTTGCTAGATTTAGGATCCAACCTTGAGAAAGTGGTATGCTTGCCCTAGAACTATAAACCTAGCTCACTATTAGGATATGTAGATAACTTGTAAGTTGCTCATAGTTCCCCCCCTTGCCCTTGATCATGTGTGAATCAATGTGGCCTTTTGTTTTCATTATGATGATTTCATGTTTGTCTTGTCTATCATTGCTTTGAGGTGGTGTTTAAATGTGATGTAGGCATCTTATGCTAGGTCTCATATTTGTGTCAAGAGCATATTATTGTTACACCTTTTGCTGTTTTGGATGTTGTTGCATTGTATGCCAATCATAGCAATTCATGTGCCACTTTTTGAATCAAGATTGTATTGACATATTTTCTTGCTAGAGCACTCCCAATATCATGTTTATGTATTGCTCATGCTGTTTAACCACACTGTCCTCCCCTGATCTGGTTCATGATCACCAAAATGCACTTCACTCCCTAATTTGCAGGTGTCTTGTGTTTTGTGAATCTATGTTGTTTGTGAGCTTTCTAAAGGTTTAGACACATCCTATATGTTGTTTTGAGTATGTATGTGTGGTTCCTTTACTCCAAATTGGACTGTTTTATAATCTCAGTATCTCACTTGCAAGTGTCTTGGTTTTCATCTCATTTTCACATGACTGTTGGAACTTTAGCTCATAAGTAGTTTGTTTGAATGCATGAACATGTTGGAGGTCATATTCGAATTGTGTTAGAGCTCTGTTTCTGATCATATCATGTCTGGTTTGGTCATTGGTTTGGTAAATGCATTTTTCATCCAAAATAGCAACTACTATCGTGTTTTCATTTCAAAGCATCTTTTCAAAATTCTAGTTGGACCATCCTTTTCCTTGTTTAAAAACACCCAAAATTGATCTAAGGTTTGTTTGATTTGGTTAAGAATTGGTTGAGTTTGATACCAAAACGCATTTGTGAAATTGCCTCGTTCTTGCTTCATTTTTGCCCAGCCATCCACAATACCATGCCATATATAATTATGGGGGTGGCTATATGAACGGATGTATAGCCACCCCATTGGTAAGCAACTTGTTCATATTCACGCCTTGCAAAGCCTAGACCTGGGTTCGATCCCTGAGGAGGATCAACCCTTTTGGCCTTTTTTTTCTTTTTCCTTACACGCGCGTATTGGGCTGGGGGGCGTGGGTTCAACTCCCACCCCTTGCATTTTCTTTTGATTTTCACTTATTGATTTTTGTTTTGCTCATTAAAACTCATGAACTTCAAATAATCACAACTCCCTCATTTTTCATCCTTTTTGGCTCATTCTTTTTGCATTGTGTTTGTTATAATGTCTTTTTTTATATGATGTGGGAACATTACTTGTTGTCATAAATTATGATACATTTTGCCCATATGAAAATTTGTTCCTTTATTGTGATTGGTGATCCTACTTGCAGTTGAATTCCTTTGAACATGCCTGAATTTCTTGTGAGATGTTTATTCCCCTTGTTAGTTAACATGCTAGGGTACCCCCCGTTGGTTGTCACCATATTCTTGTTTACCACTCCTCCTAAATTATGAGGTTTAAACTGATTTACCTATGTTCAGTTATCATCTATGCATATTGTTGTTACACTTGCTATTGCTTTAAACCTATGACATGCTTACTTTCAAATTATGATTTGTTTATGTGGTAGTTACCATCATCATATTTTCAATCTTTGTTAAGATATGTCCTCAATCCTTGTTAAGATATGCTCTAACCTTTGTTAAGATGATTGATTGTTGGTTGTAACCATTGTTATTATTTGAAGTATCTGCTTATTGGAATATGCATTGTTTACTGTACTTAATCTTGTTTCACCTTGCTCACTTGCTTATTGCTTTGTTAAGTACTTCTTCCCCAAGTGATGGAACTTTTTAGTTCTTATCCAAGTTGTCTCTCCCTCTCCTTCCAAAGGAAAGTCTCTCCCTTGAACCATGTCTCATTGGATAGCTCATTTATCCCTCCCTTGACTTTGTGAAGTCATCCTAATCCTAGCTTGGTTAAGTATAGAGCATGTAAGCCTTAGACTTTGCTTTAAGTCTAGGAAACCTACCTATACTAGGAGTGTGCTTCAACTAGAACCCTAGGATAGAGTTTGTAAACTCTATGTAAGAATCATAGTAATGATCACTTACTTCCCTCTTGAGTGTTATAACATAGATCTAGAGAGTTTCCTTAAACTCTACACAAGCATGGATATGTTTGTCCCCCTTGGAACCTTGATCATAATCAAGTGTTCTTCAACCCTAGTAAGGTGAACTACGATTGGTCTGATTCTATCCTAGTTAGGATACGTAGGCAGAGGACGCGATGTCTTTGCGAGCAAGCTTAGAAACGATCTTTAGGTTTTAACCTATACCCTTTACCTAATCCCAATCCTTAGCAAACATTTACCGATTTAGCATGCAAATAAATAAAAGGTTCTTGTAGGGTACTACAGATGTTTAGGATGTGAAACACCTACCCTAGGCATAACCAACCCCCGATCCCCGAATCTCTTAGCATTGTCGTTACATCGCGAAAATGGTTTTTCTTTCTTTAGACCTTTCCTTAGGATAAATTAAAGTCCGGTTGTGAACTTAAGAATTAAAGATTCAAGTTAATTCAATAGCTTGGTATCACGATTCTCACCGCAACAGAAATGGAGACTTCACTGGGGAAAAGGATGTTTACTTATTTTGAGGGTTTAGCCTATTTTGTTTAATTGTATGCTATATTTGTGAATATTTGCTTAAAATGTATATTTGTCAATATATTTGTATGTTGGATATTGGGTGTTTAGAGTGGTGAGACGGTCCTATACCCAGACTCGAGTGCACTTATGATAGGATGGTGGTATATTCAAGAAAGCGTATAGGGATTTGATTCCCGACCAAGCTAACTTGAGAAACCATCGCTCAGTATAGGCCCTCTTGAGATTTTAGTATTGTTGATCGAGTATTCGTGAAAACAATGCTACTTTCTACGAAGGAGCCCATGACACTGTGGACTTTTAGAATACATTCTACCCCACTTTGGCCATATTAGGACGTAGTGCGATGACTATAAGGAAGTATTTCCGAAATAGTTGATACGCGATACTACACTCAGACGAGATTCTCTTGAGAATATTATCGATTACCAAGTGATTTGGGAAATTGATAATATCCGAAAGATGGGTTGATGACTCTGGGAACTTTGTAGAACCCGTTCGGTAGGTACAAATCAATCTATAGTACAAATCTTTGGGGATGGGTGGACCCTTGGACTCATGCTTGTCCTTAAACCTAAGCTTGTGTTGTGTGCATATGCATTTGCTTGCGTTTGTGCATCTTGCGTTCATATCATCATATCATCATATGGTTTCATGGAACTCAGACTTTGTTGTTTGTAAACATCAGAGGTCGTTATGAACAGTGAAAGAAAGAAAACTTTGAAGTACACTTACAAGGGTTTTAACCTAGATGACTTGAAAAGGTTGAGCACCTTAGTGACAGATCTAGAGGGATTTCAAAGCCGGTATGGGAAGTTGTTGTTACTCTTGAAGATAAAGATGGATAGTGGACTCCTTTCTACTCTTCTCCAGTTTTATGATCCGCTCTACCACTATTTCACATTCCCTGATTATCAGCTAGTGCCCACACTAGAAGAATATTCTCAGTTGGTTGGATTACCCATTCTTGAAGATTCTCCTTTTCCAATTGTGGAGAGGGACCCTAAAGAACAAGATATCGCCAAGGCTACACGCTTGGGAGTGGTTGATATTAAAAAGAATCTGATTACAAAAGGAGGAATTTTTGGTTTAAAAGCAGAGTTCTTGGTTGAGAAAGCTCAGTATTATGCAGATCATTTAAGCATGGATGCATTCGAGGCTATCCTTGCCTTACTCATCTGTGGTATCTTCTTGTTCCCGAGCTTTGATAATTTTGTGGACCTCAATGCCATCAAAATTTTCTTGAAGAAGAATCTTGTGCCTACCTTGTTAGCAGACACATACCATTCTGTTCATTTGAGGAATTTCCATAACAGAGGAATGATCACTTGTTGCGCTCCGTAGTTATACAAATGGTTCACTTCACACTTGCCCAAAGCTAATGCTTTTTGGGATCCAAAGAAAGGATGGTGGTCACAAAAGATCATGGCTCTTACCCACTCTGATATTGATTGGTATAGTCGTGACTATGATGGGACAATGATTATTGACAATTGTGGGGATTTCGGCAATGTACCCCTTCTCAGAACTAATGGAGGAATCAGTTATAATCCAATACTCGCCCGCCGACAATTGGGATACCCGTTAAAAGACAAACCCAATAGTGTTCAAGTGGAAAACATTTTCTTCAAAGAAGAGGAAGATAGTCAAGGACTAAAAGGAAAGATTCTAGAATCTTGGAAGCATCTACACAAGTAAGGGAAGAAGGATTTTGGAAGACTCAACTGTGTCTCTTTGGAACCTTACCTTCAATGAGTTCAAAAAAGAGCCATCACACTAAGGATGCCTTATCCTAAGCAAGAGCCTATGGCCTTGAAGGAAGAACGCCCGTTGGTCTTCATGTCTGAAGAAGAAAGGTTAAAGATTGCTTTGGTCAAAGCACAACAAACTGAAGAAGCTTGGAAGCACAAGTATCAAATAGTCGTCGAAGAAAATGCAGAGCTCCAAAAACAACTCCAGTTGAAAGATGAAGAAATCCTCTCTTGTAAGAAGAGGAAAGCACTAGAAGAACCTTACGAGCCTCAGTCTAATCCATGGAAGATAATTATGGACAGACTCATCTTTGAGAAGACTCTGATGGAAAGAAAGATCGAGAAACTCAACTTAAGACTGCTAGGGGAACCTTGATAGGATTCATTTAGCTGTTGTTTAGAACTCTTGTAAGGGGAAACAATATTTTGTAACCCGTTTTGTTAATCAATGAAATGGAGACTTTGGATGTTCGTAAATGTCTGAGTTCCATGACACCATTGCATTTGCATTTGCACTTCTCCTAACCATTCAAGGAAATTCATTTTTTTCTTTTTGCAGACAACAACATGGTAAGAAGAGACATGCTTCCGATTCCGGGTTTGAGATTGGGTCGTCTAAGGATGTTAACTAGACTTGTCCGAAATCCCACTGCTTTCATAGTCAAATATGGGGACCTATTGTCGTTGATAAGTTCTCCGATCAACGAGCCCATGTTGCAAGCCTTGGTTGAGTTTTACTCTACAGCCTACCATTGCTTCATATTTCCAGACTTTCAGTTACTCCCAACCATCGAGGAGTATACTGATTATTTAAAGATTCCATGGACTTTTACGCTTCCTTATGGAAAACCAAAGAAGAGGGACTTGGCTAAAGCCTTACATATCAAGCTGGAGGATTTACCACCGATGAGAGCGAAGGGAGGGTGGTATGGAATGGATGCCATACCTCTAATGGAGATGGCTGAATATCATTATGAAAGCAGAAACCTGGGCATTTTTGAGGCGATTCTGGCATTCCTAATATATGGGCTGTATCTTTTTCCAAGCAGTTACGAATTCATCAGTGAAGAGGCGATCCGCCTCTTCATCATCAAAAATTTGGTCAACGCGATACTGGCTGATACTTATGTAGTCATTCACCGCTTCATCTTGTATGATCGCGGGCAATTCTCATGTTGTCTTGCACTACTCGACCGATGGTTTACTTCTCATCTGGCAAGGACTCATATCCTTTGGAGGCTTCCTACCAAAAGCGCATGGGTTTCCAAAATCGTCACCCTCAGGCACCACGACATCACATGGTATGACACCAGCCTTGGTGACCAAGTCATGATTCCTAGTTACGGAGATTTCCCCAATGTGCCTCTCATTGGGACAGAAGGGATTATCACCTACAAACCTATCCTTGCCCAGCGTCAACATGGGTATCCTACCGGACCAGAGCCCGAACCAGAACTGTTGAGGCCTTGCTTCTGCGAAACTGGTCGCAACCGAGAACTAGAAGCCAACGCTCAGTACGCTCAAAGAGATCAACACCTCTTGGGCCTAACTCCAATGGAGAATGCAAGTTGTTTAACTACCAGGGGGCACCTGCTATGGTCAAAAGAAATTGCCTTAACCATGTTCTACACTCATGATTATGAGATAACCATGGAGCCTGAGGTCCCCACAACTAGGGAAGAGCTAAAATACTCTTTGATCAAAGCGCAAAGAGAGAACGAAGACCTGTGGGAGATTATCCGCCAGGACCAAGTTCATGTCAGAGTCCAAGAAGGAGAAGGATCATCTTGTTAGATTGATCTTTGTTTCACCATTTCCCTGCTTTCCCTAAAAGGATTGGAATCCTATTTGTTGCATTTACTTTCATTTTCTTGTGAAGAAAGGTCTTGCTTTTTAGCAAGAGCCACCCTATTGTAATAGATTTTCAGCTATCAAATGAAAAATGCTTTTTAGGCATGTCGTTACATGTTGTTCTAACTTTTTGTTTGTAAACAAAAAAAAGTCGTTTTTCCTTGAATGGTTTATGCATCCGCATTTGCATTTGCATTCAGATGTCATCCTGCATCGGTCTTGCATCTGGGTTCCGCAGCTCATCCTTTGTTCTTGTTCAGAGAGAAAAGAGAGAATGAGTCACGCTGAGTACTCACAGATACAACACACGGTCCCAAGCTCAAAAGAAGATGGCAGATAACAACCAGAGGTTTGATCAAATGGATAACGACATCGAAGGGATCAAAGGGGACGTCAGCCAGATCATGGAAGTCCTCAACATAATCAAAGCAAAAATGGACACGCAACCTACAGTAATCTCCGAAGTTGCCACCACAACGGCCAATGTCACTATAGCTCCTGTTACTTCAGCAGTATTTCCCTACGGCATGTCCCGGGATTTTGTGCCACCATTCAACAATATGCAGTCTTCGAGTCTCAATCCCCTGTTTGAATCAACAATCAGAAATCCTATTTTCACTCAAGCGGGTGGACCTACCATAGTGCGACCAGTTTTCGCCAACCAAAAGCCAATCTTTGATATACCCGACGGATCTGAAGCCGAGGACGAAAAACACGAAAAATTACGAGTGGAGATGGACATCATGGCCAAGAGGATGAGGGCCATTGAAGGAAGCCATGTCTTTGGATCTGATGCCAAGGACCTATGTCTGGTGTCTGGATTGGTATTTCCTCAGAAATTTAAAATGCCGGTCTTCGACAAATATGAGGGGACCACTTGTCCTAAAGTGCACCTAATCATGTACTGTAGGCGGATGGCTCCGCATATTGAAAATGACAAGTTGTTAGTACACTGTTTCCAAGATAGTCTTAAAGGAGCTTCGGCTAAGTGGTTTCTCAGTTTAGATCAAGCAAAGATCCACAGTTTCCAAGACCTTTCAGATGCTTTTATTCAACAGTACAAGTACAACATGGATCTAGCTCCCGATCGCCATCAACTTCTCAGCATGACGCAGAAAAATACTGAAACCTTTAAGGAGTATGCGCAAAGATGGCGTGGAACTGCAGCACAAGTAGAGCCTCCCCTTACTGAAAAGGAGTTGGCCGACTGGTTTGTGGATATAGTTCGACCAGAATTCTATGAACGATTGGTCAGCAGTGTTACAACAAATTTCTCTGATATTATGGCAGTGGGGGTCAAGGTGGAAGCAGGAATAAAGAGTGGAAAAGTGACCACTCCGAATACTACTTCAAGCGCCAGCACGACGAAGAATCCAGTCAGCAATTTCCACAAAAAGAAAGAGGGAGAGGTGAGTGCAATCACATATGGGAAGAAAGCACAAAACTCCCGAAGCCATCGCCAACAGTACCAACCATCATATGTGGCAGCGGTGACCCCGGTTTTTCAACCTTCATCACAGCATGGTCCCCAGCCTGGGGCATCCAGCAATCAGCATCAGTATCAGCCTGGCAACCAACATCAATATCACTCCAATAATCAACAACAATACCAGCAGCCGCAAAGTCAACAGCCGCAGAACAGGGCTCCGAGGGCAAATTATCAAGCAAATAGGCCAAAAATACAGCCTATTCCAATGAGTTACACCGACCTGTTTCCCATGCTAATAGAAAGAGGGCTGGTCAAAACAAGAAAATAAGGTGCTCCACCTAATCCACTCCCGTTCTATTACAATGCAAATGCTCGCTGCCCATTTCACGAGAATGCTCCAGGCCACGATCTCGAAGGCTGCTTCGCCCTCCAGCATCTAGTTCGTGAACTAATTGAAAAAAGAATTCTATCCTTCGAAGATAATCATCCCAACGTAAAGAGCAACCCTCTGCCAAATCATGGTGGAGTCAACGCCATTACTAAAGAAGGGGAGGGATCAGAAGACAAGTAAGTTACCACTGTTGGTGAGATCAATGTGCCGTTAGTAGACCTACACAAACGCCTTGCTCAGGCGTGGTCACTCAAGACATCTCACGAAGATTGCAAAGAATGCATGCTGAATCCCGAGGGTTGTGACGCTGTGAAAAAAGACATTAGGGAAATGATTAAACAGGGAATGATAGAAATCGCTCACCGGAAAAAGGAAGAAGATGTGGCAGTCATCGAACTTGTGTTTAACATACCAGGAGAGCCCAACAAAAGAGCTGTATTCAGAGATGATAACATCAACAAAAACTACAAGAACGTCCGGCCAGTATTCCGCGACGATGCACCCCCGAAATTCGGGAGGGGACAGACCAGGTTTGAACCGAGGGGGGGATCTAAGCCTCACCCAAGAGCTGTGACACCAAAACAAGACTACTCATGGTGCGAGGGGATTTTCAAAGAAAGAAACCAGTAAATGTGGCCAACATTGCCGGTGGAAGCAAAATGACCCAGAGTGGTCACATCTACCAACCTCAAACATATAATGTGGATCCCTAACCAGCAATTTCTGTTCAAAATGTTCATGTTCCTCAGAAGCCCGTGCCCGAGGCAGTCGCCACTAAAGAACCTTTAGTTAAAGGAAAATAAAGTCTCAAGAACGATGAAGAAGAATTCTTAAGAATCATCAAACGAAGTGATTATAGGGTGGTGGACCAACTAAATCAAACACCCTTTAAGATCTCGATCATGGCTTTGCTTTTAAGCTCTCCGGCACACCGCCAAGCGTTGCTTAAAATCCTGACACATGCCCACGTTACTAAAGACATCACAGTGGGGCAGTTTGACTCCATTGTAGCAAATATCACTGCCTGCAACACATTGAGCTTTGATGATAACGATCTGACAGCAGAGAAGCGTAAGCACAATCGTGCTCTACATGTGTCAGTCAAATGTGAAGAGGATATAATGTCCCGAGTTCTTGTTGACACAGGATCAACACTCAACGTAATGCCTAAAAGGACTTTGGCCAAGCTGGCGTATCAAGGTGCTACTATGAGACCAAATTCTCTCATAGTCAAGGCATTTGACGGATCCAGGAGAACCGTGATAGGAGAAGTCGATCTTCCTATCCTAATTGGACCACAAACCTTCGAAGTCACCTTCTAGGTGATGGACATTAATCCGGTCTACAGTTGTCTACTAGAAAGACCATGGATTCACACAGCTGGCGCTGTCACTTCTACTCTCCACCAAAAAATGAAGTTTGTTGTGGATGACCAGCTGGTCATTGTCCATGGAGAACAAGACTTAATGGTGAGCAACTTGTCATCATTCCGGTATATTAAGGCTGATGAAGATTCTCTCGAGACGGCCTTCCAAGTACTAGAAATAGCTCACGCTGTTCTAGTTGATGAATCGGACATAACCCGTGGGCCATCATTTACCTCTGCTCAAAGTATTAAGGCAACATTGAAAGCTGGAGTCCCATTGGGATGGGGAGAGGTCATCGAAGTCAATGCTCGAGCCAAAAATGATCGACAAGGGTTGGGTTACAAACCATCTCTAGAAGGAGAGCCAGAAGAAAGCACCATGAAGAAGAAGTCTTTGAATGAGATATTCACCAGTGGCGGCGTGCAAGTCAATGCCATTATTACTGAAGATGAAGATGGTAATCTGGACCATCTAATAACTAGGGGAGGAGCAGCGTTGTGCAACTAGGAGGCTGTGGAAGTTCCCATCTTTTTACCTTTAGAGTAATTCACTCTACTTGTTAGCTTTGTGTTTTCTTTAAAAATTCATGGTCTTGCCCAAGGCCTGCGAATTATTTTGTCTTGGGCCACTTTGCAAATTTGAAAATCGTTAATGAAAAAGTGTTTTTGTTAAAACTCTTGTTTTGAGCATCATTTTCACTCTTTGTTAAAAGAAAAATGGCAATCTTTTTTGAAAAAATAAAAACAACCCTTCATCTGCATGTCTGTGTGTGTATGCCTAATTGTTCCAAATAAAACATGCAGAATACCTCCATCCACCACAGAATCCTTTGATCCTTCGGCTCCTTCTACTAGCGATTCATTTGTCTTTCAAGCTGAAGAAGAGAATGACGAAGAGTTAGAAGTCCCAGAAGAGTTAAAGAGAATGGCTGAATACGAAGATGTTTATCTCCAGCCCCACAAAGAGCAGACTGAAGTCATCAACTTGGGGTCAGAAGAAGAAAAAAGAGAAGTCAAGATTAGGGCATAATTGAGGCCAGAAATCAAAGACAAGCTGATAACAATCCTCAGGGATTTTATTGACATATTCGCTTAGTCTTACCAAGATATGCCAGGGTTGGATACTGACATTGTCATGCACAAGCTCCCCCTGAAGCCAGAGTGTCCTCCAGTCAAGCAAAAGCTTCGCAGGTCAAGACCATACATGGCTCTTAAAATCCAAGATGAGGTCAAAAAGCAAGTTGATGCCGACTTTTTAGCAGTATCCAAGTATCCAGAATGGGTGGCAAACATTGTACCAGTCCCGAAGAAGGATGGCAAGGTCAGGATGTGCGTTGATTACAGGGATTTAAACAAAGCAAGTCCAAAGGACGACTTCCCTTTACCACACATTGACACTTTGGTGGATAATACCGCAAGCTTCACAGTATTCTCATTCATGGACGAATTTTATGGTTATAATCAGATAAAGATGGATCCATATGACATGGAGAAGACAACCTTCATTACACCCTGGGGCACCTATTGTTATAAGGTCATGCCTTTTGGTTTGAAGAATGCAGGGGCAACGTATCAGAGAGCTATGGTCACAATCTTTCATGATATGATGCACAAAGAAATCGAAGTATACGTGGATGATATGATTGCAAAATCCCAAAGTGAAGAAGACCACTTGGATCATCTGCTGAAGCTATTCGAGAGACTCCGGAAGTATCAACTAAGGTTAAATCCAGCAAAATGTACCTTCGGAGTTCGCTCAGGCAAGTTACTTGGTTTCATCGTTAGTCAACAAGGAATCGAAGTAGATCCCGACAAAGTTAAGGCAATTCAGGAGATGCCTGCTCCCAATACAGAGAAACAAGTCAGAGGCTTCCTCGGACGTCTGAATTACATCTCCAGATTCATCTCCAATTTGACTCCTACTTGCACGCCGATCTTCAAGTTGTTACGAAAAGATCAAACAGTGGTATTGAATGAAAACTACCAAGCCGCATTTGAGAAGATCAAGCAGTACTTACAAGAACCTTCAGTGCTGATTCCTCCTGTACCCGGAAGGCCTTTGTTCATGTATATGACAGTACTAGAAGATTCAATGGGCTATGTCTTAGGCCAGACTGATGAGTCGGGAAAAAAGGAACACACAATCTACTATTTGAGCAAGAAGTTTAATGATTGCGAGAGTCGTTACTCTCCCCTAGAAAAAGCATGTTGTGCGTTAGCATGGGCCGCCAAGCGTCTGAGGAAGTACATGATTTGTCACACCACAATGTTGATTTGTAAGATGGACCCCATCAAGTACATCTTTGAAAAGTCAGCTCAAACAGGAAGATTAGCCCGATGGCATATGCTCTTATCAGAGTACAATATTTAATATGTTGCTCAGAAATCTATCGAAGGAAGTGTCTTGTCAGAACACCTCGCAGAGCATCCCGTGGAGGATTATCAGCCACTCAAGTTTGATTTTCCTGATGAAGATGTGATGTATATCCAGCGCACAAAACCAGAGCCTGGTCCGGAAGAAGGTCCCAAGCTTGGATCCCGCTGGGAAATGATGTTTGATGGAGCGTCGAACAAGAATGGACATGGTGTCGTAGCTGTTCTAAAAAATCCAACTGGAGGGTACACTGCCCTCACAGCCCGACTTTGTTTCTCATGTACAAACAACATAGCCGAGTATGAAGCCTGCATCTTAGGGTTGGAAGCTGCCATCGATCTTCACATCAAAATCTTAGAGGTGATTGGTGATTCTGCTCTAGTGATCTACCAACTCAAAGGAGAATGGGAAACTAGGGATGAAAAGGTGATCCCTTACAAGACTCATATCTTGGAGATGGCTGAGTACTTTGATGAAATTACTTTCAAGCATGTACCAAGAGCAGAAAATCACATTGCCGATGCACTAGCCATGATGGCATCAATGTGGAAGGTCCAGTTTGTCAACGAGGCACCTCTGATCCGCATCGAAAGAAGGACGGTACCCGCATACGTCATGACAATAGATGAAGAATCTAATGAGAAGCTGTGGTTTATCGATATCAAGAATTTTCTTCAAAATCAAGAGTATCCCGCTAACGCGTCCACAATTGACAAAAGAGCAATACGAAGATTGTCATCTAAATTCTTCATCAGCAATGGCACCTTGTACAAAAGAAATCATGACATGGTTTTACTCCGATGTGTCGATGAAAACGAGGCGAATCTCATAATGGCTGAAGTACACAAAGGAACCATCGACACCCATGCCAATAGTCACGCCATGGCTAAGAAAATCTTAAGAGCAGGCTACTTCTGGTTAACCTTGGAGACGGACTGCATACTCTTCGCTCGAAGGTGTCATAAATGTCAAGTCTATGCTGATAAAGTGCATGTCCCTCCACATCCTCTCAATGTGATGACATCACCATGGCCTTTTGCAATGTGGGGCATAGATATGATTGGGGCAATAGAGCCAAAAGCTTCCAACGATCATCGTTTCATCTTGGTTGCGATTGATTACTTCACCAAATGGGTGGAAGCAGTGTTGTATATGAACGTGACAAAGCAAGTGGTTGCTCGCTTCATCAAAAAGGAGATCATCTGCCGATATGGTATCCCTAACCAGATCATCACTGACAATGGGTCGAATCTGAACAGCAAAACGATGAAGGAACTTTGTGACAATTTCAAGATCAAACATCACAATTCGTCTCCTTACAGACCTAAGATAAATGGTGCAGTTGAAGCTGCAAACAAAAACATCAAAAAGATAATACAAAAGATGGTCGTAACTTACAAAGATTGGCACGAGAGGCTACCATTTGCTTTGCATGGATACCGAACATCAGTGCGCACTTCGACAGGGGCAACTCCCTTTTCCTTAGTGTATGGGATGGACGTTGTGCTACCCATTGAAGTCAAAATACCTTCCTTAAAGATCTTGATGGAAGCAAAGCTTGATGAAGACGAATGGATAAAAGAAAGATTCGACTCATTGAACCTCATTGATGAAAAAAGAATGACGGCCATGTGTCACAGTCAAATCTATCAACAAAGGATGGTCAGAGCGTTCAACAAAAAGGTTCGTCCCAAAGAGTATAGGGAAGGAGAGCTTGTGCTTAGAAAAATCCTACCAACTCAAAAGGATATGCGCGGCAAGTGGATGCCCAATTACGACGGCCCTTTCGTTGTGAAAACTGCCTTCTCCGGGGGATCTCTAATTCTCGAGACCATGGATGGCGAACAACTCAAGTATCCCATCAACTCAGACGCAGTGAGAAAATACTACGCCTAAAGTAGAAGACCTAGAAAGGAGATTTCAGTGCTTCAACAAGATGAAAACCCAATGTTTGAAAGCTGGCGAACACCGGGGCAGAGTCTTATGCAAGATATCAGAAGAAAGATCAACGCCTATCATTCTCGTCAGAAGCAGCGAAGCAAGTGAACTGACAGCTAAAAGAGCCGGATTATTATGGGATTCTGTAACCTTTTCTGTTTGCCATTTTTCAAACTTATAAAGTTCCCAAGGCTTTTCCCTTTGTAAAGTTCTTGTCTATCAATAAAATCAGACTTTTGGCCAAATCATTGTTATGATCCTCTGTTTTTGTTATGCAATTTCACTTATTTGTTAATAAGAATTTTCAGGGAAGCAAATTGTTTCGGAAACTTAAAATCTGTTTTAAAAAAGGGAAACACGATTTGACAAAATAATTGAAAAGTTCTAGAGGTAATCTGATGATATTACATAGTTCTCAATGTTGTGGAAGTTTGCTGTTATCTTTGATAAAGCCAGATGCATCCGACAGCAATTCCGGCTCTTAAGCCAAGATTTTCCTCTCTGCAGAATTACGAGGATATTATTAGGAAAGATCGTTATCTACACCAAAGAAGAAGGCGTCGCTTGACTTGAAACACTTTGAAACTCAGCATGACGAGTTCTCTCTTTTCTTTCTTTGTTTTGCTTTCTTTTGTTCCTGCGGGTCGGTCTGCATCTTACATACAGCATCATGCCAGCATACACATTCGTTTGCATTTCTGGTTTTGGTTTTTGCTTGTTTGGCTGTTTCCTTTGAGATCCTTCGGTTGTTACCATTATCCTTGATCTATTGTAACAAGTTCGCTTCAAAGTTGACATCCTGGGGTTTCCTTACCTTCTCTGGGAAGCTAGTGGTGACTAGCAATGTCCAATTTACACAAATGGGGGGGGGGGGGTTGTTACCCATATTCAACTTCGATCTGGTCGTCACCAATAATCTTTGAAAGACTGGTAGTCACTAGCACATGTTCAGAACTAATTATCTCCGGTACCTTGATTTGGTCGTCACCAACCATTTTCCAAACCCAATTGTTACTGATTCTGATGTAAAACAAACCAATTGTTATTGGAGTCCCTTTGATTCGGGTTTCACCAATCGGGCTAAAAATCTAGTGGTTACTAGTATTGCCTTTAAAAACCAATGGTCATTGACATTGGAGTTGGTTGTCACTAAAATTCCCTAAAAGTCCAATGATTATTGGCATCACCTTCAAATCCAATTGTTATTGGTACCCGTTTGATTCGGTTATTACCAGTCTTCCTGAACCTAGTCGTTACTAGTAGTACCTTCAGACCCAATTGTTATTGGTACCCCTTGATTCAGTTATTACCAATCTCTATAAGTCTAGTGGTCGCTAGCCTCGTTTGGAAAGTCTAGTGGTTACTAGCATTATCCAGAACCAATTGTTATTGGTATACCTGAGTTGGTCATCACCAATCGGTCTAAGCCCAATGAGTATCGGCATCGCTTAAAGCAGATTGTTATCACTGCATTGGTCTGGTCGTTACCAAACTCCTTGAAAATCCAATGGTCATTGGTCTCCTTGGATTCGGTCGTCACCAAATTTTCTAGTTAAGTCTAGTGGTTACTAGCATCATCCAGAACCAATTGTTATTGGTACATCCTGATTTGGTTATCACCAATCCCCTCTAAGTACAGTGGTTACTGGCATTGCTTGAAAACTAATCGTTGTTAGTGCCGGAAGTTGATTGTTGCCAACTTCCCCAGCCAGAGTCCTGTTGTTCTAACAACATTGTTTGGAATTCTCAATTGTAATTGGAACTTTGATTTGGTCGTCACCATATCGATAGGAAGTCTGGTAATGTTTAGCACTTCTTGGAAACCGTGTTGATTTGGTCGTCACCATATCCCCAGTAAGTCTAGTGGGAACTAGCACTGTTTGAAGTTATTCAGGGTTCTGGTCATCACCAGTCTCCCCATTTGAAGCTTTTGCTTTTCCAATCGAGTCTCGGAGAACTAGTGGATACTAGTTTCCCCTGCGCATTCGGTCTTGTTTCTAACCTTTTCCTGAAGATCCTGTTTGAACTCTTCGTTATAGGAAAATTTCTCATCTGGTCATCCCTAGTGAGATTCGTGTCTTCGTTCCGTCTTTTCCCCGGTGATGTTCTGCTTCCCCAGTGGAATTGTTCCCCAACAAGGTTATCCCCAGTGGGTTCCTTCCCCAGTGAAGAATTGTTATCTCCCCCGGTGGACTTCCTCACCTGGTTATTCCCAGTGAGGCTCATATCTCTTTTTCCCCAGTGAAGATGTGTCTTCCCTGGTGGAATTTGTGTCCCCTGCGTGAAAGATTTCCTTAAACAAGCATCTTTGGTCATGTTTGAACTATCTTGTTTACTTCACTTGGAATCTTTCCCCCAGTATGTTGGGTCCTCGTGAGTGGCTACTCGTTGTATTGTCGTTCTTTTATCTTTGCTCGTGTGTTTGCATCTGTCGTGCATTCAAGCATCATATAACATCATTTAGATTCATGGCATATTCGCATTTGTCCTTTGGCATACCATCGGATCTAAGGGACAAAATTTCTGGTTTGCTATATTTAAATACCTTTCACTATGATTCTATGAGGATTGCCATCTCTCATTTCCATCTAGTGAAGATATTTAAATAGGGGCATCTATTGCACCCCAAATTTTGACCCTTAGATCCTCATCGTCATTTTAGGATCATATTCACTTGTTTAACTAACCTTAACCCATTTTCAGTTTATCTTTGTTAAGATACAGATGAATTAGGGCTTCGTATCGTCAAAATCGAGGTTTCAGTGGTCTGATCAATCAATGTTTTGGATTGATTCAACTTCAAATAAGTCTCCACAAGATCAAATATAATACATTGGATCAAGAATGAGTGCAATTTGAGGTGGTAACCAGGGGATTGAGAACAGTGCAATTTAAGGTACCCGATTAAGGTTTTCGATGAGAAAAAGTCAACTGTAGTTTGACTTTTGGTTTAAAGAGTGTTCCAATGATGGTACCTTGGTCCATTAAGCTCCTATGGCTTAGTAAAGTCCATCCAAAGAGTTTCAAGTCCTCAGGATGTCCGGATCTGTTAGACTATGGCACGGATCTAGAAGGGGGGGTTGAATAGATCCCCAATTAAAATTTGAGTCGGCGCTACCAATTTAAAATTGGTTTTAAAAATGTTTTAAGTGCGGAAGCGGCCGAGGAAAAATATAGTCTAAAACGAACGGTTATTGGAAAACCGGATATACGTAAGCCTATGGATTAATGACAATTCGGAAAAATAGAATCACAACACAAACTATACTTATCAATTATTTACTTCAGTTGTAAGGATTCCTAGTTCCAATGATTCAAAATCAAACCAAAACTAGATACACAAGTAAGATAATTTTGGTTCAAGCAATATGTCAAACACTTGGTGTGCAAAAACACTTCAAGTGATGTTTATGTTGAGTAAGTGATTTCAACCAGCCTAGTACAATGTATTGTTGTACTTTAGAGTTAAAAACAAAGTTTTAACCTCTTACTCAATTGATATCACAATTTTGACAATAGAGCTTACACAAAAATTACTTATTTGAGCTGTAACGTAAATGCTGAAAATAGAGAAGACAAGTAATTTGGTGAGGCAGTTCCCCCGTCGTCCTCGCTTCGGGGTACGTCTGCCCTCAATTCAAAAACTATAATTGAGATATATTGTATAGATATCACCTGTTTGAATGAACAGTTTATACAATGATTGAGCAACAAATATACAACAAAAATCTCAATGTGTTGAATGTTGCCTTCACTCCTTGCCCCTTGATTCAAGCTGAACCAAGTTCTTTGATTTGTGTTAATGGACCTCCGACTCCAGCCACCTTATTGAAGAACACGTTGTTGTTCAAACCTTTGGCTCTGACTGATCTCAACAACACCAAATCGAACCCGAGATCTTCCCTTCAAAATTACCGAATCCGCTACTAGACTTGTGAAGACCACCTCTTCACAATCACCTTCGCTCGATTGATCGTTGATGAAGAATCTCATCCAAAAACCCCCAAAACTCGAACCAATCTTGGAGGGCAAAACCCCAATGGTTTTATTCAAGAAAGAACCTGTCGCAATCTTCAACCCGAGCTTGATTCTGCAATTTAAGCCTCGAACCTTATCACCTTGAATCTCTCACAAATGCATTTCAAAAATGATTGTGTGTAATTGAAATGTTGTGAGATGTTGAAGATGAAGATGATGAATCTTGGACACCTATTTCACTCTTTCTTGTTTTTGAACACATGAATCAAAAGAATATCAAATGTTAGTGGACACAAGTGTTTAAGTAAGTATATATAGTGCCAATCATAATTTAGGACATAACATTATTTCAAATATGTGAGGGAAGTATTTTAAAACAGATTTTCCGCCGAACGGTCGACCATAACAGGTCTATGCGTCGACGCATGGCCTGTGCTGTTTTGGATTTCTGGAAATTTCATCAGTGTGCATCGACCATACAGTCGGCGTGCGCTGACCCGTTGAAATTCATTTCCTTTGTGCGCCGACCCTATGGTCGACCCATGCCCTTACGCGCTGACCCGCTGGAATGTTATTCCTTCATGCGCTGACCCTATGGTCGACGCATGCTTTGTGCGCTGACTGATTTGGACCTTTTTGATGAATACGCCGACCCTATGGTCGACCCATGTCCTGCAAGCCTGCAAAAATTCATTAGTTTGAAGTTTTTCATGCCTTTAGTCATGATTGCATTTTGTCAACACCAAGTATATTCATTTCAGAAGTTTTAAGATAAGCGAAAAAAGGATATGGTGGGTGATACGTTGCATCTGGTTTAGTGGATCTGGAATTCATACTTTCCAGTCTATCTGGGGAATTTGTCATCATCGAAACTTGCATTAACCAATGTCTTGCATACTTGTGTGATATGTGGCGATTTTCCTCCACAGGATCATCAACGGTCGACTCGGTAGGCACCGATTGATCGAACGGTTGACCAAAAAGTCAACTCTTCAAAAGTAAGGAATTTGACTTCAAGATGTGAATCAAAAATGTTCCTTATGTCATATTACACCTCCCCGTAAAATTTCATGACCATTGGATCAAGGGTTAAGAAGTAATTGCAAAAATCGGGAATTAGGGTTTCGAAAGGGGCAAGACCATAACTCCTCAACCACACATCCAAATGAAGTGGTTCAAAGCTCATTAGAAAGCTCTTGACAAATCCTACAAAATCCTCAAAGTGGTCCATGATCAAAAAATGCATAGAATTGGATTTATAGCAAAATTCATTTTTGAAGGGGAAATAACTTAGAAAATTTTGGAAATTCATTTTGGCACTTTTAAGTGGTTTTTTTCAGAAACTTTGAAGGGTTTTTCAACCTAGTTCCATCAAGAATTTGGAAATTCCCAAAACATGAAAGTTGTAGAGCTACTTAAGGGCTTTCCAAATTGTGGTAGAATTCCTCAATAGCATGTTTGAGAAAGAAGTTATGCACCATAGAAGTTGGGTCTGTCACACTTGAAATCACTTTGTCAAGAATTCTCAAATTTGGATTTTCACAACTTAAGTTACTCTCAACCATTGGATCTTGATCCAAACTGATAATGTGAGGCATGGATAGAGAGAAAACCAGAAAAATGGAGGGATTTGGTGAACATAGCAAGTTGTTGCAACTTGACAATATAATAATCAAATGTAAGAAGGAGAGAGAAACTTTTAAGGCTAGGACTGTTGCAGCTGGCTTACTCTACCTCACAGATCATCTCAGTCATTTCATGTCCATATCCACTTGAAATTTCTGATCTCCTTTGAACAATGGAGCTGATTGGAGAAGATCTTGCAAGATTTATTTGAAAATCTCATGAAAACTCCCTCCAAAAGTGGTAAATGACCAAGGCTGCCCTCACTCTTGCTTGGCTATAAATAGAGGCCTCTTCTATGAGTCTAGACACACCAGAGCAATCTCAAAAAAACAGAGAATCATAGCTCTCATTCTCCTCTCATTCCTCAAGAATTTCAAAAACTTCAAAATCTCTATTTTCACCAAAAAAGCTGTCTTGAGCAAAACTCTGCTCAAGACCAGTTCCATCACTTATATACCTCTAAAAATCATCCACACAATCCCTAAATATAGTATAGAAGGTGTATATACCTTCAAACCTCTCAAAAATACCATTTTGCAAAAAGTCAACTTTCACACCAAGGAAGTTTGACCACCACACTCAAAACTTGCCAAATCCTTGTATAGGCTGGTTCTTGCTGTTCTAACCATCCACACACCTTACATATGTCATATTACAATTGTCCAAAACATTGAAAATCAACTGGGAATCACCTAGCTCCAACTGTCTTGAAGTTTGGTTTTGTTACTTCAAGAGGAAGTAAGCTTCACCTCATTGCAAAGGAAGGAGCATCTATGGGTTTCTAAGCTTTTTAGCTTGTTCAAGGCTGGTTAACAAGAGGTATGTGATGTTCTAACTGTCTAGAAATCATACATTGTCATGTATTGTCATTTTGTGAGGATTTGTGTGAAAACATACCATGGCTGCCCTATTATGCTTCTTTGTCAAGAATCCTAGTTTTATGATCATAATGCTTATTTTGTCAAATATATTGTCATTTGTAAATGATATGTGGATGTTATATTGCAAGTTTGTTCCTTGATATCATGTTTAGACTTGTTAGTGAGATTTTGGGCATTTGCTAGATTTAGGATCCAACCTTGAGAAAGTGGTATGCTTGCCCTAGAACTATAAACCTAGCTCACTATTAGGATATGTAGATAACTTGTAAGTTGCTCATAGTTCCCGCCTTGCCCTTGATCATGTGTGAATCAATGTGGCCTTTTGTTTTCATTATGATGATTTCGTGTTTGTCTTGTCTATCATTGCTTTGAAGTGGTTCTTGAATGATTATGTTTACTATTCCTTATGCCTCAAGTCTTTGGGAAATGATGTTTGATTTTGTTCATAATGCTTGTGTTGGTGAAGATGTGGGAAGTTTGAAGCTTAGTTATTAGGGTTGTGTTGTGAGACATGTTTGATTTTGCTGTCCAATTTGGTTCAACATGTTATTTTTTGATTTAATGAGTTTTTTGCCTAACTTGAAGTTGTGAACTCATTTGCTTATCCATTTCAAGAATGTGTATGTTATTGTTATGCTTAAAATCTGCCTAAGGTTCAATTTTCCATATCATGCCTCAAACTGTTGCATTATTCAAAATATCATGAGGTCAATATATCATTTTCTGTTTCAAGCATTGTTTACATGATTGGTGTGCATTAAATCTTTATCATATCCATTTAAAACTTGTACATGATCTCAATTTCTCCAACTGTCATGGTTATGGCTTATTGTATGTTCAAATTGTTGTTCTTGTATGACATAGGTTTCAGAATGCTAACTTCTGTTTTGGTAAAGATTTCACTCTTTTTCTGAGTTGTGTTGCACCCCAAAATTTGCTCAACCTTTTCTTACTTGGTTTATGTTTCATTGCATTAACATTTGCATAGTTGTATCATTTGCGTATCATGCTATCATTCATGTAGAAGGGGAACAAGTTTGATTCTTATCAATAGAAGCCTAGCAAGAGGTTTTATTCAAGATTGAGAAGTTATCAAAATCATCAGGAGGTGGTTTGAGTGCCTAAGAGTTTAGATTCTTGCATGAAGATTTTCTCCTGACTTGAGGATCAATTGAAGACCATAAGAGGGATGTGAAATGTTGAATATGAGAAGAGGATTTTTATGGACCTCATAGAATGCCTAGAGGGCCATGGGAGAGCTCAATCAAGTCATTGTTTCAAATGCAAGAGCCATAGTTGAAGTGCAAGCAATTAGGGTTTCATCTGGGTCAATCCCTAGGTCAACTGTGTAATTGAACAGTATCAAAGCCTATTTTTAGGTAATGGAGTTCATGAGATGATATGATGAGACATTTGTGGTGTTGTGCCAAGATCAAGTCAAGAAAAGTCAAGAGTGTGGGAAGTTGCTAAATTAAGGTTTCAGTGTAAAATCCCCTGTTTAGTGCCTAACTTCAAGACCACATAAGTCAAGATGCAAGTTTCAAATGGATCCTTGGCCAACATGAAACTTGTAGAGTATCTAAATAACTTTAATTTGAGTACTAGAAGTCCTCAAGGGGATTTATAGAACTCAAGTTATGGTCCAGACAAGTTACAAGTCCTCCGATGCCTCTGAAATTTGTCTATGAAAATCATATGACTTCAAACCTATTTTTGACCTAGAAGGAAGTTTCACCTGAACTTTTGGCCAACATGAAAGTTGTTCCTCATGATCTTAGATTTCTAAATTGTACTAGAAGTCTTCCATCTGATTTGTAGAACTCAAGTTATGAGGTTTACAAGTCAGGGGTATTTTGGGAAAGTGAGATTATAAGCCATTTTCAATCATAGGTCAAAATCTCCAACTTGCACTTGTCAAATGGATTTTTGTTCAACATGAAACTTGTTCAAAATGTGGTTTTTAGGCTAACCAAGAAGTCATTATGGATTGATTGGGCTCATAGCAAGACTTGTTTTGAAATGGCTTGAAAAAGAAGGTTTTAAAAGGATTAAAAGTTGAAAAATTCAAATAATTGGTTAAGTGACCAAAACATGTCAAATAAGTGGTCATTTTGATTGTAAATTTAATTTCAATCACAATGACATTGGTGGAGTTTTGAGTTTAGGTCAATTTTCATGAGTTACAATTTGGTTTCTTCATATGCAAGTTACACATCCAAAACATTCACCAAGGCATTTCAAGTGTTCATTTTGATCTGAATGCATTCACAAGGCAATTTGCAAGTGATTAGAAGATTCTAGAGCAAGCTACATGGCTAGAATGCACAACTGTCACATGGCATTTGAAGGAAAAAATCAGAATTTGTGAACTATTGAATTGGGCCTCATTCAAGCTTCAAAAGCCCACAAACTCACTCTATATAAGCATATCATTGATTCCATACTCAGGTTGGATCTCATTTCATGGTGGAAGCTGAGATTGCATTTGAAATTTCAAAGGAGCAAGTGAGAATCGGTTTTTCATTTCCAAGCTAGTTCAGAGCAAATGGAAGGTTGAAGACTCTTTCTCTTGCATCACTGATCGTGTCTGGAGAGTTTTGAAGCAAGAAACAAGCTTTAGCTACCTCTATTAGTGGATCTACACCAGGTATGTAACCTTCAAATTTTTCATAATTCTAGGGAGATGTAGATCAATTTGAATATGTGGTTAGGATCTAGTTAAGGCATAGGTCATTTCTGGATCAAAATTGGAACAGTTAGAGACAATTTAGGTTGAAGTGAATTTTCTGTTTGGACACGATTTGGTTTGATCTTAAGGAATTAAGTGAAATTGGATAGATCGGGTTGATGTATGAAGTGTGAGGATGATTTCTATGCAATTAGATTTTGATTTGGTGATGATGAAAGTTATGACATATTTTGGAGTTGGGTTCGATTTGAGAGATCCATAAGGATTCATGATGTTTGGAGTTCATATTTGTAATCCACGTGAAATATTGAGCAAGATTAGTGTAGAGTTTGTTGGATTTGGTCACCTATGGTTGAGATTGTTCCCCTCACCTGAGTTCCAAGGAAGAAGATGATGTTCTAGCCATTGGATGAGTCTGAGAGTTGGACTTGGTATTGAGATCGTATGGTTGAGATTTGTGCTGAGAATTTGCCTCCAACACAAAAACGCTGTGTTTCATTAATCCCAGTCAACGTGTGACTGGGATGCTTGCATGGACGCGCTCTCTGCCTTTGGATCTGAGTACCTGGTCAATTAATCCAACGCTCCCCTTATTTTCTCATCTTTTTTATTTCTTTTTTTCATTTTTGTATTATTTTAAATGCTTATTGGTTCCAAAAATCACAATAAATCCATTTTTGATCCAAAAAATATTTTAAAAATATCTCCATGCTCCTGATTAAATTTGTGATTTTATGGGATCAATAAATTGCATTTTCATGCATTTTTCAATTTTATTTGATTTTTCTCATTTTGTTTATTTCTTTAATTTTTGCATAATTGTTCATCTGCCTTGTTGATTTTGGTGTGATCTTTTGGTATTGAATTTCGCTGTGATTTTTGAGTATGTTGTAGGTTAGATATGCATGCTCCCTTAGGAGTTTTATTAGATTTTTTCAACAATTATAGGTTCTGTTTTAGGTGAGATGTTTAGAGCCTTCCCAAACCTGTGGTTTACCTTGACATGTTTCAACTTAGGAATTGTTTAGTGGACCTAGAAGTTGATTTAGGCTTTGATATTTGAACCCTAGAATGTTAAAACATGCATGTTCCCCTAGGAAATTTATTAGAATTTTACAAATTAATTTTATATTTTAGATAGAATTTGCAAGTTTGTGTTGCTTGTGGTGTTCCATCTTTGGTACCTTGCTTTGTTTGGTCTTGTTGGTGGCTTTGGAGCTTCAAGTGCTTGGTTTCCTTTTTGGAGGAGCTTCTGGACATCTTGTAGCTGTTGTAGCTTGGCTTGTGGAGCTTGGAGTGGTTTCTTCTTCCTCTTTTTAGGTGCTTTTTTGAAGCTTATAGGATTAAGGTTTTAGGAAGAGCCATTAGAACTAGTCTTTCTTCTTTCATCAAACATAGAATGCATTGTTTGCTTCTATCCTATCCTATGATGCAAATTCCTCTTAAGGAAGCTCCATCTCTCCTTTGGAGGGATTAATGGTGTAACACCCCACTTCCCGTATTAAATAAAATATAAATATTATAATAATAATCAGAGTTTTCACCAAAAAGTGGGATATCACATCTCCAAATTTTATAAAAATACTTTATTTATTCTTTTCAAAATAATACAATGGAATTTGTTTCATAAAGTAAAATACATCAAAACATGATACTTCACAGGATTTCAACACGTTTGACATAAAACAATTACAACACCCATATCCCGTGTTACGTATCAGAGCATCCTAGACTCGACGGTCACACCAATATCCAAGCTAGCTAAACACCTGGATTATCTGTACTTCCGAAGAAGCACAGACCACAACAACAACAAAGGGGTGAGAAATAATGATCAGAATATAATGGTAATGTAATACATGTAAATAAGGTAGTAAAACACACCAACACACCAATATTCACCCCCAACAACTCCATATGACGAACCTACTGTTCAAATTACAATATAACATATTATAATGCAAATATGCAACTCAACACCATGCATGCGGTACCGACTCATTGGTTCATTCAATCGAACCTGGATAGATCACTTACGCTCCTCCTGAGACATGATCGATCCCCCACCATTCTCCACAAAGGAGTACGGATGAATCACTTACGCTCCTCCTGAGACATGATTCATCCCACCAAAACACCATGATATGCACACACCAATGCATAACTAATATATTTAGGCACTCAACGTGCACACGATCCTCCTGATCATATCATCATACATCAATGCATATATGTACAGATATAACATACACCAACACCATATAAATCAATTCACACAGTGAGCAATCTCACATTCTAACACCAAGTATAAACACATCCCAACACTCGGGGAATACACGATCCTACTGATCACTGCACCATAATCATATACATGATACACCCATCATTCATTTTAATTAAATTAGATATTAAACGAGTTCACACTCTAACACCATATATAAACACATATCAACACTCGGGGAATACACGATCCCACTGATCACTACCCACATATATATCAACTAATTGCCCACCAGTCATTATTACGGGAAACATGTACTATCACCGAGTACACAAGTTAATTCCCACAGTCATCATTCATACATGGCATCAAGGCCAAAGGAATCACACAAGTCCAGAGCTCAAGGCCAAAATATCACAACACCCACATTCTGGTTCTGCTACGTTCGCTGACATTCGCCAGGCGAAACTTCGCCAACACTCGCCAGGCGAAGCCCAGCGAATGCTGCGATTCATCAGTTTCCTCACAATTCTACAGTACTATTCTAGGCCAAATTATGCCTATCATCTCAACTCAGATTCCCCGCCTATTCTAGTACCAATCTTGCCTATTACCGTAAGCAATCGGTTTCTAATTCCTATTCCCAAAATCATCACCTACACACTTTATCGATACCTCAAAAGCCATACAGAACTTTCCCTAAAAACTGTAAAAACACCCTATATGCCCTATATGCCAAATCAACCCAAACCACCAATTCATTAACATTGACTTATACTCCATCACTATCAATTACTAGTTATCATCAAACACAAACACACCAATAAACATTATACTTACCAATTATCCTATACTTCCTACTCTAGAACCAACATTACGGTACATTACCGACACTTCAGAGTCACTCTGAATCTCACCAAGGTCCTAACCGTAGTCATTAACGACACTATAGGGAAACAACACATAATTTTCCCCAAAGCTATAATCATGGTCATTACCCACACTACAGTAACAACACAGAATCTCACCAAAACTCTATTTATATTTACTATCAACACTGCAGTAACAACATATAATCTCACTAACATCACCATAATATATATACACCAAATTCACCAATACCAATCAACAATTCATCAATATCAAGCATCAATTTAGCATTAGCAACAACAATAACAAGCATGCCAATATAAAACTTCATAGATCGGAATTTTCCTACGGGGTTAAGGAATCCCCTCTACCCTATACATGTATATACCATCCCAATCAAGTTTCTCCCCCCTTACCTTGTTAATCGGTTGATCGATGAAAGAATCCTCCAAGGTTTGGCCAATTCTGATTTTCCCCCGTATCCTTCGTTCTTCGCTCCCTTTTCCGTTCCCTTTTCCGTTCTTTTCACTTTCTCTAACTTCTCACAATGTATCGTAAAACTAATGACCCCTCAAGTTCCCTATTTTAATTCTCTAATCCCAATAATAATAATAACTAATAAAATAATATAATAATATTACTAATATTAATAATACTAATCATAATAATACTATTAATAATAATAACAATAATAATAATAATGAATATAATAAATATAATAATAATAATAATACCCCCACCAATATTACTATTAGTTATTATATTATTATATCTACGCCAATTCACCACCAATAATCCTCCCATATCAGGGACACCCACCAATAATAATATTCATACCGATGATAATAATAATAATAATAATAATACCACCAATATTACTATTAACTATTATATTATTATCTCCACACCACCAATGATCCTTATATATCAAGGATACTCACCAATCACATACCAACACACCCCACCTAAGGGCACACCAACATAAAATAATTAAATTAACACCAAAATGACTAAATAAATAAAATGGGTGTTACAACTCTCCCCCACTTTAAGTATTTTCGTCCTCGAAAATTACCTGATGGAACACTTCCGGATACGCTTCCCGCATCCTTCATTCCAACTAACAGGTCACACTGCCTTCTGCAGCACCTCCCCAAGTTACTTTCACCAAAGATATCTCCTCCCTTCGGAGTTGTTTCTCGGTCGTCCAAACGAAATAGCAATGCCTCAACAATCAAATTATTTTCACTTGTACATCATTCACCTGGTTCAATGTACTTTCTCAACTAAGACACATGAAACTTATCATGCCAATTCATAGCGACAGCGGGAAAAACGGTCTAACATGTTACTCCTCTCATGCCTCTGCTGCGCCACTCTGATACAAACCACAGAACACGGTGCGAACTTCTGAGACTTCGAAGCTCGACCAACATCAGTCACCGGCGTGACTCTCCAAACATATCTTTCCTTGGATCCTCTTGATCTTTTCAGCCATCTCCACATAATTTTCAGGTCTGAGCACAACACTCTCACTCGACCCATTCCAACACAGTAGAGTCCTACACTCCCTATTTCACCAAGCCACATATAGTGCCATTCCGACACTAGGATGGTAACAGTTATTATAGGTAACTCAACCAACGGTAATTAATCATCCCACAATCCACCTCGATCCAACACCCAAGCTCTCACCAATTCTCTACAGACTCAATAGTCCTCTCTGTCTGACCATCAGTTTGCGGATGGTAAGTCAAACTCAACTTCAACTTAGTACCCGATGCTTCCTGTAAGCCCCTCCAAAATCTCAATATAAACCTCAAATTCCCATCTGACACAATATTCGTCAGTATCTCCTCTAACTTCGCCACTTACCCAATATGCATCTCATATATCCTCAACGTAGAATAGTTAATCCACTAACAATAATCCAAATTAAAATTATATCTTCTCAATTCTTTGGAAATCTCAACACCAACTCCACGAAAATACTACCCGATTCCCACTCTGGAATATTCACGGCTGCATCAGACTCAACAGTCTCTGATGTTCACTCTTCGAATTTCGGCAATTCTAACCAGCATATTCAACCTCAACCACTTCTCTCCTTATCTATGGTCACCAAAACAATCTACTCAAATTCGGTTACTTCTTCATAGCACTGGGGTGGATACTCCATCTACCCCAATGTATTTCTTCACGAGTACTTCTACTCCCCTCAACAACATCTGGTACACATACTCTATCATAACACCTCATGGTATTATTTCCACAAACCCGACAATCCACTATTCGACTCTAATTTATCAATTTCAACTAATGCACTACTCAACCCAGATTTCTGACTTTCTCGATTCTTCTCAAGGATATCACTAGTCAGATCTTAATAATAAAAGCTTAACTTCATAAGAAGTATCCTTACTCACAAAGCGCATATTATGAAATTTCTCAATCAGTTCTACCTCTTTTCACCATCATCTTCGGTATGCACAAACATTTCCAACTCGCCGCATCATCTACCACCTCCACTTTACCCAAAGGGTAATTCAACTCAAAGTCGTAATCCTTCAGAAATCCTAATTATTTCCTCTGCCTCATTTTCAACTTTTTCAAATCAAATAAACACCTTAAACTCTTAAGATCACCAAACATCTCCGATCTCAGTCTGAACTTTCGAAGCCTCCGACTCCGGTACAACCACAATAGCAACCAACTCTAAATCACTGGTCGGATGGTTTCTCTTACACACTTCGAGTTGCCTTTTGCATAACTGAAACTCGCTGAAGTTTTCTTTAGCAAATCCCCTAATTATATCAACAAGCATCACAAACACCACAATTAGTTCTATCGGATTCGGCTGAACTTTCCTTACGGAAGTATATCACCGCTCTTTTTCTAACACTGATAACTCCAGTTCCTTATGCTCAACATAATCCTCTATACTCTTCGAATACCTTAAAATATCATTTATTAACACAACCATGGCCTTATACAAATAATTAAAGAAGATCCCATGCCAAATGGACAAACAAGTTGTGAGTTATGGCGGGAACACGTACCGTACTGCCAGCCCTTACTGCAACATTCAAACACACTTAATCAATAAATAGCTTAATTCCATGTCAATACTTCACCATCTCATAGATAATTTCAATAGCTTTCCAACGCTTCGAACCAGGCGTCATTCCGAGTTACGGTTCTCCCGTTACGACAAAAATACCACAACAACATTTTTCTGCTCAGGGCACTTCGCCAGGCGAATCTCGGCGAACATGACAGTCCCGAAATTCTATTTTCGACCGTTACCTGACTTCCGAGTGTCCGATTTCGATTCCGTAAAAAGCTGCGATCTCGGAATTCAACGTATAACCACAATTTCATACTTAGGAGGCCGTCCAACACACTTTCAATCTTTAAATATTTTAAAACCCGATTACTTCCAATCTCAACAGCAGATCGTGGAGCCTCCTATTACGATACCACTTCGACCTTCGACACCACACCACAATAATTCTACTCGCGATCTCACGAACACGGAAACTCACGTCCTTCAATCAATTGATCCATCAAATCATTAACTCTTGGAAGCGAACACTTATCCTTGACAGTCACCTTGTTCACTTATCTATAGTTCACCCAAAGCTTCACAAAACCTTCTGTCTGTCTAACCAACAAAAATTGGTGCACCTTACGGTAACACACTCAAACAAAAGGACCTCTCCCCCAGCGGGTCTTCAAGTTGACTCTTCAACTTCTCCAATCCCAACGTAAACATACAATATGGAGTCATCAATATCAGACTCGTCCCAAAAACAAAATAAACGTGTAAGCTTTACTTCACACTCCGATAGTAAATCGCTTACTTCCTCATGGAACCTCCGGCAATTTCAACTAATTGACAAATCCCAATTTTCTCACTTTCCTTCTCATTCGAAGTTTCCGTCACAATAAACATCTCAACACCGTATTACGCCAACTCCTCAAAATAATCCCTTAAGCACTTAGCTTAACTCAGGACAATTCACCGCTCACGCCACACAAGCTTGCAAGATACGTCTATCCCATCCAACACAATCTCGTCTACTATTAACAAGAGATTAAGGGTGATCAGTTCCTCAATTTGTTAATAGACATCCGAAATCATGATGGGGTACAAACCATCTTTACCAAACTATGATAGCATTCCTCAACACATTAAGCCACCACACCGTAGCATTCTGAAGAATTACAAACTTCTCCCCCACTGGAATCATTCCTGCTTCTGCAGACAAGGTTAGGAAATAAACACGTACCGACAGTGTTTTCACACACATGCCGTATACTAGGGATTTAAACCACAACACCAGGTTAAACAACACACAGTCTCCATCCCAAAGGACAGACTCAACTCAACTCAACAATAATAATATTCATACCGATGATAATAATAATAATAATAATAATAATAATAATAATGATAATAATAATAATAATAATAATAATAATAATAATAATACCACCAATATTACTATTAACTATTATATTATTATCTCCACACCACCAATGATCCTTATATATCAAGGATACTCACCAATCACATACCAACACACCCCACCTAAGGGCACACCAACATAAAATAATTAAATTAACACCAAAATGACTAAATAAATAAAATGGGTGTTACAAATGGCATGCCTTAATGAGTAGAACTTTTGAGGATGCACTTTCGTTTCATGATGGTTCCTGATGAATTCCTTTGGTTTTCATCAGGTTTCCTAACATTGTAACTTGATCTCAATGATGATTTCTCTTCTTGTGGAGCTTTATAGAGCTTGAAGATGAAGAATTGAAGAAGCTTGAAGATAGTAGCTAGCTTGAATATGAAGATTCTTTGCTGTCAATTCAACTTTGCTGATCAGAGCTGGTGTTGAAGGTTGAAGTTGTTGTCTGTGGAAGTCTGTTGTTGTTGCTTGGGATGCTTCCTCTATTTTTCTTTTGTTGTATTATCTGTTGGCTTGTGTTGCTTACCTTTAGGTTTGAGGTGGAGCCTGTCTCCCCTTGCCTGTTGTTTTCTTAGGTTTGAGGTTGAGTTGGACTCCCTTGCCTCGCTTGTACTGTTGCATAGCATACATTTTGCTGTTTACCATTTACTGCTTGTTTTCTTTTGCTGTTTTCCCCTAGGATCTCTGATTTCCTCTGTGCAAGAGGGAATTATGACAGACATTAGGTTTTGACCCATGCATGATAACTGTAGGTAGATCCCCTTTCAACCATAGTTTTAGGGTGTCTTTCTCTTCTCATCTCAAAACAATTCAAAAATACAGTAATAAGGTTAATTGAAGTCGTACGTTACGAGCCTTAAGATATCTGGGAAAAGGTTGGTGGAGGGTCTCGCTCCAGTAATATGGATGTTTAGTGTGGTACCCTTTGGGTGACATACGAAGCGTTCAGTCCTGGGTCATAGTCTCTAGTGCGACTGAGATTGCAAACATCTTAAAAACAGTTCTTTCATAAAAGACTCAAACAAACATTCAAACTCTGTTTTTGTCCTCTTGGACCCTTAATCTGGAAAACCCTTTCATAAGGAGATAAAAAACTGTCAGACAAACTTGTGTCTTCCGTAGCCCGAACTACGTTTGCTCTGAGTTTTCATGCCGTATGAAAGTACGTAGGCACGAGATTTGACATCTCGGCGAGCGACCTTCCCCCCATAACCTGTAGTTAGGCGAACTACGTTGACTCTGATTTCTCGTTTCAGACGGGAATACGTAGGCATAAAGTGCGATACTTTGCCGAGTCATTTTCTTTTCTTTTTAACCCAGACCTTTAGAGTAGATAGATAAACACACCCTTAGATAGAAAACAAGCGTGGATGCCGTCGAGTACGACGGACATGAGGGGTGCTAATACCTTACCCTTGCGTAACCGACTCCCAAATCTAGGATTTGGTTGTGATGACCATTCCTTTCCCTCTTTGCGTTAGGTTTTCTCTGAGCGTTTCCTTTCCCTCTTCTGGGATAAATAAAGCACGGTGGCGACTCTTCTGTCATAGGCGGCGCCGATTTTCGCAGTAGCGACAAGTTGCATCTCATCTGTTAGCATCATCATAATGTGTATATAACCTCCTTTTCATGAAAGAAATCATTGCCTTAAAATTGCCCTGTTGTGATGAATGTCTTGCCTAGGCAGAATTTTCAAACTTTTGCACCAACACACCAATTTCATACTACTTGACACAAGCTCTTCCATGAACCTAAAACACTTTCATGATGATATTTATGGTGTTTGTACATTGATCACTTGTGTTGTCCTGGCTTATTTTTACATTTCACATTCCAATCACACTTATACACTAAATCTGCCACAACATGCTCAAGTTGTTTTTTCTGTGTGTATATACATGATTTTAGAGTTGTAAATCACTCATATGTTTGATGCAAATATGTGTAGATGTTTGATTTGGTCTAAGGTTACCTATATTTGCATTTCACCACTTAATTGCCTTTTGAGCCAAAACTGTCAAGAACACATACCAAAATCATGATTACTTGCATAATGATCAATCTCAGAGTGGTAACTCATTTTGCTCCATACTTGTGGTCTGTGTATGTATTTGTTGGTTGATGAGAGATATTTTTCTTATACTTGAACTATGTTTGCATACCATGACTGTCAAACTGTTTAGAAGAACATTTGTGCCCCTTATGTTACCTACTGCCCCAAGTTTGTAAACTTGCATTGGAGTTGGTGTTTAAATGTGATGTAGGCATCTTATGCTAGGTCTCATATTTGTGTCAAGAGCATATTGTTGTTACACCTTTTGTTGTTTTGGATGTTGTTGCATTATATGCCAATCATAACAATTCATGTGCCACTTTTTGAATCAAGATTGTATTGACATATTTTCTTGCTAGAACACTCCCAATATCATGTTTATGTATTGCTCGTGCTGTTTAACCACATTGTCCTCCCCTGATCTAGTTCATGATCACCAAAATGCACTTCACTCCCTAATTTGCAGTTGTCTTGTGTTTTGTGAATCCATGTTGTTTGTGAGCTTTCTAAAGGTTTAGACACATGCTATATGTTGTTTTGAGTATGTATGTGTGGTTCCTTTACTCCAAATTGGTCTGTTTTATAATCTCACTATCTCACTTGCAAGTGTCTTGGTTTTCATCTCATTTTCACATGACAGTTGGAACTTTAGCTCATAAGTAGTTTGTTTGAATGCATGAACATGTTGGATGTCATATTTGAATTGTGTTAGAGCTCTGTTTCTGATCATATCATGTCTGGTTTGGTCATTGGTTTGGTAAATGCATTTTTCATCCAAAATAGAAACTACTATCATGTTTTCATTTCAAAGCATCTTTTCAAAATTCTAGCTGGACCATCCATTTCCTTGTTTAAAAACACCCAAAATTGATCTAAGGTTTGTTTGATTTGGTTAAGAATTGGTTGAGTTTGATACCAAAACGCATTTGTGAAATTGCCTCGTTCTTGCTTCATTTTTGCCCAGCCATCCACAATACCACGCCATATATACTTATGGGGGGTGGCTATATCACCGGATGTATAGCCACCCCAGTGGTAAGCAACTTGTTCATATTCACGCCTTGCAAAGCCTAGACCTGGGTTCGATCCCTGAGGAGGATCAACCCTTTTGGCCTTTTTTTTTTCATTTTCCTTACACGCGCGTATTGGGCTGGGGGCGTGGGTTCAACTCCCACCCCTTGCATTTTCTTTTGATTTTCACTTATTGATTTTTGTTTTGCTCATTAAAACTCATGAACTTCAAATAATCACAACTCCCTCATTTTTCATCCTTTTTGGCTCATTCTTTTTGCATTGTGTTTCTTATAATGTCTATATTTATATGATATGGGAACATTACTTGTTGTCATAAATTGTGATACATTTTTCCCATATGAAAATTTGTTCCTTTATTGTGATTGGTGATCCTACTTGCAGTTGAATTCCTTTGAACATGCCTGAATTTCTTGTGAGATGTTTATTCCCCTTGTTAGTTAACATGCTAGGGTACCCCCATTTGGTTGTCACCATAATATTGTTTGCCCCTCCTCCTAAATTATGAGGTTTAAACTGATTTACCTATGTTCAGTTATCATCTATGCATATTGTTGTTACACTTGCTATTGCTTTAAACCTATGACATGCTTACTTTCAAATTGTGATTTGTTTATGTGGTAGTTACCATCATCATATTTTCAATATTTGTTAAGATATGTCCTCAATCCTTGTTAAGATATGCTCCAACCTTTGTTAAGATGATTAATTGTTGGTTGTAACCATTGGTATTATTTGAAGTATCTTCTTATTGTAATATGCATTGTTTACCTGACTTAATCTTGTTTCACCTTGCTCACTTGCTTATTGCTTTGTGAAGTACTTCTTCCCTAAGTGATGGAACTTTTTAGTTCTTATCCAAGTTGTCTCTCCCTCTCCTTCCAAAGGAAAGTCTCTCCCTTGACCCATGTGTCATTGGATAGCTCATTTATCCCTCCCTTGACTTTGTGAAGTCATCTTAATCCTAGCTTGGTTAAGTATAAAACATGTAAGCCTTAGAATTTGCTTTAAGTCTAGGAAACCTACCTATACTAGGAGTGTGCTTCAACTAGAACCCTAGGATAAAGTTTATAAACTCTATGTAAGAATCGTAGTAATGATCACTTACTTCCCTCTTGAGTGCTATAACATAGATCTAGAGAGTTTCCTTAAACTCTACACAAGCATGGATATGTTTGTCCCCCTTGGAACCTTGATCATAATCAAGTGTTCTTCAACCCTAGTGAGGTGAACTACAATTGCTCTGATTCTATCCTAGTTAGGATACGTAGGCAGAGGACGCGATGTCTTTGCGAGCAAGCTTAGAAACGATCTTTAGGTTTTAACCTATACCCTTTACCCAATCCCAATCCTTAGCAAACATTTACCGATTTAGCATGCAAATAAACAAAAGGTTCCTGTAGGGTACTACAAATGTTTAGGATGTGAAATACCTACCCTAGGCATAACCAACCCCCGATCCCCGAATCTCTTAGCGTTGTTGTTACATCGCGAAAAGGGTTTTTCTTTCTTTATACATTTCCTTTGGATAAATTAAAGTCCGGTTGTGAATTTAAGAATTAAAGATTCAAGTTAATTCAATAGCTTGGTATCACTATTCTCACCGCAACACCCCTCAATCACAGCAGTGACAAAAACAAATTATTAAAACGTAGAAGACACCCTTCAAGGACAATACTTGATCTTGCTTAAAAGCTTCAATCAAGAACAATGCACTCATGCTTAAAAGCTTAGAGTGGACAACTTACAACTTAAAGACTCAGTCCAATTCATACATCAAGGTGATGAGTGAATGGCTCACAATTAACAATAACACAAGAAGGTAGAAACCTTATTCCTCAAGTAACACACTCTTACAACCCTAAATTATCTCCTCTTTAAAATAGGATTGTAAAGTCTTTCTATAGTAACACTTTAACCGGACTTGGGCTTTAGCAAAAACTACTTCTGATTTGATAAAATCAAATCAGATAATTCTTCAAATCTTTTCATAATTAACATCATAGAAATAGAACCAAAACATATTTGATCAAATCAAATCAAATCACACTTCAAATCTTCTCAATATTTTTTGCATGAATATAGATCAAAAGATTCCACAATACTCCACAAATTAACTAGGAGAAGCTCTTTTGTTTAAAGAAAATCTCCACGTTGAATTGCACCAGCAGAAATCCTTATCATAAAAGCAAACAAGGTTGCACAAAAATGCAATAGATAAAACATAACATTCTCACTGAATGTTCTATTTACAAATGTCAGGACATCATACTTGACATCATGAAGTAAACCCTTCAACCTTAAGAATAACCACCTGTAGAATGTTAGGATCATATGTCAAGACATCCTATAGGACATCTTGTGATAACACCAAGTTTTACCAAAATTGCTGCCAATCATAGAACTAACATTTTGGTTGGTAGTTTATGTGTGATTCCAACTTTTGGTTCGTAACCTTTGCCTTTCATTCCAACTTTTGTTTGGTACACTCCCCGGTGAAGTCAACTTTTTGGTTGGTTTTCTTCTCCATCAGACCGCCTTCGGTTAGCGTTCGGGTGGTTCCAACTTTTGGTTGGTAGCCTTTGTTTATCCCAACTTTTGGTTGGTATTCTTGTTGTCTGTTCCCCAGGGAGTAGCCTTTATCCCAACTTTTGGTTGGTACCTTGGTTGTTATTCCAACTTGTGGTTGGTATGCTGGTTGTTAGTTTATCCCCTTGGGGTCGCCTTTGGCGGTGCTCCGGTGATTCCAACTTTTGGTTGGTAGCTGTTGTTCATCCCGCTCTTGGTTTGTTATCTTGGATGATGTTTATCACTCGCAGACTTGTCTGGTTAGGCTTCTCTTCTTCCCTAGTGGAGTCTTTTTTCTCCCCAGGTCGTAAGTCCATTGATTGTACTTCCTGTGTATCTTGATTTGATTTTGTCTCCAGAGGGTAGCCTTTGGTCGACATTCCCGTAATCCCAACTTTTGATTGGTATCCTCATTGAGTCGCATCCCAACTTTTGGTTGGTATCCGCTTTTTTACACCATGTAAGTTGCAAACTTCCGAGTTCTCTTGGTATTAAACCTTCGTGCACCTTGAATTTTTGAAATTCGTTGCTATCATCCTTTCAGGTTCAAGTCGATTAAATAGGGGCAGTTATAGCACCCCAAAATTTTTCTCATCGTTTTTTATCAGCTGGCTTATGTTTCTCTATATTTTACATTTCTGCGTATCATGGCATTGGCTCTTGTGACATGGGATCGAGGTTTTTCATGGCTCAGAGTTCCGTTTTATTGCAAGAGTTTAAACAGTGAGCGTTAGAGGCTTTGGCGTTTATTTTTCCCAGCAATCAAGTGGCCGATTTTATTTTATTCAGCATGTTATTTTCAGTACAGGAGATAGGTCACAGGATATCCTAGGCATTCTCACAATTATAATATCCAAGGGCAACTTTTAGAGGCTTAATAGCGCTCAGAACAGGTGAAAATAGGCGAACGTGCAAATTACCCTCCAAACGGCGCTATTTTTGAAAATTTGTGAGTGGTTAACTGATTAACCATTTTGCACTAGCAAATGGTTAATCGATTAACCAAAAGAAAATTTGCCAGTAACGCGAATTTTCAATGCTGCCACTTTTGGGGTCTATTTTGATCACTTGCGAATTTGATTTTACACCAGAAGAAGGATCTAGAATCACTCTAAGTTTTGATTAACTTTCAAAATCAATTCAAATTCCCTCCAATTTTCCATTCCTAATCCCATTTCAATTTTCATAATCTCACTCCAAACCATAATTCTGCTCCTAACCAAGATCCTATTTAAGTGAATTTGCTCTAAACCTCACCATAATTCACATTCACCTTGGTTTTTCTGATCTCTATACACATTGCTCTCAAATTCTCAACTTTTCTACACTTCAAAACCTCTATTAAAACTCTTTTTCACTTGAGTTATTTGATTCATTATTGGAAACATTGAATTCTAGAGCTAAACCTCCATCATTCATCTCCATCATCTTCAATTCATCACTTGATTTTCATTTGGATTTGGATTTGATCTTGGAAGCAAGTTTATAAGTGATTCTTTGATCAATTTTGACTTATTTTGTCTTTTTCTTCACTTCTATTGTAAGAAAGCTCTTGGATCTTGAAAATTTCTTGGGTTTCTAGCTTGGATCTATCAATTTGCAGTGAATCAACAATTACCAAAGCAAATCTCAGCTTTGAAGGTTGGTTAATTCTAGATCCAATTATGTTTTGAGCTTATTTGAATAATCACAATGTAGATCTTCAAGTTTTGATTGATTTTGTTGATTTTGATCTTTTTGACTTGTGATATCAATGATTGATTAAGTTTGATTGATGTTTGATCATTGATTTTTGGTGTTGAATTCGTGCATAATATGATTATATGGATGATTGCACATTGAATTAATTGTTGAAAGTGCTTTTGAATTGTTTTTTTTCTACTTCTGGTGCAGTGTTAATCGATTAACCAGTTGCAGTACAAAACTGGTTAATCGATTAACCAATGCAATTTCTGAAATTTTTTAGTGGTTAATCGATTAACTAGTTTTCACTAGCAAATGGTTAACCGATTAACACTGGACCAAAATGTGATTTTTGATTGTTTTCAAGCATGTTTTGATTTCTTTCCACCTCTACCTTCATGGATTGATATGATGCATTTGTGTGGACTGTTCTTCACCTGTTTCATCATGCTTGATTGTTTGATCTCGACTTTTTGACGCGCAACTTTTGGTTTTCGATTGAACATTTAACATGTTTATGTTGCTTGAATAATGTGATGATCATATCCTTTGCTTGCTTATATCATGTTGATTAATTGTTGATGATCATCTTGTTGGATATTGTGATGCATGTTTGCATTAGCTTCTAATTCCGTTTGTCACATGTTCGTTTGATTGCGTAATTGATTTGAAAAGCATGTTGTTCTTGATTGTTCTTGATGATGCAATTTTGTAGAACATTGGTGTTTGATTTTTGATGCATGTCCATCCTTGCATGATAATTGTTCATGATTGGTGTTTGCTCATACTTGATTGCATTGAAACATGCCTTCTGCCCAGCTTTCTACAACTGTTCTATTCTGAATTTGCATGTTGTGTTTCCTATTGCTTGCTTGCTGCCTACCTTTTACACCCACTTATGTGCTGAATTAGTAGCTGTTAAATGCTGTTGTGCTGCCTTACTAGATTTCATTGTTGTTTTGTGCATGAGGCGCTGTTGTGGCTGATATTTTTACCTTGTTTTCTTTCTTTTTGCCTTGCCTTTGCATGCTCCCTTAGGATTCCTATTTCAATTTAGTTTCTGATTAATTTTGGGATTAGGATAGACATTAGGAGTGCAATACAAGCATGATAACAAGTAGGCTAGTCCTTTTTAACCTTAACCTTAAGTCCATCTTTTGCAGTCTAACATTAGGATAGAATTCTCGCTTGCATCCCGACCTTAGGGCCACTTTATATGACAACGTTAGGACCGAGTTTCCCTTAGACCTTCCGCGCGTCTTTCTCTCTTCTCATCTCAAAAAAATGCCAATACACTGAATAAAGATGATTAACATTGTGCACCATGAGCCTTAAGCTTAAGGGAAATAATGAGTGAGGGGTTTCTCCTCACATGTCTAGAGTGCTTAGTGTACGCCCCGTGGGAGATATGTGAAGCATTCGTTCCTATATCATAGTCTTTAGTGCAACGTGAATCACAAAGCAAACTAATTCACTTCACTAAAATGCACAAACAAAAGTCAAACCTTTTCATCCTTCGGGATTTGTGTTTCAACCTCATTTTTAGAAAGAATACGTTACTTTTCTAATCTATCACAAACAAGCATCGACCCTAACTGCTGGAATGGGAACTTAACGTTGCTAGTAAAAAAAACATAACCCACTTGTGGTTTCATAGTTACCCGAACCATGTTTGCTCTGATTTCTCATACCAGATAAGGATACGTAGGCACTAGATGGTGATGTCTTGGCGAGCAACCTTTCCTCCATCACCCGTAGTTTTCTGAACTACGTTAACTTTGACTTTCCTATTGCACGAGGGAATATGTAGATATAGGGCGGCGATGCCCTATCGAGTCTCTTTCTTCTTTCTTCGTTCTCGTTTCTATTTAGCAGTAGCTTATAGATGACACACCCTTTGATTAGATAATAAGCATGGATCCCATTGAGTAGAACGGACGTGAGGGGTGCTTATACCTTCCCCTTGCGTAACTGACTCCAAAACCCAAGATTTGGTTGCGATGACCATGTCTTTTCCCATTCTTCAGGTTTTCTTCGATCGTTTCTTTTCCCTTCTTTGGGATAAATAATGGTCGGTGGAAACTCTTATGTTTTTCTGCCGGGTGTTTTTCGCAGTTGCGACACAAGGCTACTAACCAAAAGTTAGAATCACCAGAATGCCGACCTAAGGCGAACTCTACAGGGAAAGATACCAACCCCAACAGTTGAACCCACAAAGGAAGACTACCAATCAAAAGTTGGGATCTTCAATATCGACACGAAGATTACTAACCAAAATTTGGAATCGTCAACAAGAAAACAAAAACTTCCAACCAAAAGTTGGAATCGTCAACAGAAGAGGTACTAACCAAAAGTTAGAATAACCCAAAGGACTACCACCCAAAAGTTGGGATAACATCCATAAAAGATACCAACCAAAAGTTGGGATAGAAGACTACTAACCAAAAGTTAGGATTGCAGGAACGCCGAACGAAGGTGCACTCACCACAACAAAGACTACCAACCAAAAGTTGGGATAACAACTCCGTATAGGAAACAATACGAACCAAGATTTGGAACAACAAAGGAATACCGGTATTCCTTTGTCCAAGAAAAACAGGACCACCAACCAAAAGTTGGGATAACATCCAAAAGAAAACAAACCCAAAAGTTGGGACTAAGCTGAGGATTACCAACCAAAAGTTGGAATAAAACACCCGGGATAGACAGGAGCTAGAGTCAACCGACTTATAACCTGAAAAGAATACTCCGACGGGGAAGGAGAGCTTTAGACAAACGACTCTTCCGGGGAGAATCAAGTGAAATGAACACATATGTCAATGATTTCTGTTGAGGATAAAGTAGCACAAAATCTCTTTAATTATGCCATTATCTGTTGGAGAAGCGACTAGCAACAAAGATACCAAACCTAGCTTATGCTTCTGATGTATATTTTTAAATATGGTGTAATGCTCCATACGAAATGGAAATGCCACGCATCTGGGAGGATTCTATCTAAAATGAAAATGCAAAAGGAACACCACCTAGTAAGGTGCTGAGAAGATCCGAAAACCAACTCTATTGAAGAATACGCCTTGAACGACCTTCCTGAATAAAAGTCTGTTGCACCCCAAAATTTCCTCAACCTTTTCTTAACTTGGTTTATGTTTCATTTCATTTCATTTTGTTTTAGCATTTGCATTGCATAACATATTTCATTTTACAGGGGATCAAGAGGTTGTGCATAGCAAGAGAGGTCTTCTCAGAGCATTGATCCTAAGCAAGGGTTGTTACTCAAGCTTGAATGGTCATCAGGACATCTTGAAGTGGTCAAAGTCTTGTGAAAGGATAGATGGATGTGTGTGGGTCAGCTCCTAACTTGGAGGCCAATTAAAGAGCATCAGAAGATTGTGAATGCATGATTATGGGTATGAGATGTTGAGAGAGCTCATTTAGTGCTTTGAGAGCCATTTGGAGCTTATTCAAGTTGTTGTGTGAAGTGGAACAAGCCCTAGGCAAGAGTATGGCATCTAGGGTTTTCATCTAGTAAATCCTCAGTTAACTGTGAGATTAAAGGAGGTTACAACTCAATTCCAAGTCTCTATGGTCATGGGATGTTGTGTTGAGATGTATAATATATCATTTCAAGATCAATTCATCAAGGATCAAGAATGTGAGAGGTTACTAAATTAGGGTTCTCAGGGTAAAATCCCCTATTTAGTGCCTAACTTCAAGACCACCTACCTCAATATAGAAGTCTCATATCAACTTTTAGCCAACATGGAACTTGTAGATCATGTTATTAGCTTTCTTTTGAGTACTAGAAGTCCTTGATTGGATTTATAGAACTCAAGTTATGATCCAGACAAGTTACAGGTCATCAGATGAATGTGATTTTGGTCAACAAAAGTCAACCAAATTCCAAGCCATTTTCGACCAAGAAAGATATTTCTCCTTAACTTTTTTCCAACATGAAAGTTTTAGGGCATGGTCTTAGCTTTCCAAAGAGTACTAGAAGTCTTTCATCTGATTTGTAGAACTCAAGTTATGAGGGGTACAAGTCAAGGGTATTTTGGGAAAGTAAGATTATAGGTCATAAAATTATAGGTCCATTTCACCAACTTGCACACTCCAAACGGAAATATTTTCAACATAAATATTGCTCCAAATAGGGCTATTTGCATTACCAAATCATCTCTTGTCATGGTGGGAGCTTGGATTAAAGATTTGGGATTTGAATTTTTCATAAAGAAGGCTTAAAATGAGAAAATGGGAATTAAATGATTTGAAACTTTCTCAAGGCAAATTTATACTTTTTTTGAGTGCAAATGATGTTTCAAAGACAATGCAAATTTCATATTTGCAATTTGAGGTCTTTAGATTGGTCATTTTCATGGTTTCTTCATCTTGAAGTAACAAATTGGAAATCTATCATGGAATCAAAACAAGGTTAAATTCTTGGCCCTTTGATCAATTCAGGCCATGTGCATTTGATTTGGACCAAAATTAAGGCATGTGCAGTGCATAATTCGTGAGAAATGGCAAGCAAAAAGTGAAGGAAAATTGAATTTTCATTTTCACAAATTGGCCACATTTGGGCCTCAATTAGTTGCTAAACCCATCATATATAACCATTAGGTCATTTCTGGATGCAGAGGAGATCATTCATGCAAAAGGAGCAAGAGCAAAGTGTGAAAAAGCGAGAGCAACTTGAAATTCATTTTTGGAGCTACACACCATTGCAAGAAAAATTGAGCATTCAAACATCTTTAATGAAGTTCATGGATTGATTCTGGGCGTTTTTCTTTAAGTTTCAGCAACATTTCAAGGCCCGGTGGAGGCTCTCCACTAGGTAAACTACTTTTCAACTTTTCTGTCAATTCATAATGCCATTTCTTGCCATTTTTGTGTATTTGTGAACTATGAACATGGTAGATCGTTTCTGGTATCATTTGGTTGCTGTTTATGATGGTTGATGTTATGAGCTCCAAACTTTTTTGACTTAGTTTAATCTATTCTTGAGGTTTTATGCTTGTTTGTTGCTTGATTCGTGATCTACATAACATGTAGATAATTTCTGGGTAAGTTCGGTTGAGGTTTATGAACTTTGATATTTTGAGCATTAAGCTTGTTGTTCGCGATTTGGTTTTATCTTGAGGTTTTATGCTAAACCAATGATGGATTTGGATTCCCCTTGATCTGTAGTTGAATTTACATACAAATTTTGTTGGATTTGGTTCAGTATAGCTCTTTGTGTTGTTTTGATCACTATTCACGGCGGCCGGAGACTTGGGGAAGATGACCGGACTTTTGTTTCGGCCGACACTGGTTTGTTACCACATTTAGTTGACTTCTCAATGGAGAAGACAACTTTCCAACCGTGCGATTTGCTTGCTTCCATTGTGGTTCGTGAGATTAAGAAACACGATGGGCATTGTTTGACCGTGTTCCATAGAATCAGTTTTAAAAATTCATTAATGTGTTGGCACACTTGGATCCACATGATCTTTATACTTTTGATCAAACGCTTCCCAGCGCACTCCTACCGTGCGCGCTCTGTTGACCAACACACACAATGCTTGTTTGGTTTTTTTCTGAGTTTTTGTGCGCTGGGCTGGGCCTATTATTGGCACCTCCCCTTTTGAGCCCACTTGTTTTCTGAACTGAATTTATTTGCTTTCCACACCACACTTTTATTCTTTTCTTTTTATTTTCTTTTATTTTTCTGTTTTGTTCTTGTTTCAATTTAATTCATTTAAAAATAATCTCCAATTAATAAAATTCACCAAAAATATGTTTTAGTCTCTTTGACTTGTCTTTTATTTTATAGTATTTTTATTTTATTTTTTTAGTTTATTTTTCATTTAAAAATGAATTAATTAATTGGAGAGGTTTTATTAGAATTAAATTGTGACATTGTGGTTTCTTTTAATTGTTTCTTCCTTTTCCCTTTGGTCCAATGAATTAAAATTGTTCCTCATACTCTTGATGAGTTGAACAATTTTTTAGGACCATTTTGCCCCTGGTTGGGTGACTTTAGGGTTGACTTTTGATGCTTTCCTTTTGACCCTCGATTTTCCCATTTCAAAGTGGTACATCTTGAATTCAATTTTCTTTTGATGGTGCTTTGAGGGGATATGGACCTTGTGCTTTTGGTTTTTGTTTGCCAACTTGTTTGGCTATCTTGTGCATTTTATTTGGTATTTGTTGAGCCTTTTTCCTAATTTTGAGATGACTTGCAAGTCAAGTCATCTCCAAGGGAGGTTCCCACACACATCTTGACCTAGTTTGACTTTGATATGACATTTTTTGATCCCTTGAGCTTTCAATGGCTTGTAACTCATGTTTCTAACATGTTAAGGATGATTTTGGTTTAACTTTAGGTCATGACACTTCTTTTTGCTTGCTCATTTGTGTTCATCTTTTGAGTCCTTTGATTAGGGTTTCTATGTGGAGCTTTCTTGCTTTTCCTTTGTGCATATGCTTGCTTTCTCTTGTGTTATGTTTGCTTTTGCATTTGTGCACTCTCTCCTCATCCTCCATTCTGTCCCATAACTTTGGAATGTTATTTAAGGTAGCTTGGTCCCTCCTTAGGAGGAACTTGAAGCTTACCTAAAGTAATGAATCCATGAGGACTTTTTCTCATTTGTTTTTGTTATTTGTTTGTTTGCTTTTTATGCATCTTTCTCTCTTTTTCTCTTTGCATCTTCATATGCATGCTTGGTTGAGATGAGCTTGTGGTGGCTACTACCCCACACATGTTTTCCTCCCACTTTCATTCTATGTGTTCTACTTGTGCATTTGTGTTTGCATCCTTCATTTGCATTGTTTCCTTTATTGTTTCTTCTTCTTCTTTTGTCTTCCTTCCCTTAGGATTTCTAACCTCTCTTATTCAAGAGAGGTTATGATAGACATTAGGGTTCTAAGCATGTATGATAACATTAGGTAGAGAATTCCCTTTTGTAATCTCAACTTTAGGTGCACTTTGCATGACAACTTCTAGGGTTTGGTCTAGTCCCCCTTTAGTTTGTCCCTTTTTCTTCTCATCTTCAAACAACTTCAATCCATCTAATAAAGATAATGAATGTTGTGCCATGAGCCTTATACTTGGGAAATGGTGATTGAGTGGTTACCTCTTAATTACCTAGAGTGTTTAGTATATGTCCTTAGGACGATGTGCGACGCATTCGATCCTAGGTTTTAGACTTTGTTACAACATACATTATGAACGCTCTAATTCAAAACACTTCTTTAAAAAACACAAAAACAATTCAAACCTTTTTATCCTTCGGGATCTTAATCAGGAAAACCTTTTCATAAGCAAGAGTGTTGTTAACTTTCAGTCCTATCGCAAACGGTAACGCCTAAGTCTCCAATGGTCGAGCTGCATACACCAAACTGCTAGAACTGTTTGTTAACCCTACTCGGGTAAAAATTTTGAACAGCCTGTGTTCTCGTAAGCCCGAACTACGTTTGCTATGATCTTTCATACCAGATGAAAGTACGTAGGCATAAGACGCAATGTCTTAGCGAGCAACCTTCCCCCCTTCTTTAGCCGTAGTTGGTCGAACTACGTTGACTCTGACTTTCCCATTGCACGAGGGAGTACGTAGGCACAAGGCGGCGATGCTCTGCCAAGTCATTTCCTTTTTTCTTTTCCTTTTTCCCATAAGCCATTACCGTAGATAGTTTACGCACCCTTTTAGATAGACAACACATGCGTGGATCCCGTCGAGTACGACGAACGTGAGGGGTGCTCATATCTTCCCCTTGCATAACTGACTCCCGAACCTAGGACTTGGTTGCGATGACCTCGTATTTTCCCGTTTTCATCATGTTTTTTCCGATCGTTTCCTTTCCCTATCTTTGGGATAAATAACGATAGGTGGCGACTCTGTTAGTCATTGTCGGCCTCTTTTTTCGCAGTAGCGACAACTGGCGACTATGCTAGGGACAGGAATATCCCCTATGCGAGTCAATCCTAGCGCTTGTGTGTGTGTGTATATATGTGCTTTATCTTTATTTACTTCCGCATTTTACTTTCCGCATTGTATCATACTTGTTGTGCTGTGGGGAGGGAAGTTCCATTGAGTGATAAGCCAGACCTGGGCTTGAGTACAAACCTAGTATTAGTAGTGGAGACTAGTGGGTGGACCTGTTTGCTTAGCAGACACAGTTCCCCATGAAATTCATGCTCGGACGAGATTCTCTTTGACGATTTTCTTTTCGATCCTTAGGATCCGACTGGAATTTGGATTTGAGGGTTGTCGATTATGGGGACCGATCATTTGGGATTCAGCTAAGTGAGGCCTCTTTGAGGGATGATGATACCAAACCAGAAATGGTGAACGTGTCATCATTTCCCGAAAGTCTGTGACGCTGATGAACGCATAGGATGCCGAACCTTGTCAGTGGATAGGTCCATACCTGTGAGTGGGTGGGTTATGCAGGAAACTTAGACCTCCAGACTACCCAGTTCTTGACAGTGTGAACCTGTGTTCCTGGTATAAAGGGGTTCTTATGTCAGTGATTTTTCAATACTGCAGTGAAGCGCTGGTTCTTCTCAAGCTACAGCACAACAAGCTTGACCCTCTGTTGCATTTGCATTTGCATTTGCATCTTCATTTGCATCTCTTCATTAACATGTATTTATGTTGCAGGTGCATATTTCCCTCCTGGTTCTAGTGGTTATGTTCTTCGTTCTTGACATGGAGCCCTTAAAAAGGATGGTTGCTTATAGGTTTCCTACCCCGGATGTCAGTTCTTTGAGGAGTCTGATTGCTATAGCTGAAGGGAATGTGATGGAACTGTTTAGACAAGATTATGGGAGATTGGCCAGATGTGTCTACAAGCCCACATCCTTTGAGATCAGTGGTATCTACACTCTCTTGCAGTTCTACGACGCCCAGTTGAGATGCTTTGTCTTTCTGAATTTTGTTTTGGCGCCTACTTTGGAAGAGTATTCTGATATGTTGGGGGTACCTATCCGTGATCAGATGCCTTTTGTCCACATAGATGCGGAGCCTGATCTGGCTGTGCTCGCTGCTATATTACATTTGGACGCTGCAGAGTTAAAGGGAAAGTTAGTTGAGAAGAAAGGAACTTATGGTTTTATGTTACCGTTTCTTGTTGAGAAGGCTCTGAAGTTCGCTAAGAACGGTTGTTGGATTGTGTTTAGTGATATTCTGGCACTTTGCATTTATGGTATTGTTTTGTTTCCGAACCTGCCTGATTTTGTAGACATGGATGCTTTTTACTTGCTGGCCTCAGGGAACCCGGTCCCTAGACTCTTAGGAGACGTTTATCATTCTGTGCACCATAATAATGAAAACCGAAAGGGGAAGAACGTCTCATGTTGTGTTCCTTTGCTTTATAGATGGTTGATGAGTCACATGCCTAAGACTGATCAGTTTGTGGACCCTGTTGCTACCTCAGAGTGGTCTGAGAGGATGATGGGCTTGACTGCTAAGGATATTATTTGGTTTGATAGAGACATGCTTGGCATAGACATTATTTATAGTTGTGTCGATGTCCCCCTGGTCGGAAGGAAAGGGTGCGTCAACTATAACCCTTCTTTGTTGGTACGATAGTTCGGATATGCTCTTAGGGACGCTCCAAAAGAGGAAGAGATACAGGAATCTCTGTATCTCACGGGTTTGTTAGAGGGTGATGATTTGATCAAGCTTGAACGTTCTTGGCGAAGCATCCATAGGAGAGGCAAGACACTATTAGGGAAGAGCAACAGTCAGGCCTATGACCACTACGTGGCTTGGATTCATGAGAGGGCCGCGAAGTTCTTGATGCCATATCCTTCAGTGGAGCCGGCTTGCCTTCCCGTGATTGAGGAGCCTACTATAGTGGACATCCAAAGGTATAATCAGGTATGTCATGAAAAGGAAGAGTTGTAGAAGATAGACGAAGAGTTGGAGAATGAGATTGCTTAACTCAGAAGTGAGAGGAACGAAGCAAAGTATTCTTGGAAAAAGCAAACTGAGTTGGTGAACAAGTTGGGAACAAACTTGACTCAGGAGATGAGTGATAGAGAGCGGTTAGGTTTAGACATAAATGCTGTTAGTAGTGTGCTTGCTAATAAAAAGCAAGAGCTGAATAGAGCCTATTTGCGGATTTCCAAGTTTGAGGCTCAATGGAACGCTGCCATGTCCAACAGTAAGCAGCGTGAAGACCAGTTGAAGGCTGTTGCGGTGAGAATCGTGATATCAAGCTATTGAATTAACTTGAACCTTTAATTCTTTGAATTCACAACCGGACTTTAATTTATCCAAAGGAAAAGGTCTAAAGAGAGAAAGAACCTTTTGCGCGATGTAACAACAATGCTAAATGATTCGGGGATCGAGGGTTGTTATTCATAGGGTAGGTATTTCACATCCTAAACATCTGTAGTACTCTACACGAACCTTTTGTTTGTTGTATGCTAAGTTTTCTAAATGTTCTCTATGGATTGAGATAGGTATAGATTAAGACCTAAAGATATATACTAAGTTAGCTCGCAAAGATATCGCATCTTCTGCCTACGTATCCTAACTAGGATAGAATCAGAGCAATCGTAGTTCACCTCACTAGGTTTGAAGAACACTTCATTATGATCAAGGTTCATAGGGGAACAAGCATTACAATGCTTGTGTAGAGTTTAAGGAAACTCTCTAGATCTGAGTTGAACACTCAAAAAGGGGGGAGTAAGTAATCATGATAATGATTCTTACATAGAGTTAACAAACTCTATCCTAAGTTCTAATTGAAAGAGCACTCCTAACAAGGGGTGGCTTTGTAGACTTAAGCAAAGTCTAAAGGACAGGTTCCAACTTATCTAAGTGAGTAGATGATTTGACAGAGTCGAGGGAGAGTGATGAGTTGTCTATGACCCAAGGGTCAACAGAAAGACTTTCCTTTGGAAGGATAGAAGGGGAGGCAACTTGGATGAGAACTAAAGAGTTCCATCACTTGGGGAAAACTAAACTTAAAAGAGCAATAAGTATTAAACAGGATGAATACGAGAAACATGATTACAACCAAGCATATACAAGCATGTTACAACAAGCAAGTACGTCAAGATAGGAGGAAAATAGATAAATTCATGGTGACAACCAAAAGAGGACAAAGCCTTAACATGTTAACAAACACAAAGGAATCAATCACAAACAAATCTTACAAGATAAATCAAGCATGGTTTAAAAGAATTTACAACAAGGAGCAAGGTAACAACCCTCAAAGATAAGCAATTTTCAAGTAGGCAAAAGTCATTGTGAACATGAACAACTTGGAATCTTTTTTCATCACATGAAACTAGACAATATTTTGAGTATTTTGCCAAAAGAATGGATTGAAAATAGTAAAATATGAGGAAGTTATGAATTTTTTGATTTTGTGAAGGCAATAGAAATAAATGAGCAAATAAAAAGAAAGAAATGGCCATGGGAGGAGTTGAACTCACACCCTCATGCCCACCAACACAAAGCCTTACCACTCATCCACTAAACGCGCGCGTTAAACAATTGGCAAATGAGAAGAAAATGATAAAACAAAGAAAATCATAAAAACGCCAAAAAGGGTCATCAATGAGGATCGAACCCAGGCATATGGCATGATAGGAGACTTAAGGCGCATGACACAACCACTGGGGTGGCGGTACATCCATGTATTTTGCCACCCCTAAAATTTAAATACTTAACTCAACACAAAAACTTGGGCAAGGCAAGAACTCATGAGAAACAAGAAAAACAAAGAATACGACAACATCACAACTTCAACAAAACTCAACCAAATGCAACAAAATTTTAGCCTATCCTGAGTGAAATTTCATGAGGAATTCAGTGGTGATCTCAGTTTTTCAAGAACATGCATATTTTTTGAAATTCGAATGAACATGCAATTTGAAGCTTTTGAAATGCATTATGGATATCACAGCTCAAAACAATTGGATTTAATGACAGGTAAGGGCTAAAGCAACTATCAAATATGTGATCTAAACCTTCTAAGTGCCAAGGCCAAGCAGAAATACTTTAAACAAGGAACTGGTATATGATTGGTAGTGTAAAGCTTTGAAAATGCAAGTTGAAAGGCACAACTTCGAACAACAAGAAATATGAACATGTGAGGGTATGCACAACTCATTAACATATAATCCAATGATTTTTGATGCAAAACTCAAACCAAATCAAGTCCAATCAAAAAATGACATGTCAATTGCATAGAATGCCTTGAAAATGCATGATGATGGCCATAGTTCAACATAAGAGGAAACATGCTCAAATGAAAGTGTGAACATCTTATACACATGTTATCTAATGATTCTAAGTGCACAAATCAAACATAAATAGTTTCAAACCAAAAGTGGCATGTAAGTTGCAAGAAATGCCTTGAAAATGCAAAATGTAGGCTTCAGCTCATGACAGAAAGAATTGATGATGTGTGATGATATGCACAAGTCACAAATGCTATGCTCATGGGATTAGGATGCAAAGAATCATATAGAGATGCCTCAAACAAAAATCTGGTGTGGGACTGTTAGTGATTTTAAAAACAAGCTTGTGCTGTTGGCAATTTGAAATTAATTACTGATGCAGCCTATGCCTTTGTCATACCAAATGCAATTATGCACATACAATCAAAGCTTCAACAAGATGCCAGAACTTTAATACAATTGATGGCATGTTAATTTGGAACAGGAAACAGAACTGACAGCTTTAGCAAAAGAAAGTGCTCATGGCTAGCAAATAACAAGTTGGTCCAATATTTCTAATGCACATCAGTTGTAAAAATTAACAAATCATCATGGCAGTTAGGTTTAATGACAGAAATATCCATGATACAAAGATGCAAATACTCATAATGATCCAAAGATGTTTGTCTAGCAAGTTCAACATAGAATGGCATACATTTCTCATGGTATATGCAACTTCTTCAAAGGTACAACAACAAGGCAACAGGTTTGAGAAGGCATACACATACATCTGTCATGGAAAAACTGTCCTATACTAGACTCAAGCAGCCACAGGTCAAATATCAAGAATCATGTTAGGCACAAACACAACTAACATCAAAATGTCCATGAAAACAAACTTGACACTTCAACCAAACATGCATAACAGCTGTGAGCCAAGAAACTCCTAGAATTCAAACATGACTTAGGTGCACAAATACATCATGAAAAGGTTAACAAACAACTTAGATATGATAGGATCAAAACAAGCTCAAAACTGGCAGATTTGCTCATAAATTACATTTTGCATTTAAACCCAATACACAATAAGTACATCAATCATGTTTATGACAGAAATGAAAGGATAGTAACCACTAACCTTTTGTAAACCTTCACACAAGCTTGTTGTAGTATGGAATACCTTGAAAATACTTCAGCTGCTGTCCAACCAGAATTTTGATGAAAACTGCTTTCTTGCACTTGAAGGAAATAAGAAGAACTTGTGAAAAATCTCAAAATAAATGAGGATGAGGTTGCTTTATGTTATGGGCAATTGAGGCATCATATTTTGAAGGTGTATGGATGGTTAGAATGAGGAAAACAGCTCTGGTTAGAGGTTTGGCAGATTTTGAGCATAAGGTCAAACTTGCTTGGTTTGAGAGTTAACTTTTGGGAGAATGGTGTTTTTGAGTGGTTTAAGAGTATGGACACCTTCTACATAATGTTTATGGATTGTGCAGATGGTTTTTGGTGGTTTGGAATGTGTGGAAATGAGTTTGGAATGCCAACTGCCCAAGACAGATTTTTGAAGAAACTTGAGATTTGAAAATGAGGTAAGTGAGAAAGGAAGGAGAGCTGTAGTTTTCTCTTGGTTCTAAGAGTTCTCTGGTGTGAAAATGACATAGGGGGAGCCTCTATTTATAGGAAAATGAAGGATGAGGACAGATTTGTAATCTTGGCATTTTTGGAGGGATTTTAAAAAGGTAACCCTTGGCTTGAGGTTTGGTACAGCTGCATACATCACTCTCTTGGCTCAATGTGAGGAGAAAATCAAGTGGAATGAGATACATGAGATGATTGAATAGGGCATAGAGTGCAGATGTCAAAAAGTTTCTCTTTCATCTCTTGAATTCTTAGATTATTTTAATGCCACTTGTTTGCAACTTGCTTGCAACTTGCTATTCCTTCAAATCTTTCATTTCTTCTGCATTTTCCTTCACTATACTCTCTAGGTATCAGATACAAACATGATCCAAGGATTGAGAATAGCTCAAGTGGTCAAAGGATGAGTTTGTGAAAAATTGTCATTGTGGGACTCAAGTGTTAAAACACCATCTTGCTAAATTTATAACTCTCAGCTCATAAGGGCTATGGAGTAGTTCTAATACATTTTAGAAGGCCCTCATATAGCTATACAACTTTCATGTTTTCATGAGTTTCATATTCCCAAAGGAACTTGGCTTAAGAACCTCTCAAAGTTGTTGAGAAACAAGCCTAAAAGTGAAATTTTTACCAGTTACCACTTTGGGACTTTTGTAGAACTGGTCAAGAGCTTTCCAATGAGCTTTGGACCAACTCAATTGGATGCGTGGTTAAGGAGTTATGGTCTTGCCCCTTTCAAAACCCTAATTCCCGACTTTTACGATTACTCCTGAACCTATGATCCAATGGTCATGAAATTTTATGGGTAGGTGCAATATGTCATTAGGAACATTTTTTATTCACATCTTGAGATGAAAACAAACATCTTCCAAAGGTACGAAACCTGAACTTGGGATGAAAACAAACATCTTCCAAAGGTACACAACCTGAACTTGGAATAAAAACATACATCTTCCAAAGGTACACAACCTGAACTTGGAATGAAAACAAACATCTTCCAGAGGTATGAAACCTTAACTTGGAATGAAAACATACATCTTCCAAAGGTACACAACCTGAACTTGGAATGAAAACAAACATATTCCAAAGGTACGAAACCTGAACATGGAATAAAAACATACATCTTCCAAAGGTACACAACCTGAACTTGGAATGAAAACAAACATCTTCCAAAGGTACGAAACCTGAACTTGGAATGAAAACAAACATCTTCCAAAGGTACGAAACCTGAACTTGGAATAAAAACATACATCTTCCAAAGGTACACAACCTACACTTGGAATGAAAACAAACATCTTCCAAAGGTACGAAACCTGAACTTGGAATGAAAACATACATCTTCCAAAGGTACACAACCTGAACTTGGAATGAAAACAAACATCTTCCAAAGATACGAAACCTGAACTTGGAATGAAAACATACATCTTCCAAAGGTACACAACCTGAACTTGGAATGAAACTATCGTGACTTAGTTTGGAATAATACACAACCAAATTGTCAATGTCTGTCATCCATGGATTTTCTCAATGCCAATTACCAATGGGTCTTACTTGAAATATGATTGGTCACCACCAAATTAACTATACCAGTATCCACTGGATTTTCAACCAATGCTGGTCACAACCATGCCTCAACGTCCCTAAGATAAGCTTCTCATGGGAGGTGGCCACTTATTGTTGAAGTGTTTTTCTTGATAGATAGTGCAAAATAAATGCACGTCCAGGTAGGTTCGGCGACTGACAGGGACCGAAGTTCAATCTAGAACCAAGCTAGAAAGAAACTGTCAAACAAGACTCCAACCATTGAGAAGTGAACTCTAATGGAGACACATCTTTTCCAATCATGGAACAAAGATAACTGAAGCAACCATCATCCATGATGATTAAACTCTATGGGGAATTGAGAAAGGATGGACATTTTATGCTTAAGGGCTGACAACTCTATTGGAGAGAGACAATAAACCCAGACATTTGGTGAAAAAAACACCAAAGTGAAACAGGAACAGGTAATAACCAGAGATAGCAAAAACGTACGGATGTTATGCTTTATGTCATGCTTATGTTTATGTTTATGCTGACAAAACAGACGAAATAAAACAGGAGATGAAATAAACATCTCGACACGGCTACCCAGCCAACTTCACCAGATGGACCAACACCGGGGAGAATTATGTAGAATCAAACAGCTCTACTTCAAGGTGACCACCTTCTTTGGGGAAAATAGTGCTCCACTCAGGATATAACGTCATGCCTCACCTGAGGGTCTGGCATAATGAGTCCGGTTTCTTTGTTGGAGAATGAAAATCCAAGGGAAAATTGCCAATATCAATTGAAGTAACAACGTATTGGGGAACTGACAGAAGACGCCACACGAACCAAATAACTTTGTACTCTATCTTGCATAATGATCACTACAATGAGTAACGACCCTTGTAACCAATGATATCTCAATTTCTCTTCCCCAGAATACACGGTCTGCAAGAAGGAATCATCAAGAGGATTTTACAGAAGAATTGACATATAAGATGCCTCAATATCTTCAAACTCTTTGGAGAGACTCACAAATCTCGATGTAACTGCCCCAGTTCAACGGTCTTTGAGAGATTAATCTAATCTCGACTTGATCAGTTTCGATTAGCTGAACATTGTGACAAATGATTAACCAATCCTTCAAATTAGTTGCCCCAGGCTGAGCTTCCTTTATCAAATCCAATTTCCTAGCTGGCAGCGTTTTTTGGGATTCCTTTTGACATTGGATCGTTTAGCAAACAATATTGTTCATTAAAAATTGGCAATTTTCAATGTAAAATTCATGCAATCTTTTGAAAACAATTTTGATGAAACACACACGGCGGAGTGATCAAGTGATCAAAATGAAAGCGATCCAACCATCTTGCAGATGATGGATAAAGTGATGAACACACAAAACATCAAAGATTATTAGGAGTCAGGTTATCCAACCTTGTTGTAGTATGCTTTCAAAACAACCTTACCTCAATTAGGTCTTTTAAGGGTTGTAACGTGGTCTGGTTCACGGTTCATGAAACAAAGGATAAAGGCTCAAAGTTATTTGTCCCACCCATTCTTCATGATGAACTTCAATCCTACACTCAGTTAACTCAAACTATACATTCATGTTCTCATAGGCTTTAAGAATTGAACTGATGATAGTTGGTGATGGCTTACAAACCTAGGGTAGTCACGACTCCCTTACAGTTTTTTGATAGCTTTTTGCTATTTGAGGATTTTTTGAAAGTGAAAGCTTTAAGGGTTTCCTCTTTTATTATCCCTAACTTTTTCCTGAACTGTTTCTTTTGGATATACAGTCAGCGAGGTGCCCCATTTTTGCCTAAGTCTCCTTCATAGGTTTTGACTTAGCGGACTTTCCAATTTTTCTTTTTTCTTCTTCTTCTTTTTTTTAGAAAGGAGGTGACTACCCAGTTTAATGGCTACGGCGGACCATCATCATCTTTTGAACTTCGACACTTGCTTTTTGTGCGCGAAGGAAAATCTGAATGCATTACTTTTAAAGTGTCTTGTATGCATATATCTCCGAGTTAACTGAGAACTACCCGCCCCAGGTTTGAGATTAAGGTTTCTGTTTTTGTAAAGAAAGAAAACTCCTACTTTTAGGCTCGAAGGGGTTAACGAGGGATTATCTTCCTTATTTCTCCAGTGTTTAGGGATTGAAACAATGCCTTACATCATCGGCAAAGTTAAATTGAAAGCATATCAACAACACTTATGGATATAGTTCTCATCATCCTCCCCAATCTTTGCTTTAAACAACAGTTTAGTAAAGAAGTTTTTGCATTTTTTGTATTCATAACAACGAAAGGAAAAAGAAAGAGTGAAACGAATGGACTTAATCAAAAGATGCACAAACATTTCATTAATATTGCCAATTCAAAATGAGCAACAGCTTACAAGCAATTCAAATTAAATAACAAGGAAAATACAACTGAAAATACTGAAACAATCAAAATACAGCCAGCTTAGGAGAATTGACTTAACAACTTCAGTTTTCAGGCCCAAACAAGGGAACACCTCCATCCTGATTACTTGCTCCTTGTGGTATAGTACCTTGAGAAGCCTCGTAGGTCCTTTGTCTTTTGCTTCAAGAGCTGAGACACTGGTACTTGGTTTACCTTCTTGAGGTTTTAACAGCTCCAACAAGTTTTACACCTTCAACCCAAAACCTTTGCACTCTTCCACCAGATGCCCCATTGTACCAGTATGGTACTTGCATTCAATTTCTGGGTGATCTTCTTCAAGGATCAGATCTTTATCATAGACCAGCTCTTGCATAACATATCCTAATGCTAAACAAGTGTCTAATTCATGTCCTTCAGCCCCTTTGTGAAACTCACAAGTCAAGTTTGCATTACGCCATGGTCCTGGCACAAGGTTAAGAGCTCGTGGAGTCACCAACGAGTTTTGAATTAGTAGCGGATAAAGCTTACTTAGTGGCACAGGAACTGACTTGTAGCATGCCCTGTTCCTTTTGATAGGATTCTTCTTATTCATGTTCTTGCTTCGAGAACCTTGAGGGGAGACAGCCAATGAATGTTGGGATGCCCTTTTGGTAACCACCTGACAAGGATGATGTTTTGGCGCAGGCCCAAATGCTGGTTGACAATGGTCTGACCGTTGGAACTGAGGAGGTCCTTGAGCTGAAAGAGTCACCGGAAGCGACGGACTGACAACCTCTCTAGGCGCAATAGGGGGAGAATACCCTTCATTCCTCATCAAATTCTGCAAAGTCTCCAAAACCCAATTCATCTGACCTTTGAGGATCCTGATTTCCTCTTTCAAGGCTTTTTGTCCTTTCAAAAGCTCGTTCATTGTTTCCATTGGTCCAGAATGCGTGCTAGATATCCCTCTAGAGACAGGAAGAGGAAGATGAGACTCAAGGCTGAAAAATGCAAATGAAAATGCAAATGTGACGACATACTCATGCAATGCAAAAAGTTTCATGGAACTCAAAATATTTACAAAAATCAAGATATACCAAAAACTTCTTTTCATTAACCAACAGTTTGAATTACAACATGTTAGTACTTCTAACAATAGTCTTAAACAGAAAGCTAAATAAAAGCTAACAAAAGTCCTAAAGAGGTTCTCTTGACAGCCTCATATTGATCTTCTTGATCCCTTCTTCCATCTGGGATTTCTCGAGAATAAGCTTGTCCACAATTATCTTCCACGGGGTCGACTGAGCACTAAGTGAAGATAAATCATCTGAGTCTTTCCTCTTCTTACAAGAGAGTACTTCTTCATTCTTCAACTGTAGTTGTTTCTTGAGCTCTACGTTTTCTTCGACAACCACATGATCTTGTGCTTCCAAGCATCCTCTGTTTGTTGTGCCTTACTCAAAGCGATTCCCAAATGTGTAGCCTTAGTAATATATTTCTCCATAGGGTCTTTCTCCATGATTGGAAAAGGAGACTCATTAAGAATGGGCAATCCAACCAAAGATATGGGTATTAGTTGATAATCAGAAAAGTGAAACAATGATAGACTGGATCAAAAACTGGAGAAACATGGAGAGATAGTCCATTATCCATCTTTATCTTCAACAATACCAACATTTTCCCATATATACGCTTGAATCCTTTTGGATCTGTCACCAAGGTACTCAACCTCTTTAGGTCATCCAAGTTAAGACTCTTGTAAGTGTACTTCAAAATTTCTTTCTTTTACTGTCCATAACAACCTTGATGTTTACAAACAAAAGTCTGAGTTCCATGAAACTTTATGATATGATGTTTATGAATGCAAAAATGCACAAACACAGGCAAATGCAAAGATCACATATGCACACAAACACAAGCCTAGGTTTAAAGGACGAGCATGGATCCAAGGTCTACCCATCCCCAAAAGGTGTGTAATATGGATTTTCAAACCTGTAGAGCAGGGTTCTAAACGGTTCTCAGAGTCAACAACCCATCTTTCGAATATTATCAACTTCCCAAATCACTTGGTAATCGATAATATTCTCAAGAGAGTCTCATCCAAGTGTAGTATCGCGTATCAACTATTTCGGAAATACTTCCTTATAGCCATCGCACTACGTCCTAGTAAGGCCAAAGTAGGGTAGAATGTAATCTAAAAGTCCACAGTGGCACGGGCTCCTTCGTCGAAAGTAGCATTGTTTTCACGAATACTCGTTCAACAATACTAAACTCTCAAGAGGGCCTACACTGAGCGGTGGTTTCTCAACTTAGCTTGGTCGGGAATCAACTCCCTATAAGCCTCCTTGAATATACCACCATCCTATCATAATTGCACTCAAGTCCGGGTATAGGACCGTCTCACCACTCAAAGGTCCCAATATCCAACATACAAACAAATATATTGACAAATATACATGTTAAGCAAATATTCACAAATATAGCATACAACCAAACAAAATAGGCTAAACCCTCAAGTTCAAGCGTCCCTAGTGAAGTCACCATTTCTATTGCAGTGAGAATCGTGATATCAAGCTATTGAATTAACTTGAACCTTTAATTCTTTGAATTCACATCCGGACTTTAATTTATCCAAAGGAAAGGTCTAAAGAGAGAAAGAACCTTTTGCGCGATGTAACAACAACGCTAAAAGATTCGGGGATCGGGGGTTGGTTATGCATAGGGTAGGTATTTCACATCCTAAACATCTGTAGTACTCTACAAGAACCTTTTGTTTGTTGTATGCTAAGTTTGCTAAATGTTCGCTATGGATTGAGATAGGTATAGGTTAAGACCTAAAGATATATACTAAGTTTGCTCGCAAAGATATCGCATCTTTTGCCTACGTATCCTAACTAGGATAGAATCAGAGCAATCGTAGTTCACCTCACTAGGTTTGAAGAACACTTCATTATGATCAAGGTTCATAGGGGAACAAGCATTACAATGCTTGTGTAGAGTTTAAGGAAACTCTCTAGATCTGAGTTGAACCCTCAAAAAGGGGGGAGTAAGTAATCATGATAATGATTCTTACATAGAGTTAACAAACTCTATCCTAAGTTCTAATTGAAAGAGCACTCCTAACAAGGGGTGGCTTTGTAGACTTAAGCAAAGTCTAAAGGACAGGTTCCAACTTATCTAAGTGAGTAGATGATTTGACAGAGTTGAGGGAGAGTGATGAGTTGTCTATGACCCAAGGGTCAACAGAAAGACTTTCCTTTGGAAGGATAGAAGGGGAGGCAACTTGGATGAGAACTAAAGAGTTCCATCACTTGGGGAAAACTAAACTTAAAAGAGCAATAAGTATTAAACAGGATGAATACGAGAAACATGATTACAACCAAGCATATACAAGCATGTTACAACAAGCAAGTACGTCAAGATAGGAGGAAAATAGATAAATTCATGGTGACAACCAAAAGAGGACAAAGCCTCAACATGTTAACAAACACAAAGGAATCAATCACAAACAAATCTTACAAGATAAATCAAGCATGGTTTAAGAGAATTTTCAACAAGGAGCAAGGTAACAACCCTCAAAGATAAGAAATTTCCAAGCAGGCAAAAGGCATTGTGAACATGAACAACTTGAAATCTTTTTTCATCACATGAAACTAGACAATATTTTGAGTATTTTGCCAAAAGAATGGATTGAAAATAGTAAAATATGAGGAAGTTATGAATTTTTGATTTTGTGAAGGCAATAGAAATAAATGAGCAAATAAAAAGAAAGAAATGGCCATGGGAGGAGTTGAACTCACACCCTCATGCCCACCAACACAAAGCCTTACCACTCATCCACTAAACGTGCGCGTTAAACAATTGGCAAAGGAGAAGAAAATGATAAAACAAAGAAAATCATAAAAATGCCAAAAAGGGTCATCACTGAGGATCGAACCCAGGCATATGGCATGATAGGAGACTTAAGGCGCATGAGACAACCACTGTGGTGGCGATACATCCATGTATTTTGCCACCCTTAAAATTTAAATACTTAACTCAACACAAAAACCTGGGCAAGGCAAGAACTCATGAGAAACAAGCAAAACAAAGAATACGACAACATCACAACTTCATCAATACTCAACAAAATGCAACAAAATTTTAGCCTATCCTAAGTGAAATTTCATGAGGAATTCAATGGTGATCTCAGTTTTTCAAGAACATGCATATTTTTTGAAATTCGAATGAACATGCAATTTGAAGCTTTTGAAATGAATTATGGATATCACAGCTCAAAACAGTTGGATTGAATGACAGGTAAGGGTTAAAGCAACTTTTAAATATGTGATCTAAACCTTCTAAGTGCCAAGGCCAAGCAGAAATACTTTAAACAAGGAACTGGTATGTGATTGGTAGTGTAAAGCTTTAAAAATGCAAGTTGAAAGGCACAACTCAGAACAGCAAGAAATATGAACATGTGGGGTATGCACAACTCATAAACATATAATCCAATGATTTTTGATGCAAAACTCAAACCAAATCAAGTCCAATCAAAAAATGACATGTCAATTACGAAGAATGCCTTGAAAATGCATGATGATGGCCATAGTTCAACATAAGAGGAAACATGCTCAAATGAAAGTGTGAACATCTTATACACATGTTATCTAATGATTCTAAGCGCACAAATCAAACAGAAATAGTTTCAAACCAAAAGTGGCATGTAAGTTGCAAGAAATGCCTTGAAAATGCAAAGTGTAGGCTTCAGCTCATGACAGAAAGAATTGATGATGTGTGATGATATGCACAAGTCACAAATGCTATGCTCATGGGATTAGGATGCAAAGAATCATATAGAGATACCTCAAACAAAAATATGGTGTGGGACTGTTAGTGATTTTAAAAACATGCTTGTGCTTTTGGCAATTTGAAAATAATTACTGATGCAACTTATGCCTTTGTCATACCAAATGCAATTATGCACATACAATTAAAGCTTCAACAAGATGCCAGAACTTTAATACAATTGATGGCATGTTAATTTGGAACAGGAAACAAAACTGACAGCTTTAGCAAAAGAAATTACTCATGGCTAGCAAATAACAAGTTGGTCCAATATTTCTAATGCGCATCAGTTGTAAAAATTATAAAATCATCATGGCAGTTGGGTTTAATGACAGAAATATGCATGATACAAAGATGAAAATACTCAGAATGATCCAAAGAGGTTTGTCTAACAAGTTCAACACAGAATGACATATATTGCTTATGGTATATGCAACCTCTTCAAAGGTACAACAACAAGGCAACAGGTTTGAGAAGGCATACACATACATCTGTCGTGGAACAACTGTCCTATACTAGACTCAAGCAGCCACAGGTCAAATATCAAGAATCTTGTTGGGCATAAACACAAATAACATCAAAATGTCCATGAAAACAAACTTGACACTTCAACCAAACATGCATAATAGCTGTGAGCCAAGAAACTCCTAGAGTTCAAACATGACTTAGGTGCACAAATACATCATGAAAAGGTTAACAAACAACTTAGACATGATAGGATCAAAACAAGCTCAAAACTGGCAGATTTGTTCATAGATTACATTTTGCATTTAAACACAATACACACTAAGTACATCAATCATGTTTATGGCAGAAATGAAAGGATAGTAACCACTAACCTTTTGTATACCTTCACACAAGCTTGTTGTAGTATGGAATACCTTGAAAATACTTCAGCTGCTGTCCAACCAGAATTTAAATGAAAACTGCTTTCTTGCACTTGAAGGAAATAAAAAGAACTTGTGACAAATCTCAAAATAAATGAGGATGAGGTTGATTTATGTTATGGACAGTTGAGGCATCATATTTTGAAGGTGTATGGATGGTTAGAATGAGGAAAACAACTCTGGTTAGAGGTTTGGCAGATTTTGAGCATAAGGTCAAACTTGCTTGGTTTGAGAGTTGACTTTTAGAAGAATGGTGTTTTTGAATGGTTTAAGAGTATGAACACCTTCTACACAACGTTTATGGATTGTGAAGATGGTTTTTGGTGGTTTGGAACGTGTGGAAATGAGTTTGGAATGCCAACTGCCCAAGACAAATTTTTGAAGAAACTTGAGATTTGAAAATGAGGTAAGTGAGAAAGGAAGGAGAGCTGTAGTTTTCTCTTGGTTCTAAGAGTGCTCTGGTGTGAAAATGACATAGGGGGAGCCTCTATTTATAGGAAAATGAAGGATGAGGACAGATTTGTAATCTTGGCATTTTTGGAGGGATTTTAAAAAGGTAACCCTTGGCTTGAGGTTTGGTACAGCTGCATACATCACTCTCTTGGCTCAATGTGAGGAGAAAATCAAGTGGAATGAGATACATGAGATGATTGAATAGGGCATAGAGTGCAAATGTCAAAAAGATTCTCTTTCCTCTCTTGAATTCTTGGATTATTTTAATGCCACTTGTTTGCAACTTGCTTGCAACTTGCTATTCCTTCAAATCTTTCATTTCTTCTGCATTTTCCTTCACTATACTCTCTAGGTATCGGATACAAACATGATCCAAGGTCTGAGAATATCTCAAGTGGTCAAAGGATGTGTTTGTGAAAAATTGTCAATGTGGGACTCAAGTGTTAAAACACCATCTTGCTAAATTCATAACTCTCAGCTCATAAGGGCTATGGAGAAGTTCTAATACAATTTGGAAAGCCCTCATGTAGCTCTACAACTTTCATGTTTTCATGAGTTTCAGATTCACAAAGGAACTTGGCTAAAAAACCTCTCAAAGTTGTTGAGAAACAAGCCTAAAAGTGAAAATTTTCTAAGTTACTTTCCCCTCTTGTAATGAATTTGGTCACAACTCCAAATCTATGCATTTTATGATCGTGTACCACTTTGGGACTTTTGTAGGACTTTTCAAGAGCTTTCCAATGAGCTTTGAAACAACTCAATTGGATGTGTGGTTAAGGAGTTATGGTCTTGCCCCTTTCAAAACCCTAATTCCCGACTTTTGCGATTACTCCTCAACCCTTGATCCAATGGTCATGAAATTTTATGGGTAGGTGCAATATATCATTAGGAACATTTTTGAATCACATCTTGAGGTCAGATTCCTTATGAGTGAAGAGTTGACGTTTCGGTCAACCGAACGATCGATTGGTGACTACCGAGTCGACGGTTGATGCTCCGGGTCTTTTGAAGCCTTGAAACTCCTTGAGTAGACTTTACTAAGCCATATGAACATTGTGGAACATGATCCCACCATTGTAACACCTTTTAAACCAAAATTCAAACCACAGTTGACTATTTCTGCTCGAAAACCCTAATCGGGTATCCTGAACTTCACTGTTTTTGATTCCTGGGTGACAACCTCAAATTGAACTCATACTTGATCCCATGGAGTACATTTGATGATGTGGAGACTTATTTCAAGGAGAACCAATCCAAAACGTTGATTGATTAACCCTCAAAACTTCGATTTCGGCTGTACGGAACCCTGAATCCTGTATCTTGACAAAGACAAACTTGAAACAGATTAAGGTTAGATAATCAAATGAGTATGATCCTAAAATGATGATGAAGATCTAAGGGGTCAAAATTGGAGTATGACAAAGGCGCATATCAATAAGCAGAAGGCTCAGCTCAGAGCTAAAGATGACAAAATCTTAAAGGAAGCTTCGCTCAGGAGACATAGTGACTGCAAAGTATATGAAGTGCTTGCAACCTTGGAGGAGCATAGAAATGGAGCTAATGCCAAGAGGCATAAACTTGAGGAGGTGTCGGTCGAGGATCTTCAGTCCACCATTAGTCAGCAGGAGTTGCTCATGCGCGGTTTGCTCGCTAGGCCAGACCATCCGGATACACAGGCGTTGCTGAAGGATTTCCAGTCTCGCCACCCAGTTTGATTTGTTTCTGTGTTTTGTAGCGTAGACTTTTGTATGGACCATCACCAGACCTGTTGGTTGAGGTCCTTTTCTGATTGTACTTATTTGCTGTTTATACTTTGCCTGTGGGCTTATGTTTGTATATATGAGGAGTTTTTATTATATTCTTGCTTGTGGGGTTCTCCATCGTCTTGGTTGTTATCCCAAAACTAGAATCATGGGGGAAATTTCCCTGTTTCATATATGCATGTCTGCATTTTAGTATGTTTCTTGCATTTGCAGGTGCATCGGAACTGTTAATCTTATCTTGTTTCTTGTGCCACTAGTACTTCAGGATTGCAGATCAGATAACTCACCGCTACGATACCAGAGGAAACCAGAAAAGACTGAAGGATCAGATGCAGGTAGAAATCCAAGAGATGAGACATCGTATGGTACAGCTGATGGAGGTCATTCAAGGGGTAGCTAGTGGCCAGGCGCAACTTCAGATTTTAGTGCAACCTCTGATTGCGCGAGTTAGTTGATAATGATGGCGTATTACATGGTGGGATTTCTTATAACCCTCCTCGCATAGAAACTCCTCGTGCGGACAATTCTATGCCAACTTTAGTCATCTCTATCGCTGGAGGGGTGGTCACGCTGATGGTGTTGGAAATACGGCAGGTTTTAATCATGTTGGTCTTGCCAGTGGTGGTAATGGTAATGGAAACGACTTTGGCCTCGACAACACAGGTGATGTACATGGTAGCATGGACCATACCTGGAATGAGGATAGGCAGGAGGATTTGTTCTCGCCAAGATTTATAACTGCTGAAATACCTTCTAAGGTTGATAGAAGGATTCAAATGATTGAAGAGATGATGAGATCTCTTTAATGCCAAAATTCTATGGGGCTAGATATGTCTAACTTGGGGTTGATCCCAGGCTTGAAAGTGCCACACAAGTTCAAAGTGCTTGACTTTGATAAGTACAGAGGCACTACTTTCCCGAGGGTTCACCTGTGCTCGTACTATAGAAAGATGTCCACGTACTCAGACGATGAAAAACTCTTGATGCACTTTTTCTAGGACAGCCTGTCCGGTCCCTCTTTGGAATAGTACATGGGGCTGGAGCCCACTAACGTCCGCAGCTGGAAACACCTAGTCGAAGCTTTCGTAAGGCACTATCAGTACAACAGTGACCTTGCACCAAATAGAGTCCAGTTGCAGAATCTTTCCCAAAGGAATAACAAATGCTTTAAAGAATACGCCCAGAGGTGGCGAGAGCTTGCTGCTAGGGTACAACCACCAATGGTAGAAAGGGGGCTTGTGGACATGTTTGTTGCTACTTTCCCAAGGGTGTACTATGAAAAACTAATTAGCAGTATGTCGGGAAGTTTTTCAGACTTGATAATCATCGGTGAAAGGGTGAAAAACGGCATCATGCTCGGAAAGATTCAGGCGGGAGAAGTACCCTCATCTAGAGGAGGAGGAAAGAAAGTATTTGGGAACAAGAAGCGTGAAGGTGACGTTAGCTCAGTGACAAGTTCTAGAGGAAGAGGAAGGGGTCAGTCACAGAACCAATATCGCCAACAGCAAGTTGCCAGTGTCACTATTCCTGTGCAACCACAATAACAACCACAACAACAACAACAACAAAGACAGTATCAGCCACAACAACAAAACCAGCAATGTTATAGGAGGTATCCTGACAGGGCCAGGCTGAACAGAGTATTTGACACTCCACCGATGCCCTACTCTCAAGTGCTTCAGACTTTATTATAACTGCAATTGATTCAGAAAAGGACTTTAGCTCCTTTGACAAGTCCTCCCCCACCTGGATATGAGGCAAATGCCTGTTGCGAGTTTCACTCTGGGGCGCTTGGTCACTCTATTGACGACTGCAAGGCTTTTAAACACAAGCTGCAAGATCTCATTGACAGTAAAGCAATAAATTTTTCTCATGACGCACCTAATGTTGTGCAGAACCCTATGCCAAACCATGGGCAGGCAAGGGTTGGTGCTATTTTGGTGGAGGAGGATTTAGACTTGATAATGGATGTGAATGAACTGAAAACTCCATTGAAGTTTGTGAAAGACAAATTGCTGGGAGGAGGTGTATTCCCAGGCTGCAAAGAGGACTCTGTTGATTGTTTAAGTCATCCTGAGGGATGCGCTGATCTAAGAAAGTGTATCCAAGGAATGATAGATGAGGGGACGTTGCAGTTTGAACGGACCGCAGAAAAGAAACATGTTGAGGAAGTAAGTGAGGAGAGGGATGAAGTTGCTACAATCTCGATCCCATATAAGGCTATAAGAATTTCAGCGCCTCCTAGGCCACCAACAATCACTATTACCAAAGCAGGACCTGTGCCTTATGAAAGCACCAAAGCGATTTCGTGGAACTACGGAGCTGAGGTGTATTGTAATGGTCAAAAGATAGATTTGAAAAGTTTTCCTGTGGAGTCAGCAGAGAATGTTGTGGGAGAAGGAGCGATCACCCGAAGCGGAAGGGTCTTTGCATCGCCCGAAGTGGTGGATGAAAAAGCAGATATAGGGAAGGGTAAGATGGTAATAGAAGAAACTTCCCAGTCTGGTGAAAGGGAATCTTTGGAGAATGATGTGGAGGAAGTCATGAGGCTGCTACGCAAAAGCGACTACAAGATAGTCGAGCGCTTACAGCAGACACCTTCCAAAATTTTCAATATTATCGCTGTTGTTGAGTTCCAAAGCTCACAGGAATGCATTGATGAAAGTGTTGAGTACCACTTTCGTGCCCTAAGAAATATCAGTGAATCAACTTGAAGGGGTTGTAGGGCATGTAAACGTGGGAAATGGCCTTGGATTTACAGATCTAGACTTAACGTCAAGGGGCAGAAACCACAATTTTGCGCTGCATATTTCTGTTGAATGTAGAGGAGTGGTTATGTCTCATGTCCTTGTTGACACAGGGTCATCTTTGAATGTGCTGCCGAAGAAGGCACTTATGAAGCTAGATACTTGGGGCATTACCTGTACACCAAGTGACTTGGTTGTACGTGCTTTCGACGGTACCCGGAGGTCTGTCTTCGGTGAGCTGACTTTTCCTATCCAAGTGGGCCCAGAAGTTTTTGACGCTGTATTTTATATCATGGACATTCAGCCTGCTTATAGCTGTTTGTTGGGCAGACCATGGATCCACTCAGCTGGGGCTGTTACATCGACTCTGCATCAGAAGCTGAAATACATGGTTGGTGCAGTGTTGTGACGGTGTGTGGAGAAGAGGACATCATGGTTAATCACTTGTCTTATTTCAAGTACGTAAAGGTAGACGGGGAAATTCATGAGACGCTGTGTCAAGCCTTTGAAACCGTTCAGTTGAAGGATAAGTCTCTGGTGGTGAGAAAAGAGCCTGAAATGGCTATGTCTTCTTTCAAAGAAGCACAGGCTATGGTGCAAGCTGGTTCAGCCCAAGGATGGGGGCAGGTGATTGATATCCCTCAGAAGCAAGAAAAGTTCGGTCTAGGGTACCACCCATCGTCTTCACAAAGCACGCCGAAGTTCAAGGGGCCAATCAGGTTTACTAGCGGGGGTGTCTTCTTCGAGCAGCTTAATGCCATTTCTGATGATGAAGCTGGAGACAATGATTGCGATATGGATGCCTGGATCAAGCCATGCATTCAAGGACAGCATCTATGCAACTGGTCCATTGAGGAACTTGTCCAACTTACCATTGAACAATAATGCTTTTGTTTTTCAATTATTGTACGACCCTATGTTCTACCCGGAGCATAGTGGTTTGTTATTTCAGGGCTTGTTTGTTTATGTTTGAATATTGTTTCATCTATTAATCAAAGGGCGTTTTTCCATTCAAATTTTGAGATCTCTGTTTTTCTTGTTTTATTTTTAACAATAAAATGACAATGTGTTTGTTTGCATATCATTTGAAGCACTTAACCATTTTCATTGCAGGACTCACATCATTGTAGATGACACCGATCAAGAATCTTCTATGGCTCGCTTCGACTTTGATAACCCGGTATTTCAAGCTGAAGAAGAGATTGATGAGGATGAGGACTTGCCCGAAGAGCTAGCTAGACTCTTAAGACAAGAAGAGAAGATCATTCTGCCTCATGAAGAAGAGATTGAGGTCGTCAACTTGGGTTCTGAAGAGGTTGTCAGAAATGTCAGAGTAGGGGCTGCATTGCAAGAGGACATCAAGCAAAGGTTGATAGAGATGCTTCGAGAGTACAGTGACATCTTTGCTTGGTCTTACGAAGATATGCCCGGACTTGACACTGACATCGTGGTTCATCGATTGCCACTTCGGGAAAAATGTCCACCCGTCAAGCAGAAGCTTAGGAGGACGAGACTAGACATGGCTGTAAAAATCAAAGAAGAAGTTCAAAATCAGTTGGACGCTGGATTTTTAGCTGTGACAACTTACCCTCCGTGGGTCGCCAACATTGTACCTGGACCTAAGAAGGATGGTAAGGTACGGATGTGCGTTGATTATAGAGACTTGAATAAGGCGAGCCCAAAGGATGATTTCCCGCTCCCTCATATCGACGTATTGGTCGATAATACGGCTCAATTCTCGGTGTTTTCCTTCATGGATGGCTTCTCCGGTTATAATCAGATAAAAATGACACCGGAATACATGGAGAAAACAACATTCATTAAACCGTGGGGAACATTTTGCCATAAGGTGATGCCGTTTGGGTTGAAGAATGCAGGGGCAACTTATCAGCGGGCAATGGTGACTTTGTTTCATGATATGATTCATCATGAGATCGAGGTCTATGTTGATGACATGATTGCGAAGTCCCAAATGGAGGAAGAGCATCTGGTCAACTTATTGAATCTGTTTGAGAGGTTGAGGAAGTTCAAATTGAGGTTAAATCCAAATAAGTGCACTTTTGGAGTTCGGTCCGGAAAGTTATTGGGGTTTATCGTCAGCAGAAAAGGAATCGAGGTAGATCCTGCAAAAATAAGAGCTATTCAAGAAATGCCAGCGCTGAAGACTGAAAAAGAGGTTCGTGGCTTCTTAGGGAGGTTGAACTACATCGCTCAGTTCATATCTCATCTAACATCCACATGTGAACCAATGTTTAAACTGTTAAAGAAAGATCAGGCGGTTGTCTGGAACGAAAATTGTCAAAGAGCATTCGATAAAATAAAAGAGTATTTGCAGGAGCCTCCGATACTGATACCCCCAGTTGTTGGAAGGCCGTTATTCATGTATTTAACGGTTCTTGAGAATAGTATGGGTTGTGTTCTCGGTCAACACGACGAGACAGGAAGAAAAGAGCATGCAATTTATTATTTGAGTAAAAAGTTCACAGATTGTGAGTCTCGTTACTCAATGTTTGAAAAAATGTGTTGCGCACTCGCTTGGGCGGCCAAACGTTTAAGACAGTACATGATCAATCATACAACCATGCTAATTTCAAAGATGGATCCGATTAAATATGTCTTTAAAAAGCAAGCACTTTCTGGAAGGATTGCTGTAACACCCCCTTCTATACCCCAAATAAATGCATATAAAACAATTAAGCACATACAAATTATCAGAGTAAAAAGGTTTTATAATAAGGTATAAAAGAAGAATGCCACAATTTCACCAACGAAACTCTTTAACATTTTGCTCCATAAAATATGTAACAATTTCGTAGTTTTAGAATTCACATTTCAACATTTAATTTGAGCGGAAGATAACATCATTTGATCAGTTCCAAAATATTAATTCAAATGCACATAAGTCATCCAGATTAATGCATCATATCAGTTAGATTACAAAACCACATCAGCTGATACATCGCAATGTATCACAAAAGAATAACTATACTAGTCTAACTACCCGGTGTTACATATCAGAGCAGCCGACTCAAAAGAATGAAGACTAACTTCACAAAAGGACTCCAGCATCCTAATCTGCAATGCCTCATAGAGCATTATAAAACAGCAGAAGGGTGAGAAATATAACCATAATAATCAAAGCATAAGATTATATATAGGTAGTCATATAACACATATTCACATTTCTCACCACACTTCATTCTCTTAGTCATATATATATTTACCACACATATATAGACAAACCTGGATATTCACAAAGCATTTCCACATTATGCATACACTTACAATTTCCACAATCTCATCATTCACACATAAGCATCTCTTCATGCATATGTCATATATCAATGTGACTCAATAACTCAATGCAACTCATGCAATGCGGTACCGACTCTCGTTATCTTTTTTCGGTTTTTACATTAAACCGGGTCCACTCTTCTAGACCGATAACCCGTTATCTTTTTTCAGTTTTTACATTAAACCGGGTCCACTCTTCTAGACCGATAACCACAAAGGCCCGTCCTCTAAGCCTTCAAACCCACTCTTCTAGGTTTGGGACAAGCCACTAGTTTCCACGAAACTAACAGACATTGCCTCTTGACTAAATGATGCATGTACAATCAGTCACAACAAATGCACTTAAGACCGACATCTTAATCTCATGCATTCAAATAATTCATCTCTTCAAGAATTACATTATGATTGCACACACAACATATTCACATAACATTCATCGATGTATTCATAATTCGATACAACATCATATTTAGCAAGCAATGCATGCATACCCATCATTATGCTCTCATGCATTCTTCATGTATTTTAACATACAATCGCACATAAACAATACGCATCCACAACACATTTTTCATAGTATGTTTATTCTTTATCTCATGCCATCTCATACAAGGTATACACATCACAATACCAATCATACAATTTATAAGTTATGCACACATATCCACCATGTTCTCATGCATACTCATCACATAGTTGTATACACATCAAACATTCGCGAGTTCATTAGACAATACACATACATTCATCATTGTATTCACATGTATTTCTATTTATCACAATTAATACGCATCGCACCTCAAACTAGGATTCACGCCCGTAGGCTACCCACAACACACATCATCACAATAGATCATATCTATATCACATCATAGAGGTATTGACCTATGAGAGGCAACCAAACCATCTCCACATGAACAACACAGCAAAGGAAAAATGCTGTCACATTCGCCTACATTCGCCTGGCGAACCCTCGCAGCGAACCTTCGCCTGGCCTTCGCCTGGCGAACTCTCTCAGCGAACACTCGCTAAGCTTCGCCTGGCGAGACTTCTCAGCGAGCCCAAGTCAGTAGCTACTGACTTCATTCGCCACCATTCGCCAGCACCTTCGCTGGGCGAACCTTCGCTATCCAACTTCGCCTGGCGAACCCACCAGCGAAGTCCACTGGGACTTAAATATAATTATTCGCCAACATTCGCTAGGCTTCGCCTGGCGAAGCTTCGCCTTCGCTCGCCTGGCGAGAACCAGCGAACCTGCGCAGAACAGAACCCTATTTTGTCTTCTCCTTCACCAATCCATCATCAACCTTCTCTTACACACCCAAATCAGTACAAATAGCATCAATACATGTTACCCGACTATTCTACGGCGTTATTACTCAGTTCCAACCGATTAAATCATCAATCTACTGATTAATCCAACATTTGCCCTAATTGGAAAGTGATGAAAACTCTACCAAAACCCCAACCCAACATACATAACATCATACAATGATCAAATAGAAACATTTCTCACCCTTACCTCGATTAATCGAAGCTTTGATGTTGGTTCTTGATGATTTCCACTTTTCCTCTTCTTCTCTTCTCTTTCTCTCCTTTCTTCTTCTTTCCTCTTTCTTTCCAAATGTTTTCTATCTTTCTTTTCTTTTCTTTCTCTCTTATATATTTCCTTCATTTTCCTTCCTCTCCAATTCCTTCTTAATTTTCTATCCATACCAATTAATAAAAATTAATTCCAACATTAATAAAAACCCCACTAAATCAATTAATTACTACAATTAATTATCTAATGAAATTTGGGCTGTTACAACTCTCCCCCACTTTAGGAATTTTCGTCCTCGAAAATGTTACCTGATTCAAACAGTTCTGGATAAGACTCCTTCATCCGACTCTCAAGCTCCCAAGTGACATTTCCACCAGCTAGTCCTCCCCAAGCGACCTTCACTAAAGCAATCTCTTTACCTCGAAGCTGCTTCAATTTCCGATCCTCAATCCGCATAGGTGATGCCTCAACAGTCAGGTTATCTCTCACCTGCACATCATCTATTTGGACTACATGAGACGGATCCGCAATGTATTTCCTCAACTGAGATACATGGAATACGTCGTGAAGATTAGCAAGCGACGGTGGTAAAGCCACACGATAGGCCACTTCTCCTATCCTTTGCAAAATCTGATAAGGACCAATGAAACGCGGCGACAACTTGCGCGACTTCAGTGCCCTACCAACACCTGTCATCGGAGTGACTCGAAGAAACACATGATCTCCCTCTTGAAATTCAAGTGCCTTCCTCCTCTTGTCATAATAACTCTTCTGACGACTCTGAGTAATTCTCATCTTCTCTTGAATCATCTTGATCTTATCAGTAGTCTGTTGAACTAACTCGGGTCCAACAACAGAACTCTCTCCGGACTCGAACCAACACAATGGTGTTCTACACCTCCTACCATACAACGCCTCAAATGGTGCCATGCCAATACTCGAATGGAAACTGTTGTTGTAGGTAAACTCAATCAAAGGCAAGTAGCTGTCCCAAGCTCCTCCTTTTTCCAATACACAAGCTCTCAAAAGATCTTCAAGCGACTGAATCGTCCTCTCCGTCTGACCATCAGTCTGCGGATGATAAGCTGAACTCAAACGCAACTTAGTACCCAAAGCACTCTGCAGGCTTTCCCAAAATCTCGAAGTAAACCGCGGATCTCTATCCAAAACAATACTCAGCGGAATACCATGCAGGCACACAATCCTTTCAATATACAACTTAGCCAACTTCTCCAAAGGGTAATCCATACGCATAGGAATAAAGTGAGCAGATTTAGTCAACCTATCCACGATAACCCAAACAGCCTCAAAATTACTCGGCGTCCTCGGCAAACCCGATACAAAATCCATGGAGATACTATCCCATTTCCACTCAGGAATAAACAACGGTTTCATCAAACCCGATGGCTTCTGATGCTCAATCTTCGACTTCTGGCAAGTCAAACAAGAATACACAAATTCCGCAATATCCTTCTTCATACTAGGCCACCAAAATACTTTCCTCAAATCCTGATACATCTTAGTAGCACCCGGATGAATACTCAATCCGCTACGATGTCCTTCCTCAAGGATGCTCTTCTTAAGCTCAACCATGTTCGGAACACAAACTCGATCCCGACATCTCATAATACCATTCTCATCAATCCGAAAATCACCACCTTGGCCTTGGTTGATTAAAGTCAATCGATCAACTAAGCTCAAATCCGATTTCTGTCCTTCTCGAATTTCGTCCAAAATACCACTCGTAAGCTTTAACATACCCAACTTAATTCCAAAAGAAGTTCTCTCACATTCCAAACTCAAATCTCGAAATTGCTCGACCAATTCTAACTCTTTCACCATCAACGCCGACATATGCAATGATTTCCGACTCAATGCATCCGCTACAACATTCGCTTTACCCGGATGGTAATTCAAGCCAAAATCATAATCCTTCAAAAGTTCAAGCCATCTTCTTTGTCTCGCATTCAATTCCTTTTGATCAAAAAGATACCTCAAACTCTTGTGGTCACTAAACACTTCAAACCTCGCACCAAACAAATAATGCCTCCAAAGTTTCAACACGAACACAACGGCGGCCAACTCTAAGTCATGCGTCGGATAATTCTTCTCATGCACTTTGAGTTGCCTCGAAGCATAAGCCACAACTTGGTTATTCTGCATCAACACACCTCCTAAACCCATCAAAGAAGCATCACAATACACAACGAATGGTTCTTCTGGATTTGGCAGAATCAAAACAGGAGCTGTCGTCAACCTTCGCTTAAGTTCTTGAAAACTCGCTTCACACTTGGCGTCCCAAACAAAGGCTTGACCTTTCCTAGTCAACTGTGTCAACGGCAATGATAACTTGGCAAATCCTTCAATAAACTTCCGATAATAACCGGCTAAACCAAGAAAACTTCTGATCTCAAAAACTGACTTCGGAGTCTCCCATTGCGACACCGCTTCAACCTTCGACGGATCAACCGCAACACCACTACTAGAAATCACATGACCAAGGAAACTAACTTCCTTCAACCAAAATTCACACTTAGAAAGCTTCGCGAACAACTGCTTCTCTCTCAGCACAGATAACACCATCTTCAGATGCTCGGCATGCTCTCCTTCGCTCTTCGAATAAACCAAGATGTCGTCGATAAACACCACCACAAACTTATCCAAATAAGGATGGAAAATCCTATTCATGTACTCCATAAATACACCCGGTGCATTAGTCACACCAAATGGCATCACAGAATACTCATAGTGTCCATACCTCGTCCGAAAGGCCGTCTTCTGAATATCCTCAGCTTTCACACGGATCTGATGATACCCAGATCTCAAATCAATTTTGCTGAACACGCTCGCACCAACCAACTGATCCATCAGATCATCAATCCTTGGAAGTGGATACTTATTCTTAATAGTCACCTTGTTCAACTGTCTGTAATCCACACAGAGCCTCATAGAACCCTCTTTCTTCTTAACCAACAACACCGGTGCACCCCACGGTGACACGCTCGGACGAATAAACCTCTTTTCAAGCAAATCCTCAAGTTGACTCTTCAACTCTTTTAACTCTGAGGCCGACATACGATATGGAGCCATCGATATCGGACTAGTTCCAGGAATCAAATCTATCGAAAACTCTACTTCTCGCTCCGGCGGTAAATCCTTTATCTCGTCAGGGAATACTTCCGGAAAATCTCTAACAATGGTTAAAGCCTCAATCTCTTCACTTTCACTAGTCCTCAAAGTTGCCATGAGCATAAATACCTTAGCCCCATCTTGTACCGATTCCTTCACTTGTTTCCTCGTCATAAACAAATCCCTTTCAACATCCGAATCGGGAAAAATAACCGTTTTGTCAAAACAGTTAATATACACACGATTGAATTTTAACCAATTCATTCCAAGAATGACATCCAGTTGATCCAAATGAAGACACACTAAATCAATCCCAAAATCTCTACCGAAAATACTCAACGGGCAATTCAAGCAAACATACGGTGTAGTTACCGAACCCATAGCAGGAGTATCAATAACCATACCGCCACCAATCACAGACAACTCAAGATTTAACCTTCTAACACAATCCAAAGAAATAAAAGAATGCGTAGCTCCGGTATCAATTATAGCGATCAAAGGTGTACCATGAATGAAGCACGTACCCCGGATCAATCGATCGTCGCTAGCAGTCTCAGATCCAGATAGAGCGAACACTTTCCCGCTCCCTTGATTCTTCTTCGGCTTATCGCACTTGGTACTGATGTGCCCTCGCTCACCACAATTATAGCAAGTAACACCCGCACCGCTTTTACACTCTAGAGCCTTGTGGCCGGGCTTGCCACACTTAAAACACTTCAGATCAACACTTTTGCACTCCGGAGCTCGATGCCCCGCTTCACCACAATTGTAACACCTAACCGGGGTATAAACTCCCCCACTTGGCCTCTTGCCAAAACCAACCTTTTGTTTCCCCTTATCAGCAGGAGTCACGTAAGGTTTTCCTCTGAATTGTCCCCTTCCTTTCTTGTCACTTAGACTCTTGTAGTGGCTGGACCTAGCCCTACTGTCTTCGTCATAAATTCTGCTCTTGTTAACCAACTCAGAAAACCGCCTGATTTCCTGATATCCAATAGCTTGTCTAATCTCGGGTCTCAAACCGTTTACAAACTTGAGGCACTTAGACCTCTCAGCATTACCAGTATTATAGTGAGGACAAAATTTGATCAACTCCTCAAATTTCGCCGCATACTCAGCAACCGTCGAATTACCTTGCTTCAACTCAAGAAATTCGATCTCTTTCTTCCCCCGCACATCCTCTGGAAAATACTTCTCCAGAAAGGTTTCTCTAAACAAATCCCAAGTAATCACAATATCATCTTCCTCAAATCTTTGGCGAGTATTACCCCACCAATCTTCGGCTTCTTCTTCGAGCATATGAGTCCCAAACTGCACCTTCTGTGCATCCGAGCAATTCATAACTCGAAAAATCTTTTCCACAACTTTCAACCAAATTTGTGCCTTGTCCGATTCATGAGTTCCCTTGAAGACCGGAGGGTTATTCTTTTGGAATTTCCCCAAAGCACGGAATCCATCATCAGCATGATTCCTCTCATTCACATTGGCCGGAGGATTCTGCCCAATTGCCCCAGCCAATCTCGTCAATGCCTCCGCAATCGCTTCGCCGTTCCTTCCTGCAACCATCTTACTAATTCCAGCAACAGAACCACGTAAGAACAACCAATATTGATAATGCAACACACGCATATCAATAACACACAGGGAAAACACTCTAACAACTTGGCCGGACGGACCGACCAGCTCTGATACCACTATTGTAACACCCCCTTCTATACCCCAAATAAATGCATATAAAACAATTAAGCACATACAAATTATCAGAGTAAAAAGGTTTTATAATAAGGTATAAAAGAAGAATGCCACAATTTCACCAACGAAACTCTTTAACATTTTGCTCCATAAAATATGTAACAATTTCGTAGTTTTAGAATTCACATTTCAACATTTAATTTGAGCGGAAGATAACATCATTTGATCAGTTCCAAAATATTAATTCAAATGCACATAAGTCATCCAGATTAATGCATCATATCAGTTAGATTACAAAACCACATCAGCTGATACATCGCAATGTATCACAAAAGAATGACTATACTAGTCTAACTACCCGGTGTTACATATCAGAGCAGCCGACTCAAAAGAATGAAGACTAACTTCACAAAAGGACTCCAGCATCCTAATCTGCAATGCCTCATAGAGCATTATAAAACAGCAGAAGGGTGAGAAATATAACCATAATAATCAAAGCATAAGATTATATATAGGTAGTCATATAACACATATTCACATTTCTCACCACACTTCATTCTCTTAGTCATATATATATTTACCACACATATATAGACAAACCTGGATATTCACAAAGCATTTCCACATTATGCATACACTTACAATTTCCACAATCTCATCATTCACACATAAGCATCTCTTCATGCATATGTCATATATCAATGTGACTCAATAACTCAATGCAACTCATGCAATGCGGTACCGACTCTCGTTATCTTTTTTCGGTTTTTACATTAAACCGGGTCCACTCTTCTAGACCGATAACCCGTTATCTTTTTTCAGTTTTTACATTAAACCGGGTCCACTCTTCTAGACCGATAACCACAAAGGCCCGTCCTCTAAGCCTTCAAACCCACTCTTCTAGGTTTGGGACAAGCCACTAGTTTCCACGAAACTAACAGACATTGCCTCTTGACTAAATGATGCATGTACAATCAGTCACAACAAATGCACTTAAGACCGACATCTTAATCTCATGCATTCAAATAATTCATCTCTTCAAGAATTACATTATGATTGCACACACAACATATTCACATAACATTCATCGATGTATTCATAATTCGATACAACATCATATTTAGCAAGCAATGCACGCATACCCATCATTATGCTCTCATGCATTCTTCATGTATTTTAACATACAATCGCACATAAACAATACGCATCCACAACACATTTTTCATAGTATGTTTATTCTTTATCTCATGCCATCTCATACAAGGTATACACATCACAATACCAATCATACAATTTATAAGTTATGCACACATATCCACCATGTTCTCATGCATACTCATCACATAGTTGTATACACATCAAACATTCGCGAGTTCATTAGACAATACACATACATTCATCATTGTATTCACATGTATTTCTATTTATCACAATTAATACGCATCGCACCTCAAACTAGGATTCACGCCCGTAGGCTACCCACAACACACATCATCACAATAGATCATATCTATATCACATCATAGAGGTATTGACCTATGAGAGGCAACCAAACCATCTCCACATGAACAACACAGCAAAGGAAAAATGCTATCACATTCGCCTACATTCGCCTGGCGAACCCTCGCAGCGAACCTTCGCCTGGCCTTCGCCTGGCGAACTCTCTCAGCGAACACTCGCTAAGCTTCGCCTGGCGAGACTTCTCAGCGAGCCCAAGTCAGTAGCTACTGACTTCATTCGCCACCATTCGCCAGCACCTTCGCTGGGCGAACCTTCGCTATCCAACTTCGCCTGGCGAACCCACCAGCGAAGTCCACTGGGACTTAAATATAATTATTCGCCAACATTCGCTAGGCTTCGCCTGGCGAAGCTTCGCCTTCGCTTGCCTGGCGAGAACCAGCGAACCTGCGCAGAACAGAACCCTATTCTGTCTTCTCCTTCACCAATCCATCATCAACCTTCTCTTACACACCCAAATCAGTACAAATAGCATCAATACATGTTACCCGACTATTCTACGGCGTTATTACTCAGTTCCAACCGATTAAATCATCAATCTACTGATTAATCCAACATTTGCCCTAATTGGAAAGTGATGAAAACTCTACCAAAACCCCAACCCAACATACATAACATCATACAATGATCAAATAGAAACATTTCTCACCCTTACCTCGATTAATCGGAGCTTTGATGTTGGTTCTTGATGATTTCCACTTTTCCTCTTCTTCTCTTCTCTTTCTCTCCTTTCTTCTTCTTTCCTCTTTCTTTCCAAATGTTTTCTATCTTTCTTTTCTTTTCTTTCTCTCTTATATATTTCCTTCATTTTCCTTCCTCTCCAATTCCTTCTTAATTTTCTATCCATACCAATTAATAAAAATTAATTCCAACATTAATAAAAACCCCACTAAATCAATTAATTACTACAATTAATTATCTAATGAAATTTGGGCTGTTACAATTGCTAGATGGAAAATGGTACTGACAGAGTACGACATCCAGTATGTTTCCCAGAAAGCCATTAAAGGGAGTGTTCTGTCAGAATACCTTGCTGAACAACCGATTGATGATTACCAACCGATGAGATTTGAATTTCCTGATGAGGACATTATGTACTTGAAAGCAAAAGATTGTAATGATCCATTACCCACTGAAGGTCCGGAGAAGGGTTCTTAATGGCAAATGATATTCGATGGGGCAGTTAATTCATATGGTAGTGGAATTGGGGCAATTATCACGAATCCTCATGGAACTCATATCCCTTTCACTGCCAGATTAACTTTTCCTTGTACCAAAAATGAAGCCGAGTACAAAGCATGTATCATGGGTTTGGAGGAAGCTATTGATCTGAGGATCAAGAATCTCGATGTATATGGTGATTCAGCACTATTTGTGAACCAAATCGAAGGAGAATGGGAAACTCGTCAGCCCAATCTGATTCCTTACAAGGATTATGCAAGAAGACTGTTACCATTCTTCGACCGTATAGATTTCCACCATGTGCCAAGAGCGGAGAATCAAATGGCAGACGCTTTGGCTACACTGTCTTCAATGTACAAGGTCAATTTTTGGAATGAAGCTCGAAGGATTGTTATCTCACGCCTCGACAGGCCCGCTTTCATATTTGCTATTGAAGGAGCTTCCGATGGTAAACTGTGGTTCTATGACATCCAGAATTTCCTTAAGAACCAAGAGTATCCACCAGGGGCATCGACCCAGGATAAGAAAACTCAGGAGATTGTCTGGTAACTTTTACCTCAACCTAGATGGTGTGTTGTATAAAAGGAATCATGATCTGGTACTACTCAGGTGTGTAGACGAAAAAGAAGCAAGTTTGCTTATGGAAGAAGTCCACGAGGGTACTTTTGGCACGCATGTCGGCGAACATGCTATGACTCGGAAGATACTACGAGCTGGGTATTTTTGGCTAACAATGGAGTCAGATTGTTTCAAATTCGCGAAGAGATGCCATAAATGCCAGATTTATGCTGATAAGATTCATGTGCCGCCGTGTCCGTTGAATGTAATGTCATCCCCTTGGCCGTTCTCCATGTGGGGCATCGATATGATTGGAAATATCGAGCCCACTACTTTCAACGGACACCGTTTTATCCTGGTAGCTATCGATTATTTCACCAAATGGGGAGGATGCATCGTACGCTAATGTGACCAAACAAGTGGTAGAAAGATTCATAAAGAAGGACATCATCTGTAGATATGGAATTCCCTAGCGAATCATTACTGATAATGGTTCGAATCTGAACAATAATATTATGAAGGAGTTATGTCAGAACTTCAAGATTGAACATCACAACTCATCTCCCTATCTGCCGAAGATGAATGGCGTTGTTGAAGCGGCCAACAAAAATATTAAAAAGATAGTGCAAAATATGGTTGTCACATACAAATATTGGCATGACATGTTGCCTTTCGCCTTGCACGGTTATCGTACAACAGTACGCACATCAACCGGGACAACTCCTTTCTCACTAGTGTACGGTATGGAAGTTGTCCTACCGCTAGAGGTTGAGATTCCTTCTTTAAGGGTTTTGGTTGACGTAAATCTTGATGAGGCAGAATGGATCAAGAATATATTGAATCAACTTAGCTTGGTGGATGAAAAGAGGCTAGCATCTATTGCACATGGTCGTTTGCACCAGAGCCGAATGAAGAAAGCTTACGATAAGAAGGTGCGCCCTCGAAGCTTTCAGACGGGCGATCTTGTGTTGAAAAAGATTCTCCCACCATAGTCAGATCACAGGGGCAAATGGACTCCCAACTACGAAGTTCCATTTGTTGTATGAAAGGTTTTCTCTAGAGGAGCCTTAGTGCTATCCACCATGGATGGTGAGGATTTTGCATCCCCTGTGAACGCAGACGCAGTTAAAAAATACGTTGCTTAAAAGAGACCCGCTGGACACAAAAAGAAAAGTCCAGGAAAAAATGGGGCATCCCGGCGAACCGTAAAAAAGGGAAAAGAGGTTCAGGAAAAAATTAGGGATAAAATGAAAAAAATGTAAACCCGCAAAGTTGAAAACCTGAAAAGGCGACTTTGGAAAAAATGGGTATCCAGGTGAATCGAAAACCCGAAAGGGCAGTTAGGGAAAAAGTTAGGGATTGAAAAGCAAATGACTGCGGTCTGCGTATGAACTTCATTGCTTAGTGGATTGGGAGAACCTGAGGGTTGTTTATCCAAATTAATCTCTTCTGAAGACGAAGTGTCGGGAAAGCGTCAGGGTCAGGCGAGTCATAGAGGAATTAGCTCATGGTGTTTGTCTGTGCCACATTGCCGACATTGTTGTACTTTTTGTTTAAAATGTACACTTTTGTATTTGCTTTTATGCTTACTTGTAGTTTTGCGCAGCTTTCTCTTTTCAGGAGTTGCATCTGTTGTAAAACTTTGCCTATTCACAGGCCGATTATCAATAAACATATACTATTCAGTACTTGTCTGTGTGCTTTGTTCTTATGCTTTTACTGTTTTGTTTGTGAAAAACGCCTGATGTTTTTGATGAACTTTCATACATAAACTTGCAGGCCTTAGCCAATAATTGCTAAAACTTTGATATTAACTGAACAATGTCACGGATGATGACCAAGATAGTCTTGTTGTATAGGATGTCTTGTCTGTTTGTCTTTTGCAGGGTTGTTACCCTTGGGGCAAAGTTTTATGAATACGGATGGATTCATATGTTCCCTAAACAGTGTTGTTCTCTAGCAGGTGAAGTTGCATCTCTATCCCAGTAGAGTTATGTGCAGTGTTTTAGCATGTACCTGGAAGTTTGCCGGTACGCTTTTAATTCTCCGCAGAGTACGAGTATGTGCTTACTCCCCGGCGAGTCAAGATTTGGGCATATCCCTATAGAATAGGTGCAAAGTTTTCCCTAGTAGTGGTCTGGTACTTTTCCCTCTCCATCAGCTTGATTGTAGGTACTCGGCTTTCAGCAGTGCAGACTGAGGCCTCCGGCAATTAGGTATTTGTTCCCTAAGAGAGTTATTTCTTGGAAGGCCGCTCAGGGCATTGTTGTTCTCTATCAAGTAAGTTGGGATGTTTAGCCAGATGTTTTAACTACTCGGTGAGTTATCTGTTCCTCAGAAAATTTGTATTCCGGAGAGTTAGCCCGGGCATTTTCCTCAGCAAGTGGTGATCTGCATCCTAGGTTGAGTTTGGATTTCCTGTTCTTGTATGAACTTTATTCCCAGTAGGGGAGCCTTTTGAAACCTTTTCGTTTCAGTGTAAGTACAATTGTTATTGGCATGGGTAAGTTTTTCCCTGCAGGGTTGTTTGTTGTGCCTGATAGGATGGTTTCTGTCTCTCTAGCATTATTTTTCTATTTCAGTTCCGTTGTATCTGCATGCGTGCATAGCATCTACCCAAACGCGTAACATTTCCATCTTGTATGGAGCATTACGCCATTTTCAAACATTTGCATGTGAAACATAGACCAGGTTGTTATCTCTTTTTTTCAGGTGTATCTTCGGAGGTTTGATCTTCTCCTTTGGTATCCAGACCATGTGATTTCTCTTAGCCCGCATGGTATCCAGACCCCGGCTCATGTTACTCCCTAGCAGTATCTTCGGATCTGAATGGATCATGATAAGTATGGTGACGATCTCCTTTCCCCGTTGAGTATCCAGACTCCGGTCCATTCCCAGTTGATAGGGTTTTCCTTTTTCCGTCGAGTATCCAAACTCCGGTAAAGATGTTTGTGGTATCCAGACCATGATGATTGATATTATTATGCTTTCTCCGTTGAGTATCCAGACTCCGGTAAAGTCAGTTGGGTATCCAGACCTTGATTAGTTTTGTGGTTGTACTCTTTGTCCGTTGAATGTCCAGATTCCGGTGAGTTTGAATTAATGGTATATTGTTTTGTCCGTAGAGTATCCATACTCCGGTCATATCCGTTGAGTATCCAGACTTCGGTATTTTTTCCAACAGGTATTTTCTTGATCCGTTGAGTATCAAGACTCTGGTCAAATTCCCATGTGATGTCCAGATCACAGCAAGTGTATATGTGGTATCCAGACCATGGCTTATGCTCATGTGATTATGCTTTCTCCGTTGAGTATCCAGACTCCAGTAAAGTCAGTTGAGTGTCCAGACCCTGATGAATCTTGTTTTTACTTTCTCCGTTGAGTATCCAGACTCCGGTAAAGGCAGTTTTGGTATCCGTACCATATTATTTTATCTGATGCTCCGTGATATCCAGGTCACAGTATTGTTGTTATCTCTTATTGACGTGTGGTATCCAGACCACAACTCATATTGTGTCCCAACAACGTCGTTTGACTTGAACTCGTAGGATATCCAGATCCTGATGAATATTTTTCTCTTGCATAGAGCATCCAGACTCAAGTTGCATCGAGCATCCAGGCTCAGGTTATTGAGTATCCAAACTCAGATTTATTAACCAAGTATCTAGACTTAGGTTATTTGCATAGAGCATCCAGGCTCAGATTACGTCGAGCATCCAAGCTCAGGTTATTGAGTATCTAGACTCAGATTTATTAACCGAGTATCCAGACTCAGATTTATTAACCGAGTATCCAGACTCAGGTTATTTGCATAGAGCATCCAGGCTCAGATTGCATTGAGCATCCAGGCTCAGGTTTTTGAGTATCCAGACTCACTTTCCTTTTGAGCATTCAGGCTCCGATTACTTCAAGCATTCAGGCTTCGATTTTTACGGAGTACCCATACTCCGGTAATTTGGATTGTTATTTTTCGCCAATATGGTATCCAGACCATGGCGCCGCTTTTGACATGTGTATTCTTTTTCCCCAACGGAGTGGCTTTGAGATCAATACTGTTGTATTCAGATTTTCTGCGGTTGGCAAATTTCCGGGTTCTTTGGTATTCAACCGTATTTTACCTTGATTTCATCAAAGCCGTTCGCTTTTCACTCTTTCAGGTCCAAGTCGTTTGAATAGGGGCAGCTGTTACACCCCAAAATTTGCTCAACCTTTTCTTAACTTGGTTTATGTTTCATTTAATTTCAATTTGTTCTAGCATTTGCATTGCATAGCATATTTCATTTTACATGGGATCAAGAGGTTGTGCATAGCAATAGAGGTCTTCTCAGAGCATTGAGCCTAAGCAAGGGTTGTTACTCAAGCTTGAATGGTCATCAGGACATCTTGAAGTGGTCAAAGTCTTGTGAAAGGATAGATGGATGTGTGTGGGTCAGCTCCTAACTTGGAGGCCAATTAAAGAGCATCAGAAGATTGTGAATGCATGATTATGGGTATGAGATGTTGAGAGAGCTCATTGAGTGCTTTGAGAGCCATTTGGAGCTTATTCAAGTTGTTGTGTTAAGTGGAACAAGCCCCAGGCAAGAGTGTGGCATCTAGGGTTTTCATCTGGTAAATCCTCAGTTAACTGTAAGATTGAAGGAGGTTACAACTCAATTCCAAGTCTCTATGGTCATGGGATGTTGTGTTGAGATGTCTAATATATCATTTCAAGATCAATTCATCAAGGATCAAGAGTGTGAGAAGTTACTAAATTAGGGTTCTCAGGGTAAAATCCCCTATTTAGTGCCTAACTTCAAGACCACCTACCTCAAGATACAAGTCTCATATCAACTTTTGGCCAACATGGAACATGTAGATCATGTTCTTAGTTTTCTTTTGAGTAGTAGAAGTCCTTGATTGGATTTATAGAACTCAAGTTATGATCCAGACAAGTTACAGGTCATCAGATGAATGTGATTTTGGTAAACAAAAGTCAACCAACTTCCAAGCCATTTTTGACCAAGAAATATGTTTCTCCTCAACTTTTGGCCAACATGAAAGTTGTAGGGCATGGTCTTAGATTTCCAAAGAGTACTATAAGTCTTTCATTTGATTTATAGAACTCAAGTTATGAGGGGTACAAGTCAGGGGTATTTTAGGAAAGTAAGATTATAGGTCCATATTCACCAACTTGCACACTTCAAATGGAAATGTTTTCAACATGAAACTTGCTCCAAATAGGGCCATTTGCATTACCAAATCATATATTTTCATGGTGGGAGCTTGGCTTGAAGATTTCGGATTTGAATTTTTCATAAAGAAGGCTTAAAATGAGAAAATGGGAATTAAATGATTTGAAACTTTCTCAAGGCAAATTTATACTTTTTTTTAGTGCAAATGATGTTTCAAAGACAATGCCAATTTCACATTTGCAATTTGAGGTCTTTAGATTGGTCATTTTCATGGTTTCTTCATCTTGAAGTAACAAATTTGAAATCTATCATGGAATCAAAACAAGGTTAAATTCTTGGCCCTTTGATCAATTCAGGCCATGTGCATTTGATTTGGACCAAAATTAAGGCATGTGCATTGCATAATTCGTGAGAGATGGCAAACAAAAAGTGAAGGAAAATTGAATTTTCATTTTCACAAATTGGCCACATTTGGGCCTCAATAAGTTGCTAAACCCATCATATATAAGCATTAGGTCATTTCTGGATGCAGAGGAGATCATTTTCGTGCAAAAGGAGCAAGAGCAAAGTGTTAAAAAGCGAGAGCAACTTGAAATTCGTTTTTGGAGCTACACACTATTGCAAGCAAAATCGAGCATTCAAACATCTTTAATGAAGTTCGTGGATTGATTCTGGCTGTTTTTCTTTAAGCTTCAGCAACATTTCAAGGCCCAGTGGAGGCTCTCCACTAGGTAAACTACTTTTCAACTTTTCTCTCAATTCGTAATTCCATTTCTTGCCATTTTTGTGTATTTGTGAACTATGAAGATGGTAGATCGTTTCTGGTATCATTTGGTTGCTGTTTATGATGGTTGATGTTATGAACTCCAAACTTTTTTGACTTAGTTTGATCTATTCTTGAGGCTTTATGCTTGTTTGCTGCTTGATTCGTGATCTACATAATATGTACATTATTTCTGGGCAAGTTTGGTTGAGGTTTATGAACTTTGATATTTTGAGCATTAAGCTTGTTGTTCGCGATTTGTTTTTATCTTGAGGTTTTAGGCTAAACCAATGATGGATTTGGATTCCCCTTGATCTGTAGTTGAATTTACATACAAATTTTGTTGGATTTGGTTCGATATAGCTATTTGTGTTGTTTTGATCACTATTCACGGCGGTCAGAGACTTAGGGAAGATGACCGGACTTTTGTTCCGGCCGACACTGGTTTGTTACCACATTTAGTTGACTTCTCAATGGAGAAGACAACTTTCCAACCGTGCAATTTGCTTGCTTCCATTGTGGTCCGTGAGATTAAGAAACACGATGGGCATTATTTGACCGTGTTCCATAAAATCAGTTTTGAAAATTCATTAATGTGTTGGCACACTTGGATCCACATGATCTTTATACTTTTGATCAAACGCTTCCCAGCGCACTCCTACCGTGCGCGCTCTGTTGACCAACACACATAATGCTTGTTTGATTTTTTCTGAGTTTTTGTGCGTTGGGTTGGGCCTATTATTGGCACCCCCCTTTTGAGCCCACTTGTTTTCTGAACTGAATTTATTTGCTTTCCACACCACACTTTTATTCTTTTCTTTTTATTTTCTTTTATTTTTCTGTTTTGTTCTTGTTTCAATTTAATTCATTTAAAAATAATCTCCAATTAATAAAATTCACCAAAAATATGTTTTAGTCTCTTTGACTTGTCTTTTATTTTATAGTATTTTTATTTTATTTTATTTAGTTTATTTTTCATTTAAAAATGAATTAATTAATTGGAGAGGTTTTATTGGAATTAAATTGTGACATTGTGGTTTCTTTTAATTGTTTCTTCCTTTTCCCTTTGGTCCAATGAATGAAAATTGTTCCTCATACTCTTGATGAGTTGAACAAATTTTTAGGACCATTTTTCCCCTGGTTGGGTGACTTTAGGATTGACTTTTGATGCTTTCCTTTTGACCCTCAATTTTCCCATTTCAAAGTGGTACATCTTGAATTCAATTTTCTTTTGATGGTGCTTTGAGGGGATATGGACCTTGTGCTTTTGGTTTTTGTTTGCCAACTTGTTTGGCTATCTTGTGCATTTTATTTGGTATTTGTTGAGCCTTTTTCCTAATTTTGAGATGACTTGCAAGTCAAGCCATCTCAAAGGGAGGTTCCCATACACATCTTGACCTAGTTTGACTTGGATATGACATTTTTGGATCCCTTGAGCTTTCAATGCCTTGTAATTCATGTTTCTAACATGTTAAGGATGATTTTGGTTCAACTTTAGGTCATGACACTTCTTTTTGGTTGCTCATTTATGTTCATCTTTTGAGTCTTTTGATTAGGGTTTCTATGTGGAGCTTTCTTGCTTTTCCTTTGTGCATATGCTTGCTTTCTCTTGTGTTATATTTGATTTTGCATTTGTGCACTCTCTACTCATCCTCCATTCTGTCCCACGACTTTGGAATGTTATTTAAGGTAGCTTGGTCCCTCATTAGGAGGAACTTGAAGCTTACCTAAAGTAATGAATCCATGAGGACTTTTTCTCATTTGTTTTTGTTATTTGTTTGTTTGCTTTTGATGCATCTTTCTCTCTTTTTCTCTTTGCATCTTCATATGCATGCTTTGTTAAGATGAGCTTGTGGTGGCTACTGCCCCACACATGTTTTCCTCCCACTTTCATTCTATGTGTTCTACTTGTGCATTTGTGTCTGCATCCTTCATTTGCATTGTTTCCTTTATTGTTTCTTCTTCTTCTTTTGTCTTCATTCCCTTAGAATTTCTAACTTCTCTTGTTCAAGAGAGGTTATGATAGACATTAGGGTTCTAAACATGCATGATAACATTAGGTAGATATTTCCCTTTTGTAATCCTAACCTTAGGTGCACTTTGCATGACAACTTCTAGGGTTTGGTCTAGTCCCCCTTTAATTTGTCCTTTCTCTTCTCATCTTCAAACAACTCCAATCTATCTAATAAAGATAATGAATGTTGTGCCATGAGTCTTATACTTGGGAAATGGTGATTGAGTGGTTACCTCTCGAATACCTAGAGTGTTTAGTATACGTCCTTAGGACGATATGCGACACATTCGATCCAAGGTTTTAGACTTTGTTACAACATACATTATGAACGCTCTAATTCAAAACACTTCTTCTTTAAAAAAAACAAAAACAATTCAAACCTTTTTATCCTTCGGGATCTTAATCAGGAAAACCTTTTCATAAGCAAGAGTATTGTTAACTTTTAGTCCTATCGTAAACGGTAACGCCTAAGTCTCCAATGGTCGAGCTGCATACACCAAACTGCTAGAATTGTTTATTAACCCTACTCAGGTAAACATTTTGAACAGCCTGTGTTCTCGTAAGCCCGAACTACGTTTGCTCTGATCTTTAGTACCAGATGGAAGTACGTAGGCATAAGACGCGATGTCCTAGCGAGCAACCTTCCCCCCTTCTTTAGCCGTAGTTGGTCAAACTATGTTGACACTGACTTTCCCATTGGACGAGGGAGTACGTAGGCACAGGGCGGCGATGCTCTACTGAGTCATTTCCTTTTTTCTTTTTCTTTTGCCAATAAGCCATTAGCGTAGATAGTTTACACACCCTTTTAGATAGACAACACATGCGTGGATCCCGTCGAGTACAACGGACGTGAGGGGTGCTCATACCTTCCCCTTGCGTAACCGACTCCCGAACCTAGGACTTGGTTGTCATGACCTCGTCTTTTCCCGTTTTCGTCAGGTTTTTTCCGATTGTTTCCTTTCCCTATCTTTGGGATAAATAATGATAAGTGGAGACTCTGTTAGTCATTGTCGGCCTCTTTTTTCGTAGTAGCGACAAAGTCTTCTAGGGAACATTCCACTCTGAGGGGGAAAAACAAAAATCCAATCAGTGGGGAAATAATAAATAACACCATCTAAGAAATCCACCCTGCTAGGAACGTAATAAACGTCTATAGAGAATTCCATTCTGTTGGGAATTAATAAGCTCTGCTTAAAACATATGCCCTGAGGGAAATAAAAATACCAACTGCTAGGAGATCGTCCCAAACCTGATTCTGAAAGGTTCTAATGACCATTGGATGTTGCTGGAGATATCAACCTGTCATCGATTTACCTGTCAAGGCAATCGACACCAAACTCTGCTCGGAGAGAAAAGTCAAGGAATACCGACCTTGCTGGGGAAAGACGTCAATAACGTCAATCTTGCTAAAGAGGAATCCACCCTGCTGGGGATTAGAGTACACTTCTGCTTGTGATAAAACTTATGATCTGATAACGGAACCTTGTGGGGAGAGATAAAATCACTTTTATGGGAAGACCAAGGTCAAGTCCCTGTTGAGCAATTGTCTGATTACGCATCAACACCATTCTACCTGAAGTAGACAACCCTTGAACACTAGCCGGGGAGTACAAATAGAACTCGGCGGGAGAATACATAACTATGAACTCCTGCTAGGGGAGGAATGATTCATCGCACTGCTGTTAGAACTTCATCGCCGGGGAGAAAAGCTCTGTTGGGGAGAGGATCACGTCATCCCGCAAATAAACAAAGAGAAAAAGGATATTCTACATGCGAAATGACCCACTCAGTCACCATTCATGATACTTACGTTCAAGTAAATTCATTGTTTTCATTATGACCTGTAAAGCCTTATGTTTTCACCTGTAATGTTCATCAAAAATATCAAACGTTTTTCCAAACAAAATAGTAAAAGTAAAAACAGAAAGGAAAATCTCTTTGAGTGAAATGAATACTTTATTGATGAAAGGCATGTAAATAGGCAATTTACAATTTGGATGCAATTCCTGAAAAGAGGAAATTGCATAACAAGCAAAACAATATACACAAATTTTAGCAATGTGGGAACATATATCCACCATGTGTCGATTTAGTTATGACATGTATGTCTTCAATGCTTTGCCTTCTGAAAAGATTGACTGTACTGATTCCTTTCCTTTGGGATAACCATGTATGAAGATAATCGCACAGATCAAACACAGACCGCAGTCGCTTGCTTTCAAATCCCTAACTTTTGCCTGGATCACCCTTTCGGGTTTTCAATCCATCGGGATCCCCATTTTTGCCAAAGTCCCTTTTCAGGTTTTCAACTTTGTGGATTCATTCTTTTTTATTTTTATCCCTAATTTTTGTCTTGGTTGATATACGTACCAAAGTACGATAACCGTGTAGAGCAAAGAGAAACATCTCATTCCAATATTTGTAGGTTACAACCATCTTATACACAATCTTATTAATATTCTTATTAGCTGCATCAACAACACCATTCATCTTCGGACGATATGAAGAAGAATTGTGATGTTCAACCTTCAAACTCTGGCACAGTTCCTTCATCATCTTGTTGTTCAAATTTGAACCATTATCAGTAATGATTTTCTCCGAGATTCCATAACGACAGATGATGTCCTTCTTTATGAATCGGGCGACCACCTGTTTTGTGACATTAGCAAATGAGGCTACTTCCACCCATTTGGTAAAGTAATTAATGGCAACCAGAATAAAACGATGCCCATTGGAAGCAGTCGACTCAATCTTTCCAATCATATCAATTCCCCATATAATATAGGGCCAAAGAGATGTCAACGCGTTCAGAGGTGTTGGTGGCACATGCACTTTATCAGTATAAATTTGGAATTTATGGCACTTTCTGGCGTATTTGAAACAATCAGATTCCATAGTCATCCAATAGTACCCAACTCTCAACAGCTTTTTGGCCATTGCATGTCCACCGGCATGAGTACCAAAGGAACCCTCGTGAACTTCTTCCATTAACATGTGTCGCATTGCTACGAAAAGGGGTCGACAACGACAGAAGAGTCGCCACCGATTAGAGAAAACCTACAAAAAAGGGAAAAGACAGGTCATCGCAACCAAATCTTGGGTTCGGGAGTCGGTTACGCAAGGGGAAGGTATGAGCACCCCTCACGTCCGTTGTACTCAACGGGATCCATACTTGTTGTCTATCTAAAAGGTGTTTATCTAACTAAGCTACAGGCCAAAGGGACAAATGAAAAGAAAAGAGACTTGATAGAGCATCGTCGCTCAATGCCTACGTATTCCCTCGTGCAATGAGAAAGTCAGAATCAACGTAGTTCGGAAAACTACGGGTGGAGGTGGGGAAGGTTTCTCGCCAATACATTGCCGTCTTGTGCCTACGTATCCTCGTCTGGTACGAGAAATCAGAGCAAACGTAGTTCGGGTTGACACAATCACAGGTTGGTTCAAATTTTTTAAACGAGTAGGGTTAAACCTTAGTTTTAGTAAATAGGTGTATTGTTGCTCGACCATTGGAGACTTAGGTGTTACCTGTTTGCGGTAGAACCAAGAGTTAACAACACTCTATTTGAAAATGGTTTTCCATTAATCCCGAAGGATGAAAAAGTTTGATAGTTTGTTTTTGAGTCTTTTATGAAGAAGAAGTGAATTGAATTGTGTTTGTAAATCATGTTGCACTAAAGACTGTGACTTAGGAGTGAATGTGTCGCATATCGCCCAAAGAGCATACGCTAAACACTCTAGACAATTGAGAGGAGGCCCCCCAATCATCATTTCTCAAATGCTTAAGGCTTGTAACGTACAACACTCATTATCATTTATTACATGTCTTGAATAAGTTTGAAGATGAGAAGAGAGAAGACACAACTAAGGGGAAACTAACCCAACCCTAATGTTATCATGCAATCTGCTCCTATGATTGAGATTAAGAGGGGAAAACTATCCTAATGTTATCATGCTTGGATTGAACACTTAATGTCTCTCATACTCCCATCTTAAACAAATGGGACTAGGAATCCTAAGGGATCATGGTAAAGAAAACCAAGTAAACATAAGATAAATCAATCACAAATGAGATGAAAGAAAGAGATGCAAACATGAAATGCAAGTCAAAGAAGAGAGGGAGGAAAAAAGTGTGGGGAAACAACCACCACAAGAACATCTCAACCTCTTAAATCCCAACAAAAGATGTAAAACAAAAGAAGAATGCAAGCAGAAACACTCAACCAAAACCAAGCAAAAGTGAGATGCAATGGGAGAAGTCACAACTCCTACAACCATTCAAGCATCAATCACTAAACTAAAAGGCAAATAAACAAGAAAGAGAAGAAGACATGATCAAGATGAGGATGGGAGAATAAGCTTGAGCGGCAAGCAACAACAAAAGAAATCTCAACCATAAGCATCAAAATGATCATGCAAACAAGAAAGCCCAAAAGAAATCTCAAAGTGGCATCTCATCCAAGTTAAACTCAAAGTGCAAACAAAGAGCACCAAATAAACTTGAATGAGTTCCAAAGTCCCATGGACATAAGTGAGAACAAGAGAAGAAGGTGCACAAACGAAAGAAGAAGAGGAAACAAGACAAGTTGCAAGATAGGGCATGGGAAAGAACCTAAGTTCAAACCACTTTCAACATTCAAATACAAATGGAAAGCCCTAATTAGAAGCAACTTGTAGCACAAACCAAAAAAATGTAGGACCTATAAACTTTCAACCAGTAACTTCAACATGTTAAGAATGTGAATCAAGAGGTGTTGGAAGCATATGGGATCCACAAGGATCATCTCCCAAAAGAACTAGGTAAACTAGTTTGTATGAACCTCCATTAGAGTGACTTGACTTGCAAGGTTCACCAAAAATAGGAAAATAGTTCAATAAATTCCAAATAAAAGACAAAAAGCTCATAAACAAGTTGCCAACCAGATCCCAAAACATCAAAACCAAAATCCAATCAAAGCATCACCAAAGGAATTGATCCACTAGGGTGCTCCACTTTGAAAGAGATTCATCGAGGGTCAAACAAAAGCAAATGAAAGTCAAACAAAAATAAGTCAAACCTTGACCAAAACCAGCCTCAAAGGCACCTCAACTCATCATCAAAATGAGGAGGAAGCCTCACTCATTGGTGGTTTCAATTGGTCAACAAACAAGCAAGAATGAAATGAAAATCATGTTAAAAACACCTCCAACCATTAAATCCACATTAAAATGAAAAATAAAAGAAAATTCAAAATAAAATTTATGAAAAATTTGTTAACATCTCAAAGTGTTAGAAAATATTTTTATTTGAAAAATTTTATGAAATTTGGAGGTATTTTTAACGTTTAAAAAACAAAACCGAAATAAAATAAAGAAAATAAAATAATTAAAATGAAAAACGGTGCAAATAGCAAGGAATCGCGTTCAAATGCATTGGGCTTGAAGAGAAGGGGGTGGGGATAACAAAACAAGCCTAAATGACCCAGGATGAAAGCTACACGTGAAACGCACCGTTTCACTAAATGACGTGCAGTCAAACCAGCCACATCACGCAATCAAGCCAACCATGAACAAACACGCGCACGGTCAACATTTCAACCCTTTCCAACTCAGATCTGACTAAGCAAAGACCAGACGCCGAAGCCCTAGCTCCGGTCGTCTTCTCCGGCGAGTTGGTCGGAGTTCAGGTCATCAAAACCTCACCAAACCTAGCAAAATGCATATCAAAATGAAGCTAAGCTCACGTACATCTCAAATCCAAGATCCATTGGTTTTAAACATGCGTCAATAAAGAGATTTGAACGGATCAAAGTTGAGATGTACATCTAAGAATCTCGTCAAACAAGACAATTAAGCACTCAAACATGGCCTACACGAGGTAGGGCTTCAGATGCAGCCAATATGGACCTAGATCATGCTCTAGAATGAGAGAAAAGTAAAGGAGAAAGTTACCTAATGGAGACACTCCGTTGGTGCTTCAATTACTTGCTAGCTTGCTTGAGAATGTCTAGATCCACTCTAATTTGCTCAAGGAAGAAGAATTACACCTCAATTGAAGTTGAAATACAGTGGAATTGAAAACACGATTTGAGATTTTTCTTGAGAGCTTGAAAATGGAAGTTGCTTCTTTTGGCTCCAAAACGCACTTCTGAGCTCTCAAAATGAAATGTGAACTTAAATATGTTGGGTTTGCAATGGAAATGGAGGCCCATGAAGCCTGGTTGTGACGAATTTTGAAAAATGCCCAATATGTGATTCTTTCATGCACACGTGAAAATTGGTGCTTACACACATGAAAACCATTTGAATATGCAGCTGGAGAGTTGAATTTTGCAATGTGATTGGATTGGGCTTTGTATCTAGTCCAATTTAGAAGTTTGAATGAGAAAATTCCTTGTGAAGTAAGTTGCAATTCCACGTATTTTTGCTAGCATGGACCAAAGTGAATTTGTGCATTTTACTCATGAGTGCATTGTGAACAAAATTGAGTCAAAACAAAACATGTAAATGGCCTATAACCAATTCAATTGAAATCCCCTTTAAAAGTCAATTTTCACTTGAAAATTCTCACCTAATCTCCATAACCAAGCATAATTCATATAAAACATGAGTACTAGAGTGTAAATGAGGTCATTTGGAACAACTTTCATGTTGGTTGAAGTTTCATTTGAAGTACTTAAGTGCATGAAGATGACCCATAATCAAAATAGCCTATAATCAAGGTTTCCCAAAATACCCTTGCTTTGCAAAATCCATTACTTGAGTTCCACAAATGATATCAAGGACTTCTAGGAATTTTTGGAAATCTAAGATCATGAGGACAACTTTTCATGTTCATCTCAAGTAGAGGAGAAACTTGACTCTAGGTCAAAAGTGCATTGGAAGTGAGTTGACTTTTGTTGACTGAAAAATATGCTGATTTGAGACCTATAACTTGATGGTATCATAACTTGAGTTCCACGGACCCAATGGATGAGTTCTAGTACTCAAAAGAAATCTTAGTACATGCCCTACAAGTCTCATGTTTACATGAAAATGAGATTGCACTTATATCTTGAGGTAAATGGTCCTTGAAGTTGGACACTAAAGATGGGGATTTTACACTGAAACCCTCTGAAACCCTAATTTAGTAACTTCTTAGACTCTTGATTCTCCTTGATTTGAACTTGATATGACATCCTAGAAGTCTCAAAATGACTTCCCCTGACTCCAATGACTTAGAACCAAATCCCAAACTCCTTCAAGTCCATAGTTGACCTTGAACTAAGCAGATGAAACCCTATGTGCACACCTTTTGACTGTGCCCTCTTGCAAGTGAAATGAATTCCACAATGACTTCAAAAGCACTCAATGATTTTCTCAAACACCTCTTATTCATAACCATAAACTTGTGGACCCCTAATGATTGCCCTTCAAGATAGGAGGTAAGCAACACTTGTCAATCTTCTCTCTTAGAGAGCTTTGACCACTTCTTGATGATTGAAAGCATTAGATAACTTGAATAAGCACTCTTGGTTGAGCTTGATACCCTTGATAACCTTATCTTGAATGGTATACCTCCCTTGATCCCCTGCAAAAGACAATGCTATGCAAATGCAAATGCTAAAGAATGAAATGAAACGTAAGCCAAGTAAAGAAAAAGGTTGGGCAAATTTTGGGGTACAACAACAGGCTTGCTCCGTGTTCGTCAACACACTGCAACAAGACCATGTCGAAGTTTCTCCTGTACAATACATCATCCTTGTTCAGGTAGAAGTTACTAGATAGCCTCCTCAAAATCTTATTATCTATGCTAGATGCCCTAGATAGGTACTTTTGAGTCTTGAGAAAGTACTTGATATCGAAATACCAAGGCTTTCCATCTGATGCCTTATCAACTACAAACACGAAGGCTTTCAAACACGTACTTGATCGGATCCATCTTTGAAATAAACAGGGTTATATGGTTTAACATGTACTATCTCAAACGCTTAGCAGCTCAAGCGAGTGCGTAACATGTTTTTCCTAGCATCGAGTACCTCAACTCGCAATCAGTGAATTTGTTACTCAGGTAGTAGACGACATGCTCTTTTCTACCTGTCTCATCTTGTTGAACGAGCACACATCCCATTTCATTCTCAAGAACTGTGAGATACATGATTAGAGACCTCCCTACAACTGGAGGGATGGGTATTGGAGGCTCTTGCAGATACTCTTTGATTTTTTCAAGTGCCTTCTGGAAATTTTCATTCCACCTGGCCGCTTGATCTTTTCTTAACAATTTGAATATTGACTCGCAAGTGGCTGTAAGGTGAGATATGAACCTTGCAATGTAGTTCAACCTCCCTAGGAAACCACAAACCTCTTTTTCTATCCTCGGTTCAAGCATTTCTTGAATAACTTTTATTTTGGCAGGATCTACCTCAATACCCTTTTCACTGACAATGAACCCCAATAGCTTTCCAGATCTCACCCGGAAGGTGCACTTGTTAGGATTCAGCCTCAGCTTGAATTTCCTCAACCTTTCAAACAGTTTCAGAATATTGAGCAGATGTCCTTCCTCCTTCTATAACTTCGCAATCATGTCATTAATATAGACTTCAATCTCTCGATGAATCATATCATGAAAGATAGTCACCATCACCCGCTGATAAGTTTCCCCAGCATTTTTCAATCCAAAGGGCATCACCTTATAGCAAAAAGTCCCCCACGATTTAATGAAAATTGTCTTCTCCATGTCCTCTAGACTATCTTGATTTGGTTATACCCAGAGAATCCACCCATGAAGGAAAACACAGAATTTTGAGCGGTGTTATCAACTAACACATCAATGTGAGGTAGCGAGAAATTGTCTTTCATGCTCGCTCTGTTCAGATCTCTATAATCAACACACAACCTGACATTTCCATATTTTTTAGGCACATGAACAATGTTAGAAACCCACAGAGGAAAACTGGTGACAACAAGAAAACAAGAGTTCAACTGCTTTTGAACTTCTTTAATCTTGACTACCATGTCAGGCCTCGTCCTTCTCAACTTCTGCTTGATTGGCGTACATTCCTCTCAGAGAGGCAACCAGTGTACCACAGTACCTGTATTCAACATGGGCATGTCTTGGTAAGACCAAGCAAAGATATCCTTATAGTCACGGAGCATTTCAACCAATCTTCTTTCGACACCGTCTTTCAAAGCAGCCCCAATTCTGACTTCTTTCTTGTCGCCTTCGGTACCCAGATTGATGAATTAAATATCCTCATGATAAGGCACAATGACCCTTTCCTCTTGCTTTAGAAGTCTGGGTAACTATTTGGGTAGTTCACAGTATTCATCAGTCTACTCTTCAGCTTAATAAATGGGATTATTAAAGTCATACTGAGCCATAGCTGAATCAGAATCGACTGTATTTGAGAGAAAATACCTGCATGATTGATGTTTATGTTTTATTATGAAATTATACAAACAAACCACATTGCCATTTTTCTGTTAATAAAAATGCAAAACAAGAAAAAGGAAAAACAGGGATCACAATATTTGAATGCAAAAAACGTCCTTTATTTATGATAATGTGCAAAAAACAAAAGGCCCCACAGATTTGGTCACTACGTCTTGGGCAGAACGTAGGACTGAACATAATCAAAACAACAAAAATTACTCTGCAGTAGTAACATGAATGACTTCCTCAGTAGTCTAGCTACACAGCTTCTGGCTGAGAGCACATGGACAAATCCAAGCATCGATATTTCAGTCACTTTCACCTTCATCGTCCCCTCTGGCATGAATCATGTCAAATATGACTCCACCACAGCTGAATTAAACAGGTTCCCTATATTTGGGAGGGTCTTGAGAAGAACTGGAGGGCTTGAACCCTACGGAGAATTTGTCTTGTTTGACGGGAACATCAAGGACCTGGCCCCACCTCTGATAAGATCCAAACTCCACAATAGCAAGGGCTTCTTTGAAAGTCGACGTTGAAACCTCTAGGCCTTTGACTTTTACAGGAGGCTTCTCCTAAATCTGCACTGCCTCGAAGGCCTGACAGAGCGTTTCGTGGATTTCCCCATCCACCTCAACATACTTGAAGGATGATAGATGGCTGACAATGATATCTTCTTCTCCGCACACCGTAACAACCTTTCCCTCCATCACATATTTTAGCTTCTAATTCAAGGTTGACGTGACTGCTCCCGCAGCATGTATCCATGGTCGGCCAAGCAAGCAACTGTATGTTGGTTGGATATCCATTATATAGAAAGTTGCATCGAAGGTCTCGGGTCCCACCTGAATTGGCATGGTAATCTCTCAAAACATAGACCTCTTTGAGCCATCAAATGCTCTATCTACCAAATCACTTGGTGTACAAAAAAACCCTAGGTATCCAATTTCATTAATGCCTTCTTAGGTAGCACATTGAGCGATGATCCTGTGTCAACAAGGACATGAGACAACAATGATTCATTGCACTCCATGGAAATATGAAAAGAATGGTTGTGATTTCTCCTAGCAGAAGTTAAATCCAGGTCAGCGAAACCTAAACCATTTCCAGTATTGACGTGCACCACAACTGTAACACCCCGCTCCCCAAAATAAATAAAAATAAAATAAATGGAAATTAAATCAAGCAATTATCAGAGTTACCACACCAAAGCGGGATATCACAAAAGAAACTCAACAAAACACTTCATTAAATGGTTTTCAACAGTAAACAGCGGAAATATCATATATACATCATACTCGCCCATCCGCCCAAAATGTACACAATATTCACCAAAGGTTCCAACAAAACATGATACGCCACGGAGTAAAACAAAATCATCAGAAAACAATAAAATCCCAAAGCCCCGTGTTATGTATCAGAGCATCCCTACGACTCGACTCGCCACTATCCAAGCTAGCTACGCACCTGGATTATCTGTACTTCCGAAGAAGCACAGACCCCAACATCAACAAAAGGGGTGAGAAATCATGATCAAAAATATTTAGCGGTAATAATGTACATGAATAAAAGGCAGTAATCATACGAACATCATTCAACATACATCAACCAGGATCTACTGTCCAACACCAACACAGCACACAAGACTATGCAAAAATATGCAACTCAACACTATGGTATGCGGTACCGACTCATCATCAACGATGGACACCTGGCCATTAACCCTCCACAAGGGAGCACATCATAAACAAGATAGATCACATACTCCCACCAATAGCAATGATCTATCCCCACCATTCTCCACAAAGTAGTACGGGTGAATCGCATACACTCCTCCTGAGCAACGATTCAACCCCACCATCCTCCACAAAGGAGTACGGATGGATCACATACACTCCTCCTAAGCAACGACCCATCCCACAAAAACATCATGATATGCACAACACCAATGCACAATAAAAATCCAAGCACACGAGGTGCACATGATCCTTCTGATCATAGTTTATACATCGCACATACATATTCCACACATCACCACATTCATACATAATAACATACACCAATTTAATTATTCTAATTAAACGAATAACAAGGAAATCACATTCCAACACCACACATACACTCTTAACTGTCCAACACCAATTTTATATTGAATTATGACCAACAAGGGTCCCACAACATAAGAGAACAGAACAGAACAACACAAAAACACAAACTACTGTCATGCTCGCTGGCTCATTTGCCTGGCGAAGCATCAGCGAATGATCGCTCGCCCAGTGAACTCCCTAGAAAAGGAAGACAGTGGCTACTGGAAGCACTCACTGTCCAGTTCGCCTAGCGAATTTCTAGCGAAGGTTCTCTACTAGCACGCCCAGCGAAAGTGCTGGCGAACGCTTGCGATTTCACAAAAACCCCACTGTTCAGAATCGGTAAAACTCTCAGAAATCATCTGATTTCACTCAAACCAGTTCCCACAACACTAGTTCAACATTCTACGACTTAGCTACATAATCTATTCTAGATTCCACCCGATAAAACATCAGCTCTACCGATTAGATCATTTTCGGCTTAAAATGGTAAACTACCCGAAAACCCCAAATCATCCAATCAATCATTCTACAACCACATGCAACAAGCCTATCATAACAGCAACAATTAAAATCACAACAACACATCAACACATGTTCATCAATCTACTATGGGGTTAGGGAAATCCCCTCTACCTAGAATTCATGCAACAAATCAATTTCTACCCGTTTCTCCCCCCCCCCCCTACCTCGATAACTCGATCAGATTGAAGAAGACTCGGTAATCCTATCTTCCTCTCTTCCTCTTTGATTCTTCTCTTCAATCTCTCTTCCACTTGACCGTGTTCTTCCTCTTCTCCTCTTTGAGCGTGTTCTTTCCTTTTCCAACTCAAAAAAAAACCCTTTTCTATTCTTATTCCATTAATAATAATAATAATAATAATAATAATATTTATAATAATATTACCATTATTTATTAAATTATTATCACTAAATTTCCTTATTAATATTAAAGTCCAAAAGCATTAACTAATCTCCATACTTAAAGGCACCCTCCACGCACTCAAACACACCCCCACAAAAGGTACACCGAAAATAAAATAACACCGAAAAGACTAGATAATTAAAATGTGTGCTACAACTCTCCCCCACTTTAATTATTTTCGTCCTTGAAAATTACCTGATGGAAACAATTCCAGATACGAATCCCGCATCCTGCTTTCCAATTCCCAGGTCACATTGCCTCCTGCAGCACCTCCCTAAACCACTTTCACTAAGGATATCTCCTTCCCTCGGTGTTGCTTCATCTTACGATCTTCGATCCTCAACGACATCCTCTCAACGGTAAGATTCTCCCGGAGTTGCACTTCATCTCTCTGAATCACATGAAATGGGTCCGTGAAATACTTTCGAAGTTGCGACACATGGAACACGTCATGCAAATTCGAAACCTCAGGTGGCAACGCCACCCTATAAGCCACAACACCAATTCTCTGCAAAATCTGATACAACCCAATAAACTTCGGATCCAGCTTCTTGGATTTCAACGCACGACCTACACCGGTCACTGGGTTAACTCTCAGGAACACGTGATCACCTTCACTGAATTCCAGCTCTTTTCTCCGGTTATCATGATAACTCTTCTTCCTACTCTGAGACGCTTTCATTTTCTCACAAATCATCTGAATTGTCTCAGTAGTCTGCTGCATAATTTCTGGTCCCAATACTACATTCCCACCCGTCTCATACCAACACAGAGGAGTTCTGCACCTTCTACCATATAAAGCCTCAAAAGGTGCCATCCCGATACTAGAATGGTAACTGTTGTTGTACGTGAACTCGATCAATGGTAAATGAGTATCCCACGCACCACCTTTCTCCAACACACAAGCCCTCAGCAAATCCTCCAACGTCTGAATAGTCCTCTCTGACTGTCCATCAGTTTGTGGATGATAAGTTGAACTCAGCTTCAACTTAGTACCCAAAGCTTCCTGCAAACTCTTCCAAAATTCTGAAGTAAGCCTCGGATCCCTATCCGACACAATACTCGCTAGCACACCATGTAGCTTCACAATCACTCGAATATAAATCTCTGCCAGCTTCTCCAATGGAAAACTGATATTAATCGATACAAAATGTCCATACTTCGTAAGCCGATCCATATTTACCCAAATAGCATCAAATCCTCTTGCCGTGTTTGGAAATCTTGTAACGAAATCCATAGCGATACAATCCCATTTCCAAACCGGAATTTCCAACGGTTGCATAAATCCAGAGGGTCTCTAATGTTCCACCTTCGATTTCTGACACGTCAAACAGGCGTAAACAAACTGAGCTATATCCCTTTTCATACCTGACCACCAAAATATCTTCCTTAAATCGTGGTACATCTTAGTAGCTCCCGGATGAATACTCAAACCACTACGATGTCCTTCACTCAGAATTGACTTCTTCAGCTCGTCATTATCTGGCACACAAATCCTGCCTCGGAATCTCAGCACACCTGCACTATCCAACTTAAAATCACTATCAGAGTCACTTCCTACTCCAGAAATCAAATCCACTAGCCTTACATCTAGCTCTTGGCCTTCTCTAATCATATCCAAGAAATCGTTGTTCACTTGTAACTTGCCCAACATCACATAATCTGTCGCAGTCTCACAAACCATGCTTAAATCTCTGAACTGCTCAATAAGTTCCATTTTTTTCACCATCATAGCCGACACATGAATCGCTTTTCTGCTCAACGCATCAGCTACCACATTCGCCTTTCCTGGATGGAAAATCAAACTGAAATTGTAATCCTTCAGGAATTCCAAACAACTTCTCTGTCTCATATTTAGCTCTTTCTGATCAAACAGATACTTCAGACTTTTATGGTCGCTGAACACCTCAAATCTTGAACCATAGAAATAGTGCCTCCAGATCTTTAACACAAAAACTACTGCGGCCAATTCAAGATCATGAGTAGGGTAATTCCGTTCATGCACCCTTAGTTGCCGCAAAGCATACGCCACCACCTTACCATTATGCATAAGAACTCCACCTAATCCCATCTTAGACGCATCATAGTACACCATAAACGGTTCGCTCGGAGTCGGCAATACTAACACCGGTGTCGTAGTCAATCTCTTTTTCAATTCTACAAAGCTCTCTTCACAAGCGGCATCCCACACAAAAACTTGGTTCTTTCTCGTCAACTAAGTCAACGGAAACACCAAATTAGAAAAACCCTCGATAAACCTTCAATAGTACCCTGCTAAACCCAAAAAGCTTCTAACTTCCGTTGCCGTCTTCGGCGGTTCCCACTACAACACTGCACTCACCTTTGATGGGTCTACCGATATACCATCACCAGATATGACATGCCCCAAGAAACTCACTGTCTTCAACCAGAACTCACACTTTGACAGTTTCACAAACAACTTATTATCCTTCAGCACCTGCAAAGCAATTCTCAAATGTCCTGCATGCTCTTCCTCAGACTTAGAATAAATTTGTATATCGTCAATGAACACAACAATAAACTGATCCTAATAAGAATGGAAGATTCAGTTCATATACTCCATGAACACTCCCGGTGCATTAGACACTCCAAAAGGCATTACCGCATACTCGTAATGTCTATATCGAGTTCTAAATGTAGTCTTCTGAATATCACCTTCTTTCACTCTGATCTGATGGTAACCCGACCTCAAGTCAATCTTACTGAACACCCGAGCTCCCATCAACTGATCCATCAAATCATCAATCCTTGGAAGAGGATATTTGTTCTTAATGGTCACTTTATTCAACTGACGGTAATCGATGCACAGACGCATACTACCATCCTTCTTCTTCACCAATAGTATTGGAGCTCCCCACGGTGACACACTCAGTCTGATAAACTTTCTATCCAACAATTCTCTAATCTGAGATTTCAATTCGACCAACTCCACTGCCGACATCCTGTACGGCACCATAGATATAGGCCTTGTACCAGGTACAAGATTAATGTTAAACTCAACTTCTCTCTTCGGAGGTAATTCTGTAATATCATCAGGGAACACTTCAGGAAATTCATTCACTATCGCCAACTCCTTCAGTGACGTTTTTCCATCGACAGCTAATGATGCAAATAAAGCAAACATTTTAGCTTCGTCCTCCAACAAGATCCTCAATTCCTTACTAGACAAGGAATCCGCCAATGCTTCTTCCTCTGGGGTAAGAAACAACAACACCTTCTGAAAACAATTGATGTAGACTCGGTTGAACTCCAACCAGTTCATTCCCAAAATAACATCCAACTTACCCAGGGGCAAGCAAATCAGATCCACTCCAAAATCTCTACCAAAAATAGTCAGTGGACACTTCAAACATACCAAAGAAGTAGTCACTGAACCAACATGAGTTTCAATAGTCATCCGCCGCTCAAGAGTAGTCGGCACCAATCCTAACCTCTTCACACAATCAATAGAGATGAACGAGTGGGATGCACCCGTATCAACAATAGCAGACAAGGGAACATTATTAATGAAACAAGTACCTTGGATAGAACGTTCCTCACTGGCAGCTTGAGTTCCCACCACCGCAACCACTTTACCACCGGTCTGAGACACCTAAGACGACTTCGGCTTCTCGCAATGCGTACTGATATGACCCTTCTCACCACAGTTATAACAGGTAGGCATAGCGGCCCGACAATCATCTATCACATGGCCCGGCTTACCCCACTTGAAACACTTCTTCACCTCATGAGAACAATCATTGGCACGATGACCCGCGCCACCGCATCAGAAACACTTCACACTAGCAGACGCTGTCCTTTCTTTGGGCTTCTTATCCGCAGCAGCCTTAAACTTCCCCTTATCAGCAGGAACACTGTAAGGAGTACCACCAAACCTCTGCTTACCCTTGCGGTCATTTGCAGCCTTGTAATGTGCAATCCAATCCCGGTTATCATTATCATAAATTCTGCTCCTGCTTATCAGCTCAGGATAATCCCTGATCTTTTGACAAGCGATCCCCATCTTAACTTCCGGATGCATCCCATTCTCAAACTTCAAACACCTGAAGGTCATCGCCATGTCAGTATTGTAATGAGGACAATACTTCACCAGCTCTTTAAACTTAACAGCATACTCAGCCACCGTCAGATTGCCCTGCTTCAGCTCCAGAAACTCTATCTCCTTAGCACTTTGTATATCCTCCGGAAAATAATTTTCCAGAAAACCAGTTTGAACCACATCACAAGTAATTGCAGTCCCTGCAGTCTCCAATCTCTGGCGACTGTTGTCCCACCAAGCTTCCGCTTCACCCTCCAGCATGTAGGTACCAAACCTCACGTTTTGCTCATCTCTACAACCCATCGTCCTGAAAATCTTCTCAATCGCCTTCAACCACTTTTGAGCAGCTTCGGGATCAAAATTCCTCCTTGAAAGGCCGACGGCTTGTTACTCTGAAACTACACCAAATCTCTAAATTGCGCTCCCGCAGCTTGGTTCTGAATAGCAACCGTTGCACCCCAAATTTTGACCCCTTATATCCTCATCATCATTTTAAGATCATATTCATTTGATTATCTAACCTTAACCTATTTCAAGTTTGTCTTTGTCAAGATACAGCAATCAAGGCTTTGTACAGCCGAAATCGAGGATTCAAGGGTTAATCAGCCAATGTTTTGGATTGGTTCTCCTTGAATTTGAGTCTCCACATCATCAAATGTATTCCATTGGATCAAGCATGAATTTAATTTGAGGTTGTCACCCAGGAATTGAGACCAGTGCAGTTCAGGATACCCGATTAGGGTTTTCGATCAGGGAAAGTCAATTGTAGTTTGACTTTTGATTTAAAAAGTGTTCCAATGGTGGGATCATGGTCCATGAATTTCGTATGGCTTAGTAAAGTCTACTCAAGAAGTTTCAAGGGCTCAAAATACCCGGAACATCAACAGTCGACTCGGTAGTCACCGATCGATCGTTCGATTGACCGAAAAATTAACTCTTCAACTATAAGGAATTAGACCTCAAGATGTGAATCAAAAATGTTCCTCATGTCATATTACACCTACCCATAAAATTTCATGACCATTGGATCAAGGGTTGAGGAGTAATTGCAAAAGTCGGGAATTAGGGTTTTGAAAGGGGCAAGACCATATCTCCTCAACCACACATCCAATTGAGTTGGTTCAAATCTCATTGGAAAGCTCTTGAAAAGTATTACAAAAGTCCCAAAGTGGTCCATGATAAGAAAATTCATAGATTTGGAGTTATGACCAAATTCATTTCAAGAAGGGAAAATAACTTAGAAAAATTTCACTATTAGGCTTGTTTTTCAGCAACTTTGAGAGGTCTTTTGACCTAGTTGCAGTAGGAATTTGAAAATCTCAATAACATGAAAGTTGTAGAGCTATATAAGGGATTTCTAAAATGTGGTAGAACTCCTCGATAGCATTTGTGAGCTGAGAGTTATGGATCATGGAAGTTGAGGCTACCACACTTGAAGTCACCATTTCAATTCTTTCCAAAATTCAATTTTCAACAACTTGGGCCATCCTCGACCCTTGGATCATGATCTATTCTAATAATGTGAAGCTTAGATGAAGGGAAAACCAGAAGAAAAGAAGGATTGATGGACTTTGCAACTTGCTAGCAAGTTGCTAATATAATAATCATTTAAAGGAGGAAGAAAGAGAAACTTTATGGAAGGTTTATGCAGCTGCAGTCCCCTAATCTCATAGCCTCACTTCAGTCACCTCATCCCTCTCATTTCACTTTATTTTTGCCCTGCCTTGAGCCCAAGAACTGAGGAGAAAACCTGCCACATGATTTTGGCAAGATTTTCTTCAAAATCTCCCTCCAAAAATGGAAAAAACCAAGCCTGCCCTCACTCTCACTCTCCCTATAAATATAGGCCTTCTCTATGTTGTTATACACACTAGTGATATCAAGAATACACATAAAATCATAGCTCTCTCATCTTCTTCCTTGCTTGAAAGTGCATTTTCTCAAAATCACCAAAATCCACTATTTTGCACTTTTCATGCCATTCCTTGCTCCAAACACCAAAACACTTCAAAGACCACATACACACCCTTAAAATGGCCATTTGAAAATGTTCCCATCATTACTTTCATCAAAAAACTCATCAATCTAAAAGTCAACCTTCATACCTCCATATTTTGACTTTTTGCACTTTCGGAGCCAAGTCTCTACTTAAGGACTTTCCTACCACTTCAACACCCCCAACACCTCATATATATATATATATATATATATATATATATATATATATATATATATATATATATATATATATATATATATATATATATATATATATATATATATATATATATATATATATATATATATATATATATATATATATATATATATATATATATATATATATATATATATATATATATATATATATATATATATATATATATATATATATATATATATATATATATATATATATATATATATATATATATATATATATATATATATATATATATATATATATATATATATATATATATATATATATATCTTGTTTCAACTGTTCAAAGGCTAAAAAACCAGTTGGGAGGTTCATTACTCAAACTGTTCAAGAAAGTTGCTTATTGCTTCAAGAGGAAGCAAACTCCAAATTTGTGCCAAAGAAGAGGATCTCTTGGTTTCTTTGCTTTCTAGCTTGCTTAAGAAAGTCTACAAGAGGTATGTACTGTTAAGCCTCCTCATTATACACCACATTGTCATGTTTTGTAAATTTGAAGTTCTGTTACGAAGACCATGGTCATGCTGTCCCAAAATTGCTCTTTGTCAAGAGCTTGTGTTTATTGCAATGTTTCTACTTTTGTTAAAGTATAATGTTTATGAGTGATATGTATTGATGATATTCTGTTAAGAATAAGCTTTGTATATTGATTCCAACAGTTTTGAGGAACTTGTCCATAAGATTAGCTTTAGAGGTTTTTTTACCATGAAATGTTGATGTGCTTAATACAAATCTATCAGCTGATTATTTGTTATATCTGAGTAGCTTGTTTGTTATTTCATGAGGTTTCCTTGCCCATAGGTCATGTATGAATCTAGGGTGGCTTTTGTTTCACAGTTGTGATGTTTGTTTCAATTGCCTACCATTTCCATGAATGTTGTGCCAAGTTGTTATGTGCCTGCCTGTTTCACACTCAACTGTAATGTTTCATACTGTGATTTGTTGCATCCCAATTGTTTGAACTGTTGGTTTGTTCTGGTGTGGTCTTGCTTGTCTTAGTTGAAACTTGTTGAAATTGATAAAAAAAAACATGAAGAATTAGCTGATAGGATCTGCTGTGAGGTATTTTGCTTTTAAGGCTGTCAAATGTTTGTAACTATTGCAAGATGCACTTTGAATTTGAGGCTCACCATGAATCATACCATAACATAGTGTTTCATTTCCATCATGAAGTTGTTGATGATTGTTACCACATAATTTGTACCTTGCATGATCAAGCCTGCTTTCCATTTTTTCAAAACAGCTAGTCACTTTCAAACTTGCATTTTCAAGCCTTACATACCAACAACATGTCCAGTCTTGTTTCAGTTTATTTCTCATTGATCTATGAGCCTAGAATCATCATTTAACATGTTAAGTTTGTGTGTGATTGCATAACTGTCTTGAATATCCCATGACCTATCCTGCTGCATAATGAGCTTGACTTGCATTTCATAAGTGCCAACATGCCAAATCCAGTTTTGAGTGATGCATGATTAAACTTTGAGCATGAAAGTTTCAGTTAGTATGATTGTGATGTGTGTGTGCTAATTTCATGACCTAAATCCATACAATCTAAACTGTGATAACTTGCATTCAAACAATTTTGTATTCACAGCCACACACAACATACATTTTCCATGTATGAATAATTTTTGAAGTGATTTCAACTGATCCTTGAGCATGAAATCATCCTTTAGCATATATGTGATGTGTGGGCATCATTGTTTTAGCATGAACCTCATCATTTGGAAAATACACCTGCTGCACCATCAATTTGTCTCAAGACAGCTTTTTGCATATCAACTAACATACCAAATTCTGCTTTGAATGAAATATGCCTGAATTTTGAGTATGATCTCATCTATTTTCATGTTTGTGATGTGTGTGTATCATTTACATGACATGAAACCACCCATTTTGAACTGAACTAGCTTGCCTCATCCTCTTGCTGTCAAAACAGCTTTTTTGCAAATCACAGCGGCACATACACCATACATTTATTCTGTTTGAGGTATTTTGGATCATTTCATGAGCATTAGATCATTTGTCAACATGATTAGGACTTGTATGTGTGTATGAACTAGACCTCACTTGAACTGTGCCAATCCGTACCCTATCCTACACTTTGACAGCCTGCTCATCTTCATGATTTTGCAATCAGTTGAGCCATTTCCATTTATGTTGATCTGTGACTGAGCCTTATGTGTGCAAATCATCTGTTAACATGATTTTAGTTTGTACACCATGATTGTTTGCTGAGATTGAGCTCTGTTTTTACTTTGGATACCATTATGCAACTCAAAATGACAAAATGCATTTGCCTTCGTGTTTTTTTGATTGAAAGCGTCATTTCACAAATCCATTGATACCATCATCATCCTTGTGAAAAGACAATCATGTTAGACTTTAATTTTGTTGATTTTAATGTTGATTTGATCTGGTTTGGAACCTTCACGCCTGTGGTCATAGTTGCTTGTGTTTGGCCCAGTTTTCTTTGCATAGGAAACCTTATCTATTTTTGGGGTGGCTAAATACACGGATGTATCGCCACCCCAGTGGTTATAACATGCACCTTTCACCTATCATGCCTGGGTTCGATCCTCGGTGATGACCCATTTTGGTTTTTTTAATTGCCTTAATTTATTGTTTTCTCTACCCATTCCATTCCTTAACAGCGCGCGCGCCTAGTGCCCAAGTGGTTAAATTCTGGGTTTGTGAACCAAAGGGCATGGGTTCAACCCCCTCCCATGACCATTTCTTTTTATTACTTGCTTTATTTATTATCTTCACCAAAATTCAATGATTCATAACTTTTGCATGCCTCATTATCTTCAATCCATTCTTGTTGCAAAATGTTCATATTAATGTCTATTTTCGTTTAATGAAAGAAAATTTCAAATTGCTTGTATTCACAATGCCTTTTTCCTACTTGAATGTTGGTTCATTTTTAGGGTCGTTACCTTGCGTCTTGATGAGTTTCTTTTATACCATTGCTTAATTTATCTTGTGAGATTTTGTTGATGATTGACTCCTTTGTGCTGGTTAACATGTTAGGCTTTGTTTCTGTTTTGGTTTTTACCATGAACCTGCATTTTCTCCTCCTAAATTTTGAACTTAAGTTGTTGTGACATGTCTAACATACTTTACATACTTGGTTGTCATCAATGCCTGAATGTTATTACATTTGAACTTATAACATGATCATCTTAAGTTGTGACTTATTTGCATGATTGTTGTTTCCATATTTGTTAATATGTATACCTTGAGTGGTTGCCTTTATCTTTGTAAAGATGTGTCATACTTGGTTGAAACCAATTGTGTTAATCTAATCCTTGCTGATTGTTATATGCATGCTTGCTTGGTTGTAACCATACCCCTTGTATTCTTCATGCTTGATTATTTATGTTGCTTTGATAAGTATTTCTTCCCCAAGTGATGGAACTCTTTAGTTCTCATCCAAGTTACCTCCCCTTTCTCCTTCCAAAGGAAAAGTCTCTCCATTGACCCATGTGTCATGGATAGCTCGTTACCCGCTCCCGTGACTTTGTTAAGTCATCTTGAACCTTAGTATAAGCCATTAGACTTTGCTCTGAGTCTAAAAAGCCCACCTTTGCTAGGAGTGTTCTTCAACTAGAGCCCTAGGATAGAGTTTGTAAACTCTATGTAAGAATCATAGTAATGATCACTTCCTCCCCTCTTGAGTGTTACAACATAGATCTAGAGAGTTTTGTTAAACTCTATACGAACATTGTTATGTTTGTTCCCCTTTGAACCCTGATCATAATCAAGTGTTCTTTAACCCTAGTGAGGTGAACTACGATTGCTTTGATTCTATCCTAGTTAGGATACGTAGGCAGAGGACGCGATGTCTTTGCGAGCAAACTTAGAGACTATCTTTAGGTTTTAACCTTCACCTTTTACCCAATCCCAATCCATAGCAAACATTTAACAAACTTAGCATGCATACAAACAAAAGGTTCATGTAGAGTACTACAGATGTTTAGGATGTGAAATACCTACCCTAGGCATAACCAACCCCTGATCCCCGAATCTCTTAGCGTTGTTGTTACATCGCGAAAAGGGTTTTTCTTTCTTTAGACCTTTCCTTTGGATAAATTAAAGTCCGGTTGTGAATTTAAGAATTAAGATTCAAGTTAATCAATAGCTTGGTATCACGATTCTCACTACAACAACAACCACCTGCGCCATCGCTTGCATAGCCGCATCCAACGCAACATCATTCCTTTCTGCCATACTGCTCAATAACAACAACGCCAGGTTAACAGATACGCAAACGCTATCCTACAGACAGACTCAACTACTACACTGGTCGGACGGACCGACCTGCTCTGGTACCAACTTATAACACCCTGCTCCCCAAAATAAATAAAAATAAAATAAATGGCAATTAAATCAAGCAATTATCAGAGTTACCACACCAAAGCGAGATATCACAAAAGAAACTCAACAAAACACTTCATTAAATGGTTTTCAACAGTGAACGGTGGAAATATCATATATACATATATACATCATACTCGGCCATCCGCCTAAAATGTACACAATATTCACCAAAGGTTCCAACAAAACATGATACGCTATGGAGTAAAACAAAATCATCAGAAAACAATAAACTCCTAAATCCCCGTGTTACGTATCAGAGCATCCCTATGACTCGACTCGCCATTATCCAAGCTAGCTACGCACCTGGATTATCTGTACTTCCGAAGAAGCACAGACGACAACAACAACAAAAGGGGTGAGAAATCATGATCAAACATATTTAGCGGTGATAATGTACATGAATAAAAGGCAGTAATCATAGGAACATCTTTCAACATACGTCAACCAGGATCTACTGTCCAACACCAACACAGCATACAAGACAATGCAAAAATATGCAACTCAACACCATGATATGCGGTACCGACTCATCATCACCGATGGACACCTGTCCATCAACCCTCCACAAGGGAGCACATCATAAACATGATAGATCACATACACCCACCAATGGCAATGATCTATCCCCACCATTCTCCATAAAGGAGTATGGGTGAATCCCATACACTCCTCCTGAGCAACGATTCAACACCACCATCCTCTACAAAGGAGTATGGATGGATCGCATACACTCCTCCTCAGCAACGACCCATCCCACCAAAACATCATGATATGCACGACACCAATGCACAATAACAATCCAAGCACACAAGGTGCACACGATCCTCCTGATCACAGTTTATACATCGCACATACATATTCCGCACATCACCACATTCATACATAATAACATACACCAATTTAATTATTCTAATTAAATGAATAACAAGGAAATCACATTTCAACACCATAAATACACTCTTAACTATCCAACACCAATCTTATATTCAATCATGACCAACAATGGTCCCACAACATAAGAGAACAGAATAGAACAACACAAAAACACAAACTACTATCATGCTCGCTGGCTCATTCGCCTGGCGAAGCATCAGCGAATGCTCGCTACTCGCTCGCCCAGCAAACTCCCTAGCGAAGGCAGACAGGGGATACTGGAAGCACTCGCTACCCAGTTCTCCTAGTGAATTCCTAGCGAAGGTTCGCTACTAGCTCTCCCAGCGAAAGTGCTGGCGAACACCTGCGATTTCACAAAAACCCCACTGTTCAGAATCGGCAAAACTCTCCGAAATCATCTGATTTCACTCAAACCAGTTCCCACAACACTAGTTTAACATTCTACGACATAGCTACATAATCTATTCTAGATTCCACCTGATAAAACATCAGCTCTACCGATTAGATCATTTTCGGCTTAAAATGATAAACTACCCGAAAACCCCAAATCATCCAAACAATCATTCTACAACCACATCCAATAAGCCTATCATACCAGCAACAATTAAAATCACAACAACACATCAAACATGTTCATCAATCTACTATGGGGTTAGGGAAATCCCCTCTACCTAGAATTCATGCAACTAACCAATTTCGACCCGTTTCTCCCCCCCCCCCCCCCCCCCCCTTACCTCGATAACTCGATCAGATTGAAGAAGACTCGGTAATCCTAGCTTCCTCTCTTCCTCTTTGATTCTTCTCTTCAATCTCTCTTCCATTTGACCGTGTTCTTCCTCTTCTCCTCTTTGAGCGTGTTCTTTCATTTTCCAACTCAAAAATACCCCCTTTTCTATTCTTATTCCATTAATAATAATAATAATAATAATATTAATAATAATATTAATAATAATAATAATATTATTAATAATAATATTACCATTATTTATTAAATTTTTATCACTAAATATCATTATTAATATTAAAGTCCAAAAGCATTAACTAATCTCCATACTTAAGTGCACCCTCCACGCACTCAAACACACCCCCACAAAAGGCACACCGCAAATAAAATAACACCAAAAGACTAGATAATTAAAATGTGTGCTACAACAACCCCTTCCAATTGGTTAACTGAAATTTCCTGCGGTACATAAGCTGAATTCAGGATTTTCAACAAAGAATTTTGGTGTGCCTCAGAACACAACAACAATGACAAAATATAAATCTTTGAAGGAGTCTGATTCAAGTGATCCACAATCTTGTAGTCACTTTTGCGAATAAGCCTCATAAACTCTTCGGCATCTTTAAAGAATGAACTGTCACCACCAGCCTGTTGCTGCGTATCATCCTCAACCACTGCCTTTCGTTTTCCCTTGTTAGTCTTGTCAATATTAGCCTCTGGCGGGGAGAAGACTCTTCCGCTTGAAGGCTTTACAGTTGTCAATATTATGGCCTTGGGCACCTGAATGGAATTCGCATCTCGTATTAGCGTCATAACCAGGAGAAGGAGCTCCGGTTAAAGGTGCCATAGTTCTCTCCTGAATAAGTGTCAATTGAAGCAAATGTTGCAACAATTGTGAGTATGACATCGGTCGGAGTCTCAAACTGTCTGTTCATCATTCTCTATCTGCTAGCATAAGGTCGTGGAGCATTAACCTGTTGCTGAGGTGCAGCCGAGATAGCTACAGTAGAAACTTGTTAATGATACTGCGATTTACTCTACCTTTACCCTTGTGAGAAATAGCATTAAAATCCCCTTCCCTCTTCTTAGGGTTTGTTGTATATATTTTCTTCACTCCTCTCAAAGAGGATCCACTTCCATTTAGAATTTTTCCAGACTTAATTCCACTTTCCACTCTCTCACCTGCCATCACCATGTCAGAAAAACCTGCAGACATACAACCTATTAGCTTCTCATAATACACTCCAAGCAATATAGCCATAAACATGTCAGTCAATTCCCTCTCCAACATGGGAGGCTGCACCCTCTCTGCTAATTCCCGCCACCTCTGGGCGTATTCTTTGAAGCTCTCGTTGTTTTTCTGTGACAAACTCTAATTTCATCTTGTTCAGCACCATATCATTATTTTACTGATAGTGGTGAAAAAAGGCCTCTGCCAGTTCTCTCCAGCTTCTGATATGGGTCCTCTCAAGCCCCATATACCATTCCAAAGATGCTCCTACCAGACTGTCTTTGAAAAAATGCATTAACAGTTTTTTGAAGTACGCTCGAATATGTACTCTAGCACAGGTCGTCCCTTTGTACTTGTCAAAATCTGGTACCTTGAACTTCGAGGGAATCCTGACCCTTGGAACCAAACCCAGATCTGACATATCGAGACCCAAAGAATTTTGGTTCTCATAAGACTTCATCTTTTCCTTGATCAGTTTAAACCTTTTATCATCCTCAGATGGAAATCCACCCTCCATATCTCTCATAGAAAAGACATCATCCTCGTGATCTTCCCATTGAGGATCAGTAGCCCCGTGCACAATGCACATAACTCCACCAGCAACATTACCAGCTTCATTAACAGGACCTCCGCCCGGAGGTATGACAACATTAGGAATATTATTGCTCTGTGGAACAAAGCCACCAACAGGTGGAGGAATAACACCAGATACTCCATACAAAATACCCTCTTCATCAACCCGTGCTATCAGAGGTTAGACCAGAGTCCTCAAATGTTCATATATGTTGGCCACATTCTGCATTAACTCCATAAACTGAGCCATGCGAGCCATGACTTCCTACAATTCAGCCTGAACCTGATCCATAATCTTTTGCTGATTCCCTCGAGTCGAGTATCTATGGAAACTGAATTCCTCAATCCTGTTACTAAAGAAGAAAACCAAGCAGAGATAAGAACAAAAGACCACTGCAGACACCTGCAATGCAAATGAAATGCAAAATTCAAAATGCAAGCATGTCTATGTATTTACAAGGAAGTTCACGCCCTTGATTCCGGTTTCAATAAACATGAACAATAGAGAGGGATAAGAATACCACAAGAATCTACTCATAGATCAAGTAAAGCTGAGTCAATATATATCAACAAAAGAGAATGATCAGAATACGAAAGGTATTAATCCCATCCAACAGATCTGGTGATGGTCAAGATACAAAAGAAGAGAAAGTACTATGACATATCAAAAAATGATCCTCCCTAACTACCATGTTCCTTGCTTCAGGTCTGAGCTTCCTTGAGCATCGTCTTCGTCTTTGGATGATCTGGTCTGGCAACCAATTCTCTGATGAGAATCTCCCTTTTGTGTATAACATCTCTGAGACAATGACAAGACATTTCCCAATCATGTTCACCAAAGGCATCTTCTAACCTGGGTCTCTTTAAGTCTTCCCAGATCTTGAGCTCTTTAAGCACTGATAGAGTCTCACAGAGTTTCTTCTCACTTGTGCATCTACGAGATGATTCTACCATCACCTCTCTTTCTTTGACCTTAAGTTGTGCCTTCAGCTTATCTATCTAACTGTGAAGGTGATCTTCCCTGTTCTTGTTAGCAGTTACTGTAGCATTCCATTGCTCATTGAATTTGGATATCTCCAGATACACTCTGTCTAAATCCTTCTTTCTATGTTTCAAAATGCTATCAGTATTCTTCAGATCCTGACCAATCCGCTCTCGCAGCTTGATCTCCTTAGATAGCTCCTTCTCTAGCTTGGTTATTGCTTCCGACTTCATCTTAGCCAAGTAAACAGCTTCACCTCTATCATGCTTCAACTGACTGATCTCTTTTTTTAACTCTTCATTCTCTTTTCACTATTCTTCCTTCTCTGCCCAAAGCTTGTTGTATCTTAAGATATTAATCGTTATAGGTTGCTCAATCAACAAAGGATACAAGGTTCCTCAACAGAGAAAGGCAATAATATCTTCTTAATCCTCTTATGAATCCACTCCACGTATGGATATTAGGCTCGACAATCACTCTTCCTTAAAGAAAGCTTTCCCCTCATGTGGATTTTACCCCACGCAATAACGAATCTCGCTAGAACATCAGGGTCAGCTGCGTCATTAAAGCACAAAGATTCCTGCACTTCTGTGTCCTTTGGGGGTACCCTCAAAGCATATCCAGTTGTATGATAGCGAGAGAAGGGTTATAGTTAATTCCCCCTTTCCTCCCCATCAAAGGTACATTGGGGAAGCTACCATAACTAAAGATAGTCTCCTTCCCAATCAGATCTTGGTTAAACCAAACAATATCTTTGGTCGTCAAACCCATGAGTCTCTTTGACCATTCAGATGAATTTCTTGAATCGATGAAAGCTCCGGAACAAGGGAGGTGATCCATAAACCACTTATGAAAAAGCGGTGTAAAATAAGAAACAATCTTTCCCCTCCTCTTCTCGTTCTTGTAGTTTATTGAATGGTATAGGTCTCCTAGAATAATGGGTACAGAATTCCTGGAAGTGAAGATATGAAAGGCATCCATATCAACGAAGTCCAGTATGTTGGGAAACAACATAATGCCATAGATATACAAAGCCAGGACAGCGCTAAAAACCACCCAAAACCCTCTTTGGCATATTCATGTGCTTTATCTACCAAGAAAGATAAAGTAAAGCCAGGAACTCCCTTTTTCTGACGACATGATCAACCAACTCAGACACGCTCAAATAAAGAGTGTTGGCAAACTTCTAGAGATTGGGGTTCTTCCTCCGAATGAAAGAATGGCACTTCATCTTGGATTGGAACTCCCAAATAAAAACATACTCTTCTAAATTCGGACCAACAAATAATCTGGGAAGGTGAAACATCATAGAGGAGGGTCATAAAATTGTAATAAAGCATGAATGGCTCCTTGATCATAGCTTGTGACCTTACGGGAAAGACTCAAAATTATCCCATAATCACTTCTGAATACCTCAAGAATGCAAGGGCAAACCATAAAAATCAGACCAAATAAAGGTCCCAACTCAGGTGCCGAAAACTTGTATATAATGATCTTCTTCTTCTCAGCCTCCATCTCCACAGAAAACTGGGACCAAAATCAAAAGAGAGACAAGAACCTGTAAAACACATAAACATGCAATGTCAAAATGCAGGATGATTATGCAGATGCAAACATGGGAACAATGTATCCAATGCTCAAGATTACTACTGTGTTGTTGACTGAATATAACTAGAACTCTGCTCTAATAAGAAAACCCAGAAAACCAGAACACTAAGGTGATAGAAAACTAGAATACCCAAGATCAAAAGTCTGCTCTTATAAGAAAACTAGAAAATCGGGTTGGTTGAAGGTCAAAGTTTCCTGCGAAACCCATCCCTCTCATATGTGGGTTCTAATATTGAATGGTATGACATCCTATGCAGGTCATTAGTATCACGGACTATCAGGTCGAGAATCAATGGTACGATCACCATTTTTGGTTTGACATCATCGTCAATCAAGGATATCTCAACTGAATTCCCAATGAACGGTCTCCAGAGTCATTAGCTTTCTAATTCAACACCCCCTCAACTGCCCAAGATGTGTAGGGTAGGATGTCCTGAAAGAAAACCTTGTCTGGACTCAGATTTCACGCGTAATTTGGCGTCTCAAGATGCCACACAAGTCCACACTAATCCTGTGTGTATACTCAAGTCTGGGTATTGGGCTTATCTCTCATGGAACAACCCATCGAACATCACATCAACAACATCATGATATCATATGCAACAATAAAATACAAATGCAATAATATACAACAGATAATATAGAAAAGGAAATAACTGCATAAAAGTAAACACTCAAATAACAGAAACAAACAAGCGCTAGGATTGACTCGCATAGGGAACCAGAGGTCCTTAGCAGAGCCGCCAGCAACCGCAAGTGCGAAAAACACCCAACGGAAAAACAAAAGAGTCGCCACCAAACATTATTAATCCCGAATAGAGGGAAAGGAAACAATTGAAGAAAACCTGAAGAGTGGGAAAAGACAAGGTCATTGCAACCAAATATTGGGTTCGGGAGTCGGTTACGCAAGGGGAAGGTATGAACACCCGTCACGTCCGTTGTACTCAACGGGATCCACGCTTGTTGTCTAATAGAAGGGTGTTTTATCAAAAATCTAATGCTAAGCGAAAACGAGAAAGAAGAAAAAATAAATAGACTCGATAGGACATCGTCGCCCTATGCATATGTATTCCCTTGTGCAATGGGAAAGTCAGGGTGATCAGGGATTTTTATAAGTTATTTAACCATGAGTTTTAGTTAATCAACTTACATGTTTAGTTACATTTTATTTCCTTTTATCGCATTTTATGCGTCGGTTTGGTATTTCCATTGTTTTTAGGTTTAGGTACACAATCAAGAAGATCAGAGCCAAAACAGGAAAAATAACAAAAATTCAGAAGAGTTTTTGAAAGGGAACAGTGGCCTGACACGGCCCATGTCAGGATGGTGCCAAGAGGAAGAAAACAGTGTGTTAGACAGTGGGCTGACACGGGTGCCCGTGTCAACAAGTCTGGAGCAGACAATGTTTGCAACAGATATTCATGGAGCCAACACGGCCGCTTGTGTCAGCTGACTCGACCCGTGTTGGCTGAAGCGCTTCATCTTCCAATTTTCTAGTTTTTTGGCCCATTGTGATCCATATGGGTATTGTGGGTATTTTCCTATTACTGTGTTGGACCTGGGAGTATTTAAGACATATTTTGAGAAGGAAACAAGGACTTTTTTTGCCAAAGAAGAATTACACGCTCAAGATTGGAGAGATCAAGGTTATTGGGAAACTGAAGGTTTTCTTAAGCGGAAGCAATTGAAGATCTAAGAATCCTATTATCTTGTAATGTCTAGTTTTTACTTTGTATTTTCTTCGAATATTATGAGTAGCTAAACCCTCCAATGCTAGGGGGTGTCCCTAATTTGAATCTATAATGACTCTGATATTATTATTGCAATGACATTTCCTTTGTTTTTATAACTGATTTGATCTCTAGTTGTTCTTAATGCTTGCCCTGTCAGACCAACAGGGTTTGATTCAAGATCCAAGAGCTTTCTTGCAAGAGAAGTGAAGAATAAGCCAAAGTAAGCCAAAAATCAATCCAAGAATCACTTATAAGCTTGCTTCCAAAATCATATCCAAATCCAAACGAAAATCAAGTGATGAATTAAAGATGATGGAGATGAATGATGGAGGTTTAACTCTAGAATTCAATGATTCCAATGAAGAACCAAAGAACTTAAGTGAAAAGAGCTCTAATGGAGGTTTTGAAGTGTACAAAAGTTGAGAGAATTTTGAGAGCAAAATCTCAAGAATGAGAGAGTGTAAAATCTGAAATTGGAAATTATGGTGATTTTTTGTGGAGGTTTGGAGCAAATTCATTTAAATAGGCTCTTGGTTAGGAGTAGAACTATGGTTTTGATTGAGGTTTTAAAAATTGGAATGGGTTTACGAATGGAAAATTGGAGGGAAATTGAATTGATTTTGAAAGTTAATCAAAATTTATAGTGATTTTTTATCCTTCTTCTGGTGTAAAATCAAATTCACAAGTGATCAAAATAGACCCCAAAAGTGGCAGGATTGAAAATGCACGTTACTGGGCAAAATTTACTATGGTTAATTGATTAACCATTTTCTAGTGCAAATTGGTTAATCGGTTAACCACTCACAAATTTTGAAAAATTGCACCATTTGGAGAGAAACTTGCACATTCTCCCGTTTTCGCCTGTTCTGAGCCCTGTTAAGCCTCTGAAACATGCCCTTGGATATTATAATTGTGAGAATACCTGAGATATCCTGTGACACGTCTCTTGTGCCAAGAATAACCTGATGAATAAAAATAAAATTGGGCATTCGGTTGCTGGGAAAAATAAATATCGACATCTCTGACGCTCACTGTTTAAACTCTTGCAATTAAAGAGAACCCCGAGCCATGAAAAACCTTGATCCCACATCTCAAGAGCCAATGCCATGATATGCAGAAATGAAAAAATGCAGCGAAACATAAGCCAGTAAATTAAGAACGATGAAGCAAATTATGTGTTTGGATTGATATTCTTGTTCATGCTACTACCAATCTTGGTGTCTCTTCTTTATATTCATGAGTTGGTGTTTGGATTGATATTCTTGTTCATGCTACTACCAATCTTGTGTTTTTAACCTAACCTCATTATTTGGACCATGTTTCGCTTGTATGCTTTGAGTTAATTATTGAAGAGTGCTTAACCGTTGATGTAGTTCATGTTTGATCCTCTTTGTGTTCCTTCTTTTCTCTTTGAATCAAGTTGAACATGTTATTATGTGCTACTGCCTTACCTTTTTTCTCACCTTGTTTGACTTCATCTCTCTTTGTTTGATGGTTGACATTACTTCTTGTTGGACTTTAAGTCATTTGTATGTGTGTGGGCACTTTATTTTTCCATTTGGTTTTGATTTCAAATCTTTGGGTATGGTTTCAAATGTGAATATATTCTTGTTGCTTTGACATGATGTTAATGTTTACCTTGTGTGATTGAGATGCTTGCTTGTTTGATGCCTTTTTGAGTTTTGAACTTTCATGTATGTTCACTTTGTTGCATCTTCTTCTTCATCTTTCATTTCTCTTTCTTCTTTTCCTTTTCTTGATACTTGTTTAAGTTTCAATATTTTTTTCATTTGTGATTGATTAGTATGGTGTTTAATTATGTTTGTTCACATGATCCCTTAGGATTCCTAGTCCCACTTAATTTCTGATTAAGTTGGGAGTAGGAGAGACATTAGGCTTTCAATCCTTTGCATGATAACAATTAGGATAGTCCCTCTTTGACCTCAACTTTAGGTCCATCATTTGTATGATAAATTTAGGTAGACTTCCCTTTTATCTCAATATTAGGATCATTTTGTATGATGACATTAGGATCCATTTCCCTTAGTATTTTGTTTTCAACCCTTTGAGTCCTTTCTCTTCTCATCTCAAAACAATTCTAACACATTTAATAAAGACGATGAACATTGTGCGCCACGAGCCTTAAGCATATGGGGAATGATGAGTGGCGGGGGGGGGGGGGGGGGGGTTCTCCTTACTTCTCTAGAGTGTTTAGTGTACGTCCCATTTGGGGGTGATATGTGACACATTCGTTCCTGTATCATTGTCTTTAGTGCAACGTTAATTTCAAATTAGTTAATTCATTTGACTAAAACTCACAAACAAAATTCAAACCTTTTTATCCACCAGGAATGTTCTTCAAATTCATTTCTAGAAAAGAGTAAGTTACTTTTCCATTCTACCGCAAACAAGCATCGACCCGAACTGCTAGAATGGGAAATTAACGTTGCTTATAAAAAACACTTAACCAACCTATGGTTTAGTTAGCCGAACTATGGTTGCTCTGATTTCTCATACCAGATGAGGATACATAGGCACAAGACAGTGATGTCTTGGCGAGCAACCTTCCACCCTTTTCACCCGTAGTTTTCCAAACTACATTGACTCTGACTTTCCCATTGCACGAGGGAATATATATGTATAGGGCGACGGTGTCCTATCGAGTCTCCTTTTTCTTTTCCCTTTCTCGTTTTCGTTTAGAAGTAGATTTTAGATAACTCACCATTTGATTAGACAACAACCATGGATCCCGTTGAGTACAAAGAACCTGAGGGGGTGCTCATACCTTCCCCTTGCATAACCGACTCCCAAACCTATGATTTCGTTGCGATGACCTTATCTTTTCCTTTCTTTTAGGTTTTCTTCGGTCATTTCCTTTTCCTCTTTTGGGGTAAATAACATTTGGTGGTGAATCTTCTGTTTGTTTCCGCCTGTTATTTTTTTGCAAATTGTGACAACTGGTGACTCTGCTGGGGATTCTGGTTCCCTATGCGAGTCAATCCTAGCGCTTCTCTATTTTGTTTCATTGGGTATATATATATATATATATATATATATATATATATATATATATATATATATATATATATATATATATATATATATATATATATATATATATATATATATATATATATATATATATATATATATATATATATATATATATATATATATATATATATATATATATATATATATATATATATATATATATATATATATATATATATATATATATATATATATATATATATATATATATATATATATATATATATATATATATATATATATATATATATATATATATATATATATATATATATATATATATATACACATACATATATATATATATATATATATATATATATATATATATATATATATATATACACATACATATATATATATATATATATACACATACATATATATATATATATATATATATATATATATATATATATATATATATATATATATATATATATATATATATATATATATATATATATATATATATATATATATATATATATATATATATATATATATATATATATATATATATATATATATATATATATATGCATATGTATGCTATCTCTGTTGTGCATTACTGTTGTATATTATTGCATTTGCATTTTACATTTGCATTTGATTATTGTTATCCTATTATGTTGTTGTTGTTGTTGTCCTGTTGGATGGGTTTGTTCCATGAGAGATAAGCCCACTACCTAGGCTTGAGTACACACTTAGGATTAGAGTGGAGAGTAGTGGGGACTTGCAGGGCATCTGGCTACGTAAGCTTCTCTCGAAATTCACATCCAGACGAGGTTTTCTTTAGAGAGGTTCTATCTTGTATGTTTGGTACATATGATATGGTGTTGGCTTAGAGAGCTTATGACTTGGGAGACCGTTCATTGGGAAGTCAGCTGAGGCCTCCTCGATTCATGATGATGCCAAACCAGAAATGGTGAAAGTATCATCATATCTCGACCTAAGAGTCCGTGATACTGATAACCTGCTAGGATTGTCGTGTTGTCCAAGACTAGAACCCACATGTAAGAGGGGATGGGTTTTTGCAGAAAACCTTGACTTCTAACCAACCCGGTTTTCTGGTTTTCTCGTCAGTGCTGACTTTTGATCTTGGGTATTATGGTTTTCTATCACCTCAATGTTCTGGTTTTCTGGGTTTCTTATCAGAGCGGATTTCTGGTTCTATTCAGTCAATAGCACAACAACTATCTTGAGCAATGGATGCCTTGATCTGTTATTGCATATGTATAATCGTTATGCATGTTTATGTACTTTCAGGTTCTTGTCTCGCCTTTAATTCCGGTTATCTGGTTTTCTATAGAGATGGAAGTAGATAGAAAGAAGATCATCATATACAAGTTCCCGTCACCAGAATTGGGACCCGTTCTTGATCTGATTGCCATGGTCGATCCCGATGTTTTTGAAGTCTTCAGAAGAGATTATGGGAGGATTCTAAGTTTCATCCGCAATGTCATAGATTATGAGTATAGAGTCATTCACTCTCTATTGTAGTTTTATGACCCTCCTCTATGTTGTTTTGCCTTCCCAGGCTATTTGTTGGTTCCCACTTTAGAGGAGTATGCTTTTATCTTAGGAATTCCTTTCCAGGAGGGAGCACCTTTCTTTTATTATGAGGAGAGCCCAGATTTCGACAAGCTTGTTGTTGCTCTTTATTTGAGCAAGTCTGTGTTAGTGGATAAAATTGTCATCAAAGGAGGAGTCTCTGGATATACCTTAGCCTTATTGGTGGATAAAGCTCAGAAATATGTTGGTAAGGGTTGTTGGGTTGTTTTCAGTGCCATATTGGCATTGTGTGTTTATGGTATTGTGATGTTTCCCAATGTGTCGGAATTTATAGATATGAGTGTTTTTTGTCTTTTCACATTAAAGAATCACATGCCAACGCTCTTAGGAGATCTATACCATTATGTGCATTACAAGAACAAGAAGAAAAGAGGAAAGATGGTTTCTTGGTGTGCCCCATTTCTTCACAAGTGGTTTGTGGATCATCTTCCTCGTTCTGGAGCTTTCATTGATTCAAGGAATTCCTCTAAATGGTCAAAAAGACTAATGAGTTTAACTGCAAAGGATATTGTTTGGTTCAAATGAGATCTGCTTAGAAAAGAGCTCATTTTCAGCTGTGGAAGCTTCTCTAATGTTCCTTTCATGGGGAGGAAAAGGGGAATTAATTATAACCCTTCTCTCGCTGTCAGACAGTTTGGATATGCTTTGAGGGAACCACCAAAGGACAAAGATGTTCAGGAGTCCTTGTACTTCATTGGAGTAGCTGACCCTGATGTTCTGAAAAGATTTGTTGAAGAGAAGGAAGAACTGCGCAAAGAGAATAAGTGTTAGACTATGGCACGGATCTAGAAGGGGGGTTGAATAGATCCCCAATTAAAATATCAGTCGGCGCTACCAATTTAAAATTTGTTTTAAAAATGTTTTAAGTGCGGAAGCGGCCGAGGAAAATATAGTCTAAAACGAACGGTTATTGGAAAACCGGATATGCGTAAGCCTTTGGATTAATGACAATTTGGAAAATAGAATCACAACACTAGTTACACTTATCAATTATTTACTTCAGTTGTAAGGATTCCTAGTTCCAATGATTCAAAGAGCAAACCAAAACTAGATACACAAGTAATATAATTTTGGTTCAAGCAATATGTCCAACACTTGGTGTGTAAAATACTCCAAGTGATATTTATGTTGAGTAAGTGATTCCAACCAGCCTAGTACAATGTCTTGTTGTACTTTGGAGTCAAAAACAGAGTTTTAACCTCTTACTCAATTGATATCACAATTTTGACAATAGAGCTTATACAAAAATCACTTATTTTGAGCTATAACGTAAATGCTGAAAATAGAGAAGACAAGTATTTGGTGAGGCAGTTCCCCCGTCGTCCTCGCTTCGGGCTGTCGCTACTGCGAAAATCGGCGCCGGCTATGACAGAAGAGTCGCCACCGTGTGTTATTTATCCCATAAGAGGGAAAGGAAACGCTCAGAGTAAACCTAACGCAAAGAGGGAAAGGAATGGTCATCGCAACCAAATCCTGGATTCGGGAGTCGGTTACGCAAGGGGAAGGTATTAGCACCCCTCACGTCCGTCGTACTCGATGGGATCCACGCTTGTTTTCTATCTAAGGATGTGTTATTCTATCTACTCTACAGGTCTGGGTTAAAAAGAAAAGAAAATGACTCGGCAAAGTATCGCACTTTATGCCTACGTATTCTCGTCTGAAATGAGAAATCAGAGTCAACGTAGTTGCCTACCTACGGGAAAGGAGGGGAAGGTTGCTCGCTAGGATATCACATCCTATGCCTACGTGCTTTCATACAGCATGAAAGATCAGAGCAAACGTAGTTCGGGCTACAGGGGACACAAGTTTGTATGACAGTTTTTATCTCCTTCTGAAAAGGGTTTTCCTGATTAAAGGTCTAAGAGGACGAAAGTAGAGTTTGAATGTTTGTTTGAGTTTTTTACAAAAGAACTGTTTTTTTAGTCTGTTTGCAACTTGTACTGCACTAAAGACTTGTGATCTGAGAGTGACTACGTCGTATGTCACCCTAAGGGTACCATAATAAGCAACCAGATTACTGAAAAGTGACCCTCCAGCAACCTTTTCTCAAATAGCTTAAGGCTCGTAGCGTACATCACGCGTTATCCGTATTACTGCGTTTTTGAATTGTTTTGAGGTGAGAGGAGAAAGACGCTCTAAAAAGCCTATGGTTGAAAGGGAAACTAACCTAATATTATCATGCATGGGTCAAAACCTAATGTCTATCATAATTTCCTCTAGCACAGAGGAAACCAGAGATCCTAGGGGATAAACAGCAAAAGACAGCAAGTAATTACAGCAAACAACAAACAGTAAACATGCAATGCAGCAATATAAGAGAGGCAAGAGGAGACAAGCTCCACCTCAAACCTAGAGGTAATCATCACAAGTAAACAGACAACACAGAGAAAAACAAAAGACACAGAGGAGGCAGCTCAGACAGCAGTACCAAACTCCTACAGCAAACAGCAACAACAGCTCTGAACAACAAAGTTGGATTGACAGCAAAGGCTTCATCTTCAAGCAAGCTTCTACCTTCAAGCTTCATCAATCTTCAAGCTCCAACAAGCACACTCCAAGAAGAGGATCAATCATCAAGATCAAGTTATAATGTTAAGAAACTTAATGACAACCAAAGGAAATCACTAAGAACTCAACATTGCAAATGAAAGGTATCCTCAAAGTTCTACTCACTTGGGCATACTACTCATCTCTACTAAGGAGAGATGGAGTTTCCCAAGGAGGAATTTATGTCATGGGATAGAATGGAGGCAAACAAGGCACTCTATGTTTGAAGGAAGAATCAAAACTAGGTCTAAGGCATTTCCTAAAACCCTAATTTCCTAAGCTCCTAAAAAAAAGCTCCACAAGAGGAAAAGCCTTCAACTCCAAGCTCCAATCTTCAATCCCAAGCATCTTCAATGAGTCCAAAAGCTCCAACAAAAAGAACTCAAGCTCAAACCAACTCCAAGGCAGCAAACCAAACCAAACAAACCAAAGCACTCAAGAGAGGAATCCACAAACACAAGCCACTTGCAAAATACAACTAAAATAGAAAATGAAATTGCAAAACTCTAATAAAATTCCTAGGGGAACATACATGTTTGAACAAACTAATGTAAAAAGTTTGAAGCCTAAATCAACTTCTAAGTTATCTAAACAATTCCTACATTGAGATAGGTCAAGAGAATCCACAAGTTTGGGAGGGTCCTAATCTCAATACCTAAAACAGATCCTAATATTGTTCTAAAAATCCACAAAAAAGTATAAGGGAAAATACATGTCTACCCTAACACATACTAAAAAATCAAGGCCAAACTCAAAACCAATTGGAAGAACTAAATTCAACAAAACAGATAGCCAATTATGCAAAAATAAAGAACAAAATAAAATGTGAAAAATCAAATAAAAATTGAAAAATGCATGAAATTGTATTTTATTAATCCCAGAAAATCATAAATTCCATAAGGATCATGAGTATATTTTTAAAATAATTTTGTGATCAAAATTGGAATTTATATGATTTTTGGAATAACAATGCAATTAAAATAAAACAAAATGAAATAAAAATGAATTAAAAACAGAAATAAACAAGAGCCAATGGATCTGGAGACCAGTCAATCCATCCAACGCGCCAGAGCTTGCCACCTCATTTATTTAAACGCAGCGTTTTGAATTAATCTAGAGTCAACAAAATAACAAGTCCCAGCCACACGATCTGGTGGTCAGTCAATGGTCCAAGGTTGATCTAATGGCTCTCACATCATCTTCTTCATTTTTCAGGTCATCTGAGTAGAGACACAGGGCGGTGGTGCGTGGTGGCCGGAGAAGACTCTGGTTGTCTTCTCCGGCGAGAGTCCAGTTTCATGCATTTAAAAATGACAAACAAAATACCGAATCAACTCAGTTTTTCATGTACATTCCAAATCTCCACTCAAAATCCTCTAGATCTGGCTAGGTTTTAAAATTCGAAGGAAAACTCCAAATGCACCTCAATTCTGATCATCATCAAATCCTAAACTAAATACACATAATTGTTCCTCATGCTTCCTAGATCATCATCATCTATCCAATTCATGTCAATTCTTCAAGATCAAGCCAAATCGTGCCTCAACAGAATTCATACATGATCCTACATTGTCTCTAATTGTCCAAATTCCTATCCAGAGACGATCCACATCTCTTCCTGATTCTAAAAGCAAGCTCAAAAATAAATGAATCATGTTAAATCATGTAGAATATGGAGATTTACTAACCTGCTCTGGATCTGTTGACAAAGGTACTTAGAGCTCGTGGCTTGCTTCCAAATGCTCCAGAAACTTTCAATGATCTACCAGAAAGAGATTGCGCACCTCAATTTTGCTTGAATTGGCTCCAAACTCAGAATCCGATTTCAATTTGCAGCTGTGAAATTTCAATTGCTCTTTCTTGCTCTGGCGCAAAATGAAGCTCAAAATTGATCTGAACTCACTCTAATGAATATATAGAAGAGTTTCATGGGCCTTTGGATCCAAGTTGAAGCCCAAAACAGTGATTTGCATTTTCTGATTTTTTCTTCAAAGTTCACTATGACAGTCGTGTATTGCAAGCTCGACATTGGTTCTAGAAGTTTCTAACACCTTGCACATGTCATTTAGAATGAGTTTGGATGGAGAAATTGGCCTGAATTACCTTGTGTATGGTTTTGCATATTTGACTTGTTCATGAAGTAACAACATTGAAAGTCATGGAATTATGCCCCAAATCAAAAATGTAAAAGTGTCAAAGTATTCAAAAGGAAATTTCTAGTCAGAAAATGTACCCATTTGCTGGGTTTTGGTCATCTAACTCAAAATCTCATTTTCCCTCCTTTCCATATTTGAAATTTCTTCATTTTCAAGCCATTTCAAATGACTTTTTGATATGAGCCAAACCAAACTCTCATGACCACTTGGTTTCACTTAAAATCATGTTTTAAGCAACTTTCATGTTGAACAAAAATCCATTTGACAAGTGCAAGTTAGAGTTTTGACCTATGCTTGAAAATGACCTATAATCTCACTTTCCCAAAATACCCCTGACTTGTAAACCTCATAACTTGAGTTCTACAAATCAGATAGAAGACTTCTAGTACAATTTAGAAATCTAAGATCATGAGGAACAACTTTCATGCTGACTAAAAGTTCATGTGAAACCTCCTTATAGGTCAAAAATAGCCTTGAAGTCAGATGATTTTCACAGACAAATTTCAGAATCATCTGAGGACCTATAACTTGTATGGACCATAACTTGATTTCTATATATCCCCTTGAGGACTTCTAGTACTCAAATTAAAGGTATTGAGATGCTCTACAAGTTTCATGTTCGCCAAAGATCCATTTGAAACTTGTATCGTGACTTATGTGGCTTTGAAGTTAGGCACTAAATAGGGTAATTTGCACTGAAACCCTAATTTAGCAACTTCCCACATTCTTGACTCTTCTTGATTTGATCTTGGCACATCACCACAAATGTCTTATCACATCATTCCATGAACTCCATGACCTCAAAGTAGGCTTGAATTCTTTTCAATTGCATAATTGACCTAGGGTTGATCCAGATGAAACCCTAATTGCTTACACCTCAACTGTGGCCCTTGCACTTGAATCAATGACTTGATTGAGCTCCAACATGGCCCTCTAGGAATTATATGAGCTCTATACACATCTTCTATTCACAATCCATGCTTCACATCTCACTGATGGTCTTCAAATGATCAAGACCTCCCACCACCTCCTGATGACTTGGATGACTTCTCAAGCTTGGATAAGATTTCTTGTTAGGCTTCTCTTGATAATAATCACACTTGATCTCCTATTGGATGAATGATATGCCATGATATGCAAATGATAGAACTATGCAAATGATAATGCAATGAAACATAAACCAGGTAAAGGAGGTTGAGCAAATTTTGGGGTGCAACACGCGATACGTCTGCCCTCAATTCTAAAACTATAATTGAGATAGATTTTATAGATATCACCTGTTGAATGTAACAGTTTATACAAGGATTGAGCAGTAAATATACAACAGAAATCTCAATGTGTTGAAAGTTGCCTTCACTCCTTGCCCCTTGATTCAAGATGAATCAAGTTGTCCGATTTGTGTTGATGGACCTCCGACTCCAGCCACCTTATTGAATAACACTTTGTTGTTCAAACCTTCGGCTCCGGCTGATCTCAACAGCACCAAATCGACCCCGAGATCTTCCCTTCAAAATCACTGAATCTGCTACTAGACTTGTGAAGAACACCTCTTCACAATCACCTTCGCTCGGTTGACTCTTGATGAAGAATCTCGTCCAAAAACCCCCAAAATTCAAACCAATCTTGGAGGGCAAAACCCCAACGGTTTTATTCAAGAAAGAACCTGTCACAAGCTTCAACTCGAACTTGATTCTCCAATCTAAGCTTCGAACCTTATCACCTTGAATCTCTCACAAAAGCATTTCAAAAATGATTGTGTGTAATTGAAATGTTGTGAGATGTTGAAGATGAAGATGATGAATCTTGGACACCTATTTCACTCTTTCTTGTTTTTGAACACATGAATCAAAAGAATATCAAAATGTTAAATGACACAAGTGGTTAAACAAGTATATATAGTGCGAATAGGATTCTAGATATAACAGTATTTCAAATATAAGAGGGAAGCATTTTAAAACAGATTTTCCGCGCGAACGGTCGACCACAGCAGGTCTGTGCGTCGACGCATGGCCTTTGTTGTTTGGAAATCTGGAAAATTCATCAGTGTGCGTCGACCATACAGTCGGCATGCGCTGACCCGTTGAAATCTATTTCCATTATGCGCCGACCCTATGGTCGACTCATGCCTTTACGCGCTGACCCGTTGGAAAGTTGTTCCTTCATGTGCCGACCCTATGGTCGACTCATTGTGTTGTGCGCTGACTAGTGCAAAATTGTTCTGATGCATGCGCCGACCCTATGGTCGACTCATGCCCTGCAAACCTGCAAAAATTCATCAGTTTGAGGTCTTTCATGCCTTTGGTCATGATTGCATTTTATCTACATATAATATATTCATTTCAGCAGTTTTAAGACAAGTATAAAAGGATATGGTGGGTGATACGTTGCATCTGTTTTAGTAGATCTGGAGTTCATAATTTCCAATCTATCCAGGGGATGATGAGAAAAATAACCAGGGGATGAAGAGTTCATTAGAAAAATAACCAATCTATCCAGGGGATGAAGAGTTCATTAGAAAAATAACCACCTCAAGATGTTGAAAAATGAAGGAGTTATTCCCATTTGATCTTAGCATCCACAAATTGCTAAATTAGGTCAAACACCTTGAACCAAACTTGAATCTCTTAATGATGTATTGTAAGATAAGTCATGGTGATCACATATGATCTTGAAATGATGTTGCCTTGAATCACACTTGATGATGATGGACCTTTGGGAGCTTGAGAATACCATAAAGTCAATAAGAAACCTTGTTTGACGTTGAAGAAACATGTTCTTCCTATCTTGAGAAACAAACCATGATGCCTTGATCCTTTGTTAAGAACAATGCTATGCAAAAATGAAATATGAGATGCAATGAAACATAAGCCAAAATCCAAGAGAAAAGATGGGAAAATTTTGGGGTGCTACAGTTGGCACGTGGGACACTTCATTTGTCACATGGCGAACGCCATCTTGGACTTCGTGTGTGAAAATTGCTCATTTTCACCATTTTTCCTTTGTTTTGCTTCGTTTCTTCAAGTATGGCTCTCTCTTGGCTCTGTACTTGAAAACCAAAAAATACCAGTATAAACCTATAAATAAAATAAAACAACGGTAAAACATGTGCAAGTCGAGCCAAACATGTGGTGTGTTTCGATGCCATCAGTCTCCCAGATCAAACATTTTGAATTCCTTGCTAAGATCACCTTTAAATTCTTCGATCTCTTTATTCTAACTACCTATTATCACCAAATCATCGACATACATAGTGTTATACCCTAAATTTTTACCCCTTAGATTCCATCGTCATTCTAGGAACATCAAGCATATCATTGCTAACCCTAACCTTGTTCAAGTTTGTTCTTGTGTGTTTCCATCTGAATTAGGCTTTTGACCTAAGGTAATCAAGAAGATCTTTGCTTGATCATTAAATGTTTTGGATTAATCATCAACCAATCAAGTTTTCATACACTCAAGAGGCCTCTATTCATCAAGAATCAAGTACAATCAGGTCCCAGTACAAGTTCATTGAAGCCCAACTTCATCTGCCCCCAAACTAGGGTTTTATCAGGAAAAGTCAATTGTGCCTTTGACTTTTGATCAAAGTATGATCCCAAGTCTTAGGAAATTATTCAATATGTTCATATACATCCTTTGAGTTCATTCATGATGTTTTGAAATTTCAAAACTGCAAGATCACACAGTTGGAATCATCCGATACCCAAGCTTTATCTAACAAAGTCAAGCATTTGACTTTTAGGGTTTTTGGTCCAAGTTGAAGCATTCAAGACAAATTTCATCAAGAAATATTTTATCAATGGATTTGAGCATGAAAAATCAAGATCTGGGAGGTTTCTTGCAAAAGGGGCAAAGTTAAGGAAGTGGAATTTTTCTAAGTATGGAGAAAAAACCTAATTTTTGTGCCAACTTTGAAAGATCATAACTTTCAATTCACACAACCATTTTTTGATTTCCAAAAGCCAATTTTTAGCTCTCATCATATACTACAAAGTGTAAAACTGATCCATGGGCAAAAGATGCTTAGAGTTTGGGTTATGGAACTTTAAAGTTTGGAAAATTTTCAAAATACTTATAAAATTTTCAAAGGCAGATTTTGTTCATCAAAAGTGGCAATCTTTGAAGCCAGTTTTCACCATGATCCACTTGGATTCAAGAAATTCATCAAAAATGAAAGTTGTAGAGCATGTTTGGGACTTTTCAAAAATTAAAAGAAGAAGAGAAGAAGTTGAGGTCCAAAACTTGATTTCTAGGTCAGGACTATGTTGATTCACTTTGCAAAACCACCTCTAATCTTCATGATTTCGTTTGGAAGACCTTTTTCTTGTTAATATTGTTTAAGTCATATAAGTACACATGCTTTTGGTTCATTATCCAAGTAGTTGATGCTTTATCTCAAAGACATTTCCATTTTTGGCACAAAGGTGCATTGTCACTCTTGTAAAGCTACTTTAAGCCAATGCCAACTTGTCTTGAGCATTGTGATTACTTATTATGCACAAACCTTTTGCAAAGAATCAGAAGCAACCTCTCAACCACCCTAAAACTTGTACTTTACCTTGAAACCATGGAATTACATGAAACCATACCATTCAATCTCAACCAAACCAAAACTCCATAAACTTTAGATTTTGTTCAGCTCTCAAACTCTCCACTTTTCCTATAAATAGAGGACACTTCTAAGCTGCAAAAGACACAACAATTATACACCAAACACAAGAACCCACTCTCTCCAACAAAATTTGCAAAAATACCCCTATTTTGCAAAACCTCTGGTCAAACACATTTCCCTTGTGCAACTCACAAACAAACACCATAAATCTTCTCTAAACCCTACATATACCTTGTTCCAACCATCAAACAAGTTTTGATAGACCTCAAACCTCACCCACCATTTTCAAACTCCATATTGCAAGAAGGCACATGTTTAAGTATTGAACCCATTTCGAATCAACTACATCATTTGAATACTCTCTCCAAGGGCCAACAAGGTTAAGGAAACACTAATTTTATTTCTTTGCAAGCATTTGAAGAAGCCTTAGACTGTCTCCAAGTGGTAAGCTTCTTACTCTTTGAACCTATTGTTTCATGCAACATTAATGATTCATTTGTGAAGTAAAAACGTAGATAATATCATGTACTATCTGTTTGAACCAATGTTTACATTAAAAGAGTTGAATATGTTATGTCTTGACATGTGAAGTCTTTGGTGTGTTGCATTGTTTTTAGGTTTGTGTTGTGTTGTAAAATTATTTTTAGGATGAACTATTGTATATTTAGACTCCTTGTGAAAAATACTACATTTTTGGTTTTTACAAATTTAAATTTGGTTGAGAGATGAAGGAGAAAGGTTGAGTTGTTTTTCTGGCCATAGAAGAAAGCTAGGGCACGGGGAGAGAGAAAGAGAGGATGAGCGTGTGAAAAAGAAGAAGTTGAGTTGGAGGCGAGGTGGCGCTGACTTGGTGTTGAGTCGTCCATTTTAGTGATCTTCTAAAATATATAGTATTGGAGGTAGTATATATTGGATGAAACAGGCCACCCCAGTTGGACAACCTTTTCCTTTTCCTTGCCTGGTAATTGCTATGTCTAGGGTTCGATCCTTGCTGATCACCCTTTTGCTATTTTATGCGCTTTCTCATTTTTTAGGTATTTAGAAGTTGTTTTCATTTCTATTTTAATACGCGCGCGTTATGAACAAGCCATTCACATGGCTCATTTGGTTAAGTATTTTAACCTAACTCCAAGGGAGCGTGTTCAAGTCCTATGAGGGCCATTTCCATTTCTTTTTAATACTTTATTTCTTTCATTTTATTCACAACTTTGCAATATCATAACTCTTTCATTTTTTATGCTTTTTGACCTATTCTTTTTGCTATGTGTTTATGTTGCTGCCTATTTTATTGTAATATCAACAAATTTCAAAAAATATTTATTTTTATGGCACTTATGCATGTTTAAAGTGTGTGACTTTTTAGGGTTTTCTTGAAGACCATTTTAATTTCTTTGGTTGTTTCCTTTGATTTTGTTTGCACATTTGGACTTTTTTCGAACCATTTGCACTTTGTATAGACCTTGTGTAATGTTGTAAAATTGTGCATACTTGTTGCCACTTGATTTTGACACTTTTTTAGGTGTATGTTTACATAATAAATGTGCTTTGAAACTTTGATGATACCATGATCCTTACTTGACTATCTTGCCTCTAACATGTGTTTTACTTCCATATTTACATGGCTTTGATGTGTATATATGCATTTGTGTTGATCTTACCATGTTTAGGTGTTCATAAATCCTTGTTTTTTTTTTTATCTTAGATGCTTTTTAAATACATGTTTGTATGTTTGAACCATTATGATGTTTCCATTTTTGTTCATGATCATGTTAAAACCTAGGATACATGTTTAGGTTGTTACCTACCTGTCTTAACATGTACAAACTTGTACCATTCTTAATTGTTCAATTAATGTCTCAATTTTGTTCACATGATGTTTTATATTTAAAACATATTATACATGGATGTTTGTGTGAATCTTTGTGAAGTTCCCATTTTGTTCAAGACCATGTTGAAACCCTAATGCATGTTTTCCTTAATCTTGAACTTAACTTGTATCCATGATGTTTTAGTCTTGTTAGAAATTTACTTCATGAATATTTAGATGTTGTAACCTCGTTGTGGTTACCATGTGAGCTTGAAACTTCTTTGAACTTTGAGTATGCTTGGTTGTTACCTTGCTCTTTTTTACTTTGTCAAGTCTTTGTCTTGGATGTTGTTACATCTATTCTCTAATTTGTTTGTTACCATGTGCTTTTTCATGTTACAATTAACATAATGTTTGAATATTATTGCTTGAATATCACACTTGTTTCCATCATCCTTTCTCTTAACTTTGTTAAGTTGTTCTCTCCAAGTGATGTTAGGTTGTTACCTTTCATCCTTAAGTCACCTTTTATTTTCCTAAAATCCAAAGGAAAGTCTCTCTATTGACTCCATGTCATAGATAGCTCAGTCATCCCTTTTGACCATGTTAGAGCCTTCCCTTGGCCTTGTTAGAGCCACCTTCCCTCTTAACCTAATTTTAGGGTTAGGGTTTGTTAACCTGTCGCAACTGCGAAAAACAACCGGCAGAAACAAACAGAAGAGTCGCCACCGAATGTTATTTATCCCAAAGGAGGGAAAGGAAATATCGAAGAAAACCTAAAAGAAAGGAGAAGACAAGGTCATCACAACCAAATTTTGGGTTCGGCAGTCGATTATGCAAGGGGAAGGTATTAGAACCACCTCACGTCCATTGTACTCAACGAGATCCACAATTGTTGTCTAATCAAAGGGTGAGTTATCTAAAATCTACTGCTAAACAGAGACAAGAAAGGGAAAAGAAAAAAGGAGACTCAATAGAACATCACCGCCCTATGCTTACGTATTCCCTCGTGCAATGGGAAAGTCAGAATCAACATAGTTTGGATAACTACGGGTGAGGGGAAAGGTTGCTCGCCAAGACTTCGCCATCTTGTGCCTATGTATTCTCATCTAGTATGAGAAATCATAGCAAATGTAGTTAGTCTAACTAAACCACCGGTTTGTTATGTGTTTATTATGAGTGACTCTAAGTTCACATTCCAGAAGTTAGGGTCGATGCCTATTTGCGATAGAACGGGAAAGTAACGTACTCTTTTCTGAAAATGATTTTGACATAACAATCCCAAAGGATAAAAAGTTTGAAATTTGTTTGTGAGTTTTAGAGAAGTGAATTAACTGGATTTGAGATTCACGTTGCACTAAAGACTATGATATAGGAACGAATACGTAGCATATCTCCCCCAGACGGGAGGTATAATAAACACTCTAGAAAAGTAGGGAGAAACCCATCACTTATCATTCCCTATATGCTTAAGACTCGTGGCGAACAATGTTCATCGTCTTTATTAAGTAGGTTAGAATTGTTTTGAGATAAGAAGAGAAAGAACTCAAAGGGTGAAAAGAAAACACGAAGGGAAACTCAATCCTAATGTTATCATACAAAATTGTCCTAAGATTGGGATAGAAGGGAAGTTTACCTAATGTTATCATACAAAAGATGGACCTATAGTTGAGGTCAAAGAGGGACTATCCTAATTTTTATCATGCAAATGATTGAAAGCCTAATGTCTCTCCTACTCCCAACTTAATCAGAAATTAAGTGGAACTAGGAATCCTAAGGGATCGTGTGAACAAGCACAAGTAAACACCATACTAATCAATCACAAATGAAAAACAAGATCAAGACTTAAATGTTGTTGTGAGAATCAGATTTCAAGATAGTGATTAACTTGAATATTAATTCATTAAATTCACAACCGGAATTTGATTTATCCAAAGGAAATGTTAAAGAAAGAAAGACCTTTTGTGCAATGTAACAACAACGCTAAGAGATTCAGGGATCAGGGTTGGTTATGTCTAGGGTAGGTATTTCACATCCTAAACATCTGTAGTACTCTACAAGAACCTTTTGTATGTTTGTATGCTAAGTTATTTATGTTTAATATTTTCTAGGGTATGGGGAAAAATGTTTGGATGAAGATTTAGGTAAAGACCTAAGGATAGTTCTAAGTTTGCTCGCAAAGATATCGCATCTTCTGCCTATGTATCCTAACTAGGATAGAATTAGAGCAATCGTAGTTCACCTCACTAAGGTTGAGGAATACTTGAATATGGCCAAGGTTCAAAGGGGAACAAACATAACAATGTTTCTATAAAGTTTGACAAAACTCTCTAGATCTAAGTTAAAACACTCAAAGAGATTGACTTTGACAAAAGCCAAGAGGCGAGTAAGTAATCATGACAATGATTCTTACATAGAGTTTAACAAACTCTATCTTAAAGTTCTAATTGAAGGATACTCCTAAAAATGGGTAGGTCTTTAGACTTAAAGAAAAGTCTAATGGATGCAGGTTCTAACTTAACTAAGTTAAAGGACCTAATGACTTAACCAAGTCAATGGGATGGATAATAAGCTATCTATAACTGTGAAGTCAATAGAGAGACTTTCCTTTGGAATAGGGGAATTATAAGGCAAGTGGATGAGAACTAAAAAGTTCCACCACTTGGGGAAAGAAACTTAACAAAGTTAAAGCACACATAACCATTCATTCAAACATGATGAAGATATGATAGCATGGTAACAACCAAGATAGATTGGGGCAAGCATGAAACATGTGTAAGAACAACAAGTTCATCAATGGTAAACAAGCAAAACTCATTCATACAAGTCACAACTTTACATATGAAACAAATAAAGATAAATGTAACAACATTCAATCATTTTCAAGGCATATTGATGACAATGAATCATGGACAAGCAAGAAGAGTAACAACAATTCAAGCATAGATTCAAACTTCACAAGGGGAAAGATAAACAAAGATTCAAGGTAACAACCAAGATAATAATGAAACCTAAACATGTTATGGCTCTAACAAGACACATAAAAAAAATAAGATAAGGTTAAGGGAGCACGATCAAGAGGTTACAACATTAAGATAAATCAAGTATTAAGTCAAGGAATCTCGTGAAAACAAGTAAAAACCCTAAAAAAAGGCCATGTCTTTCAAGTGAATCAAACTGTTTAAAAAAGGATAATTCTTGAATTCTTTCTTCACACATTGAAACTATACATATCAAAGAGCATTTTTCAAAAAGAATGGCATCAAAATGATAAAAATCAAAGAAGTTATGCATAAATCAAATTGCAAAGAAATATAAGAAAAATAAGTAGTAAAAAGGTAGGAAATGCATTCCTTGGGGATTGAACACGCATCCTCATTTGCAGGTTAAAACCAATACCAAACCAACTGAAATGTGCGTTTGTAACATTAATGGAAACAAAATGATCATATTTTCAACTCACATAAATTATAAAAAAGAAAAAAAGAGTTGATTAGCCAGGATTGAACTCAGGTTTTGGCAAGGCAATGGTAACACGCGCACATATGGTAAACCACTGGGGTGGTGATACATCCAATGTATCATTTCACCCCATTAAATGATATGGCTAAACATGATTTTAGGCAGGCCTAGAGTACCCTGGCCAGAACCCAACCTTGCCAACCCTCATCTTGCAAGAACAACATAACTTCATCAAAACTTAATGAAATTCTATGAAGTAAAGATCAAACTTGTGTGAAATTTCAAAAGGAACACGGCGGTAACCTTAGTTTGATCTAAAAATTGACTCATTTTAAAACACGAATGCAAACATCAAAATGAACAAAAAATGCAATTTCCAAAACATAGGCTTATTCAGACATGATACACAAGATGTGATGGCTCACACACATTACATATGACATACAAATGAGGTTTATGATCATTCAAAACCTAGTCTTAAATAGAGGCACAACATTTCATATAGAAATGAGGTTTCTAAGCACATTAGTAACCAAAAACACCATGACAGCCATGAACACATAAGATCCTAAACCAAACAAAATTCAAACATGTTTCAAATAACATATAAGTTATGTTATGGACATCCAACCATCAGCCCTGGACAGAGTCAACACATGACATATGATAGTGAGGCTTTTAAGAATATTATTAAGCAAAACATTATGACATTTCAAAAACATACAAACTCAACAGCCATTAAGGTTCATACATGACATAAAACAGATTCTAAACATGTCCAAACCTAGTGTATATCAAAGATAGGCATGATGCTTAAGAATAGGTAGTTGCAAGAACTTACCTCTTGAAGACTTCCTAAGAAATCTTCCTCTACAAGAATTCCATTTGAATGAAGATGGTTTGAGAAGCTTCAAGATACCTCAAGTGAACTATTCAAATGATTCAAACTCCTTCCAAGTAACTACTTTGGCAGCAAGATGACTTTGGATATTGAAAAACCAAGATTTTCCAAGAGCAGGCCTCTGAAATAAGTTTATAAAAGTGTGATGGTGATTTGGACAACACAAGCAACTTGTATATGAAGTGTTTGAAGGGTTAGAACATCTAGAAATGAGATGGACAGGCTGGTAGCTTCTAAAGTGCAAAAAGTCAAACAATCTTGGTTTGACTGTTGACTTTTTGAAGGAGGGATTTTCTGGTAAAAGTGATGATTGGAATAACTTTAATACTTCATTTTTGATGTGTTTGAAGTATTAGAAGATGTGTTTTATGGCTAGAAATTGTTTTGGACAAAGTTCTGCTTGAGACAGTTTTTGGACACAAAGAGTAAAACTCAAAATTTGCAAGAAGGTTAGGTTCAGAGTGATGAGAGAGTTTTGGCTTGATTTATTGCTTACTATGGTGTCCTTTAATGTGAGAGTGAGGTTATATTTATAGAAAAAGTGAGGGATCAAGTGGCATGGGCAGTTCATATCTTTTTGCACAAACCTTGCATTTTGGAGGGAAAGGTAAGCAAATCTCAATTGTGATTTTCTTTCTGATTGTTGCTCGAGTTTCCAATGTATCCTAGCATCAATGTAGCCTGTAATCTGTTGGTATGAGGTGAAAAGAAGAGATAACTGAGGTGGTAGCTAGGCTACATCAAGCTTTGGCCAAAAGTTACTCTTTCATGGTGTACCTAGTTGTACTTTTCTTGATTAAACAAATCCAAAGTCCAAAAATATGGTTTTGTTTGTTGGTACCTTCTTGTATTGTCATAAAAAAAGTCTTTAAACATCAGATAACCATATAAATAAATGGTTAGTATAGCCTTAGTTGGTTTATGTATCCATTGGCATGAGCTGCACTTGCTTTGGTGACATGATAAATCTTCAACTTGCCTCCTTCGATTCTCCCTAACCATAAAGGTTGAGAAAATGCTCTTGTACTTTTTAAAAAGCCCCAAATATGATCTACGAGTTTCATGTTTAAAAAATTTCAAATTCCAAAGGGAACTATGCCAAAAATCCTCTTAAAGTTGGCTGCAAATTTGACTTACAACTTAAGACCTTGTTTTTCCCCCTCTTGCCTTGTTTTTGCTCATAACTCAAAATCCATGAATTTTATGCTCATGAGTGTGCATACAATTTTTGAATAACTCATTGAGACCTTTCCAACAAGCTTTGAACCACTCCATTTGGATGTGTGGTTAAGGAGTTATGGCTTGGCCCTTTTCAAAACCCTAATTTCCCGACTTTTTGGTTATTTCTAAATTCTTGATCAATTGGTCACCAAACTTCATGCTTAGATATTGAATGATGTTAGGAACATATTTGGCTTCAATTTTGGGTCAAAACCCTGTTGGTCAAAGGGTTGACTTTTCAGTCAAACGAACTGAACGATCGAAAAACCCCTGAATCGACTGTTGGTGTTTTGCATTCCCTAAGGCCTTGAAACTTCTTGTGTAGACTTCTTTGGGTCATATGAGCCTCATGGACCATGATTCAAGCTTTGGAACACCTTTTAGGTCAAAAGTGAAACTACAGTTGACTTTTCCAATTAGAAACCCTAATTAGGGTTCTTGTACTGCATTGTTCTTCTTTCTTGGGTGACAACCTCAAGTTGGATTCATTCTTGACCCAATGTGATATCCTTGATAACATGAAGACTTGATACATGGAGGATCAATCTAAAACTTTAATTGATTAATCCCTTGAAACCCTGATTTCTAACTGTGTGAAATCACATGTATCTTGACAAAGATCAAACTTGAACTGGGTTAAGGTTAGATAATCTATGTTGATGCTCCTAGAATAATGATGGAATCTAGGGGTCAAAATTTTGGGTATAACAGTTGCCCCTATTTAAATATCTTCACCAGATAGCAATGAGAGATGACAATCTCCATAGAATCGTGGTGAAAGGTATTTAAATATAGAAAACCAAAAATTTTGTCCCTTAGATATGATGGTATGAAAAAGGACAAATGTTGAAATGCAATGAATTCTAAAAATGATTCTTCATGATGCTTGAATGCAAGACAATGTTGACGCACAAGCAAACGAAAAGAAAAACAAAACAACGAGTAACCACTCACTAGGAAAACAGACACACTAGGAGGAGATCCGAAGTGAAAACAATCAATAGTTCAGACATGGCTAATGATGGAACTTCAAGGGGATCCTCCACACAGGGGACATAGTCTCCACTGGGGAAGACAAATCTTCACTTGGGAAAAGGCCAACCTCTACTAGTGAAATGCATCAAGGGAGATACGGATAAGAAGCCACACTGAGGAACCAAAGTCAACAGACTCGGCCTCTGACTAGGGAAGCAAAAGACCAGAGACATGACCCTTATTGGGGACAAACCAAAGGGATTCCCTTAATGAAGAGTTTAAACGGGATCTTTGAGAGGAGACTAGAAACAATACCAGACTAACCGGAGATGCTAGTAATGACTAGACTTCTAAGACATACTAGGGATATCCAGAGATTCACTGGGGATACTGGTAACAACTAAACATCCTGAGTTTAGAGACGGGTGAACATTTCTAATAACCAACAGACTTTTGATGATGTTAGTAACAAATAGGCTTTAGAAAAATAGATCGGTAACAACCAAGTATCATACCAATAACAATTGGATTTTCAAACAATGCCAGTAACTACTGGACTTCCTGGGGAATGCTAGTAACGACTAGACTTTCAAGAGGATATGGTGAAAACCAAACATTAATACCAATAACGATTGGGTTTCAGGAAACGCCATTAACTACTGGACTTACATTGGAAAAACGAGTGACGACCACGCTCCATACCAATAACAATTGGATTTTCAAACAATTCCAGTAACTACTGGACTTCAATAGGGAGACAGGTAATAACAAGTATCAAGGTACCAATAACCATTGGATTTCAAATGATGCCAGTAACTACCGGGCTTATCTGGGGAGAACGGGTAACGACCGCGTTTAACAATAAAATTTTCTTTCAAGCAATGCCAGTACCTACTGGACTTACTGGGGGAAAATTGGTGACAACCAAACCTCATACCAATAACAATTGGATTGCAAGCAATGCCAGTGACTACTGAGCTTCCAGAAAAGATTGGTGACAACCAAATCAAATTACCAATTACGATTGAATTTCAAACAATGCCAGTAACTATTGGGCTTCGACGGGGAAATCGGTAACAACCGAATTCATACCAATAATAATTGGATTTCAAACAATGCCAGTGACTACTGGGCTTCATGTACTGCATTATTCTTCTTTCTGGGTGACAACCTCAATTTGGATTCATTCTTGATCCAATGTGATATCCTCGATGACATGAAAACTTGATACATGAAGGATCAATCCAAAAATTTGATTGATCAATCCCTTGAAACCCTGATTTCTGACTGTGTGAAACCCTAATTCACATGTATCTTGACAAAGATCAAACTTGAACTAGTTTAAGGTTAGATAATCTATGTTGATGCTCCTATAATGATGATGGAATCTAGGGGTCAAAATTTCGGGTATAACAGTAAATGATAACGCGAAAGTATATCGTTTATTTGACTCGATTTACATGAATTTACTTACGACTATTGTTAATTTATCTTGATTTATGTTCTATTATGTGGTCAATTTACTATGTTTTACAGATTATGGAGAATTTGGATTAAAGAAAGAAAAGAAGAAGAAATGGAAGCAAAAGAAAGAAGAAAGAAAGAAATAGAGAAGAAAAACAGAAAAAGCAGATTTTGTGAGTGTGACGCTCGTCACAGCTCCATGACGCCCGTCACGACCATCACAGTCGTCATGCCCTATCACGCTCGTCACGGCCATCACGGTCGTCACAGTTCCATTACGGTCGTCATGACTCCAATATCAGAATAACGTCAAACACAGAAGTGGCCATGAGCACGTTAAACTTAATTTCTTCCTGCACTTTCTCCACTAACTGCCCACTACTGGAAGTTACTCCCACTTTCTCCATAACTCACGCATGATCTCTGGAAGTTGAGAAATGAAATATCTCCTATAAATAGGCCAGAGATTCACATAACCAGGGGGTGGATTCTACGTTCCGAAGGGCTGCCAAAGCTCTATTGAAGCTATTTTTCTTGTTTCTTTTATTTTCTTCCTTTTTTTCTTTAGTCCAGAACATTGTAATTTCTTTCTGAAATTTTATTTTGCCAAAGTAGAATCCTGCCGACATTGTGGAGGACTACTCTTCAATTCCAGTACTACTTTCCAGGTTCTTATTAATTGAATTATTACTTTATTTTCCTTCATAATGCATATTTTATTACTTTGTTGTTCATGTTTATTTCCGTTTGCATTAATTATCATGTCTAGCTAAATTAGTTTTATCGGTATGTAATCGAATTAGTAGGATGGGATTAGATAATACTCGGTGCACCTTCCCTTTTACAAACACCTTTCTGGCCGTAGTTTTTAATCAAAATCTTCTAAATAAACCTTCGTCGCAAAAGTGAGAAATTATTTACAGTAGTTTTGCCACGAAAGTGGAAAATTCATTAATGCACGAGCCGGCACGCAAAAGTTGGGGTTCAAACCGAATAGTAAGAACTAGGCATTGATTTTAAACACAGCAATAGCGCTTTAAAAGAAATCAGAGTTTATTTGTTTTCAAAAAGCAGTTTTAACCCCGAATGGGACTGCAAGAGCGTACATTCTTCCTTAGAATTATGACCCGAGTCAACAACCATTGTGAGGCAATGGTCTTTAAACGAGTATTTTCTCCTGAAAAGTATTTGCAAAGACTAAAAAGCACCGGCGACCTGTCGAATCCCCGAAAACTAAAGCATTACATATCGATATCCCTTTACCGCTCTTCCTTAAACCAAAAATCTTTATTTCCGTTGTATTTAATTACATTCGCCTTTAACTTTCCTAATTCCATTAGCCTTAGCTTTATGACGCGACAATAGATAACGGTAGGTTGAGATTGGTCTCTGTGGGTTCGACAAATCTTTTATATTACTTCAATATTTCCGTGCACTTGCGGACGCATTAGTAAACAAGTCTCAAGAAAAGAAAAAAGAAGAAAGAGAAATGAAAGATGAAGAAGAAGATGCAACAAAGTGAACAAACATGGAAGTCCAAATCCAAAGGAAAAGCATCAAGCAAACATAAATCATTGATCACACATGGAAAACATCAACATCATGTAAAAGTATTAAGAATGTGGACATGCTAAACCATACTAGAAGATATGAATCCAAAACAAAATGGCAAAACAAGGTGCCCAAATACACACAAGTGATTCAAAGTCCAACAAGAAGCAATATCAATCATCAAGCAAAGTGGAATGAAGTCAAATGAGATGAGAAACATGGTAGGTCAGTAGAAACATCATACCATGTAAACTCAATTCAAAGATCAAAGAAAAAGCACAAAGAGTGTCAAGCATGCATCACATCCAAACACAATCAATTTTCATACAAAACAAGCATGCTAGACACACCTCAAAGAAGTAAACATGTGAGATTAGGGCATGAAACCAAGTTAGGGAAGAAACATAAACATGAACATCAAATTAAACATCCACTCATGAAAACGCAAGAGAAACAACAAGGATTGAATCCAAAACATGCATCAAGAAGCAAGCACACATGTATCAAAGTCATCCTTAAAGAAAGGGAAGATATTCAAGCAAGGCATCAGGCACAAATGATCAAGCAAGGAATACCATATCATGAAGATCAGAATCAAACACGAATGATACACATCATATTAATATCCAAGATCAACAAAATTCATGAAGAATCAAACTCAAGATCATGCACAAAAGGCTAGGCAAACATCCCTCAAGTTATCCATAAAAGAAAATAAGTGATTATGTAAAGTAGGTTAGACAATGTAATCAAGTAATAAACCTATAAACATGAAGGTCATAACCTTAAATAAGTCAATACAAGATTCATCAAGCATTAATTGAATCATTCAAGAAACATTCTCAAGGAACTATGTCAAGAACAACAAAGAAACATGATCAAAACATCAACAACTTGGAAAATAATCAAATGAAAGTGAAACCAAAGCCCAAACCAATTTAAAACAGTCAAGATTCATCATGAAAAAGATCTCAAAGAGATTTTTCAAATACAACACCAAATCAAGCCAAACAAAATCATGTATGCAACTAATCAGGCATAAATCAAAGGTCAAAAGAAAACCCATGAAAAGTAATCAAGACATGACCACCAAAGCATCAAAACCAAACTTAAAGAAACATAATTTTCATGTCAAAACTTGGTAAAAAGATTGGGTCAAATAGGCATGGCAAAAGCATCAAACATCAAACCCTAATCCAAGGGTAAATATGGAAAAGCACCTTTCAAAATAAATCAATTAAAAATAGTCAAATTAAATGAAAAATAAAACAAAAATTATGAAAAATATCACGAGGCACTCAATATTCAGAAACATATTTTTTGGTATTTTAAAAATGGTTAGAACAAATAAAACAAAAATCAAAATGAAAAAAGAACAAAAATAAAATAAAATAGAAAAGAAAGGAGAGGAGGGGGTGAACTAGTAAAAAATAGAAAGCATATAGAAACAGTTATGAAGTGCAAATGGGCCAAAATACATAGGGTGTGAAAAATGAAAATAACCTAGACCCATGTCATTTAATCATCAGAAACCAAAAATAAAAACCCAAAGGTGCAACGCACCGTTTCATTAGAAAACGTCACCTCACCATCTCAACGCCACATAATGGAAACACAGGTAGTCAACCCCAGCCAGCCTTGCCACATCACCATTCAACATCAAATACCGGAGCTAGGGCTTCGATCGTATTCTCCAGTGACCCTCACCAGAGTAGTATGAAAATCTCACCAAAACTCAACAACCCTTACACCATTCTCAAGGGTTTTCAATGTTGGACACAAATATGACCTCCAAAATCATTTTTGAACTCTCTAACACCATTGAAAATTAGCACGAATCTTAAACACACAAACTGGAAATTTCATATACAAGAACAACAAGTGTGCACAAATGGTCTATGTTACCTCAGGACCTCAAACATGCAAAAAATGAATGCATTACACATGTAGCATGGGAGAAAATGGAAAGGAAGAAGTTACTAGAAAATGGAAATCCGTAGCTTCTGACCTTGCTTCTAGCTCCAACCAAACTCCTAATTTTGCTTCCTTAAGTTCTAAGAATGGTGGTGATGACAAAGAAATGAAGAAAGGAGCCATGTGTAAGGAGATTCGAAGGGATGAATTTTTGAGAAGAATGAGAGAATTCTAGGGTTCCTTTTGGCTGCAGAATGAATTTTCTCTTTGTCTATGGTTTTTTTTTAGTTTATATACTGAGGCTTGAGTGGTTAAAAGAATGAAATTGTGGTTAAAATGGTTGTGGTTGATAAGTTTGCAAAAACTTGAAAAAAGGAATGGATGATGAGTGACACGGATTGTTAATGGCTTGAGGTAGTATTGTAGCTTATTTTTGTCCTTGTGCGTGGCTAAGGACATTCAGAATGGAGGGAGTGTAATAGCACCCTTGTTATACAAGTTTCCACTTTGTTTCTTATTATGGAAAAATGATTCAAAAGTGTGCATGAATGGTACACATCATGTTGACACTCTTTAGGCAAGGTTTTGGACAAAGAAAAGAGGTGTTGGTGCGTGTGAATTTGGGGGCAAGATCATGCTACAAGAGTTGCTCCATGATATGCACAAAATGGTGATATGTCATGCATAATAATCATGTTCATGTGGCTGCCTTTAACCCAACACAACTCCATGAATAATGCTCCCTTTCATGAGTTCTTTGGCTTGAGAGAAGTTAAAATTATGGTGAGCAAGTTTGATGTTCAAAGCTTGTTGAATTGAGACTTGGAATGATGAGAAAATTGGAGTTGAAGATCATGTCCAAAATCTGTCCCAAGGTAACTTAGAAAAATTCTAAGTTATGAACTCTTTGGCAACTTTGACACCTTGACTTTAAAGGCACATAACTTGATGAGTTTAGATTCAATGCAAGAGTCCTTATAATGGATATAAATCTTGAAAAATTATATTTAATTTTAATATTCAAAGGAAGTTGATTTGGAGCAAAGAACTTGATGAAAAATGCCTTGGAAGATTGACACAAGAATCTGCCTAAAAACTTGTCCAACTTGACATCTTTGAAACCCTAACTTGGAGACATCATAACTTAAGTTCTACACATCCAATTGAAGAGTTCTAGTGCTCAAAAGAAATCTTGGAGGATGTTCTACAAATTTCATGTTGGAGGAAAATTCATTTGAAGCTTAGATTAGCATGAAAGATATGCTTGAAATCATGTACCTCAAGCTGAATTTCTATACTTAGAAAATTTTCTAAGTGTTGAAATGACAAAATCTTGATTTTCTCAAATTTAGCTCTCCATATAACTCAATCTATGAATATTTTAGACTTGCTTTCTTCTACAAACTTGTAGTTCATTACGTCCTACTTATTTTGATAACAAGTTTGCCCCATTTGGATCAAGGATGAGTAAGTTATGGATGTTGCAAAATGGCTAGAATTAGGGTTTTCCATACTTAGAAATATTTTAACAAAACCCTAATCCAACCGAACTCCTAATTTTATGTTTCCCTTTGAATTTTATTGTTCCAAACACATGAAAACACTTGAGAAGAAATATCATGCCCTTGGTTGACCTTGAAATCCAAGACTTTGACGTTATGGAGGCACAGTTGACTTTTCTTGATCAAATGAAACCCTAACACTCTTTCCATTGATTGAAACTTATGTCATGGCTTGTGATGATACATAATACATGTAAGGAACCCTCAAGACATGCACTGAGCCATATAACCATGTCTTGCTCAAGAAGCTAGTCACAGATGCCCTTTGACCAAAACCATAATCCAGTTGTCCACAAGATAGGAGGACATGATCAATACTTGTAATCTTGATTCCAATGATTGTGAGACATGCCTTGATAATGAAAGAACCTTGGGGCTTAAGAAAACCACAAGTTTGAGAATAAAACCTTGCTTGAGCTTTGAGAATCACACTCTTTTTCTTGAGAATTATACAAGATACCTTGATCATCTGCCTAGTGTAGCACCCCAAAATTTTTCCCTTTCATTTTAACCTTAACTGGCTTATTTTTATTTTCATTTTACATTTCTGCATATCATAGCATTAGTTCTTGAGGCATGGCGTCAAGGTGTTTTCATGGCTCGGGGTTCCCTTTTACTGCAAGAGTTTAAACAACGAGCGTCAGAGGCTCTGACATTTATTTTGCCCAGCAATTGAGCGGCTAATTTTATTTCATTCAGCAAGTTATTTTCAGCTCAAGAGATGGTCTACAGGCTATCTCAGGCATTCTCACAGTTATAATATCCAAGGGCAAGTTTCAGAGGCTTAACGGAGCTCAAAACAGGTGGCAACAAATGATTATACAAGTTTCCCTCCATTTGACGCCAAAATTGGCATTTTTTGAATGTGGTAACTGTTGCACCCCAAAATTTGACCAACCGGGTCTCGTATTCGGCTCGATGTTTCGACGCATAACCGCATTCGCATCTGCATATTGCATACATTGCATTGTTCATTTGTTTTGATTTTATCAGGGATCACAGCTCTCGTCTCGTGTTTCAGGTGTTTTTGATCAGTAGAATTGATTTTTGGGTTATTTCGGTGCCCGTTTATTTTTACCGATTATTTTTGTGTCGTTCGGTGCTCATTTTGTCCCTCGGGAATTATCGTAATTTTTCTGGATTTTATAGGATTTTTTAGGGTTTAATTAGCTTTTAAATCATTTTTTAGGTTTAATAGAATTTTCAATAGTTTTAATTCTTTTTAAATAGAATTTAATAGCATTTTTCTATTTTTAGAATAATATAGGATATTATTAGCATTTTTTAAATAGCATTTTTTAGAGTATTATAGATTTTATTTTGGTTTGGATTTTCTTTTAATTAGTTTAATAAGAATTTAATCATTTTAGATATTGATATAGATCTTGTAGATTTTAAATAGTTTTTAAAATGGTTTTAATAGCCTTTTTCATATTTTTAGACAATATAGAGTTTTCTTTTAAATAATAGTCTTTTTTAGAATTTAATATGGTTTATTAGATTTTCTTTAGAGTATTATTAGATTAATAGTTAATTGAGTTTAATTAGGATTAGGTGATAATTAGGTTTTACTTTTGTTTTTCAGCTTTTTTTTGCAGTTTTTTTCATTCATTTTCGTTGGGCCAAAGTCCATATTCGCAGGCCCAGGTTAATTCAGTTTTGTCCAGAAGGGTGTTTTCGTCCAGCATGCAATGTCCAATAGTCCAGTATCTTCCTGCACTCTCCAGCCACATCCAGAAGATTCTGGAACGATCCAGAAATCAGCTCAGTTATAAAGGCTTCAGAAGCCACGTGTTGAAAGAGGAGGACTCCACGCTGCATCCCCAAGGTCACGCCACCTCACACCCTTCAGACCTTCTCTCACCGCCACGCATGGGGACACGCGTCCCACATGCACTCTCCCACTCCACTAACTGCCACCACGCGTCATCATCACGCTACCTCACCGTGAAACCACTCCGGCCGGTCTGCATGGCCGGCGGCCACCGTACCGTCGCCAGAAAACCCTACATCCCCAGAATCCGGTCGCCTTCAACATCTTCCTCCTATCTTCTCCAGTTTCCGACCACCACTACCATGAACACCACCGCAGAAACCACCGTCCTCTCCAGAAATTCATCACAAGACGATGAACATTCATCGTCAACCTCCTCCTTCAATCATCTCCCAGAAAAAACCCTAAAACGCCACCTCAAACCCAGAAACGCCCTAACTTCAAGATTCAACCGTTCAAACTTCCAGATTCGAAGCTTTCTTCGTAGATCAAGAGTTTCCAGAAGCTTCAAGATTGTTCATCGTGATCATCGTCACCAGATTTCCAGCCACATGAACAGGCAAGAACTCCGTTGAACAAATTTCCAGATTCATCATCATCGTCACGATCATCCCTGAGAACTTTACTCCGATCCCCATCCGTTTCCAGAAAATCTACAGAAATGCTCGAAAATCTTCATTGAAGTCCCTTCAGTTTTCCAAGACGGTCAAGAACAACCAGCTTCGGCAGAAAACTTCTAACATCAATCTTCATTCCCAGAAACGTTCATCATCAACGATTAGTTCATCAGGCTTCATGCAATTTCAGAACCAACCGTTTATCATCAAGAGCTTAATCCATCTTCAACGAGCTTTCATCATTTCTGTTGTTCTTCTGTTTGAATGAAGAGAGGGAAAGATGTTGAGAAAGGGAGCGGCGGCGGCGGAGAAAGGAGGAAGGAACCTAGGGTTTTCTGAAACTGGGAAGGGAGAAAGGGGAAGAGGTTGGGTCGTGGGCCTCAGGGCCCAACTACTTTTTTTTGGCACGCACCTCCCTCACGTTTTTGGAACCAGTTCTGGGCCTGGGGCCCTATTGTTTTTGCCAGTACCCCCCAGATTACTCACACGCCCCCCTGCGTTTTTCTGAAGAGAATTGGGCTGGGCCCAATCAATGCAGTTTGTTTTATTTTATTTTCTGTTAACACCCCTTGTAGTAGTGTACCCCCCTCCCTTTCTTTGTTGTATTTTTTATTTTCTTTTCTTTCTTTTGTTTAGAGTTTCTAGAAAAAAGAAATAATAAAGAAAAATAGATTTGAGATATAGAAAAAGAAAAAGAGAATAAAAAACAAATATGGAAAGAATATTTGAAAAAAAATATATTTGAAAAAAGAAAAAGAGGTTATATTTGAAAAAGAACAATAAAAGAAAAGAAAATGTTGAGAAAAATAGTGAGAAAAATATTTTGAGAAGAGAAAAATATGAGGAAAAATAGAGAAAAATATGTTGAAAAGAAAAGAAGAAAAAGGAAAAATATTAAAGTGCCGATTTAATATTTTTAAAGTGCATTTTCTTTTAGAGTATATTTTCATAGACTTTATTTTACGACTTTTAGGATAGCTTAGAAGCCCATTTGTTAGGGGGCTATTTTTCATTCGATTTTTCAGGATAGAATAGGATAGCATTTCCTAGGAGAATTATTTTCAGTATCGACTCATTGTAATCATTTTTCAGAGATTAATAAAACGAGATTTGAGCTGTGGTCCCGTAGTAGCCGAACTACAGCTGCTCTGATTCTTCGTACCAGACGAAGATATGTAGGCATAGGATGCGATATCCTAGCGAGCACACTAACGACTAACTTTTATTCTCTCGCGGCTGTGCGATCGAGACTTTCCCGCTGACGACTAATTGAGTACCCTTTTTCTCTCTTGCCCGAGTGCATTTGAGACCAAGCCGTAGCTTTGACCATAGGTTCCCGACCCTGTGAAGCCAGTTGTTTTTCTCACTGCTGTGTGAGAATGTTTGTTTAGCCGTAGTTAGTCTGAACTACGTAAAGCTCTGATCTTCCATGCGTTGGAAGTACGTAGGCACAAGACGCGAGGTCTTGGCGAGCCAATTTTCCCCGTAGTCCCGAACTACGTTGACTCTGACTTTCTCTCTTGAGAATACGTAGGCATGGAGTGCGACGCTCTATCGAGTCAATTCCCTTCCGTTTAGATTTAGCAGCCGTAGATAAGATTGTTTTGCATCCAGTAGACAACCCAAGCAAGCGTGGATCCCGTCGAGTACGACGGACGTGAGGGGTGCTAATACCTTCCCCTTGCGTAACCGACTCCCGAACCCAGGCTATGGTTGCGATGACCATACCTTTTCCCCGTTTTTTGCGAGGTTTACTTCGAGCGTTTCCTTTCCCGCTCTGAGGGATAAATAACGCACGGTGGCGACTCTTCTGTCAGCCGGCGCCGATTTTCGCAGTAGCGACAGCTGGCGACTCTGCTGGGGACTGCGATAGTTTCCTAGGGATCCAACGTCCCGAAAGCGAGTCAATTTTGTGGGATCCAACGTCCCCTAAAAGAGAGTCAATCCTAGCGTTCGTTTGCTTGTCTATTTGGGGCTTATTTATCGATATTATCTGTTGCTGTGGGATGTTACGGGTGTTCTATGATTGAGATAAGCCGGACCTGGGCTCGAGTATGAGTATACACCTAGATATAGTTGCGGAGAAGTAGTAGACGAACCTGTCTGCTGAGCAGGCACAGTTCCCTACGAAAATTCACGCTCGGACGAGGTTCTCGCAGAGGTGCTCCTTTCCGGTCCTGAGGATCTGAGGGGAGTCCAGACGTGAGGATTGTCGACTCTGGGAACCGATCAATTGGAAGTCAGCTAAGTGAGGCCTCTTCATGAGATGACGATGCCACTCCTTCTGGGAATCGTATCATTCCTCATGAAAGTCTGTGACGCTGACGACCGCATAGGATGCCGTACCTTGTCAGATATAGGTCCATACCTGTGAGTGGGGGGTTTTTTGTGCAGGAAACTTGACTTCCAACCTACCCGTTATTCGGGTCTTCTTTTCAGAGAACGTCTCCGTCAGCAGCGCAGCAGTATTCAGATTTTGTGGGGGCTGTGGTCCCATTGTTTGCTGCATTTTGCATATCATATGCATATCAGTGTTGCATTGCATATCATCCTCCAGCTAGCCAGAGTTCTGATCCAGCCTTTGTTTCCTGAAGGTGATTACCCGGAGTTTGGATTGAGCAGCTGTTGGTTGTCAGAAGACCTACCTAGGGGTTGAGTAGATTTGAGCAGAATCAAGTGTCGAAGTCAGCTGAAAATTATTGGTAGCCATGTCTGAAGGCAATTTCCAGTCTCCTAACACCTTGACAGGGTTCACTATGGCGTCCAACCCTCTGTATGATTCCATGGAAGATTCCCCGCAAGTGAACAACGTTGCTGCAGACCAAGTTGTACAGCCTTCTGTTGAGAACCGAGGTCGACATGAGCAGTTTGTTGCCCAGAATGAGCGTCCTCCTCCTGTCAACAATCAAGATGTTGCTTTCCCTGTGATGAATTACCGAAGAGATATTCCAGCAGCTGGGATGGTAGATCCAAGAGCCCTTGACGATGGTAGAAGACTCCGAGTGTTGGAAGAGCAAATGAAAGCTTTGAAAGCCAAAGATGCTGTCAACCTGGATGCTGTAGGCATGTGTTTGGTTCCTGACCTGGTGTTGCCTTACAAGTTCAAAGTGCCGAAATTTGAGAAGTACACGGGAGATAGCTGTCCAAAGCTGCATTTGATGATGTTCTGTCGAAGAATGACTGCGTTTGCGCGAGATGATAAGTTGATGATCCATTGCTTTCAAGATAGTCTGACTGGGGCATCTTTGAGGTGGTATATGCAATTAGAGAGGAATCAGATTCAGTCATGGATGGATTTAGCCAGAGCTTTTCTGAAGCAGTATGATTACAACCTAGACATTGCTCCTTATCGCATGCATTTGCAAGAGTTGTCTCAAGAGATCAATGAACCGATCAGGAAGTATGCTCAGAGATGGAGAGAATTTGCTGCTAGAGTGCATCCCCCGCTGTTAGACCAAGAGCTGGCAAGCATGTTTGTGGATTCCCTACAATATCCGTACTTCAAAAGATTGCTCGGAATTCCAGCAAGTTTCTCTGACGTGGTAGCATTAGGAGAACGCCTTGAGTACTCCATAAGAATGGGGAAAATTCAGATTACTTCATATGATCAAGCTGGTGAAACTGAATACCCTTGTGACTATCAGAGTGAAGAAGAAGTTGTGATCAACTCAGTCATGCCAAAGGTTGAATATCCTCGAAGCGAATCAGTGAATTTTGTTGGTTCATCATCTTATCAGAGATCAGTACCTCCCGTGGCTTGTTATACTGAACAGACAGCCGTGCCTGGGGCACTCTATCAGGAATCTTATGTCGCTTCCATTGCAAATCAGCGAGCTCGTGGCCGAGGTTATCAGAATCAGCGTCAGAATCAGAACAGACCTCGCAACAACTTGGAACGAAGGAATGCTCCTTTTCACCCAGTGCCTATGCCGTATAGCCAGTTGCTACCGTCTTTGATCCAGAGTTCTTTGGTGGAACCTAAAGCTCTTAAGCCAGTTCCAGAACCGTACCCTCCTAGGTACAATCCCCACGTTCAGTGTGGTTATCATGGTGGCTCACCAGGGCATTCGACGGAAGATTGTAAAGCATTTCAGGCGAAGGTACAGCAGTTGATTGATCAGGATCGCATTTCCTTTCGAGAAGGGTTTCTGTTTGTTCATCCCAACCGTTCAGCTGTCTAAGTTCGTAGACTCGGAAGGTATTCCCCAGCAGAAGCCAGTGGTTCAGACAGGCAGGCGTCTCAGCATTTGACAGTCCTCAAGCTTTTATATCATTTGCATTTGTAGTTTCTTTTCTGTTAGTTACTACCTGCTTTTTAACATTGTATGTTTTGAATGGTGATAATAATAAAGTGACTATGCATTTTTCTGAATTAATCACGTCGCTGTCGCTCATTTATGGCATTGCACTGACACTTGCATTTTATTCACTCCATTTTTTCGCTGTGACTAGCAAAGTTAGGAGGGAGGATGATGAAACTGAAACTCATAACCAATGATTGTATGCTTTCAGATAAGACCGTACCGATGACGTACAAGGCATTGTTTCAAATCCCCCAAACACTGGAGATATAAGGAGTTAGTCCCTTGCCAACCACTTCGAGCCAGGAAGTAGAAGTTTTTTCGGACTCTTTTTAACCCTTACATCTTAACCCGGGGCAGGGTAGTTGTCAGTTAGCTTGACCTAGCATTCAAGTCTTACAGAGGAGTGTTGTCTTTCGAGGACCAATCAGTGTACACCTTTCAGGAGGTCAAACCTCACCAATCAGGAGTGAGACAGTTACAATCCTTTCGGAGCAATCAAGACAACCAGTGTCGCACGACTTTGTTCCAAAAGAAAGAAAGAAAGAAAGCCCGCTAAGTAAAAAGATGAGAAAGCTAATACTTAGGCAAAAATTAGGGCATCCCGCTGGACTTCAAAAGAAATCGAAAAAAATCGAAAAGAACTCAAAAAGAGTCAGTCCAGGCAAAAATTAGGGTATCAAAAGAATGGAAAAGAGGGATTAAAAAGAAAATTTTTCCCAGCAAGTCACAAAGTCGTGTACACAGACACCGAAGGCGAAGAAGGAGTAACTATCACTCTAGAAGAAAAGCTTGTGAATTCCTTAACTGTGGTTCTTACCATTCAACATGCTTCTCGAAGAGGCGAGCGCTTGTGCCAGGTTAACTGAACCTTAGGATCGGAGATCATCACGTAGAAGGGGTGGGTACAAATCAAAATTTGAGCCAAATATCCTTTGTTTCACGAACCGTGAACCCGACCACGATACAACCCTTAAAAGACCTAATTGAGGTAGGGTTAGTATGAAGCGCATTACGATAAGGTCGAGTAACCTGACTCCTTCTTGACTTGCTAGTCACATCCTTGTTGTATTTTCACTGACCACGTAAGCACTACGTTTGAACTTTGGTCCATTCGTCGCTCAATCATTATGCATGTAAATGAGTGACAGCTCAAAGTTTTTCAAAATCTGCATAACCATTGCATTAAGATCACCATTCGTGGACAGACAATTCTAATTGCAGGTTAGTAGTTGGCATGAAAGAAATTCCAGCAGGAATAATCAAGCAGGACTGAGTAATTCAGCAATCTGAACCAGAATGGTGTATGTTGTGAAGCCTTGTGAATCAGGGGCATTATCTTCCAGTAAGTTCAGTATCAGTCAGTCTGAGGACAAGTCCCGAAGCTTCAGTTGAGCAGGGGCAGTTATTTGAGAAGCAGTTGATCAGAAGGAGTCTTCTCAAGACCCAATCAGGGGCAATTATGCAGAGCACTGAGATTTGAAAGCAGATGCTTCCAATGGATAATCAGATCGGGTTGAGTCGCTAGAACGCTCATTCAGGGGCAAGTCATCGCAGAGAATGTTGAAATCAACTGGGTTGTTAGGTGTTTAATTGGAGATTGAATTCTTTTGTCGTGTAGATGTCGGGGCAAGTATTCTCGAAGTCTTCTCGTAGCAAGTTGTTCGGAGCAGGTATTCCCAAGAGTTAGATTGGGGCAAGGTGCATTGTACGGGGGCAAGTTGTGCAAGCCAGTCTTTTATCCCCCAGCTGAGTGTACCAGGGGCAAGTCATTCAAACCCGCTTGTTTATCCCCAGCCAGAGTTGAGTATCGGGGAATCATGTCAATACCCTTATCGAAAACCTTTCAAATAAGAAGATCTTGTTGTCGTTGGATCATTATCCTGCAGTTTAAACCTGTTGCGTGTCAGTAACCAGTCATTTCCAAAGTCCAGTTCTCGCCTGGCAAATCGGTAACCAGTTCTCGTCTGGCCACCCTTCCGTAAGCATCAGTTCCCGTCCTGGTGCAGTTTATTGTAAGCAGCAGTTCCCGTCCTGGTGCAGTTTATTGGTAACCAATTCTCGTTCGGTCACCGTTTCTTCAAGTGTTATGCCAGTTCTCGCCTGGTGTACGTTAGCTTTCAGCCAGTTCTCGCCTGGTTGTCTATACCTCAGCTTGTTGTCCAGTCAGCCTCGTCTGATGTTCAAAACACAAAAATCAATTTTCCTAACCTATTTTCCTATCAGTTCTCGCCTGGTAGTCTACCTTTGAATGCTAGTTCTCGTCTAGTATTTCCTATATCTTCCACTGTGTACATAGTCCATGTTTATTCTAAACCAGAAAAACAAAAAAAAACCTAAAAGAGATCTGACACAATATTTCCCAATGACTCGCATGTCGTCATGTTCCCCGATACGAAGCTCGACGGATGCCAGTGCTTCGAGTAATGTTTGAATTCCTTGTGGATGTTGTTAAATCAGAATTGCCACTCTTCAGCAGATGAAAGTTGCTCATTATCCCCGGAAGAATCGAGATTGTATTTTACCCCGCATCAGAGTAGGATCAGGAGTATCTGCAGCAGATTAAAATTGACATCCTTGATAGTAGGAGCATTTCCAGCAGTGTGCTGCGCGTAATCAACCTCAGTTTGGGTCAATCCCCGCAGAGCGCAATCAGTTGCCAATGGTTTGAAGAAAGCATCCCCGAGCAGAGTTGTCTTTCTTTCCCCAGTGAAGTCGTCAAGCAGGGTTGCCTTTTCATTTCTCCAGCAGGGCAGTTATCCCCAGCGGATTTGATTTCTCGTTTCCAGCATTTATTTTGCTGAGATGGTTCTGTGACTTCAGGTCATCCCCAGTAGAGTTGACGTTTCCTTCGGCATTTATTTTGCCAAGTGGTTTTCAGACCTGGTGTTCTCTGGCAGCTCGAGCCTGCATTAGCATTTGCATATATAGTCATAGCATTTATACAAGCATATAGCATATCCATGCCGTCTGGGCCTCGCATTTTCAAACAAAACGCATAGCATTTACATGTCGTATAGGACATTGCATCATTTCAAGCATACGCATGTCGAAACATAGACCAAGATGGTTACCTATTGGATTTCGAATTTGTTCACCTGCAGAGTTGTGTGGTTCAACTTCTCGTCTTCCCCAGCGGAGTGATTCTTCATTTGGTTGTTACGTCAGCATCGAAAAAAAACAACAAAGATTGACATATATCAGACTTCTGAAGCTGCCCCCTTCGTCAAAATAGGTGCCAGGCAGTGCCGTTCAGAATTCCCCCAGGAGAATTGTCCTCAAGTTCGCAGTGAATTGTGAGTTGACCAGATTTGATCCCATGAGAGAGATGGGAATCAAGGTGTTTGCTTTACGAAGCGTTATTTCAATACTTGTGGCGTCACACAGGTGTTGAAAAGGAGAAGAAAATTTATCAGAAAATTGACCAGTTGTTGCCGTGACAACCAAACTTCAGTTATTGGAAGCTATTCCTCAAGCAGCTTTGATGTATATTCTTGCGGTTGGCAAATTTCAGGGTTCCATTTGTATTCAACCGTCATCTACCTTGAATGTTTGAAGGCTGAGCGCTCTTCACCCATTCAGGTCGAAGCCGCTTGAATAGGGGCAGCTGTTGCACCCCAAAATTTGACCAACCGGGTCACGTATTCGGCTCGATGTTTCGACGCATAACCGCATTCGCATCTGCATATTGCATACATTGCATTGTTCATTTGTTTTGATTTTATCAGGGATCACAGCTCTCGTCTCGTGTTTCAGGTGTTTTTGATCAGTAGAATTGATTTTTGGGTTATTTCGGTGCCCGTTTATTTTTACCGATTATTTTTGTGTCGTTCGGTGCTCATTTTGTCCCTCGGGAATTATCGTAATTTTTCTGGATTTTATAGGATTTTTTAGGGTTTAATTAGCTTTTAAATCATTTTTTAGGTTTAATAGAATTTTCAATAGTTTTAATTCTTTTTAAATAGAATTTAATAGCATTTTTCTATTTTTAGAATAATATAGGATATTATTAGCATTTTTTAAATAGCATTTTTTAGAGTATTATAGATTTTATTTTGGTTTGGATTTTCTTTTAATTAGTTTAATAAGAATTTAATCATTTTAGATATTGATATAGATCTTGTAGATTTTAAATAGTTTTTAAAATGGTTTTAATAGCCTTTTTCATATTTTTAGACAATATAGAGTTTTCTTTTAAATAATAGTCTTTTTTAGAATTTAATATGGTTTATTAGATTTTCTTTAGAGTATTATTAGATTAATAGTTAATTGAGTTTAATTAGGATTAGGTGATAATTAGGTTTTACTTTTGTTTTTCAGCTTTTTTTTGCAGTTTTTTTCATTCATTTTCGTTGGGCCAAAGTCCATATTCGCAGGCCCAGGTTAATTCAGTTTTGTCCAGAAGGGTGTTTTCGTCCAGCATGCAATGTCCAATAGTCCAGTATCTTCCTGCACTCTCCAGCCACATCCAGAAGATTCTGGAACGATCCAGAAATCAGCTCAGTTATAAAGGCTTCAGAAGCCACGTGTTGAAAGAGGAGGACTCCACGCTGCATCCCCAAGGTCACGCCACCTCACACCCTTCAGACCTTCTCTCACCGCCACGCATGGGGACACGCGTCCCACATGCACTCTCCCACTCCACTAACTGCCACCACGCGTCATCATCACGCTACCTCACCGTGAAACCACTCCGGCCGGTCTGCATGGCCGGCGGCCACCGTACCGTCGCCAGAAAACCCTACATCCCCAGAATCCGGTCGCCTTCAACATCTTCCTCCTATCTTCTCCAGTTTCCGACCACCACTACCATGAACACCACCGCAGAAACCACCGTCCTCTCCAGAAATTCATCACAAGACGATGAACATTCATCGTCAACCTCCTCCTTCAATCATCTCCCAGAAAAAACCCTAAAACGCCACCTCAAACCCAGAAACGCCCTAACTTCAAGATTCAACCGTTCAAACTTCCAGATTCGAAGCTTTCTTCGTAGATCAAGAGTTTCCAGAAGCTTCAAGATTGTTCATCGTGATCATCGTCACCAGATTTCCAGCCACATGAACAGGCAAGAACTCCGTTGAACAAATTTCCAGATTCATCATCATCGTCACGATCATCCCTGAGAACTTTACTCCGATCCCCATCCGTTTCCAGAAAATCTACAGAAATGCTCGAAAATCTTCATTGAAGTCCCTTCAGTTTTCCAAGACGGTCAAGAACAACCAGCTTCGGCAGAAAACTTCTAACATCAATCTTCATTCCCAGAAACGTTCATCATCAACGATTAGTTCATCAGGCTTCATGCAATTTCAGAACCAACCGTTTATCATCAAGAGCTTAATCCATCTTCAACGAGCTTTCATCATTTCTGTTGTTCTTCTGTTTGAATGAAGAGAGGGAAAGATGTTGAGAAAGGGAGCGGCGGCGGCGGAGAAAGGAGGAAGGAACCTAGGGTTTTCTGAAACTGGGAAGGGAGAAAGGGGAAGAGGTTGGGTCGTGGGCCTCAGGGCCCAACTACTTTTTTTTGGCACGCACCTCCCTCACGTTTTTGGAACCAGTTCTGGGCCTGGGGCCCTATTGTTTTTGCCAGTACCCCCCAGATTACTCACACGCCCCCCTGCGTTTTTCTGAAGAGAATTGGGCTGGGCCCAATCAATGCAGTTTGTTTTATTTTATTTTCTGTTAACACCCCTTGTAGTAGTGTACCCCCCTCCCTTTCTTTGTTGTATTTTTTATTTTCTTTTCTTTCTTTTGTTTAGAGTTTCTAGAAAAAAGAAATAATAAAGAAAAATAGATTTGAGATATAGAAAAAGAAAAAGAGAATAAAAAACAAATATGGAAAGAATATTTGAAAAAAAATATATTTGAAAAAAGAAAAAGAGGTTATATTTGAAAAAGAACAATAAAAGAAAAGAAAATGTTGAGAAAAATAGTGAGAAAAATATTTTGAGAAGAGAAAAATATGAGGAAAAATAGAGAAAAATATGTTGAAAAGAAAAGAAGAAAAAGGAAAAATATTAAAGTGCCGATTTAATATTTTTAAAGTGCATTTTCTTTTAGAGTATATTTTCATAGACTTTATTTTACGACTTTTAGGATAGCTTAGAAGCCCATTTGTTAGGGGGCTATTTTTCATTCGATTTTTCAGGATAGAATAGGATAGCATTTCCTAGGAGAATTATTTTCAGTATCGACTCATTGTAATCATTTTTCAGAGATTAATAAAACGAGATTTGAGCTGTGGTCCCGTAGTAGCCGAACTACAGCTGCTCTGATTCTTCGTACCAGACGAAGATATGTAGGCATAGGATGCGATATCCTAGCGAGCACACTAACGACTAACTTTTATTCTCTCGCGGCTGTGCGATCGAGACTTTCCCGCTGACGACTAATTGAGTACCCTTTTTCTCTCTTGCCCGAGTGCATTTGAGACCAAGCCGTAGCTTTGACCATAGGTTCCCGACCCTGTGAAGCCAGTTGTTTTTCTCACTGCTGTGTGAGAATGTTTGTTTAGCCGTAGTTAGTCTGAACTACGTAAAGCTCTGATCTTCCATGCGTTGGAAGTACGTAGGCACAAGACGCGAGGTCTTGGCGAGCCAATTTTCCCCGTAGTCCCGAACTACGTTGACTCTGACTTTCTCTCTTGAGAATACGTAGGCATGGAGTGCGACGCTCTATCGAGTCAATTCCCTTCCGTTTAGATTTAGCAGCCGTAGATAAGATTGTTTTGCATCCAGTAGACAACCCAAGCAAGCGTGGATCCCGTCGAGTACGACGGACGTGAGGGGTGCTAATACCTTCCCCTTGCGTAACCGACTCCCGAACCCAGGCTATGGTTGCGATGACCATACCTTTTCCCCGTTTTTTGCGAGGTTTACTTCGAGCGTTTCCTTTCCCGCTCTGAGGGATAAATAACGCACGGTGGCGACTCTTCTGTCAGCCGGCGCCGATTTTCGCAGTAGCGACAGTAACCGGTTACCACATATGGGTAATCAGTTAACTCAAGCGGAATTTGCCAAAATATTCAAATTTTCAGCATTGCAAATTTCCAATCATTTTCATCCATTGCAAATTTCCAATCATTCTCTCCACTTTTCACTCCCAAAACCTCCATTAAAGCTCTTTCCACTTGAGTTCTTTGATTCTTCATTGGAATCCTTGAACTCTAGAGCTAAACCCTCTTCATTCATCTCCATTATCTTCAATTCATCACTAAATTTTTGTTTGGATTTGGATCTGAATTTGGAAGTAAGATTTGATGTGCTTTTGAATCAATCTTGGCTTGATTTTGCTTGTTCTTCACTTCTACCATAAGGAAGCTCTTGGATCTTGAAGAATCTCTGGGTTTCTAGCTTGGATCTGTTAATTTCAAGTGAATCAACACATACCAAAGAAAAACTCAACTTAGAAGGTTGGTGAATTTTATATCCAATTTTGTTATGAGCTTATTTGAATAATCACAATGTAGATCCATGGCTTTTGATGCATTTTGATCCATTTTGTTGATTTGGATCTTTGTGATTTGTGATTTCAATGTTTGATTGTGTTTATATGATGCCTGATTACTAATTCTTGATGATAAATTTGTGCTTAATTGATAACGTGTTCATGTGATTGATTGGATAAATTGTTTAGTGCTGAAAACTGATTTCGGAGGCTGCTTTTCTATTTTTGGTTTAGTGGTAACCGATTACCACATATGGATAATCGATTACCATTCATAATTTTCACGTTTCCATGATTTTTTACAACAGGTAACCGATTACCTGATTACAGTAACCGATTGCCACTGAACATAATGCTTTGTTTTTGCATTTTTCTTGTTTGTTTAGTGTTCTTTCCATCTCTAAACTTCATGATTTGATATGATGCATTCATGTGGATTGTTTTTGACATATTTCATTATTCTTGAATGTTTGATCTCGATTCTTCGGCACGTAGCGTCCGATTTCTATTTAAGTGCATAACATGTTATTCTTGCTTGATTTATGAATGATAACATGCTTTGCTTGCTTATATCATGTTAATTGGTTATCCTGAATTATTTATGTTGCTGGACATTTTGTTGCATGTTTGCACTTATTCCCGATTCCGTTTGTGGCACGCTTGTTTGATCGTTCGATCGTTCAATGTGAAATGAAGAGCATGTTGATCTTGTTGATTTTTTGTTTATGCAATGTGGTTGATCAATTATATTTGATTGTCGAAGCATGTCCATACTTGCATGATATTTGTTCATGATTAATGCTTGCTCTTGATTAATTGTGTTTAAACATGCTTGTTGCCCAACTTTCCACAGTTGTGGATGTTTTGAATTATGCATACTGTCTTTGCTTGCTTGCTTGCTACCTGCCTTTTACACCTGCTTTTGTGATGAAACATGTGCTGTTATAGGCTATCTTGCTTGTGTGCTGGATTTTACTGCTGTCTTGTGCAGGAGGCGCTATTGTAGCTGATGTTTTTACCTTGTTTCTTTGCTTTTTTCTTTGTCTTTGCATGCTCCCTTAGGATTTCTAGTCAAATTAAATTTCCGATTAAGTTTTGAGTAGGATAGACATTAGGGTTGCAATCCATGCACGATAACATTAGGTTAGTCCTTTTTAACCTCAACCTTAGGTCCATCTTTTTGATGCTAACATTAGGATAGAATCTCCTTTTGCATCCCGACCTTAGGACCACTTCGCATGACAATGTTAGGGCCGAGTTTCCATTAGATCTTTTATGCATCTCTCTTCTCATCTCAAAACACATTCTAACTCATCTAATAAACACGATGAACATTGTATGTTGTAAGCCTTAAGCACATGAGAAATGATGAGTGGGGGGTTTCTCCTCACTTGTCTAGAGTGTTTAGCGTATGCTCTTTGGCGATATGTGACACATTCGCTCCTATTTCATAGTCTTTAGTGCAACGTGAATCTTAAACAAACTAATGCACTTCACTAAAACTCACAGAGCAAATTCAAACCTTTTCATCCTTCGGAATTTGTGTTTCAAATCATTTTTAGAAAAGAGTACGTTACTTTTCCGTTATGCCGCAAATCGGCATCGACCCTAACTCCTGGAATGGGATTTTAATGTGACTCGTAAAAACACTTAACCAACTTGTGGTCTAGTTTTCCGAACTACATTTGCTCTGATTTCTCATACTAGATGAGGACACTTAGGCACAAGACGACAATGTCTTGGAGAGCAACCTTCCCCCAATCACCAGTAGTTTTCTGAACTACATTGACTCTGACTTTCCCATTGCACGAGGGAATACGTAGTCATAGGGCGGCGATGTCCAATCGAGTCTCTTTCTTTTTTCTTTTGTTCTCATTTCCGTTTAGCAGTAGATTTTAGATAACACACCCTTTGATTAGACAACAAGTGTGGATCCCGTTGAGTGCAACGGACATGAGGGATGCTAATACCTTCCCTTTGTGTAACGGACTCCCGAGCACAAGATTTGGTTGTGATGACCTTGTCTTTTCCCATTCTTCAGGTTTTCTTTGATCATTTCCTTTACCTCTCTTTGGGATAAATAATGTTTGGTGGCGACTCTTCTATTTTTTCGCCGGTTGTTTTTCGCAATTGCGACAACTCGAGACTCTGTTGGTGCTCTGGTTCCTTATGTGAGTCAATCCTAGCGCTTGTTTGTTTTGTGTCTTTGGGTGTTTACTTTTGTTCAGTTATTTGCTTTTATGTACATTACCGTTATACTATTGCATTTGCATTTTATTGTTATCATATTATGTTGTTGTTGTGCTGTTAGGTGTGTTGTTCCATGATGAGATAAGCCCAATACCCAGGGCTTAGTATACACACAGGATTAGTATGGAGAGTAGTGAGAGCTTGTGTGGTTTGTGGCCACGCAATAGCTCGCACGAAATTCACATTCAGACGAGGTTTTTTCTTTAGAGATACTCTATCCTGCGCATCTGGTGCAGTCGAGGGAGTATTGACTTAGAAAAACTAACGACTCTGGAGACCGTTCATTGGGAAGTTAGTTAAGACCTCCTTAATTGACCATGATGCCAAACTAGAAATGGTGAACGAATCACCGTTTCTCGACTTGAGAGTTTGTGATACTGATGAGCTGCATAGGATGTCATATCGTCCAAGACTAGAACCTACATGTGAGAGGGGATGGGTTTTGCAGGAAACCTTGAGTTTTCAACCAATTCGATATTCTGGTTTTCTTATTAGTGGGAACGTATTAGCCTGGTATTCTAGTATTCCGACTATTCTGGTTATTCTGGTATTCTGGTGTCCTGGTATTTTCTTATCAGAGCAGACTTATGAGCCTATTCAGTCGGCGACACAACATTTATTTAGAGCTTTGTGGAATCTTTGATCTGATGTCTGTTGTATTCATATTGCATTGCATAAGCATTTGTGCATCATTTTTGCATATCCTTCCTCAGCCGGAAGCAACAAAGCTCATCCATCTTTTGCCCAACCCACAATTGATTTCTCGACACTCGTATTGGACTTGAATCATCTTTTGGAAGAATCATGAACTCAGGAGAGCAGAATCATTTTGTTACATGGGCAGATGTTAAATTAATGAAAAATCAGTTGGATCAACTTGTGGAAGCAATGACAGTTATGACAAGGGGATAGGCCAATATTCAAAGGACTCCAGTTACTGAGAATGTTATCCCTCCTTCAGTGAACAATGTTGCTCAAGCTCGGCATGCGCGGATTCCTATTGAGGATCAAGTTATACAAGAGCATACCATTGTCTGATATGGATATTCCTCTTCTCTTAATGACACGGACTATCAGAGTTTCGCATTTTCTATGCCATATTTCCAAGGGGTAGTTCCAACGATGAAACCTAAAGACCCACAAACTGTTGAGTTTATGAAAAGGTACTGTGTGTTGGAGGAGAAGCTTGACGCCCTGGAAGGTCGTGATACTCTTAATCTGCATGCTTCAAGCATGTGTTTGGTGTCAGGCCTTATGATGCCTCCGAAGTTTAAGACACCGAATTTTGAGAAGTACAAAGGGGATAACTATCCAAAGCAACATTTGGTTTTGTTTTGCAGAAGAATGACCTCATATGTCCACAACGACAAGCTTATGATTCATTGTTTCCAAGACAATCTGAGTGGGGCATCATTGAGTTGGTATATGGAGTTAGAGAGTGGTTGCATCTGATCATTGTCAGACCTAGCCAATGCATTTGTGAAGTAATACAATTATAATCTTGACATGGCCCTCAGCTGCATGCAGTTGCAAGACTTATCTCAAGCGGAAAATGAATCCTTTAGAGGGTATTCTCAGAGATGGATAGAGTTAGCTGCTCGCGTTCAACCACCACTTCTAGACAAGGAATGGGTTGACCTGTTCATGGATACTTTGCAAGGTCCATACTTCGATAAGATGATTGGAAATGGGGAATTACACTTTTCTAACTTGATAGTAGTTGGGGAACATATCGAAAGCACACTCAAGAGTGAAAAGATTCAAGACATCCCAGACATCTCAGCTAGTGAAAGTGAATCAATTGTCAGTTCTCAGGAAGAATGGGAGAAGCCTCAGTACTTAGATATTTCAAGTGTTCAGAGTCAGCAACCTTCTGGGTCTCCATATCAGATACCATTCTCTCCATATGGATGATATCCTTCTTCGAATCAGGGATCTTCTCAGAGTCAATGGTCATATCATTGGCATCCGCATCAGCACGCCTGACAGAGACCAAGGAAGCCAGAAAGGCATTTCACTCAGTTCCCAATTTTGTACAATCAAATGTTTCCATATTTGATCAAAGTTGGCTTGATAGTGCCAAAGGAGTTAAATCCAATGATTCCTCCATACCCACTAGGTTTTGATGTCAACGCCCGTTGTGACTACCATGCTGGGCCACAGAGACATTCAACGGAAGACTGTAAGGTTCTTAAAAGCAAGATTCAGACTCTGCTTGATTCCAATACGTTCTCATTCACCCCTTAGGGTATTCAGATCAATGATCCTCCTTCATCCAATCACGTGGGTTCATCAGTCCTCGTTATGCAAGAATTCACCAAGAGAAGATGTTCAGATGAGTATCAGACTGACTTCGACGAGTAATTCTGAAGATGGCTAGCAAAGTAGTGAATCAAGATTGGAAAGCCCAATTACCTGAAGTTGGAGATCTTGTGTATCATGTCTTTTCTTTGCACGTGTAGTTTCTTTTCTGTTAAAGTGCAAACTTTTTTGTAAACTTGCTTGTTTTTTATTAATAATGATAATGTGATATATAAACATGTTTATATTTCATTTTCATATTCATTTGCACGCCAGGTGTTCAAGGCTGGTCTTTTGTTATCCTAATCTGGTTTTCTTCAGAATTTCAGACTTAACTTTTCAAAGAAGCTAGAAGATGACTATGGAGCAAGTTCAAGCAGAGTTGAGGGAAATACGAAGCCAGATGAGACAATTCATGGTGGATATGCAAGCTTTGTCTCAAGGTTGGAAAATGCTTAGGGAGGAAGTTCATCAACTGAAGACTCAGATGAGCCTGATTATGGGAGTCATGAGAAACGCGCTAAGAAAGGAAGGAAATCCTATGCTTGAAGCCACAACAGAAATGATCATTCTACCCTTACCCGTGGAATCTCTCTCAGAGCGTGATGTGCCTCGTAGATCTTTTGCGCGACCTGGGGTTCCAAAATTTCCCCATCAAAAACTGTCTCCTGTTTCCTAAGATAATCCTAAGATTAAAAAGTATGCACAGAGGCCGAAGCAGCCCGACAAAATCTTTGACCAGCTCCCTATGACTTATGCTCAGTTGCTGCAACACTTGCTTCAACTTCAATTGGTTGAACTGCGGACTCTGGCTCCATTTGCTGGTAAGCCACCACCAGGCTATGAGCAAGTTCCCATTGTGATTTCCATTTTGGGGGCACCGAGGCTTAATGTGGAGAAATACAAGGCCTTTAAGCACAAAGTTTAGGACTTAATTGATTCGAAGGCATTAAAGTTCACGTCGGACGGTATAAGCGTACCAGGTGGTCTTGTTCCAGTTTTTACGAACGAAGCAGATATTCCTAAAGTTGCATCAGGTCAGGGGCGTATCTTACAGTCTTTAATTTTAGGATCTCCATGTCCACAGCTATTGCATGTTCCTAGGCCAAGTCTGAGGATGAAAGCGCCTGAACAAAAGGAATGCCCTAATCGGTATCAACAACAGACTGGCTCCCAAAAAAAACAACAAAGGTATGTGCATTATTTGAAGTCTTCCAAGTGAGCACTTGAGATTGTAAGGACATTATCAAAAGTAATCAGTCTAGGGGGAGCTAGCCTTCATCAACAATGGAAATTATCAATTTTCTTTGCTACATTTTTCATTTGTATTTTTCATTGTTTGTTAATGCTTTATTTGCATGTAAAAACTTGTTTGTTTTTCAATGATGATCTTAATGCAATGAGTATGTTTTTCTTGAAGTAATTCATTTGTGTTCACTCATATATATTTCTATGCATTGCAATACCAACTTTCTTGTTTACACTCTTTGAGGGAAGATGATGAAGCGAAAATGCAAAATCTCTGGTCATATGCTTTTGGATAAAACCCTATTGATGATGTATAGGCATTGTTTTGAATCCCCAAACATCGAAAATATAACGAAGATAATCCCTTATCAACCACTTTGAGCCTAGAAGTAGGAGTTTCTTTCTGAAAACGAAAAACCCTCAATCTTAACTTGGGGAAGGGTAGTCATCAGTTAGTCTGACCAAGCATTCAAATTTCAAAAGGAGCGTGCATGCAAGGATCCATTACCTTTTATCCTTCATAGTCCCACAATGGTTATATCTCATTAAACAAGAAATGAGGCAGTCAACCCTTTCTCAGAAATCAAGACATCCAGTGTCACATGATTTGTTCCAAGAAAAGAATCAAGAAAAAAAAGCCCGCTAAGTCAAATCTTGAAAACAAATGACTTAGGCAAAAATCATGGTATCCTGCTGGACTTCAAAATCGAAAATTCAAAAGAATCAGTCCAGGAAAAAATTAGGAAAAAAACAAAAAAAATAGAAAATGAAAAGGATGACAAAAGAAAAATCCTCAAAAAAGAACAAGTCGTGTGACTCCAAACACCAAAGACAAAAGGGGTGATCGTTACTCCGAAAATCTTGTGGGTTCATTAACCTTCACTTCCACCATTCAATAACCTTTTTGAATGGTGAGCGCTGTGCCAAATTAACTGAACATAAGACTTGAGAACATCAAGGAGAATGAGTGGGTACAAATAAATTTTGAGCCAAAAGTCTTTTTTTCTAAAACCGTAAACCAGGCCACGTTACAACCCTCAAAAGTTATAATTGAAGTAGGGTTTATTTTGAAAGCGTATTTCAACAAGATAGCATTCCTGACTCCCATGAGTTATGCTAAATGACTTTGTTGGTATTGCATGTGCATGATGTCTTTCATTTAAAAATCAGTTTCGCATTTTAACTAGTGACTTGTTCACAAAGTTTGGTGACATCTTTTCAAAAGAAACTTCAAGATTAACATGTGTGTTGCATTAGAATTATCATTCTAAGAATAAACATTATCTGTTTGCATACAGGTATTTGTCATCAATGAGGTTTACATGATGAATGTCAGCCAAGAAGTCTTATCTTGTCAGGAGGAAATTTCCGGTCAAATAGGTTGTGGAGCTTGTGGCCCAGAGAATATGTCAGAGGATGCCAATCCGGGGCAGTTACATCGAGAAATATTTAAAGATCGGTTAATCTGGGGCAATCAGGTCGAGATCCGATAAATCTCTCGAAGGTCAGTTAGTCAGAAGCACTCCTTCAAAAATCATCCAATCAGGGGCAAAGTCACTTTAAGGCTGGGGTAGAATGCTGTAAGAGCATTAAGAGTTATCCTCTTTAGAAGACGGTTAATCAGAGTCACCTCTCCATATTTTCAGAGCTATTCAGAGTTACTCAAGCAGGTTTTGTCAACCTTCAAGTTTAAGACAAGTGTCGGGAAATCATATTAACCATTCTCTAACCTTTCAACCAGAAATCTTGTATCCAAACAAGACGCTTTTCAACGTCAGTCGTACATGACATACCTCGAAACCACCATTTGAGCCGTCATATCATTTCATAATCATTTCATATCATCTATCATAGCATAACAAGAAGCCTTGTGAAACCGAACAGATAATCTAGAGCTCAATCCCTATTGGCATCTCCAATAAAAGCCTACTTTGTTGGCATCCTCGTAAACTCTAAATTCTAATCCCTATTGGGAACCACCCAAAGTCCAATCCCTATTGGGAACCACCCAAAGTCCAATCCCTATTGGAAACATCTCATTCCAAAATCCAATCCCAATTGGTACCCAGAAAATATCACCTTCCATCGGGTTTCACCCATCCTTACCAGCAAAGTTCAATCATACTTTTATATTCATCTTTCCCCGGCAGAGCGGTCCTTTTGCATATCATAAGAATCATTGTATTGCATCCTCAAATGCGTATAATTTCCATTTATATGGAGCATTATGTAACGCCCCAAATTCTGAATTTCCCATTTTTGTTGAGTCCTTTTTAATTCATTTGGATAATTGGTATTTTAATTGTGAAATTTATGTGTTGATATGTTTAATTTCAATATTGTGCTATTTTACCGATTCGGAGAGTTTTCGGGGAAAATAGAGTAAAGGGTAATTTAGACATTTAGTATTAAGTGTTAAGTGGATTGTTGTGTGAGAATTAATTGGTAAGTGTTTAGAAAGAATTGGAGAGGAAAGAAAATAGAACATGAGATAAGAGAGAAAAGGGAATAGATAGAAACATTAGTGGAAAAACAAGGGAAAGAAAGAAGAGAGAAGAGAAAGAGGAGAAAGAAGAGGAAAACCTAGGATTTCATCAAGGATCAACATCCAAGCTTTCGACCAATCGGGTAAGGGTGTGAAACTCTATTATACTGTTAATGTGTATCATTATGTATGTTGTTGATTGTTTGATGTTGGATTGAGAAGAGTTTCTACTCATTTCCATCTTAGGGCAATATTAGGATTTAATCGGTAGAATATGGTTTTAAACGGTTAGAATCGAGAATGGATGGAGTAGGATAGTCGGGTGTTATTGGATTGAACTTACTGGGGTTGTTTGGTTTTGGAATCGGTCGGTTTGTGAGGTTTGAGCTTTGGAAAGCCATGAAAGTTTTGAGTTCGCAGGCTCGCCAGGCTAACGACAGCGAAGCTTCGCCGGGCGAAACCCAGCGAACAGTAGCGAACTAAGTCAGAAGCATCCACCCTGTCTTCGTTGGCAATATCGCCACGAGAATGAGAGTGGCGAAGGTTCGCCAGGCGAGTGTGCTAGCGAGTAATTCCAGAATAACTCCCAGTGGTCTTCGCTGGCAAGTTCGCCCGACGAACTAAGTAGCAAAGGTTCACCAGAGGCTTCACCAGGCGAAGGTCGGCAAATGTGACAGCATTTTCCTATTTTCTGTGTTTTTCCCTTTTTATGCGGATTTCTTTGTTCAGTTATGTTTAATCCTTATCGAATTGAATAGTTTTGTGTGTCGTGTGGTATGTTATGTATGGGTAGCCGCAAGGCGTGAATCCTAGAATGCGGAATTTTAATTGTGAAAATATATGTCTTATATGGAATGGTATGTGTTGAAATGAAGAGTATGTGTGTTTTATGGAGTATAAGTATATTGTGAATGTGCATAGATTGTATGTGCTCGTATGAGACGAATATGCATAGTGATATATTTGCGAATATGTATGCATGTAGAGTAATGTTGTGAGTCATTTTGCATAAAGGCATCATGATGTACATCCTAGTGATGTTGATTCCTTGGAGAATCTGCTGAACATTTGATTCCTCGGAGAATCTGCAGAGTATTTGATTCCTTGGAGAATCTGCTGAATATTTGATTCCTTGGAGAATCTGATGAATATTTGATTCCTTGGAGAATCTGCTGAATACTTGATTCCTTGGAGAATCTGCTGAATTAAGTCGGTACCGCATTTGCATCTGCATAGAGTCGTGAGTCGGTCTCTATGAGTTGTATTGGTCATCTTTATATGATGCATGGAGTGAATTGAACACGACTCTAGATATTTATGTGGAAGATGATGAGTATGTATAGACGCATGATTTGACGAATATGCTTGATTGTGTGAATATGCATCGTGATGAGATGTGGTGAGAATCTGAATTGTGTTAATCCCATGTATGTATATAGATATATAAATATATGTATTGACTGTTATGATATTGTTTCTCACCCTTCTGCTGTTTCCTAATGCTCTACGAGGCATTGCAAAGTAGGATTGCTGGAGGTCCTTTTTATGAAGCAGGTCTTCATTATTTTTGGTCGATGGCTCTGATATGTAACATCTGGGTAGTTAGGAAGCCTTTGGTTCTTTTGGAGATACCTTGCTTTGACTTTCTTTTGTGATACATCTGCGTATGTATTTGATAATGGATGTTGTACATATGAATTAACTGAATGATGTATATATGTTTATATGAATGTATTGATTCAATGTTTAGAAGTTTCCGCTTTATTCTAAATATTGAGGTGTGAGTTTTAGAACTATGTTCTTCAGTTGTGAATTACCCATTGTTGCATATCTATTTGAGCAAGTGTTGTAGATGTTTGACTTGATGATAATGTGACACACCTCTTTTATATCATGTATTAATTGAACTCTGATGAAATTTTATCAAGTGCTTAAATGATTTAATTATTTTTTATTATTGAGGGTATAGAGAGGGGGTGTTACATTAAGTGGTATCAGAGCCAGCGTTGAGTCAGTTGTGTCTGTCTTATTGTTGTGTTGGTTGAACAGTTGTTTAACCCTGTTATTTTTGGGAATCCTCAGAATATGGCTAGTCGTAATGACAATGCTATGGCTGCAGCGTTGGAGGCTATGGCTAGGGCGGTGCAAGGCGCACCGAATGTGAATGCGAACGATGAGTTTAGAAAGAACCAACCACCGGTATTCAAGAGGAGATTTGATCCGGACGGTGCTCAAACATGGTTAAAGGAGATCGAGAGGATCTTTAGGGTTATGAATTGTGCTGAAGGTAACAAGGTGAGACTTGGAACTCACATGCTGAGAGAAGAAGCCGATGACTGGTGGGTCGATATAAGACAAGTTATTGAAATAGACGATGAGGGAATCACTTGGAATCTTTTTCGCATCGAATTTTTGAGAAAGTATTATCCTGAGAGTGTGAAGGGAAAGAAGGAGATGGAGTTCCTGGAATTGAAACAAGGCAACATGTCTGTGACAGACTACACGGCTAAGTTCACAGAGTTAGTGAAGTTTCATCCTCACTATGATGCGGTGACGGCGGAATTTTCCAAATGTATTAAGTATGAGAATGGCTTGCGCCCTGAGATCAAGCAAGCGGTGGGTTATTAGAGGATTAGGAGATTTTCGGACTTGACCGAATGCTTTAGAATCTTCGAAGAAGATAGTAAAGCTCGTTCCACTCACTATAAGAGTTTGAATGAGAAGAGAGGGAAGCAACCGGTAAGGAGTGGACCTTATATGACGCCTGCTGATAAAGGTAAGCATAGGGAAAACTTTGATAGGAAGCCCGGAGGAGGTTCTAGTGCGATTAAATGTTTCAAGTCTGGCGTAATGGGCCACAAGTCCTTTGACTGTGGAAAATCTGTGGAGAAGTGTGCTAACTGTGGGGTTCCTGGACATGCCACTTCGGATTGTAGAAGGAATGTGGTGAGATGCTACAACTGTGGCGAAGTGGGTCATATTAAGCCCAATTGTACTAAGCCGAAGCAAGCTCCAGCGGGCGGAAAGGTATTTGTGTTAGCCGGTGCGGACACTACTAATGCAGATCGTTTGATTAAAGGTACATGCTTTATTAATAATGTACCTTTAGTTGCTATTATTGATACTGGAGCGACTCATTCGTTCATTTCCCTTGAGTGTGCCGAATGTTTGGATTTGTGCATGGTTTCTTTGAGTGGTGGAATGGTTATTGAGACTCCCGCTTCGGGGTCGATAACTACTTCCTTGGTATGCATAAGTTGTCCTTTGACCATGTATGGTAAAGACTTCATTATGGATTTAGTGTGTTTGTCGTTGGATGGTTTGGATGTGATTTTGGGTATGAATAGGTTGCAATATAATAAGGTTCATCTGGATTGCTATCACAAGTTGGTAAGATTTCCTTATTTGGAAGATGACGGAAGTGAGAGTTTTCTATCCACTAAAGAGTTGAAGAAACTTTTAGCGGACGAAGCTCAGTTGTTTGGTTTGTTTGCGTCCTTGTGGGTAGAGAGTAAAGTGGAACTGGAGGTGTTTCCCGTAGTGCGAGAATTTCCAGAAGTGTTTCCGGGAGATATTAAGGATGTCCCGCCGGAGAGAGAGATTGAGTTTTCTATTGATCTAATTCCGGGTACTAGACCGATTTTGATGGCACCGTATCGTATGTCGGCATCGGAATTGGTAGAGTTAAAGAGGCAGTTGAATGACTTGTTGGATAAGAGATTTGTAAGACCAAGTGTTTCTCCTTGGGGTGCGCCGGTATTGTTAGTAAAGAAGAAAGATGGAAGCATGCGGTTGTGTATTGATTATCGGCAGTGGAATAAAGTGACGATTAAGAATAGGTACCCGCTTCCAAGAATAGACGATTTGATGGATCAATTGGTTGGAGCCCGTGTTTTTAGTAAGATTGACTTGAGATCGGGTTATCACCAGATTCGGGTGAAAGAAGAAGATGTTTCAAAGACGGCCTTTAGGACAAGATATGGTCACTATGAGTATATGGTGATGCCGTTCGGAGTTTCTAACGCGCCAGGTGTGTTCATGGAATATATGAATCGTATTTTTCATGAGCAGTTAGATCGTTTTGTGGTGGTGTTCATCGACGACATCTTGATTTATTCTAAGTCTCAGGAAGAGCATGAGGGCATTTGAGAATTGTGTTGCAGATTTTGAAAGAGAATCAATTGTATGCCAAGTTGTCGAAGTGCGAGTTTTGGTTATCGGAGGTGTGTTTTCTTGGACATATTATTTCTGGAGATGGTATTAGTGTTGACCCATCCAAGATTGATGCAGTAATGCAGTGGGAAGCTCCTAAGTCAGTTACGGAGATTCGAAGCTTTTTGGGATTAGCAGGTTATCATCGGAGGTTTATTGAAGGATTTTCGAAGTTGACACTTCCGTTGACTCAATTGACTTGTAAGGGAAAGGCTTTTGTTTGGGATATTGATTGTGAGGAGCGTTTTGTAGAGCTTAAGAGAAGGTTGACAACCGCGCCGGTTTTGATTTTACCGAATCCGACGGAGTCATTTGTGGTTTATTGTGATGCTTCTTTATCTGGTTTAGGTGGTGTTTTAATGCAAGATGGGAAAGTTGTGGCTTATGCTTCAAGACAATTGAGAGTGCATGAGAAGAACTACCCTACGCATGATTTGGAGTTAGCAGCCGTGGTGTTCGTTTTGAAAATTTGGAGGCATTATCTTTATGGTGCAAGATTTGAGGTTTTTAGCGACCACAAGAGTTTGAAATATTTATTTGACCAGAAAGAGTTGAACATGAGACAAAGGAGATGGCTAGAGTTTTTGAAAGACTACGATTTTGGTTTGAATTACCATCCGGGTAAGGCAAACGTAGTAGCCGATGCTTTAAGTCGAAAGTTGGTTCATATGTCAACATTGATGATAAGAGAATGGGAATTGTTAGAGAGTTTTAGAGATTTGAGTTTGGTTTGTGAAGTGACGCCGAGAAGTGTGAGACTTGGTATGCTTCATATTACGAATGATTTTCTTGCGACCGTTTGTGAAAAACAAAAATTGGATTTAAAGTTCGTTGATTTGATGATGAATGAGAATGAAGACTTCAAGGTTGATGAATTTGGTGTTTTGAGATTCCGTGGTCGTATTTGCATTTCCGACGATGTGGAGTTGAAGAAGATGATATTGGAAGAAGGTCATCGGAGTAACTTGAGTATTCATCCGGGAGCGAATAAGATGTACCAAGATTTGAAGAAGATCTTTTGGTGGTCCGGACTAAAGCGAGATGTTGCTCATTTTGTGTATTCGTGTTTGACGTGTCAAAAGTTGAAGGTGGAACATCAGAAACCTAGTGGATTGATGCAACCGTTGGATATTCCGGAATGGAAATGGGATAGCATATCGATGGATTTTGTTACGGGATTGCCGAATACGCAAAGAAGTCATAATGCTATTTGGATGATCGTTGATAGACTTACTAAATCTGCTCACTTCATTCTGATTGATATTAGTTATCCTTTGGAGAAATTAGCCGAGATTTATATTCGTGTGATTGTAAAGTTGCACGGAGTTCCTAAGAGTATTGTGTCAGATAGAGATCCTAGATTCACTTCAATATTTTGGGAAAGTTTGCAAGGTGCCTTGGGTTCTAAGTTGAGGTTGAGTTTGGCTTACTATCCGCAGACGGACGGTCAAACCGAGAGGGCAATTCAGTCGTTAGAAGATTTGTTGCGTGCTTGTGTGCTGGAACAAGGTGGTGCTTGGGATGGTTATTTGGCGTTGATTGAATTCACTTATAATAACCGTTTTCATTCGAGCATTGGTATGGCACCATTCGAGGCTTTATACGGTCGGAGATGTCGAACACCTTTGTGTTGGCATGAGACGGGTGAGAGGTCGGTAGTTGGACCGGAGATGGTACAACAGACGACGGAAAAGGTGAAGTTTATTCGGGAAAAGATGAGAGCTTCTCAGAGTAGGCAGAAGAGTTACCATGATAAGAGGAGGAAGGACCTTGAGTTTCAAAAAGGCGACCATGTCTTTTTGAGAGTTACACCGGTTACGGGAGTGGGTCGTGCCTTGAAGTCGAAAAAGTTGACTTCTCGTTTTATTGGTCCGTATCAGATTATTGCACGTGTGGGTGTTGTGGCGCATCGTGTGGCGTTGCCTCCGAACCTTTCGAATTTGCATGATGTGTTCCATGTTTCGCAACTTCGGAAGTATGTTCCGGATCCGTCACATGTTATTCCTATGGACGAGGTTGAAGTAAGAGATAACCATACGGTTGAGGTTTTACCGATTAGTATTTTGGATCGTGAAGTTAAGAAGCTAATGGGCAAGGATATTGCACTCGTGAAAGTAGCCTGGGGAGGTGATGCAGAGGGCAATATGACTTGGGAATTGGAGAGCAAGATGCGAGAGTCGCATCCAGAGTTGTTTGAATCAGGTAATATTTTCCAGGACGAAAATTTCTAAAGTGGGGGAGAGTTGTAACGCCCCAAATTTTGAATTTCCCATTTTTGTTGAGTCCTTTTTAATTCATTTGGATAATTGGTATTTTAATTGTGAAATTTATGTGTTGATATGTTTAATTTCAATATTGTGCTATTTTACCGATTCGGAGAGTTTTCGGGGAAAATAGAGTAAAAGGTATTTTCGACATTTAGTATTAAGTGTTAAGTGGATTGTTGTTTGAGAATTAATTGGTAAGTGTTTGGAAAGAATTGGAGAGGAAAGAAAATAGAACATGAGATAGGAGAGAAAAGGGAATAGATAGAAACATTAGTGGAAAAACAAGGGAAAGAAAGAAGAGAGAAGAGAAAGAGGAGAAAGAAGAGGAAAACCTAGGATTTCATCAAGGATCAACATCCAAGCTTTCGATCAATCGGGTAAGGGTGTGAAACCCTATTATACTGTTAATGTGTATGATTATGTATGTTGTTGATCGTTTGATGCTGGATTGAGAATATTTTCTACTCATTTCCATCTTAGGGCAATATTAGGATTTAACCGGTAGAATGTGGTTTTAACCGGTTAGAATCGAGAATGGATGGAGTAGGATAGTCGGGTCTTATTGGGTTGAACTTACTGGGGTTGTTTGGTTTTGGAATCGGTCGGTTTGTGAGGTTTGAGCTTTGGACAGCCATGGAAGTTCTGAGTTCGCAGGCTCACCAGGCTAACGACAGCGAAGCTTCGCCGGGCGAAGCCCAGCGAACGGTAGCGAACTAAGTCAGAAGCATCCACCATGTATTCGTTGGCAAGATTGCCAGGCGAATGAGAGTGGCGAAGGTTCGCCAGGCAAGTGTGCTAGCGAGTAATTCCAGAATAACTCCCAGTGGTCTTCGCTGGCAAGTTCGCCTGGCGAACTAAGTAGCGAAGGTTCGCCAGAGGCTTCGCCAGGCGAAGGTTGGCGAATGTGACAGCATTTTCCTATTTTCTGTGTTTTCCCCTTTTTATGCGGATTTTTTTGTTCAGTTATGTTTAATCCTTATTGAATTGAATAGTTTTGTGTGTCGTGTGGTATGTTATGTACGGGTAGCCGCAAGGCGTGAATCCTAGAATGCAGAATTTTGATTGTGAAAATATATGTCTTATATGGAATGGTATGTGTTGAAATGAAGAGTATGTGTGTTTTATGGAGTATAAGTATATTGTGAATGTGCATAGATTGTATGTGCTCGTATGAGATGAATATGCATAGTGATATATTTGCGAATATGTATGCATGTAGAGTAATGTTGTGAGTCATTTTGCATAAAGGCATCATGATGTACATCCTAGTGATGTTGATTCCTTGGAGAATATGTTGAACATTTGATTCCTCGGAGAATCTGCAGAGTATTTGATTCCTTGGAGAATCTGCTGAATATTCGATTCCTTGGAGAATCTGATGAATATTTGATTCCTTGGAGAATCTGCTGAATACTTGATTCCTTGGAGAATCTGCTGAATTGAGTCGGTACCGCATTTGCATCTGCATAGAGTCGTGAGTCGGTCTCTATGAGTTGTATTGGTCATCTTTATATGATGCATGGAGTGAATTGAACATGATTCTAGATATTTATGTGGAAGATGATGAGTAGGTATAGACGCATGATTTGACGAATAAGCTTGATTGTGTGAATATGCATCGTGATGAGATGTGGTGAGAATCTAAATTGTGTTAATCCCATGTATGTATATAAATATATAAATATATGTATTGACTGTTATGATATTGTTTCTCACCCTTCTGCTGTTTCTTAATGCTCTACGAGGCATTGCAGAGTAGGATTGCTGGAGGTCCTTTTTGTGAAGCAGGTCTTCATTATTTTTGGTCGATGGCTCTGATATGTAACATCTGGGTAGTTAGGAAGCCTTTGGTTCTTTTTGGAGATACCTTGCTTTGATTTTCTTTTGTGATACATCTGCGTATGTATCTGATAATGGATGTTGTACATATGAATTAACTGAATGATGTATATATGTTTATATGAATGTATTGATTCAATGTTTAGAAGTTTCCGCTTTATTCTAAATATTGAGGTGTGAGTTTTAGAACTATGTTCTTCAGTTGTGAATTGCCCATTGTTGCATATCTATTTGAGCAGGTGTTGTAGATGTTTGACTTCATGATAATGTGACACACCTCTTTTATATCATGTATTAATTGAACTCTGATGAAATTTTATCAAGTGCTTAAATGATTTAATTATTTTTTTATTATTGAGGGTATAGAAAGGGGGTGTTACATTAAGTGGTATCAGAGCCAGCGTTGAGTCAGTTGTGTCTGTCTTATTGTTGTGTTGGTTGAACAGTTGTTTAACCCTGTTATTTTTGGGAATCCTCAGAATATGGCTGGTCGTAATGACAATACTATGGCTGCAGCGTTGGAGGCTATGGCTAGGGCGGTGCAAGGCGCACCGAATGTGAATGCGACCGATGAGTTTAGAAAGAACCAACCACCGGTATTCAAGGGGAGATTTGATCCGGACGGTGCTCAGATTTGGTTAAAGGAGATCGAGAGGATCTTTAGGGTTATAAATTCTGCTGAAGGTAACAAGGTGAGACTTGGAACTCACATGCTGAGAGAAGAAGCCGATGACTGGTGGGTCGGTATCAAACAAGTTCTTGAAATAGACAATGAGGGAATCACTTGGAATCTTTTTCGCATCGAATTTTTGAGAGAGTATTATCCTGAGAGTGTGAAGGGAAAGAAGGAGATGGAGTTCCTGGAATTGAAACAAGGCAACATGTCTGTGACAGACTACACGGCTAAGTTCACAGAGTTAGTGAAGTTTCATCCTCACTATGATGCGGTGACGGCGGAATTTTCCAAATGTATTAAGTATGAGAATGGCTTGCGCCCTGAGATCAAGCAAGCGGTGGGTTATTAGAGGATTAGGAGATTTTCGGACTTGACCGAATGCTGTAGAATCTTCGAAGAAGATAGTAAAGCTCGTTCAACTCACTATAAGAGTTTGAATGAGAAGAGAGGGAAGCAATCGGTAAGGAGTGGACCTTATATAACGCCTGCTGATAAAGGTAAGCATAGGGATAACTTTGATAGGAAGCCCGGAGGAGGTTCTAGTGCGATTAAATGTTTCAAGTGTGGCGTAATGGGCCACAAGTCCTTTGACTGTGGAGAATCTGTGGAGAAGTGTGCTAACTGTGGGGTTCCTAGACATGCCACTTCGGATTGTAGAAGGAATGTGGTGAGATGCTACAACTGTGGCGAAGTGGGTCACATTAAGCCCAATTGTACTAAGCCGAAGCAAGCTCCAGCGGGCGGAAAGGTATTTGCGTTAGCCGGTGCGGACACTACTAATGCGGATCGTTTGATTAAAGGTACATGCTTTATTAATAATGTACCTTTAGTTGCTATTATTGATACTGGAGCGACTCATTCGTTCATTTCTCTTGAGTGTGCCGAATGTTTGGATTTGTGCATGGTTTCTTTGAGTGGTGGCATGGTTATTGAGACTCCCGCTTCGGAGTCGATAACTACTTCCTTGGTATGCATAAGTTGTCCTTTGACCATGTATGGTAAAGACTTCATTATGGATTTAGTGTGTCTGCCGTTGGACGGTTTGGATGTGATTTTGGGTATGAATAAGTTGCAATATAATAAGGTTCATCTGGATTGCTATCACAAGTTGGTAAGATTTCCTTATTTGGAAGATGACGGAAGTGAGAGTTTTCTATCCACTAAAGAGTTGAAGAAACTTTTAGCGGATGAAGCTCAGTTGTTTGGTTTGTTTGCGTCCTTGTCGGTAGAGTGTAAAGTGGAACTGGAGGTGTTTCCCGTAGTGCGAGAATTTCCAGAAGTGTTTCTGGGAGATATTAAGGATGTGCCGCCGGAGAGAGAGATTGAGTTTTCTATTGATCTAGTTCCGGGTACTAGACCGATTTTGATGGCACCGTATCGTATGTCGGCATCGGAATTGGTAGAGTTAAAGAGGCAGTTGAATGACTTGTTGGATAAGAGATTTGTAAGACCAAGTGTTTCTCCTTGGGGTGCGCCGGTATTGTTAATAAAGAAGAAAGATGGAAGCATGCGGTTGTGTATTGATTATCGGCAGTGGAATAAAGTGACGATTAAGAATAGGTACCCGCTTCCAAGAATAGACGATTTGATGGATCAATTGGTTGGAGCCCGTGTTTTTAGTAAGATTGACTTGAGATCGGGTTATCACCAGATTCGGGTGAAAGAAGAAGATGTTTCAAAGACGGCCTTTAGGACACGATATGGTCACTATGAGTATATGGTGATGCCGTTCGGAGTTTCTAACGCGCCAGGTGTGTTCATGGAATATATGAATCGTATTTTTCATGAGCAGTTAGATCGTTTTGTGGTGGTGTTCATCGACGACATCTTGATTTATTCTAAGTCTCAGGAAGAGCATGAGGGCATTTGAGAATTGTGTTGCAGATTTTGAAAGAGAAGCAATTGTATGCCAAGTTGTCGAAGTGCGAGTTTTGGTTATCGGAGGTGTGTTTTCTTGGACATATTATTTCTGGAGATGGTATTAGTGTTGACCCATCCAAGATTGATGCAGTAATGCAGTGGGAAGCTCCTAAGTCAGTTACGGAGATTCGAAGCTTTTTGGGATTAGCCGGTTATTATCGGAGGTTTATTGAAGGATTTTCGAAGTTGGCACTTCCGTTGACTCAATTGACTTGTAAGGGAATGGCTTTTGTTTGGGATATTGATTGTGAGGAGCGTTTTGTTGAGCTTAAGAGAAGTTTGACAACGGCGCCGGTTTTGATTTTACCGAATCCGACGGAGTCATTTGTGGTTTATTGTGATGCTTCTTTATCTGGTTTAGGTGGTGTTTTAATGCAAGATGGGAAAGTTGTGGCTTATGCTTCAAGACAATTAAGAGTGCATGAGAAGAACTACCCTACGCATGATTTGGAGTTAGCAGCCGTGGTGTTCGTTTTGAAAATTTGGAGGCATTATCTTTATGGTGCAAGATTTGAGGTTTTTAGCGACCACAAGAGTTTGAAATATTTATTTGACCAGAAAGAGTTGAACATGAGACAAAGGAGATGGCTAGAGTTTTTGAAAGACTACGATTTTGGTTTGAATTACCATCCGGGTAAGGCAAAAGTAGTAACCGATGCTTTAAGTCGAAAGTTGGTTCATATGTCAATGTTGATGATAAGAGAATGGGAATTGTTGGAGAGTTTTAGAGATTTGAGTTTGGTTTGTGAAGCGACGCCGAGAAGTGTGAGACTTGGTATGCTTCATATTAAGAATGATTTTCTTGCGACTGTTTGTGAAAAATAAAAAATGGATTTAAAGTTCGTTGATTTGATGATGAATGAGAATGAAGACTTCAAGGTTGATGAATTTGGTGTTTTGAGATTCCGTGGTCGTATTTGCATTTCCGACGATGTGGAGTTGAAGAAGATGATATTGGAAGAAGGTCATCGGAGTAACTTGAGTATTCATCCGGGAGTGTATAAGATGTACCAAGATTTGAAGAAGATCTTTTGGTGGTCCGGACTAAAGCGAGATGTTGCTCATTTTGTGTATTCGTGTTTGACGTGTCAAAAGTTGAAGGTGGAACATCAGAAACCTAGTGGATTGATGCAACCGTTGGATATTCCGGATTTGGAAATGGTATAGCATATCGATGGATTTTGTTATGGGATTGCCGAATACGCAAAGAAGTCATAATGCTATTTGGGTGATCGTTGATAGACTTACTAAATCTGCTCACTTCATTCTGATTGATATTAGTTATCCTTTGGAGAAATTAGCCGAGATTTATGTTCGCGTGATTGTAAAGTTGCACGGAGTTCCTAAGAGTATTGTGTCAGATAGAGATCCTAGATTCACTTCAAGATTTTGGGAAAGTTTATAAGGTGCCTTGGGTTCTAAGTTGAGGTTGAGTTCGGCTTACCATCCGCAGACGGACGGTCAAACCCAGAGGACAATTCAGTCGTTAGAAGATTTGTTGCGTGCTTGTGTGCTGGAACAAGGTGGTGCTTGGGATGGTTATTTGGCGTTGATTGAATTCACTTATAATAATAGTTTTCATTCGAGCATTGGTATGGCACCATTCGAGGCTTTATACGGTCGGAGATGTCGAACACCTTTGTGTTGGCATGAGACGGGTGAGAGGTCGGTAGTTGGACCGGAGATGGTACAACAGACGACGGAAAAGGTGAAGTTTATTCGGGAAAAGATGAGAGCTTCTCAGAGTAGGCAGAAGAGTTACCATGATAAGAGGAGGAAGGACCTTGAGTTTCAAAAAGGCGACCATGTCTTTTTGAGAGTTACACCGGTTACGGGAGTGGGTCGTGCCTTGAAGTCGAAAAAGTTGACTTCTCGTTTTATTGGTCCGTATCAGATTATTGCACGTGTGGGTGTTGTGGCGTATCGTGTGGCGTTGCCTCCGAACCTTTCGAATTTGCATGATGTGTTCCATGTTTCGCAACTTCGGAAGTATGTTCCGGATCCGTCACATGTTATTCCTATGGACGAGGTTGAAGTAAGAGATAACCATACGGTTGAGGTTTTACCGATTAGTATTTTGGATCATGAAGTTAAGAAGCTAAGGGGCAAGGATATTGCACTCGTGAAAGTAGCCTGGTGAGGTGCTGCAGAGGGCAATATGACTTGGGAATTGGAGAGCAAGATGCGAGAGTCACATCCAGAGTTGTTTGAATCAGGTAATATTTTCGAGGACGAAAATTTCTAAAGTGGGGGAGAGTTGTAACGCCCCAAATTCTGAATTTCCCATTTTTGTTGAGTCCTTTTTAATTCATTTGGATAATTGGTATTTTAATTTTGAAATTTATGTGTTGATATGTTTAATTTCAATGTTGTGCTATTTTACCGATTCGGAGAGTTTTCGGGGAAAATAGTAAAGGGTATTTTCGACATTTAGTATTAAGTGTTAAGTGGATTGTTGTGTGAGAATTAATTGGTAAGTGTTTGGAAAGAATTGGAGAGGAAAGAAAATAGAACATGAGACAGGAGAGAAAAGGGAATAGATAGAAACATTAGTGGAAAAACAAGGCAAAGAAAGAAGAGAGAAGAGAAAGAGGAGAAAGAAGAGGAAAACCTAGGATTTCATCAAGGATCAACATCCAAGCTTTCGATCAATCGGGTAAGGGTGTGAAACTCTATTATACTGTTAATGTGTATGATTATGTATGTTGTTGATCCTTTGATGTTGGATTGAGAAGATTTTCTACTCATTTCCATCTTAGGGCAATATTAGGATTTAACCGGTAGAATGTGGTTTTAACCGTTTAGAATCGAGAATGGATGGAGTAGGATAGTCGGGTGTTATTGGGTTGAACTTACTGGGGTTGTTTAGTTTTGGAATCGGTCGGTTTGTGAGGTTTGAGCTTTGGAAAGCCATGGAAGTTCTGAGTTCGCAGGCTCACCAGGCGAACAGCAGCGAAGCTTCGCCGGGCGAAGCCCAGCGAACGGTAGCGAACTAAGTCAGAAGCATCCACCATGTCTTCGTTGGCAAGATTGCCAAGCGAATGAGAGTGGCGAAGGTTCGCCAGGTAAGTGTGCTAGCGAGTAATTCCAGAATAACTCCCAGTGGTCTTCGCTGGCAAGTTCGCCCGACGAACTAAGTAGCGAAGGTTCGCCAGAGGCTTCGCCAGGCGAAGGTTGGCGAATGTGACAGTATTTTCCTATTTTCTGTGTTTTTCCCTTTTTATGCGGATTTTTTTGTTCAGTTATGTTTAATCCTTATCGAATTGAATAGTTTTGTGTGTCGTGTGGTATGTTATGTACGGGTAGCCACAAGGCGTGAATCCTAGAATGCGGAATTTTGATTGTGAAAATATATGTCTTATATGGAATGGTATGTGTTGAAATGAAGAGTATATGTGTTTTATGGAGTATAAGTATATTGTGAATGTGCATAGATTGTATGTGCTCGTATGAGATGAATATGCATAGTGATATATTTGCGAATATGTATGCATGTAGAGTAATGTTGTGAGTCATTTTGCATAAAGGCATCATGATGTACATCCTAGTGATGTTGATTCCTTGGAGAATCTGTTGAACATTTGATTCCTCGGAGACTCTGCAGAGTATTTGATTCCTTGGAGAATCTGCTGAATATTCGATTCCTTGGAGAATCTGATGAATATTTGATTCCTTGGAGAATCTGCTGAATACTTGATTCCTTGGAGAATCTGCTGAATTGAGTCGGTACCGCATTTGCATCTGCATAGAGTCGTGAGTCGGTCTCTATGAGTTGTATTGGTCATCTTTATATGATGCATGGAGTGAATTGAACATGATTCTAGATATTTATGTGGAAGATGATGAGTATGTATAGACGCATGATTTGACGAATAAGCTTGATTGTGTGAATATGCATCGTGATGAGATGTGGTGAGAATCTGAATTGTGTTAATCCCATGTATGTATATAGATATATAAATATATGTATTGACTGTTATGATATTGTTTCTCACCCTTCTGCTGTTTCTTAATGCTCTACGAGGCATTGCAGAGTAGGATTGCTGGAGGTCCTTTTTGTGAAGCAGGTTTCATTATTTTTGGTTGATGGCTCTGATATGTAACATCTGGGTAGTTAGGAAGCCTTTGGTTCTTTTTGGAGATACCTTGCTTTGATTTTCTTTTGTGATACATCTGCGTATGTATCTGATAATGGATGTTGTACATATGAATTAACTGAATGATGTATATATGTTTATATGAATGTATTGATTCAATGTTTAGAAGTTCCGCTTTATTCTAAATATTGAGGTGTGAGTTTTAGAACTATGTTCTTCAGTTGTGAATTGCCCATTGTTGCATATCTATTTGAGCAGGTGTTGTAGATGTTTGACTTCGTGATAATGTGACACACCTCTTTTATATCATGTATTAATTGAAATCTGATGAAACTTTTATCAAGTGCGTAAATGATTTAATTATTTTTTTATTATTGAGGGTATAGAAAGGGGGTGTTACACATTACGCCATAGAAAGAAAAATTAAACATATTCATGTGAAGCATAAGCCAGCTTTGGTACCGTGCGTGAAGCCCGAATCATCTATTAATCAAGACAGTGACATATCCCAAGTAGACTCTCGATTGGTTTTCTTCCCGTCAAATCCCTTTGACAATGTGGTTTTTGGTTCGGCTTTCTTTCCGTCAAATCCCTTTGACAATGTGTTTCTTCGGACATGCTTTCTTTCCGTCAAATTCCTTTGATGATGTGGTTTCTTTGGATATGTTTTCTTTCTGTCAAACCCCTTGAACGATGTGATTCTTTGGATATGGTTTTCTTTCCACCAATTCCCTTTGACGATGTGATTCTTTGGATATGGTTTTCTTTCCGTCAACCCTTTGGCAATGTGATCTTTGGTTCGACTTTCTTTCCGTCAAATCCCTTTGTCGATGTGTTTCTTCGGACAGGCTTTCTTTCCGTCAAATCCCTTTGATGATATGGTTTCTTTGGATATGTTTTCTTTCTGTCAAACCCATTTGACAATGTGTTCTTTGGATATGGTTTTCTTTCCGTCAACCCTTTGGCGATGTGTTTCTCCGGTTCAGTTTTCTTTCTGTCAAACCCCTTTGACGATGTGGTTTCTTTGGATATGTTTTCTTTCCGTCAAACCCCTTTGACAATGTGATCTTTGGATATGTCTTCTTTTCGTCAAACCCCTTTGACAATGTGATTCTTAGATATGTCTTCTTTTCGTCAACCCTTTGACGATTTGGTTTTTGGTTCAACTTTCTTTTCGTTAAACCTCTTTGACGATGTGATCTTTGGATACTTTTTCTTTCCGTCAAACCCCTTTGACGATGTGATTCTTTGGATATGTCTTCTTTCTGTCAAACCCCTTTGACGATGTGGTCATTGGTTCAGTTTTCTTTTCGTTAACCCTTTGACGATGTGTTTCTCCGATTCGGTTTCTTTCCGTCAAATCCCTTTGACGATGTGATCTTTTGATATGTCTTCATTCTTTCAACCCTTTGACGATGTGTTTCTTTAGTTAGGTGTTCTTTCCGTCAAATCCCTTTGACGATGTGGTTTTAAGGTTCACTATTATTTCTTTGGGTATCTTTTCTTTCTGTCAAATTCTTTTGATGATGTGTGACTGGGTGCCAAATGCATACATCCTCATAGACTGCAAATTTATTGGTTCTTTTTGTATTCAATCACCTTCTACCTTCAATGTTTGGAAGCGTTTGCTATCATCCCTTCAGGTCCAAAGCAGTTGCTATCCGTCAAACACCTTTGCATTTTGCATTTCTGCATATCATAGCATTGGTTCTTGAGGCATGGGATCAAGGTGTTTTCATGGCTCAGGATTCCCTTTTATTGCAAGAGTTTAAATAGCGAGCGTTAGAGGCTCTAGCATTTATTTTGCCAAGCGATCGAGCAGCCGATTTTATTTTATTCAGCAGGTTATTTTCAGCTCAGGAGACGGTGTACAGGCTATCTCATGCATTCTCATAGTTATAATATCCAAGGGAAAGTTTTAGAGGCTTAACGGAGCTCATAACAGGTGGCAACAAATTATTATAAACGTTTCCCTCCATTTGGCGCCAAAATTGGCATTTTCTGAATGTGGTAACCAGTTACCACATATGGGTAATCAGTTACATCAAGCGATATTTTCCAAAATATTCAAATTTTCATCATTGAAAATTTTCAATCATTCTCAAATATTGATATCACATGATCATCATTGGAAGGATCTAGAATTGTTTCAATTTTCACCATTTCCCTCCAAATTTCAAACACTTCATTCTTAATTCCACTCCTAATTTCCATTCCAAATACTAACCCACATTCCAAACCATATTTTTATTCCAAACCTAGAGCTTATTTAAGTGATTTTTCTCTAATCTTCAGATAATAACCTTCATTTTCAGATTTCACATTCATTCTTGAGAATTTGCTCTCAGCTTCCTCTCCATTTTTTCACTCCCAAAACCTCCATTAAAGCTCTTTCCACTTGAATTCATTGATTAATCATTGGAATCCTTGAACTCTAGAGTTAAACCCCCTTCATTCATATCTGTCATCTTCAATTCATCACTAAATTTTCGTTTGGATTTGGATTTGAATTTGGAAGTAAGATTTGAATCAATCTTGGCTTGATTTTGCTTGTTCTCCACTTCTAACATAAGGAAGCTCTTGGATCTTGAAGAATCTTTTGGTTTCTAGCTTTGATATGTTAATTTCAAGTGAATCAACATATACCAAACCAAATCTCAGCTTTGAAGGTTGGTGAATTCTAGATCCAATTCTGTTTTGAGCTTATTTGAATAATCACAATGTAGATCCATGGCTTTTGATGCATTTTGATCCATTTTTTTGATTTGGATCTTTGTGATTTTAATGTTTGATTATGTTTATATGATGCTTGCTTACTAATTCTTGATGATAAATTCGTGCTTAATTGATGACATGTTCATGTGATTGATTGGATAAGTTGTTTGGTGCTGAAAACTAATTTTGGAGGTTGCTTTTCTGTTTTTGGTTTAATGGTAACCGGTTACCACATATGGGTAACCGATTACCCTTCATAATTTTCATGTTTCCAAGCTTTTTTACAACAGGTAACTGTTTAGCTGATTACAGTAACCGATTACCACTGAACATAATGCTTTGTTTTTGCATTTTTCTTGTTTGTTTGGTGTTCTTTCCATCTCTAAACTTCATGATTTGATATGATGCATTTATGTGGATTGTTTTTGACATATTTCATGGTTCTTGAATGTTTGATCTCGATTCTTTGACACGTAGCGTCTAGTTTCCGTTTGAGTGCATAACATGTTATTGTTGCTTGATTGATGAATGATAACATGTTGTGCTTGCTTATATCATGTTAATTGGTTATCATGAATTATTTATGTTGTTGGATATTTTGTTGCATGTTTGCACTTATTCCCGATTTCCTTTGTGGCGCGCTTGTTTGATCGTCTGATCGTTCAATGTGAATTGAAAAGCATGTTGATCTTGTTGATTTCTTGTTGATGCCATGTGGTTGATCAATTATGTTTGATTGTCGAAGCATGTCCATACTTTCATGATGTTTGTGCATGATTAATGCTTACTCTTAATTAATTGCATTCAAATATGCTTGTTTCCTAACTTTCCATAGCCGTGGATGTTTTGAATTATGCATATTGTCTTTGCTTGCTTACTTGCTACCTGGCTTTTACATATGCTTTTGTGCTGAAACATGTGTTGTTATAGGTTGTCTTGCTTGTGTGCTGGATTTTACTGTTGTCATGTGCAAGAGGAGTTGTTGTAGTTGCTGTTTTTACCTTGTTTCTTTGCTTTTTTCTTTGTCTTTGCATGCTCCCTTAGGATTCATAGTTAAATTTAATTTGTGATTAAATTTGGAGTAGGATAGACATTAGGGTTGCAATCCATGCATGATACATTAGGTTAGTCCCTTTTAACCTCAACCTTAGGTCCATCTTTTGCATGCTAACATTAGGATAAAATCTCCTTTCGTATCCCGAACTTAGGACCACTTTGCATGACAATGTTAGGGACGAGTTTTTGTTAGACCTTTTGTGCGTCTCTCTTCTCATCTCAAAACCCATTCTAACTCATCTAATAAACACGATGAACTTTGTACACTACGAGCCTTAAGCACATGAGAAATGATGAGTGGGGGGTTTCTCCTTACTTGTCTAGAGAGTTTAGCATATTCCCTTTGAGCGATATGTGTCACATTCGCTCATATGTCATATTCTTTAGTGCAACATAAATCTTAAACAAACTAATGCACTTCACTAAAACTCACAAACCAAATTCAAACCTTTTTATCCTTCGAGATTTATGTTTCAAATCATTTTCAGAAAGTAGTATGTTACTTTTCCGTTCTACCGCAAACAGTCATCGACCCTAACTGCTGGAATGGGAACTTAATGTCACTTGTAAGAAACACTTAACCAACCTGTGATCTAGTTTCCCGAACTACGTTTGCTTTGATTTCTCATACCAGATGAGGATACGTAGGCACAAGACGATGATATCTTGGCGAGCAACCTTCTCTCCATCACCCATAGGTTTCTGAACTACGTTGACTCAGACTTTCCCATTGCACGAGGGAATACGTAGGCGTAGAGCGGAGATGTCCTCTCGAGTCTCTTTCTTTTTTATTTTTTTCTCTTTTCCGTTTAGCAGTAGCTTTTAGATAACACACCCTTTGATTAGGCAACAATCGTGGATCCCATTGAGTACAACGGACGTGAGGGGTGCTAATACCTTCCCCTTGCGTAACCGACTCTCGAACCCAAGATTTGGTTTCGATGACTTTGTCTTTTCCCATTCTTTAGGTTTTCTTCGATCGTTTCCTTTCCCTCTCGTTGGGATAAATAACATTCGGTGGTGAATCTTCTGTTTTTCCGCTGGGTGTTTTTCGCAGTTGCGATAGTTAGAACTAATGCTATGCACAAATGATGATGCAAATGAAATGAAATATAATCCAAGAGGTAAGAAAAAGATAAGGCAAAGTTTGGGGTATTACATAACCCTATTTGAGTACCATTGTTATGAGTACTCACCCCCCCTTATTTTGGGTCTTATTAGAATGAATTAGATTTACAACTTAGAGTTAAATTTAGAGTTTGTTAACTCTATGTATGTACCATTGTCATGTGTACTCACCCCTTCTGAATTTTGTTAAAGTCAATCCCCAGTTAGGTCTTTCAACTTAGACTTAGAGAGTTTGTTAAACTTTATATAAGTGTCATTGTTATGAACACTTATTCCCCTTGTAACCTCGACCATAGTTAAGTGTTCTTCACCCTTAGTGAGATGAACTATGATTGTTATGATTCCATCCATGTTAGGATACATAGGCACGAGATGTGACATCTTGGCGAGCATACTTTGTATATACCATAGGTCTTTACCTTAACATCTTTTGCTTTAGCAAGAAAACTTTAACATAACACAAATACTAACAAGAGGTCCCTGTAGAGTACCACAGATACTTAGGATGCTAACATTTTACCTAGGTATAACCAACCCCCGAACCTTAGATCTCTAGTTGTGTTGTTACATAGCACACTTAGGGTTTTCTTCAATCTTTTCCCTTTCCTTTGAATAAATCAAAGCTCGGTGGTGAACTTCATGATTTGTGATTCAAGTTAATTAATAGCTTGATATCTGATTCTCAATGCAACACATAGATAATACTGCAAGTAATCAACTATTTCTTCTTCTTACATATACTCCATGCTCATTTGTGCACTTCACAAATTCCTTCTGTTTTAGAAAGCTATCTTTCTTATTATTCCAAGATCTTGGAGCTTGCTTAAGTCCATACAGGACTTCATGCAGTCAGTATACCTTGCTTTCTTTGCCTTGTTTCACAAACCCAAGTGGTTATGCAACATAAACTTCTTCATCTAAGGTGTCAGTCAGGAATGCACATACCACATCCATTTAACACATATGTCAGTTGTTCATGTTTTCTTGACCAAAAACTAACCTGATTATCTCGATCCTCGAAACAGGTGCAAAAACATCTTCGAAGTCGGTTCCTTCTTTTGAAAGAAATCCTTTCGCCATAAATCTTTCCTTGTTTTGAGTTACTTCTTCTTTTGGATTCAACTTCACCTTGTGGTATTGAATTGTGGTATTCGTTTCTTTACTTTGCTTCTGAACAGAGTTCAGATTCTGATAATTAATTCCAACGGAATAATAATAGAAGCAAATAAATAATAACAGAATACACATAGATTTATATCGGTTCCTCCTAAACTGAGAGTAGTCCAATCCCCTTATAGCATAAGAGATTTTCCACTATAATCAAAACGAGATTACAACTTCATATGCACTTAAGCATATCACTTTTCTGCCCAGACCCCCAGCCTAAGACTCCTTGCTTAAACCCGTTAGGTTCAAGATTTCATGCATAAATCCTCATCCCAATACTTCCTGCTTAGATTCCACTAATCTAAGACTTCCTTTCTTAAACCCCTAAGGTTGAAGACTTCTACTCAGACCCTCAGTCCAAGACTTCCCTGCTTAGATTCAACGAATCCAAGACTTCTGCTCAGACCTGTAGTCCAAGACTTTCTACTTAAATCCCACGGACTCAAAACTTTCTTGTTCAAGCACTCCAGGCCCAAGACTTTTGCTTAGACCCTCGATCTAAGACTTTATTGCTTAATCAACAACTGATTCAGACTTCAATTCTCTAACACATAGCAGGAGACTTACATGGCTCAAGATTCACAACAAGAGACTTTGATGCTTAAGCTCATAGCAAGAGACTTTATCTAAACTACTAAATAACATTTTTAGCAAAACAGAGAATAAGGTGTACTTGATACATAATAAGAGGCACAAAGTAATAACCATAACAAAGATCACAAAACTTAAGATTTCTGAGATATTCAATGTTTAAGAAATCCTAAAGCTTGGTACAATTTACAACATATAACAAAAATTTTGCATACTTGACTGCGTTGTTATTATTGATCTTGTTATTCTTCCACTCTGATAGAAGCGTGGAACACTTGTATTCTTCTTGTCTCTTCTTATTTATTTTCCTTGTTCCTTGTTGAAAATCCATCTTGAATCTTCAACTACTTATATAGCAATTTAAGAGGAAGAGTCGTTGGGCGAGATAACTGATACAAGTGTCCTTGTTACTCCATAGTATAAGAGACGTTGGAGATAGATATACCAAAAGATATTAATCCATTGTGTAACTTGTTTAACCATTACATTTTACTTGTGATCTTGTACTATAGATCCTGAAGGTGAGAAAAGTACAAAAGAAAGGGGGTTAAATTTTGTTTTCTATTTTCTTAGTTTGCATCTGATTAGAGTTTAAAATTTAAAATGGTGGTCATATTCTGGTTGAGTCTTAGCAGCGGAATGTTAACATAAGTAAATAAATAATAGCAAAAGACACAAAGACTTATATTGGTTCCTCCCCTAACTGAGAGTAATCCAGTCCCTTTGATTCACAAGATATTTTTACTATAATTAAATCATGATTAAAATAGTTTATGCATTCTGCATAAGACTCTTACACTTGCTCAGACCCAAGGTCCAAGACTTCCTTGCTCAAGCTCTCAGCCCAAGACTTCTGCTCTAAGTCCAATGAAATGAGCCTCTATGCTTGCACCACTCTGTTTAACACTTACTGCTTCAATTCCATGTATTGAGCATTCCTACTCAAGCACCTCAGGCTAACGACGTATGCTCTAGGTTCCTTGAAATGAGCCACCGCTTGCACCCCAACAGTTAATATTTATTGTTCTAAAGTTCATGAACCGAGCTATCCTACTCAATCCAACTTGGCTAAAGATTTTCTAGCTCAATCAATCTACTTGATTAAGACTTTCACTTCTCATGCACATAGGAAGAGGCTTACATGGTTCAAGCATCTTGGCTCGAGACTTCCTTGCTTGTATCCCAATGATACAAGACTTATGCTCAATTAATCCACTTGACTAGGACTTTCATAGCTCAAGCACATATAACAAGAGACTTACGTGGCTCAAGAATCTTGGATCGAGACTTCATTGCTTGTATCCCAAGGATACAAGAATTTTACTCAATCAATCCACTTTATTAAGACTTTCATAGCTCAAGCACATAGCAAGAGAATTACTTGGCTCAAGCATCTTTGCTCAAGACTTCCTTGCTTGTATCCCAATGATAAAAGACTTTTATCTAAATTGCTGAATAAGCTCAACAGAATAGAGAATAAGGTTTACATGGTAAAAGTATCAGACGTATGAGAAATCACCATAACAAAGACCTAAAGCTCTTAATACTTCTATGATATTTAATGTGTAAGAAATCTTAAGGCTTTTAGAATTACAACCTACATCAGAAAAATTTGTATATACATTGAGTTGATAAGTGCTTACCTTGTTACTCCTTCTTGTGGTTGATCCTTGTTAAAGATTCATCTTAAACCTTTAGCCATATTTATAGGCTTTTCAAAAACTAGTCGTTGAAGAGGTAACTTGATCAACAGGCTCTGTTGTTACTCCATAGTACAAGAGTCGTTGAAGATAGATACACCAGAAGATCTTAATCTAATGTGTAACTTGTTTAACCTTTGAGTCTTCAAGAAATTTTGTACTATTAAATCCGTTGAGAGTAGATATCCATAAAGCATATCAAACTTTCTTAAGTCTTGAAATCTATAGACTCTAGATGAAAAACTGATTTGACAATACAACTTGCTTTTTGGAGTACGGACAACTTCAGCTTTATAACCAACTCTGAATGGTACTATAAGCCAATTTTCATTCACTAAGTGTAGAGACAATTATGTTGCTTCTTCTGATGCTTAGACGTTCAGCTTCAGAGTCTACACTAGACATCACTTAGCAAGTGTTCTTTAGATTTTTCCACCAGAAGCTAGCAATGCATCAACTCTCAAAGTGTGCTTAATGTAGAACAGATTCAGAAAATAATATTTACAAGTATTAGAACCTCCACACGTGTAACACACATAAAGTAAACCATTGTTATTAAAATACTTTGTTTTCATCAAAACCCAAGGAAAATATGTCATGGACAAATCTTGTTCTAATAATCTCCCACTTTTTGATGATGACAAACATAAGTATTTAAAGGACAATGTTGGGTAGTTATAATTTTCTTTGCAACATCAGGGTATGATGTTTGTAAGATCCCCTTGAGTCTAATAGTCCAAAGTAGAGTTCTGTAGATAGCATACTAGGTACTACTCTCAAGAAAAAGCAATTCAGTTTTCTTAGTAACATTAGAGTCGGAGATTTGTAAGCTCCCTCAGAGTCAAACAGTTCCAAGGTTGAGGTTTGTAAGCCCCCCCTTAGTTCCATATTTAAGAAAACCAAAAATAATATTTTAACTTACTTTGGCAACATCAGAATACGAGGTTTGTAAGCTACTTCTGAATCTGATAGGCTAAGGCTAAGGTTTGTATGCTCCTCTTGAGTTCTATGTACAAGAAAGTTAAAATGTGTCACCCGGGAAAGATAACCGTAAAAACAGAAAGATAAATAACAAACTTATAAATGACCAATTTGTACAACTGAATATGTACTCAATGTGTTTATTTTCTAATTAAATACTTACCATTATTTCTCCCCCTTTTGTCACCTCAAAAAGAAAATAAAAAAGAAGAAGAAAATAATTAAATGTCATAAATGCATCATAAATCATCATTACAGGATCAGTTTCCAAGGAATTAAAAAATGATCGAGTAACATGGTGTCATTAAGGATTGTATAATGCATGCTTTAAATTTTTAGGGGTCGTTACTGTTCCAAGAATCAAGCAGGATTAAATCAGACGTTTGAGTTGCTCAAAAATCATTATAAAAAGCAGTCCAGACCTAGTTTATTTTCATCAACATCCACCGAACTCATGGAGGCATCAGTTGAGAGTCATGAGACTTATGTAGTAACAAATATCGCGCTCTACAAGACAAGATGTCCAGAGTGTTAATAAGCGAGTTGTTTCTGAATCATCTACCATTGGGCTTGTGCCCTCTACAAGAATCAATTCTGAAGAAGCAATGTCAGCAGCTCCAACACAACTTACAAGAGTAGGTTCATTAGAAGCTGTGATGAAACCTAGAAGAAAGATAATTAAGAGATCAAAAAAGAGAAGACGCGCCAACAAGATGTTCCACCTTCAAATCCCAAAGGCAGAAGAGGAAGAGGTTGATGTGGATGAACTAGACATAGACTATGACAACTATTGTCATCATAAGGCTCGGGATGACTTAGATAGGGATCTATACTAATAATTAGTAGTTCCTTATGAATCAATATTTTGTAATCCTCTACTTCAATTAATGAAAAAGTACCTTTTTTCCAAAATTTTGTTTATTGCATGCAAATACTTTCAATAGCTTCCCTTAGATTTGCTGAAAGACATTAATGAAGTAAATCTGACATCAGAAACAACATTTAAATGAGTCAAGTATAATATTCATAACTGTTAAAGAATCTTTAATAGGATAGACTATTAGATAACATTTTTAAGGCATATCATTTAAGATATTTATAAGACTTCATCAATATTAAAACAACAGATACTTGGAACAATGTATGTAACATGTTTATATAAGAACTCATAGCCTTCTTACTTTTATAATCACTTAATCCTCAAAACAACAAGATGTATAAACAAAAGCAAATATGGGTTCCCAAGAGAGATTTAAGAAAGACATCTATGTTGAATGTAGCAACTCATGCAAGTGAAAGAAAAGCATCAGCTGAAGGACCTACTAGAAAGCAGGTGACTTCAGCATCCTTTGTGAAGACACACTAAAGAAGAAGATCTTCTAGGTCCATAAGCAAAAATCAACTGAGAAAGGAGGCTTTGGAGTTTGCCAAGGAAGAATGGAAATATTACTTAGATAATCAAGACATGTCAGATGATCATATGGGATACCTTAGGGCCAATCCAACAGACTAGAATGTCTAAATAATTTGTAATCTATTCATTCTTATTAATGATAAAAGTTGCAAACATTAAGTTCTTACTCCCATTACTTTTTGATTATTTTGAACAACCATAAATACCATTCAGAGACATAATCCTTTGAGATCATCTCTAACCATTAGGATTTTCCTTGAAAGCGTTCGTCCTTGGTAAATGATTGACACACCATTTGTACAACAAGGGTGCACAACAAAGAATTGTTCCTCTTCCTTAAAGAGTCCTATGATGAATGGAATGATAAACCTCACCTAGCAAAGTGGGTACCGAATTACCATTCAAGAATACGGTGATAGCAGTTGAATTAACAAATTCTTCTATCTCAGGGAACAACACCAACCCATATATCAATAGAGCCAAAATTTCTTCAACTGTGTCCATTATATCCTCCTTAGCAAGATAAGTATCCTTATCCAATAAGTAATCAGAATGAAAATCTTTAACTGCATTCTTTGAAACATAATTGGCTTTGATCTCAGATACTTCTAGATGAAGTGCACCAGCAATCTCTTTCGGCAAGGGTAACTTCTCCTAACGGTTGAACGGTTTCTTATCCATCACAAGGATTCCAATGAAGTAAGAGTATTCTTTTAGTGTCAACATCAATTGGTAATCCGGTAAGCTGAAGCTGTGGTATAACGGATCGTAGAACTGAACTAATGTGCTAAGAACCCCTTCTTCCATTCTAGTCTTCGCAATACTCATGAGTTTCCCATATGTTTTCCCAAAATATTTAGATACCAACGTTCCTAGATCTCTCAACTTCGTTGTATCACATTTCCTAAAGTTGTATTTCTTAGTGTTTCATTTCCCAAAATTCATGATATCTAGGGTTTCGCAAAAGAAGACGACTGAGTTTCATAAAACCAGTGCACCAAGATGAGATGCCATGATGATATGATGATATGATGCATACACAATACATAGGCAAGTATACACAATGCACAAATGCATATGCTAACAAGCAAGGGTCCTAGGTTCGGGGTTATGAGCATGAAGCAAGGGTATACCCTCCCAAAGGACATGTACTAAGGTGCTCATTGTACCTGCAGAACAGGTTCTATCAAGAGTTCCCAGAGTCATAGATAAATCCTTCGGATATTATCAACCAACATGACTACTCATGTGGGTCAAAAGTATTCTTAGGATAAACTCGTCTGAGTGTAGTATCGCATAACAACTATTTCGGGACAACTCCCTCATAGTCACCGCACTACGTCCTAAAAAGGCCAAGTTGGGTAAGTGGGTAACTAAAGGTCCTCAGTTTCATGGACTCTTAGGTTGAAACAACTAATGAAATGCATGACTACTCATACACCATCAGTTATCCCAAGGAGGTCTCAACTGATCATGGTTATATCATATGTCAAACACGTTAGGACTACTCCCAATAGTGAAATATTGATCATACCACATCCTATCATATGTGTACGCTCAAGTCCGGGTTAGGACTTATCTCACCACTCAAGATATCACCCAAATTATCCAATGCAAACACACATTTATATATTCACAAATATACATGAATAGGAAAACATATAGAGATATAGCATACAAGCACATAAAGTGGGTTAAACCCTCAATGTCTTCCCCAGTGAAGTCGTCATTTCTATTGCAGTGAGAATCAGATATCAAGCTATTGATTAACTTGAATCTTAATTCATTAAAATTAACCATCGAGCTTTGACTTATCCAAAGGAAAGGTTAAAGAAAGAAAAACCTTATGCGCGTTGTAACAACAACATTGGAGTTTCGGGTGTTGGGGGTTGGTTATGCCTAGGGTAGTTATCTCACATCCTAAACATCTGTAGTACTCTACAAGAACCTTTTGTGTGTATGTATGCTAAGTTATCTAAGTTGTTGTTTTCCAGGGTTATGGGATCAAGATTAAGGTAAATACTTAAGGATAGTTCTAAGTTTGCACCCAAAGATATCACATCTTATGCCTACGTATCCTTACTAGGATGGAATCAGAGCAACCGTAGTTCTCCTCACTAAGGTTGAGGAATACTTGACTATTGTCAAGACTCCAAGGGGGAACAAACATAAAAATGCTTGTGTAGAGTTTGACAAAACTCTCTAGATATAAGTTTAACACTTAAGGGGGGTTGACTTTAACAAAAACCAAGAGGGGAGTAAGTAATCATGACAATGATCCTTACATAGAGTTAACAAACTCTATCTTAAAGTTCTAATTGAAGGATACTCCTAACAAGGGGTAGGTTTTTGGAATTAAAGCAAAGTATAATGGCTATAGGTTCTAACTTAACTAAGTTAAAGAACCTAATGACTTAACCAAGTCAAGGGGATGGGTAATGAGCTATCTATGACAATGAAGTCAATAGAAAGACTCTCCTTTGGAACAAGGGATAACAAGGCAACTAGATGAGATCTAACAAGCTATATAACTTGGGGAAACTTAACAAAGCCTAAACACACATGTGCATTCATTCAAGCATGATGAAGACATAAAGTCATGGTGACAACCAAGAGAGATAAGGGCAAACATGTGACAACATCAAGCAAAGAAAATAACAAGGTTACAACCAAGTATTCATCCATAGAAGTTTTAAAATTAAGCCAAATGGTTACAACCCAAAGGTAAACATAGACGTTACAACATCTAAAAGGGGATGATGATAAGGTTCTTACAAGACCAAATATCACAAGCATAAGTGAATCATGCATAAGTCAAAACATTACTTATCATGGCAAAGTTCAAAGATCAATATGCACAAATCATGAATATTCAAGCATGGATATAAATCAAGTAGAGGTAAAAACCCAAAATAAACTTGAACATATGTGGGACATGTGTGAATAGTCATGTGATTTATGGTGAATCATGTTAGACAAGTAGGTAACAAACAGACATGGGCAAGCATGAAACATGTGTGACAATAACATTTTCATCATTGGTATTCAAACAAAACTCCTGCAAACAAGTTACAAATTGAATCAAACATGGTATATGAATAAATAAATGACACATTTAATCATATTCAAGACATATTGATGACAATCAATCATGGATAGGCAAGAAAAGTAACAACAGTTCAAGCATGAATTCAAACTTCATAAAGGGAAAGATAAACAAGATTCATGATATCTTTCAAGGCAAGAAACAACCCTAAACATGTTATGGTTATAAGAAGACACATAAATATGTAATATGGGGTGAAAGATCATGTTCATGAGGTTACAACATCAAGAAACATATCATGGTTCACAAAGGAGTTTCAAGGCATACTTTCCCACAATCATGCATTCACAAAGGCAAGTATAATCATGGTAAAGCAAAGAGACAAGTGTTATTAAACATATAAACATTTTATACATTCAAAAATGATTCATACAAGATCAATATTACAATAAAAATCAAGTACCATGTCAAGAAAGTTCATGAAAACCAAAGGAAACCCTAAAAACGGTCATGTCATTCAAGTGGACCAAAGTGTTTCAAAAATAACAGTTTTTGAATTCTTTCTTCACACATTGAAGCTAGACATATTAAGGAGCATAATGAAAAAATAGTGACATTAAAATGATAAAAATAAAAGAAGTTATGCACATTTGAAAACTGGGTACAAAACTTGGGTAACTAGGGCAACAAGTAAGGCAAGGCAAGAACCAAGGCTAGGCAGATTTGCAAGAAGGATCATAACTCACTCAAATCTTAACCAAATTGGATGAAACAAAAAATAAAATTCTGTATTTCTTCACAAGGAATCCAATGGTGGTGGTGGTTTTCTCAATTCATGCATCATGTGAAAAATTTGATAGCAACATTAAAAATGACATATTATGCACAAGAACAATGTGACAGTCCAATGTACATATTTTAAGCAGCAAACAATTATTCAAACACAACATATGAGACATATAGAGAGTGATTACGAGCATCATACATCAATAGACAATCTCATTCAACATATGGCATATGTAGTGGCAAAATGGCAAGTTTGTGCAAGAACAAAGTGACAGACAGAATTGGACCAATTCAGCACCAACCAAATGATCGAACACATTACATATGACCAATAAATAATATTTACAAACACCAATCCCCTACGCCTAACCAGAAGTAAAACGTTTCATATGGAAATGACAGGTAAAGTGATCTAGCAAGCCAAACCAAAGGGACAGTCATGAATACTCAAGTTTGTGATCAAGAAAAGGTTCAAACATGACCTATAAAACATATATAGCATGTTGATAATCAATGTACATCAATATTCCACATGACCTCAAAACTATCAAGTTGGAACACTTACCTCTTGTAGCTTTTTCAAGTCAATACACCAAACAAGAAACCCAGTTGATGGATGATGATCTAAGTAGCTCCAATATGCTCCAAATAAAGTGTTCAAACAATCAAAACTCCCTCAACCACACTGCCTTGACAGAATGGCTTCTTGTGCAAGAAAACACCAAGATCTTCAAAGTGAAACTCTAGGAAATGGTATTACATAACTTTTGTGATGCCTTGGATAGTTCAAACAACTTATATGTAGAGTATTTGAAGTGTTGGAATGATTGGAAAATGGCTAGACAGTGACTTGGCTTTGGAAATGCAAAAAAAGTCAAGATTTCAAGGTATAAGAGTTGACTTTCTATTCTATAAGATTTTGGATGGTTGTAAGGGTTTGAACAGCTTCAATGCATTATATGTGAAGTGTTTGAAGTGTTGGTTCAAGTGCTTTGTGGTTGAAAATGGTTTTGGATGAGTTTATGCAAAGGAAGATTTTTCTTCACAAGGAAGCAACTTCTACCACTTGCAAAAAGATGGTGATCAGAGAAATGAGAGAGATTCAACTTCATTTCTAGTTGATTCTGGTGTTATTTGGATTTTATAAGTCTGTTCTATTTATAGGCGTGCTTGGAGAATGAGAGGTATGGGCAGATTGTGCCAACTTGCCAAGTTTACCCTTTTTGGAGGAAAAATGAGCAAATCCAACTTGGGATCTCTTTTCTGAGCATGAGCCACCTTGTAGCACCCTAAAATTTTCCGTTCTGTTTTAACCTGGATTGGTTTTTGTTTTTCTGCATTTTCGCATTTCTGCATATCATAGCATTTGTTCTTGAGGCACAGGATCAATGTTTTTCTGTGACTCAGGTCTTTTAGTGCAAGAGACTAGACAGCGAGCATCAGAGGCTTCGACATTTATTTTGCCCACCAGTCGAGCGGTCGATTTTATTTTATTTTGTAGGATATTTTCAGATCAAAAGGCAGCATTTAGGCTATCTCAAGCATTCTCATGGTTGTAGTATTCAAGAGCAAGTTTCAGAGGCTGAACAACGCTTAGAACGGATGAAAACGAACAAATGTGCACATTTCCCTCCAAAAGGCGCCAAAATTTAAATTTTTAAGGTGTTAACGGATTAACCAAGTCAAAATCAGGTCAAATTTGAATTTTTGAAGGTGTTAATCGATTAACCCATATGGTTAACCGATTTACCAAGGCAAATTTTGCCTCTGCATGTGTGTTTTCAAAGGCAGTAACTTTGGGGTCCATTTTGATCACTTGAGAAGTTGATTTTACACCAAAGGAAGGATCTAGAATGATTTTGAATTTTGATTAGTTTTCAAATTAATTCAAATTCCCTCCAATTTCCCACTCCTAATCCCAAACCAATTTTCATAAACCACACTTCAAACCACATTTGGATCCAAACCAAGAGCATATTTAAATGATTTGCTCCAAACCTCACAGACAAAATCCACATAATTCCATTTCACTTTCAGAATCCACTCCAATTCTCTCAATTTTGCTCTCAACTTTTTCACTCCCAAACTCCACTAAAGCTCTTTTCACCTTGAATTCTTTGATTCTCCCTTGGAATCATTGAATTCTAGAGCTAAAACCTTCATCCTTCATTCATATCATCTCCAATTCTCCATTTAATTTTCGTGCTATTGTGGATCTGAATTTTGAAGTTGATCTAGAGGAGCTTATTTGGATAATTCTTGCTTAATTTTGGTGGATCTTCATTTCTACTACAAGTAATCACTCAGATCTTGAAGGAATTCCAGATTTCTTGCTTGAATCTGCTTAATTGAGGTTGAATCAACAATTACTAAAGCAAATTTCCGCTTTGTAGGTTGGAATTCTAGATCCATTTTTGAGCTTATTTTGCATATTTAATGTGGATCTTCATTTTTGATTGACTTTTGGCTGATTTGATCCGTGTGATTGGTGGTCTTGTTGTTTTAATGTGTTTACATGTTAATTGAATCACTGTTTTCTGGTTTAAATTCGTGCTTAATTGATTATGCAATCATATGGATTATTGGAGAAGTGATTGCTTGCTGAAAAGTGCTTTTGAGCTGCTGTTTTCTGCTGCTGGTACAGTGTTAATCGATTAACCAGTTGCAGTGAAAATTGTTTAATCAATTAACTAGTGCGAATATTCAAATTTTCAAACATTTTCAAATGGTTAATCGATTAACCCCTGGTGGTAACCGATTAACACTATGCCAACAGGTCTGTTTTGCTTTTTTTCAAGTTTGTTTTGGTGCTCTCTTACTTTGAATCTTCATGGATCGATATGATGCATTTGGAGTGAGATGTTTTGGATATTGTGTTGTTGTTCTTTATTGTTTAATCATGATTTCTTCGACACGCGTGCTTGATTTCCACTTGAATGCATGCTTATGGATGTGGTTCAAAGTGATGATCATTTGCATTGTTTGAGCTTGCATTGCTTGGTTGAGATGTGCTTGTGGTGGCTGCTGCCCCACACTTTTTCCTCCCACTCTTCTTTGCATCTTGTGTTTGCATTTCATGTTTGCATCTTTTTCTTTCTTTCTACTTGTGATTGATTTACCTTGTGTTTTCTTGGTTTCCTTTGCCATGATCCCTTAGGATTCCTAGTCCTTTTAGGAGTAGGAGAGACATTAAGTGTCCGATCTAAGCATGCTAACATTAGTTTAGGTTTCCCTTTCAATCCCAACTTTAGGTCCATTTTGCATGACAACGTTAGGGCCGAGTTTCCCTTAGACCTTCTGTGCGTCTCTCTTCTCATCTCAAAACACATTCTAACTCATCTAATAAATACGATGAACATTGTACGCTACGAGCCTTAAGCACCTGGGGAATGATAAGTGAGGGGTCTCTTCTCGCTTGTCTTGAGTGTTTAGTGTACGTCCCTTTTGGGGGCGATATGCAACGCATTCGTTCCTATGTCATAGTATTTAGTGCAACGTGAGTCACAAATTAATTAATTCACTTCACTAAAAGACTTCAAAAACAAACATCAAACTTTTTTATCCTTCGAGATTAATTTGAAAACCATTTTTAGAAAAAAGAGTGTTGTTAACTCTTAGTTTTACCGCAAACAGGCATCGTCTCTAACTGTTGGAATGAAGGTTTAACCCTACTCAACTAAAACACTTGAACCAATCTATGGTCGTGTCAGCCCAAACTACATTTGCTCTGATTTCTCATACCAGATGAGGATACGTAGGCACAAGACGACGATGTCTTGGCGAGCAACCTTCCCCCTTTCACCCGTAGTTTTCTGAACTACGTTAGCTCTGACTTTCCCATTGCACGAGGGAATACGTAGGCATAGAGCGGCGATGCTCTATCGAGTCTCTTTTCTTTTCTTTTGTCCTTGTGGCCTGTAGCCTAGATAGATAAACACACCCTTTGGTTAGACAACAAGCATGGATCCCGTTGAGTACAACGGACGTGAGGGGTGCTAATACCTTCCCCTTGCGTAACCGACTCCCGAACCCAAGATTTGGTTGCAATGACCTTGTCTTTTCCCTTTTCGTCAGGTTTTCTTCGATCGTTTCCTTTCCCTCTCTTTGGGATAAATAACGAATGGTGGCGACTCTTCTGTTTTTTCGCCGGGTGTTTTCGCAGTTGCGACACACCTCCCTATGTGTTTCATCATCATCCATAGCCTGCAAATAATTGAGATGAGGTGAAGGAAAAAGAGCAGCTGATGTAGTAGCTGAGGTGTGGCATAATTTACAAAAGGTTTCTCTCTCCTTGCCACTTGCATCCACTTGCTTGAATAAATAATTCAATATAATCCAATTCTGGGTTTTTTTTCCGGTGGTAATCAAATTTAAACTCATCAATTAAGTCCCTAAACATCAGAGAATGAGTTATTGAAGGGAAAAACTACCAGACAGAAAAACCAAAAAAGAAAAATGTCAGGGATCTTTAAAGCATATAATAATGAAGATAACATAGTTGAGGATTCAAAATCTAATGAAAATGTAATCTGGAACTGCTAGCCATTACTTCTTCTGAAGAAGCATCTGAATCCAGGAATATATCAATTATTGAAGAGAAAAAGGTATCGACTAATCCATCTTGCTTCAGTATTGATAATAAGGAGTCTGTATCTCAAGAGAAAATCTTAAGTGACTTCATTGCTCCTAAGGGTATTGAAGAAGGCTATCATAGAATTTGTGTTAAAGGACAATTCTGTGAGAAACCTTTCATTTCCTTCTTTTGTTTTATGGAAATACTAAGACATTGCTGAAAACTCATTTCATGCCAACCTCTAATAGAAAACACTATCTGTTTCTATGCTAGTCAAAAATTTCAAAATCAAGGATTATGAATTAAATAGATTTAATCCAATATAATGGAATCAAAGACTCTACTAAGAATAATATTTTGTTAAACGCCATAACTCATCCTAGACCCTGTTCTGGAATGAATCTTGGTACTACTATTCGACTAAGGCATGAAGTAAAAGAAAGTCTGTCAGGACTAACATTTGTGGACCCATAGAAATATGAGTACCATAAAAAATTGTATTTGATACATGCATCACAGAAGAAAGGAGAAAGGCATCTTACGTGTTACTTGATCAAAGGTTGTTTACAAAATTTTATGGAAGAAATGCTTACATACCAAACTCAAGAGTTGAAGGATGCAAAATTATGGAGTTTGGAGAAGAAAATGGAATCATTGGTTTGGTTTCCATTGACTCAGAGTCCACTCGAGACAAAATTCATATTCCATGGTCAAATATGAATACTCATCTGAAGCCTGGCCAAGAAAAACCAAAAAAAGGTACGTTTTGTTCCTTTACTTTTGCAAACTTCTTGACTCAACAAACTATTTAAGTATGAGTGAATACAAAGTCTCTATTAGATCTCTAGAGAAATTCTGCTTGTTAACAACAAAAGATTATTCAAAAATCTTTGAAAAGAAACTATGTTGTATTTGACTATATGGAATATGTCATTAACTAGAAGATGATCACTTTTATGGAAATAGTATTCTCACCATTTGCAATAATATTACTGCTATTTAGTGGTCAAGGAAACCAATTAAATATTCATAAATCAAGCATGACTCTAGTTTCAAGAGAAAATGCTTGACTCTGAATAGAATATCAATGATTGATATTTAACAAAAGATGTCTCACTCAAAGTCTAATCCTACTAGAATCTAATGATAGATAGCTTCTAAAAAATTTTCAGTCCCTGAGATTCAAAAAAGGGATCCTTACTTCTAATGAAGTAGTTTAAGCAAGAATTATTTTAAAATTCTTGTCTTACTTAAAATTCCATAAAGTACAAAATCATTTAGTGTAATCAAGAAGTTTGTTGGACAAGGACGCTTGGGTAATGATGTTTTATTATTTTATACGTCTATGGTCTCTCTGCCTTGTCTTTGTGAAACATCATTTTGTGTCACCTTTTTTGTCCCTCTAACAAGATTCTTATTTCTCCGTGGTTAGAATCTTGTTCAGATCTTTTCTTGTTATCTATTTTTCTTTTGTGTGTTGATCAAACCAAACCTGAGATGAATTCTCTAGTCAATTCTTCACCGAAGCAACTAGTTATCATCAATGAAACGTTTCTGAATTTTTAAGAGTTGCTTAAGCAAGGTTTTAACTTCTGGAAGATTGTTTCTGGAAAAAAAAGTTGGAATTGATACTTTATTATGCTCTGTGGTTTTACTTATCCAAATATTGTCAAAGAGTTTTAGGTTAATACTTCCATTTTTTAGCTAAATTCTGAGTATGTTATTATTTCCAAGGGTTCTAGTGTTTCTATAACAGTAACCTTTAAGACGACTGCTAATGTAATCAAGTGTGAGGATATTGGAGAAATCCTGGGTACTATTGTTTTGGAATTCTATCTTCTTACATAGTGTACTTTTGTAGATCCATTAAACCTTTTTGTGGTCTCAAATTTTCGTCCTGATGCAATTATTTGGAATCAGATTCTGAACACAAATTTCCTACCAAAGGACAAGGATCTAGACCTTGTGGACTCTATTGAAAAAGATTTTCGGAGTTTCATTATGAGCATGGAGATATGGGAACCTTTGAAGTTATACTGGATTTCTTAATCTATGGCTTATATCTGTTTCTAAGCAGCCCTGAGTTCATCAGCTTGGAGGCCATCAAGTTATTCATTGTTAGAAATCCCGCTCCTACTTTATTGGCTGATACCTATTACACCATTCTTCGATGGAGGGTGTATAATATTGGACAATTTGCTTGCTACACGACGCTCTTAAGCAAATGATTTATTTTGCATTTGCCTAGGACGTTCTCTCTATGGAACATAGAAGACAATGATGCGTGGGTTAAAAAGCTGGCTTCACTCTCCCACTATGACATCAATTGGTATGATCCTGCTCACGGAGGAATAGTAGCAATACATAGTTGTGGGGATTTCCCAAACGTACCTCTGATTGGAACCAAAGGATGTATCAGCTACAGCCCTATCCTGGCCCACCGTCAATTAGGATATCCAACTCAGGAAGAATCGGATGCAGCCTTGTTAGAGACTTATTTTTATGATTGTCGTGGAAAACCCAAGTTGTCTTGCTTCAGAGGCATATCTACTTTGGTCAAAGAAGATAGCACCGAGGATGTTTTATACCCGCTCTTATGACATTTTGCCAATCCCGGAAGAACTTTTGTCTACAAGAGAATTGAGGTTCGCTTTAGTCAAAGCCGAATGCAAAAATGAAGAACTCTGGGAGCTGCTTCGTCAAGACCAGAGAAGGACAAGGTTGCAAGAAGGAGAAGGATCATCTTGTTAGAAGATTTTTTCTTTTTAATTTCTTTTTGTTTAATGTGTACCCCTAGCTTTTGGGAATGTGTAACCTTCATTTTGTAAAATGTTGTAAAAGTTTCATTCGTTAATGAAAACTTTATGCTTGTAAGACTCCATTTGTTAATGGAAATTTGGTTAAGTTGTCATTTATTAATGATAAGCATCACGTTGTTACGTTTTGATCCATTAATTTTGTTCGTACACAAACCTTTTGGTTTTCCTTGAATGTGTGGCTTGCATTTGCATCTGCATCCTGCATTTTATTTGCATTGGATTGCATCGGTTCTCCGGCTCATCCTGTGCTTTGTTGCTGTCAGAAATCATGTTGATTACCCATCGATATAATACCAGAGCCAACACTTAGAAAAGAATGGATGATCAAGATCAAAGAATCGATCAAATCAAAAACGACGTCAAGGGGTTAAGCGGTGACGTTAGCCAGATTATGGAAGTCCTTCAAGTAATAAGAGCAAAAATGGACACGCAAAATATAGTGGTATCTGAAATCAATATAATGACAACAAATCCTCCTTCGATAGTAACCTCAACAACTGAACACCCGTTTAGTATTGCCAGGGATTTCATGCCACCATTCAGTAATGCTTAGCAATTCAACCTTCAGTAGAACTCTAATCTACAGACTGTTTGTTTAATAACGGAATTCGAAAATCCCATCTACACTACGGTAGCTGGTCAAGCACAAGTCCGACTGATCTTCAACAATCATCAGTAAATATTTGATATACCCGACGGGTCTGAGGTCGAAGATGAGAAATATGAAAAATTATGGGTTGAGATGGATATAATGGCCAGACGGATGAGGGCCATAGAAGGAAATAATGTTTTTGGTTACGATGCTAAGGACATGTGCCTGGTTTTGGGTTTGGTATTTCCTCCTAAGTTCGTGATGCCCACATTTGAAAAATATGAGGGACTGACCTGCCCAAAGATTCACTTGATCATGTATTGTTGGTGTATGGTCGCACACATTGAAAATGATAAATTATTAATCCACTGCTTCCAGACAATCTCAAGGGTGCCTCTACCAAATGGTACCTAAGTCTAAACCATTCAAAAATCCAGTGCTTCTAAGACTTGTCCGACGCATTCATTCAACAATACAAATACAACATGGACTTGGCGCTAGACCGTCGTCAGCTGCTCAACATGACACAAAAGAGCTCAGAATCTTTTAAAAACTACGTGCAAAGATGCCGTAAAACTGCCGCCCAGGTGGAACCTCCGCTAACGAAAAAAGAATTGGCTGATTGGTTCATAGAAACAGTCTGGCCCAAATTCTACGAGAGGATGATTAGTAGTGTCACAACGAACTTTTTGATATTATGGTCGTAGGTGTAAAAGTGGAGGCAGGTTTGAAGAACGACAAAGTAACAAGCTCAACTAGTAGTACCAGCACTAGCACAATGAAGAAGCCACCGAGCAATTTTCATAAGTAAAAAGAAGGGGAAACTAATGATGTAATGTGTGACAGGAGGGTTCAGAGCAGAAGGGACCTCCCACAAAATCAATAATTACCTCGTCTACAACCATAATAAAACTATCAGCAATATCAACAACAATAGTATGTGGCCGCAGTCATGCCATTTTTTCAACCTCGGCCAAAGCAACAGAAATTTCAACAACAGGCACCTAACGCTTACCACCAAATCATAATCAACAAGCACAATAGAAAAAAGAGCTCCGACTCCGAGGACTTCTTTCCAAAATAGGAGGCCAAGGATTCAGCCCATTCCTATGAGTTACACTGAGTTGTATCCCTTAATGGTGCAACAAGGCTTGATTCAAACAAGGAAATTGGGTCTTCCTCCAAATTCGTTGCCGCATTTCTACAATCCAAACGCATGTTGTGCCTTTCATGAAAATGATATGGGACACGACCTTGAAGGATGTATAGCACTTCAGCACATTGTGCGTGAGTTGATTGAAAATAAGATTCTCTCCTTTGAGGATAATCAGCTCAATGTGGAAAACTTCCCTTTACCAAACCATGGTGGTGTCCATGCCGTGGAGGAAGATTCTGATATGAGATTGATTTACAGGGTCTCTGAAGTTAAAACTCCATTGACCGAGTTACACAAGAAACTTATAAAGGCAGGTTTGAACAAAGACTCTCATGAAGACTGCAATAATTGTTATCATAATTCACAAGGTTGTGACTTAGTGCGGATGAATATTCAGTCGATGATTGACCAGGGGTTGCTACAGATATGTGGTAAAAAGAGAAAAGAAGATATCTCGGTAATTGAACATATATTCAATTTACCAAAGAAGTGTGGAAAAGTGTTGGTATTCAACACTGCAAATAACAAGTCCGCAATAACCCAGTACCGACAGCTGGCCAGCCAAAGCCAAGTTCTGATCCAAGAAAAGGACCAGGTCCCAATCCAAAGGTTGTATCCTAGAAATATGACTATTCTTGGTATGATATGAAGGATGGGAGAAAACAAAAGGATGTAACAAATATTTCTGGGGCAGGCAAAATGATGCGCAACGGTCGTATATATCAACCCAAAGCAATTGTTACCATTCCTAAGGAAACCATTCCCAAGGAAACCATTCCTAAGGAAACCATCTCCAAAGAACCTATCCTTATTGAAAAGTCAAAAGGAAAAGAAGTCGCGAAGGAAGATAAAGAAGAGTTCTTGAGAATAATTCGTCGGAGCGACTACAGGGTAGTAGACCGGCTCAACCAGACGCCATCAAAAATATTAGTCATGTCCCTGCTGCTAAGTTCTCATGCTCACTGATAATCATTGCTGAAAATACTGACAAGGCCCACATAACAAAAGATATCATTGTGGGGCAGTTCGATTCCGTTGTTGCTAACATCACGACTTGCAATACACTGAGCTTCAACAATGATGACTTAACCACTAAAGACCGCAAGCACAATCATGCCTTGCATGTTCTGTCAAATATAAAGAAGATACTCTCGCTAGAGTGCTTCTTGATACTGGGTCATCTGCCAATGTGATGCCCAAGAGAACATTGGCCAAGATGGCATATAAAGGAGCTGTGATGAGAGCCACATCTTTGATCGTGAAAGCCTTCGACGGATCAAGAAGAACCGTAATTGGAGAAGTTAATTTGCCAATTATGGTGGAACCACAGGTCTTTGAGGTCACTTTTCATGTAATGGATATAAATCTAGCATACAGTTGTTTACTGGGAAGGTCGTGGATACATGCAGTGGGCACTGTCACATCCACATTACATCAAAAAATGAAGTTTATTACTGAAGATCAGTTGGTCATAGTACACGGCGAAGAATATTTAATGGTGAGCAATCTATCATCCTTTTGATACATCAAAGTTGATGACGATGCATTAAAAACAAATTTCTAGGCATTGGAAATTGCACACGCTGTATTGATTGAGGACGTTGTTGTCACACGCGAGCCATCTTTCGCCTCTGTCGAGAGTATCAAAAGTACCATGAAGGAAGGTCTTCTTCAAGGTTGGGGAGAGGTAGTTGAGGTCAACGCTCGGGAAAAGAACAATCGACAAAGGTTGGGTTACAAACCAACTCTAGATGAAGGATCAGAGATCGACGACAAGTGCCTAAAGACCTTGAAAGAAACCTCTGTGAGCGGCGACATTCAGATAAATGCCATTGAAGAAGACGCTAAAGTAAGTTGTATTGACAAATGATATTCCGAGATGAAGCCGTTTTGTACAATTGGGAGGCCGTTGAAGTTCCTGTCATGTTACCACTCTTAGAGTAATATGTTTGTCTTTCTTGTTAGCATTTTCTATTTAAAATACATGGTCACGCCCGAGGCCAGTGGATTATTTTGTACGGGCCACACTTTTACAATTAAAGATCAATCAATGAATGAGTGTTTTTTTAAACTTCCATTTATTGTTCATTTGTTTTTTATTTTTTTCACTCTTTTAAAAAGGGAAAATGGCAATCTTTTGAAAACCTAAAAAGAATTCATCATCTGCATCTCTTTATGTGAGTTTGATCATTTAAGCCCGTTAACACATGCATAGAACCTCCATCACCCACTAAATCCGATGATCATCCAATTCTTTTTGACTTTGGTTCACCGGTATTCCAAGTTGAAGATGAGAGTGATGAGGATTTCAAAATTCCTAATGAACAGATCGACATTATCAACTTGGGCTCTAAAGAAGTAAAAAGAGAGGTCAAGATTGGGGCATCGCTTAGGGCAGAGGTTAAGGACAGATTGGTAATGCTTCTCAAAGATTATGCGGATGTGTTTGTTTGGTCCTACCAAGATATGCCTGGGTTGGACACCGATATTGTAGTTCACAAGCTCCTTCTTAAACCTGAGTGTCCTCCAGTTAAGCAGAAACTTCGAAGATCCAGACCCGACATGGCTCTCAAAATCAGAGATGAGGTTAAAAGGCGGATCGACGCAGGCTTTTTGGCAATTTCTAAATACCCTGAGTGGGTGGCTAGTATTGTACCAGTACCTAAGAAGGATGACAAAGTTAGAATGTGTGTAGATTACAAGGATCTTAACAAAGCTAGTCTAAAGGACGATTTCTCTCTGCCGCATATCGACACTTTGGTGGACAATACAACCAACTTTGCAGTATTTTCATTCATGGATGGCTTCTCTGGCTATAATCAGATAAGAATGGACCCAGCTGATACGGAAAAGACAACCTTCATCACACCCTAGGGCCCTTATTGTTATAAAGTTATGCCTTTTGGTTTGAAAAATGCTAGAGCCACATACCAACGAGCCATGGTGGCATTATTTCATGATATGATGCACCAATAAATTGAGGTTTACGTTGATGATATGATTGCCAAGTCTCAGAGCAAAGAAGATCACCTTGTCATTTGTTGAAGCTATTTGAAAGACACAAGAAGTACCAATTAAGACTAAATCCTGCCAAATGTACCTTCGGAGTCAGATCTGGAAAACTACTCAGTTCATTGTTAGTCAACATGGAATCAAGGTAGATCCTGACAAGGTACGAGCCATCCAGGAAATGCCTGCCCCACAAACTGGAAGCAAATCAGAGGTTTTCTTGGCAGATTAAATTATATCTCCAGGTTTATCTCCAACTTGACTCCTTACTGCACGCCGATCTTTATGTTGCTACGAAAAGATTAAGCATTTGTTTGGAATGAGGAGTGCCAGTCGGCATTTGAAAAGATTAAAGGATACCTCCAAGTGCCTCCAATATTAATCCCTCATGTGCCTAGAATACCTCTCTTCATGTACATGACTGTGCTCGAAGAATCGATGGGTTGTGCCTTGGGCCAAACAGATGAGTCGGGGAAGAAGGAGCATGCGAGTTACTAGAGCAAGAAATTCACCGATTGTGAAAGTCGTTACTCTCCATTAGAAAAAGCTTGTTGTGTTCTGGCTTGGGCAGCCAAACGTTTGAGGAAGTACATGATATATCACACTACCTTGTTGATATCCAAAATAGATTCGATAAAGTACATATTTGAAAAACCTGCTCAGACGGGAAGACTTACAAGATGGCGCATGCTCTTATCAGAATATGACATTCAATATGTTGCTCAGAAGTCAAAAAAAGGAAGCGTCTTGTCAAACTACCTTGTTGATCAACCTGTTGAAGATTATCAGCTGCTCAAATTCGATTTCCCCGACGAAGATATCATGCTTCTTTACAAAGCCAAAGAAGAGCTTGATCCCGAGGAGGGTCCCGAACCTAGTTCCCCTTGGAAAATGATGTTCGACGGTACATCCAATAAAAGAGGCCATAATGTTGGTGTTGTTCTGGAAAATCCGATTGGTGGCTATACTACTGTTACTACAAGATTATGCTTCAAATGTACGAACAACATAGCTGAGTATGAAGCCTGCATCCTAGGTCTTGAAGCTTCCATTGACCTTCGTATTAAGATTCTAGAAGTAATTGGTGACTCTGCCTTGGTAATTTATCAGCTCAAATGGGAACGGGAGAACCGAGATGAAAAACTGATTCCTTACAAAGACTATATTTTGGAAATGATCGAGTATTTTGATGAAATCACTTTCAAACACGTCCCAAGATCCGAAAACTACATAGTAGATGCTCTGGCTATGATGGCTGCTATGTGGAAGGTTCATTTTGTCAATGAAGCTCCTCTAATTAGCATTGAAAGAAAGATTGTGCCAGCGTACGTCATGATGGCTGAAGAAGAGTCTGATGAAAAACCTTGGCTTTATGACATCAAAAATTACCCTCAGAGTCAAGAATATCATGCCGACGCCTCTAAACTTGATAAGAGAGCTTTGTGAAGATGGTCATCTAAGTTCTTCATTAGCAATAATGTTCTGTATAAGTGAAATCACAACATGGTCTTACTCAGATGTGTTGACAGTAAAGAAGCAGACATGTTGATGATAGATATTCATGAAGGTGCCTTTGGTACTCATGCAAGCAGCCATGCAATGGAAAAGAAGATCTTGAGGGCTGATTATTATTGGTTGACTTTGGAGACCGACTGTATCCAATTTGCCCGAAGATATCATAAATGCCAGATTCATGCGAATAAGGTGCACGTGCCACCACACCCTCTAAATGTATTGTCGTCACCTTGACCATTCTCAATGTGGGGCATTGATATGATTAGGGAAATTGAGCCTAAAGCGTCTAACTGTCATCGATTTATCCTAGTCGCCATTGACTATTTCACTAAATGGGTGGAAGCTGCCTCCTATATGAATGTAACGAAGCAGGTGGTTTCCCGATTTGTACTCAACGCGATCCATGGTTGTTGTTTAATCTATGGGTGAAAACTATCCAAGAAGCTACTGCTAAACGGGGGTGAACAGAAAGAAACAGACTCAATAAGACATCGTCGCCCTATGCCTACGTATTCCCTCGTGCAATGGGAAAGTCAGAGTCAACGTTGTTCGGAAAACTACGGGTGATGGGGGGAAGGTTGCTCGCCAAGACATCACCGTCTTGTGCCTACGTATCCTCATCTGGTAAGAGAAATCATAGAAAATGTAGTTCGCGATAACAAGACCACTGGTTGGTGTTTTTTATAAGTAGTGTTAAGTTTCCATTCTAGCAGTTAGGGACGATACCTGTTTGCGGTAGAACGAAAAAAGCAACATACTCTCTCTAAAAATGAGGTTTGAAAACAATCCCGAAGGATGAAAAAAGTTTGAATTTTGTTTGTATCTTTTAGAAGAAGAAGTGAATTGAGTTAGTTTGTAACTCATGTTGCACTAAATACTATGACATAAGAGCGAATGCGTCGCATATTGCTCAAAGGGCATATGCTAAGCACTCTAGATAATGTGAGAGAAGGCCCCCCACTTATCATTCCTCATGTACTTAAGGCTCGTAGAGTACAACAATTGTTATCCTTTATTAAGTGTCTTAAGAGATTCTGAGATGAGATGAGAAGACACAAGACTCTAAGGCGAACTGATCAACCCTAATGTTATCATGCAATGTGATCCTAAAATTTAGATTGAAAAGGGAACTACCTAATGTTATCATGAAAAGGATTGAAAGCCTAATGTCTCTCCTACTCCCATCTTAAACAGAGGGACTAGGAATCCTAAGGGATCATGGCAAAAGAGCACAAGTTAACACATAGCAATTCAATCAGAGATGAAAAGAGATAAGAGAACTTAAACAAGTCAATGCAAGATGAGATGCAAACACAAACGCAAATATGCAACAATGCAACAAGAGCCAAAGACAAAGGAGACTCAAACACAAGGGATGACTTAAACAAGTCAAGAAGGATGAGATGAAGTGGGAGAAGTAAACTCCTACAACCAATTACCATCAATCATCAAAGGAGAAATGTGCTATCCTAAGAAGCATAAACCAAGAAGTGAGGGAGGAAATAGTGCGGGGCAGCCAACAACATATAATCAACTCAACCAATAATTACTTCAAGATCAAGCAAAACAAAGTAAGCAAGCAAGCAAAAGAAACACCAATGTTCATGACAAACTCAAAGTGTATTCAACAACACCAAATTATCATGAACAAGTGTATAAACCAATAGGATAGAAATGAATCACAAATGGAATGATTCAAATTCAAAGTCAAAATGAAAAGCAAGCACTAGAAGGGTCATGTTCAAATGAAGAACCAAAGTTCAAATATAATCTCATACTTCAAACAAATGGAGAGACATTATCAGAAGGTAACTTGTGGCACTCAAGCATGTTAACAAAGGTTAACAAGGCTTAAGAAGTGCTCAAGGGATCACTCATGAACATATCCCAAAGACTAGGTCAAGACTAGTATGTGTAAACATGATGAAATCAAATTGAATTTGAAAAATCCATTAAAAATAGAAAAAAAAAACTCCAATAAATGCCAAATAAAATACTCAAAGCAAGTTGAGTCAAGTGCAAAAAAGAATGCAAAACCTCATGGAAAAATTCAACTCAAACACGACCAATTTAATCCAAGAAGGAAAGGTATTCCATTTTATCGAGTGTTCATCGAGGGTCAACAAAGAGTCAATGGAAAACAATTGAATAGTGATCTTGAATACCTCAAACCAGCCCTCAAAACTTCCTCAATCCATCGCCTAAGTGGGAGAGAAATTTTGGTTCTAGGGGGTTTGCAAATGGAGGTCAATTGTCATGATCTATTCAAGGTGTGCACCATAAAACACTTCCAATCATTAATTCCATTTAAAATATTAAAATTAAAGGAAAAATAAAATAAAAAACATGAAAAATTAAGTAACACATTGAAAAGTCATAAGGTGATTTTTGGGCATTTTTAGCATAAGCAAAACTATTTTTAAATGATTTAATTTGAAATAACAAATAAAATAAAACAATGAAACAAGAGAGGTGTAACAAGCAAAGCAGATTTGAACTAAAACACTTGTTAAAGCGCATCTGGGCTTCAAAACTGGGGGTAGGATTAGCAAAATGATTAGGCCCAAAACCAAATACTCAGCCAGCTGAATGAAACGCGCCGTTTAATTAAACTAAGTGACATGCCAACTCAATTTTCAACGGCCACGCGAGCGAAGTCAAAGGACAAGTCACAAGCCAACTCATCATTGACTCAAATTGAACCAACCGCCAGAGCTAGGGCTCCGACCGTCTTCTTCAGGAGGCTCGCCAGAGACCAGAGACCAAAACGTCATAAAAATGTCAACCCAATACACTATTTCAAAAGAAATTCCACGAGGATTACGAAAATGGACTTGGTTTTGCAAAAAGGTTCTTCTATCTATGAGAAAAACAACCATGAAAATCAAATGTTCAAACTAAAACTCAATCAAATGAAGCTCAAAAGCAATCAAAATTTGCCTCTAATCATAGAGGACTTCAGAGGAACCACCAAAAAATTCAAACAAGGCTTATCATTAGAGGGAGGAGTAATGAAATTTACCAAACGGAGTGGTTCCGTTGACCCTTGAAAATTGATGCAAGCTTCACTTTAAAGATGCTAAACTAACCCTTATGCTCTTGTGAAGAAGAATTGAACCAATGCTTGAAGAAAATCCCAAAGAAAAAACAGATTCGAAGCATGGAAGTTTTTTGAAGCCACCTCTCTCTGATCAATTAGGGAAACTTTTGAACTTATATATGATGGATTTAAGGCATCCATGCAGGTCCATGTTGGTTGAAATGCTTGATTCCAAATTTTGGCTAAAAACTTCCACTTCACTCATACACACGGGTTTAGCAACTTTCTCATTCTTTTTTGTCATCAAATGCACATAATTAGGGTGTAGGAATGAATAAAGGTGGTTTGAGTCATTGAAAATGCCTTTGTACCAAGTTTGTAACATGACTTTTTAAGGTGTGAAATTTGTTAAAGTGGCATGATACATGATTCAATTTTGGTCTAAATTAGGTAAAACACATCATGACCATGTAATGATATTGGAATGATGCCAAAAATTCAAAATCAAAGGCATTCTATGGCTTGTAATGGAAGGAACACTTATCATGTATAAAAATTCACTTTTTCAAGCTTACCATGATTTAAATGTCCACAAAAATCATCAAACATCATGGATTTTAAGTTCATTGTGAAGTTAAGGCAATTAGACACAAGTTTCATGATGGTTGAAAATGGATTTGAGGTCATGAAGTTCATGGAAATGGTCATTGAAGTGAAAGACCTAAAGTGAAGTTTCCAAAAATACCCTTGCCTTGTGAAGACCATAACTTGAACTCCACACGTGAGAATGAGGAATTATAGGACTTTTTGGAAAGCTAAGACAATGAGGAACAACTTTCATGTTTACCTGAAAGTGAGGAAGAGCTTGGTTCCATGTGAAAAATGCCTTAGAAGTGAGTTGACTTTGTGTACCTCAAAATTCTCTTCATCTGATGACACCAGCTTGTTGACACCATAACTTGAGATGTACAAACCCAATGGATGCGTTCTTGTACTCAAAAGAAATCTTGGAATGTGATTAACAAGTCTCATGTTTGTGGGAAAATGAGATTTAACTTGCATCATAATGAAAATTGTCATTGAAGCTAAGCACCAAAAGTGGGGATTTTACATTGAAAATCAACTGAAACCCTAATTTAGTAACTCCTTGAACTCCTGAGTCTTCTTGATTTGATCTTAACATAACATTAGATATGACTTATAATGACTTCCCATGGCTTGCATAACCTAGAACCAAGTCTTGAACCCTCTCCAGTCCATAGTTGACTTTGGGTTGACTAGATGAAACCCTAATTGCATATTCATTACCTGAGGCTCTTGCAGATGATTTGAATGACCATACAAACTCCATAAAGAATCCTCAAGATGCACATTGAGATTTTGCATCATGTCTATCCAAATGGGTAACCTCATAGACCTCTGATGACCCTCTGATGATCCTCAAGATAGGAGGTGACACCCATACACTAACCATCTCCTCTCAAGGAGCTATGAGACTCAACTCTGATGATGGTGAACCCTTAATGGCTTGAACAAATACCCTTGCTTGAGCTTGAACAATAAATATTCTCTCTTGAATGATGAGAACAACATCTCTTGGTCCCCTGTTAAGAACCAATGCTATGCAAGTGCAAATGCTAAAAGCTATGAAACATAAGCCAAGTTAGAAAGAAAAGGTTGGTAAAATTTTGGGGTGCAACAACTTCCCCTATTCAATCGACTTGGACCTGCAGGGATGAAAAGCAACCACTTTCAGACATTCAAGGTAAAAGGTGATTGAATACAAAAGAACCCAGAAATTTTCCAACCGCAAGAGTAGTAAACTGCATAATTGTCCACCAAAGTGGAAATAAGGAGAAATGGAGAAAAGTATCTGAAAGTTGTAAGGAATGAGCTAACTAACCACCAGCTAGAAAGCCTCGACATGCAGTCGGTAAAAACATCTGCTAGCAAGCAGGCTCGACACTCACATCAGTAGAGAACATCTTCTAACAACCACACTCGGCATCCGCCGGTAACGAACATTTGCTAACAAATAGGCTCAACCCAAAAGTTGGTGATAAACATATGCTAACAAGCAGGCTCGGCATCCGCCGGCACAAACATCTGCCAACAATCAGGCACAACGCTCAGTCGGCTCGACACTAAGTCAGTAAACATCTAATTAATAATCAGGCATCTATTAAACAAACAGGCTCGATATCCATCGATAAAAACATCTGCTAAACAAAGCAGGCAACGACACTAAGTTGGCTCGGCATCCGCCGGTAGGACATCTGCTAACAAGCAAGCATCTGTTAAACAAGCAGGCTCGATATCCATCGGTAAAAACATCTCCTAAACAAAGAAGGCAACGACACTAAGTCGACTCGACATCATCCGGTAGGACATCTGCTAATAAGCAGGCATCTGTTAAACACACAGGCTCGATATCCATCGGTAAAAACATCTGATAAACAAAGCAAGCAACGACACTAAGTCGGCTTGGCATTTGCCGATAGGACATCTGCTAACAAGGAAGCATCTGTTAAACAAACAGGCTCGATATCAATCGGTAAAAACATCTGCTAAACAAAGCAGGAAACGACACTAAGTCGGCTCGACACTAAGTCGGTAAACATTTGCTAACAAAGTAGGCTCGGCATCCGCCGGTAACAGAATCTGTTGATTCACAATCTGAAATAAGAAATCCATTGGGGAAGAATTAACTTAACCAAATAAACTTTATTGGGAAGAGACTAATAAGACGAACACACCCATCAAAGATTTTTCTAGGGTCTGGATACCACACAGGCTCGTGAAATACACTATTATCTACTGGAGAGATGATCGGTAACACAAGGTAACAACCTGGCTTATGCTTCGTATGCATATGTTTGAAAATGGTGTAATGCTCCATACGAAATGGAAATGCTACGCATTTAGGAGGATGTTATGCACAATGCAAATGCAAAGGAACCACTCCAGCAAAATAAATGCTGAAGAGACGAAGCCAACTCCACTGGGGATGACTGGGTGTGCCAAATACGATTGGACTTATGCTGGGGAAAACAAATCCTGGATGGTCTCTTGGAAAAGAACTCTCCTAGGGATAACACTGCTCTCTATTGAGAACCAATCCACTCTACTGGGGATTATATCAACTCTGCTGAGGAAAACTCCCAGAACGGCCTTCCAGAATAAAACTCTTCTAGGGAACAAAAATCACTCCACTAGGGAAAATGCCTTGAACGGCCTTCCAGAATACACTCTTCTGGGAGACAAAAATTACTCCACTGCTTGGGAATGATTCCACTCTGTCGGGGATTCCACTCTACTGGAGATTAAATTCGCTCTGCTAGGGATCAAGAGTAAGATATGCTGGAAAGATCGTCCAAAAATCTCATTCTGGGGGGAATACCAATAACTACTGGATTTCGTTGAGGAAGATGCTCTGGACGACCTTCCAGAATAACACTCTTCTGGGGAAAATCCCTAGGGATAAAATCCACTCTGCCAGGGATTGAGAAAAAACAACCATTGGGAAATCATCCCAAAACCTTGCTTTTGAAGAATACCCATAACCATTGGATTCTGCTGCAGATAACAACTTCATTGGGAAATACTCATCGAGGGAATCAACATCAACCTCTACTTGGGGAAATGTGAATAAGACTCATCAACATCAACCTCTGCTTGGGGATATGAGTCGATATCATAGACTTTATGGGAAACTACACTGGACTTGACCCATGGCTAGGGAATAGTCTCATACCTACTTGTTGCGGATATGTGCACACCACTGCCAGGGAAACTCAATCTGAACCTGCTGGGGAGAAACTAGTCATAATCTGCTGGGGAGAAACTAGTCTTAGCCTGCTGAGGATAAATGCAACTTAACCTGCTGGGGACAAGTGCACCTCAACCTGCTGGGGAGAGCCTCCTGATCTAACATCTTCGCCTTGTGGGGATAGAGACATGGCGACCTTACTGGGGAAGCACCTCTAAAACAGAGCCCTGCAAATGTCAAACAAACAATGTGTCATGTATGCAATAAATGCTATCTCGGTCATCGTCCATGAATCCATTCAAGCAAATCAACTTTTCAATCATGATTAGTAATGCCCCAAAAGTTTATACATGCAAAGTTTTATCGAAAATATCAGGCGTCTTTTGCAAACAAAATAGTAAAAAGCAAAAACAAGAATGAAAGCTCTTTATGGAAAGTTTACTTCATTGATTGAGAATGGCTTGTAAATAGGGAAATTTACATCGGATGCAACTTATGAAAAGAGAAAGTTGCACAAAAGGTACAAATTTAAAAGATATATACAAATTTCGGCTATGTGGTACAGACAACTACCATGTGTCGATTCGACTATGACTCACATGACTTTGATGCTTCTCCAATGTCTCGCTTTCTAAAGAGACTGACTTGTTAACCCTCGGGTCCTCCAAGAATCCATTGTGCTCACGAGATCGAATACAGACCGCAGTCATTTGCTTTTCAATCCCTAACTTTTGCCCGAATTACCCTTGCGGATTTTCAATTCACTGGGATACCCATTTTTGCCAAAGTCGCTTTTTCAGGTTTTCAACTTTGCGGGTTTACATTTTTCCTTTTTATCCCTAATTTTTGCTTGAACCCATTCTTTTTATGGTTCGCCAGGATACCCCATTTTTCCTGGATTTCCTTTTTCTTTCCAGCGGGTCTATTTTAAGCAAAGTATTTTCTAACTGTGTCTGTGTTCACAGGGGACATAAAATCTTCACCGTCCATAGTTGAAAGTAGTAAGGCTCCTCCAGAGAAGACTTTCCTTACCACATATGTACCTTCATAGTTGGGAGTCCATTTGCCCCTGTGGTCTGTTTGTGGAGGAAGAATCTACTTTAACACTAAATCACCTACCTGAAAGCTTCAAGGGCCCTGTCGCTACTGCGAAAATCATCGCCGGCTATGACAGAAGATTCACCACCGTGCGTTATTTATCCCACAAGAGGGAAAGGAAACGCTCGAAGTAAACCTACCGCAAATAGGGAAAGGAATGGTCATCGCAACCAAATCCTGGATTCGGGAGTCGGTTACGCAAGGGGAAGGTATTAGCACCCCTCACGTCCATCGTAATTGACGGGATCCACGCTTGTTTTCTAGTACGGATTTTTATTCTATCTACTCTAAAGGTCTGAGGTTAAAAGAAAAGAAAATGACTCGGCAAAGTATCGCACTCTATGCCTACGTATTCCCGTCTGGAACGAGAAATCAGAGTCAACGTAGTTCGCCTACCTACGGGAAAAGAGGGAAGGTTGCTCGCTAGGATACGACATCCTATGCCTACGTACTTTCATACAGCATGAAAGATCAGAGCAAACGTAGTTCGGGCTACGGAAGACACAAGTTTGTCTGACTGTTTTTTATCTCCTTATGAAAGGGTTTTCCTGATTAAGGGTCCAAGCGGATAAAAATGACACTTTGATGTTTGTTTTCAGTCTTTTACGCAAGAAGTGTTTTTTGTTTGTTTGCAATCTATGACGCACTAGAGACTATGATTTGAGAGTGACTACGTCGTATGTCACCCTAAGGGTAACACACTAAGTAATCAGATTACTGAAGAGTGACCCTCAAGCAACCTTTCTCAAATAGCTTAAGGCTCGTAGCGTACGACATCGACTATCCTTACTACAGTGTCTTGAATGGTTCTGAGATAGAAGAGAAAGAAGTTCTAAAAAAACTAGGGTTTGAAAGGGGAATCAAAACTACCCTAATGTTGTCATGCATGGGTTACAACCTAATGTCTATCATATTTCTCTCTTGCACAGGGAGAAACAGAGATCCTAGGGGATAAACGGAAAAGAAACAACAGATATACAGTAAACAGTAAATATGCATGAGATGCAATAATACAAGCGAGGCAAGGGAGTCCCACTCAACCTCGAACCTGGGAAAACAATAGGCAAAGTGAAATAGCTTCACTTCAAACCTAAGGGGAAAGATGAACAAGCCAACAATCAATACAGAAAAAGAAAATAACCCAACACCAGCTCTGACAGCAACACCAGCTCCTACAGTAAGCAATTCAAACAGCACCAGCTCCGACAGCTACAGTTGATTAACAGCAAAAAGTTGACAGTAACATCTTCAAGTAAGACTTCAATTCAATCTTCAATGACTTCTAAGCTTCAAGGAAATTTCTTCATCTTCAAGAAAACACCAAGCTTTAGCAAGCAATGAACCCCAATAGTCAACAGCTTCAACCAACAGACAGCTTCAAACAGCAATAAAACCCTAGCTCAACAGATATCCAGCTTTGACAGGTACAAGCTCCATCTTCACCAGTCTTCAATGAACTTCATCTTCAATAGGCTCCCAATCTTCAATGCAAACACTCACAGGAGAGAATCAACTAATAGATGAAGTTGGAATGTTAAGAGGCTTAATGATAACCCAGGGAAATCATTAAGATCTTATCATAGCAAGTGAGAGGTATCCTCAAGGTTCTACCTAATCAAAGCATGCTCTACATCCCTCCTAAGGAGAGATGGAACTTCTTTGGGGGACCTTATGTCGTAGGATGGAATAGAGGCACAAGAAGCTCTCTATGTTTGACAGAAGAAATCAGTCTACTCTAAAGCTCTCCCTATATCTCCTATCTCCTAAGTCTTCATCAAGCATCTTCAGGCACAAGCAACTTCAAGCTCCAAGCATCATTATTTGTCTTCAATCATCCTCAAAGTCTTCATGAGCTCCAACAAGCCAAACCCAAGCCCAATCACCCAATGGAAATGCCCAAAACCCAACAAACAAAACAACATCCCAAGAGGGAAACACACCAATATCACCCAATTTGAAAAAATCAAAGAAAATGGAAATACTCATCATAAAATCCTAGATTAATTTCTAAGGGACCCTAACTATGTACCCTATACCCCATATAAACCCCAAGGCCTAAATCAAACTAAAAACCCAAAAACTATGGGTTGAAATGCACCTATGTCATGGTAAAACCCTAATCTTAGCACTCTAAAGTTTATGGTTCAAAACTAACTAAAATTAAATCACAAAAATGTGATAAAATTCCAGGGGGAACCTAATACTATATACTAACTATGGAAAAAAGAATTACATCAAAATGTGAAATAAAATGACCATACTAATTTCAGCAAGTTGCATTATCAAACAAAAATGAAATAAAAGCAAGTGAACTTGTAAAAAATGCCAGAAATAGAAAAATGAATGAAATGCTATTTTTATTGTTTTATAATTTTCTTGAAGTCTTAATGAAGATGGGGAAAAAACTCCAAATCAAAAATAACCATTTTCCATTTTATTATGATTTTTTAAAGAACCTAAAATAAATGTGAAAATAATAGCAAAATATGATAAAAAGAAAATAGCGTGTGTCCAATAGCAATCCAATGCAGTGTAAAACAAAAATGGGCCCATGAAGGGGGTGTAAGAAGAAAAGCGCTACTAGGCCCAGTTGTTAATCAGAAATGATAATGAAAATAGAATAAAAATGGGAAAAACGTTGGTATGAATAGCAACCGTTTCGTGTGTGAAACCTATTGGGCCCTCAGAGTAGGGTGTGGGTAGTAACATTTCACTAAGCCCGAGCTAGCAACTTAAGTGATGCTGTGCATTTTGATGCCTTCAGAAACTCTTCACAAACTAAGAGCAAATCGTGACCTTCAGATTCTCCCTTGGTCAAAGGTCTCACTCACATCCAATGGTGATTAGGTTATCCTCAACCTTTAAACATTTCTTGGAGGGAAAAGCCATGGAAACAGAGCTATGGTGTTCATCTTCTCCAATTCGTAAATCTCACAAACTCCACCAAAAACAAACTTAAATACTCTAAACCACCCTAAATTTCACACTGAATTCAACCATGGTAATCACAATCATTGAAACATCCTCTACTCTTAAACACGATTGAATCTTCAGAATTTGGTCAAGAACCAAAACTCACTAAACCTAAAATTGAACGGTTCAATCTCTTCACCACCTCACCCTGATCATTTCTATTTATCACACTAAGGTTCTAGCATCAAGAACACGAAGCTATCAGCATGAACAGAAATTGTGTCATCTCCCTAATTGTCTCTAAACCTAACCAAAAGCTACCAGAAAGCTTCCTACAATCATCTACATGCTATCTAACCACCTAAAACCTAAAGATTATGCCTACATCAAGCCATGGATTGAAGTTTACATACCTGACAAAATCGTGTGAACAGAGTGATCAAATCTTCAAATCAACCTTCAATACTCTCCAGATTCCTTCACTAGCACCAAATGTAGCTTATGTATGCAACAAAAGGAATTGAAATGGCTAGAATCTTGAAACCCGATCTTGAGTTGCAGATGAAGAAGTTCAAATGCTAACACACGATTCCTCCACAATTTTGCCTTGGATTTGATCTGAAATCACTCACCAGCACTAGAGGAAGCTAATGCTATCAAGAATTTGGATTGAAATTGATGGAATGTGTGTAACCGAATCTGAATTGCAAATGAAAAATTCAGAACTCAATCTCTCTTTTCTCCCTCAATTCTCACCAACTCAAGCTTTGAACCTCTTCTAATCCTTATATATAATGTGAAAGAAGACTCTAGAATCTTCTGGATTGAGCTAATGAGAGATTCACCATCTCTTGCTCTTGAAAATATCATGAGAAACTCATACATAGCAACTGAGTTTTTGCTTGCTTCAAGGCCTTGGTTCTGATCCAAATTCTCATTAGGTGACATATTGAATGTGTTGGCAAGGACTAAGGCCTTGGTTATGCCTTACAAAGTGGTTTTGCATATGTGCCTTATGATGCAAGTAACCATTTTTCAAAGCAAGTCCTTAAATTAACCCTCAATTCAAAATTGTGGCAATGTCAATGTTCTCAAAATGTATTTTAAAATCAAATTGGTATGTCATATGGCTTGGTTTGGACTTGTAGATCAAAAACCCCAATTTTCATTCTTGGTTTATTTAAAATTCACCCTTATTATAGGCCATTTTTGTGATTTTGTGAAGCAAGCCATTCCAAACTTTGATGACCTTTTATCTAGCCTAAAAACATCATTTTGAACACATCTCATGTTGAACATTTTTCCATTTGAGGAGTGGAAGATAAAGATTTTGACCTATGTTGAAAAATGACCTGTAATTCAACTTTCCCAAAATACCGCTGGATTTCCAAGACCATAACTTGAGTTCTACAAATCCTCTTGAGGACTTCTAGTACTCAAATTAAATCTAAGACCAAGATCTATAACTCTTATGTTGGCCAATAATCCATTTGAAAACTCATTCATGGGCAAAAGTTGCTTGGAAGTCAAGTGACTTTTACAGATAAATTTCAGTGTCCTCTGGAGACCCATAACTTGCAAGAACCATAACTTGAGTTCTACAAATATTCTTGAAGACTTATAGTACTCAAATTAAAGCTATTTAGAAGATCTACAAGTTTTATGTTGACCAAGAATCCATTTGAAACTTGCATTTTGACTTATCTGGCTTGGAAGATAGGCCTAAATTAGGGGATTTTACACTAAAACCGTAATTTGGCAACTCCTCCTACTCTTGATTCTCTTTGATTTATCCTTGGCACAACACCACACATGTATCCACATATCAATTCATGAATCCCAAATCCTTCAACTAAGCCTTGATGCTCTTCAATCACTCAATTGACCTAGGGTTGACCTAGGGTTGACTCAGATGGAACCCTAGTTGACTGCACTTCAACTGTGGCTCCTGTACTTGAATCAATGACTTGTCTCATCTTCAATATGACCCTCTAGGCATTTCATAAGCTTTGTGCACATTCCATACTCCCAATTCATAGTTCATACTCCATTGATGACCTTCAATACACCTCAAGTTAGGAGAGAAATCCACTTGTTGAAATTCAAAACTCCTCAAAGTTTCAGCCCATTTCTGATGACTTGGATAGTGTCTTAGGCTCAAATAACACCCCTAGCTAGGCTTCTTCTCTTGGTAGACACCTTGATCCCTTGTTGGGGGCATGCTATGCTATGATATGCAAATGATTGGGCTATGTACATGGTTGACTATGCAAATGATAATGCAATTGAAACATAAACCAGGTGAAATAGGTTGAGCAAATTTTAGGGTGCAACAGCTGCCCCTATTCAAACGGCTTGGACCCGACTGGCTGAAGAGCGAACGGCCTTCAAACATTCGAGGTACGAGACGGTTGAATACCAAGAACTCGGAAATTTGCCAACCGCAGAAATAAACTACACAACTGTTTTGGGAACAAAACCCACCAAAATATTCCATCTTGCCATGGACTAATTTTATCAATACAGACAACACCACCTCTCTGCCGATCGTAGCAGTACTTGACTCTAGCGACTCAAGATGTACAGCGTCTCTGTCCATTTACAGTATCTTATCCTTCTATGCACACGCAACTGATCATAGTTTTTTTTATGTAACTCCATCAATCCAAATGGGTATGAATAACTCTACTAAAATCATACAATCTTTCTGACGCTTTTGCCGGGGAAATAACTCTGCCAACAAAACACGACTCTGCCCATGATATAGGAAAATAACTCTGCTACCACTACGGGTAAATAACACCTCCATCGCTACGGGTAATACTCTGTCACCACTACAGGAAAATAACACCGCCATTGCTACGGGTAATACTTTGTCACCACTACAGGAAAATAACACCGCCGTTGCTACGGGTAATACTCTGTCATCACTACAGAAAAATAGCACCGCCATCGCTACGGGTAATACTCTGTCATCACTACCGGAAAATAGCACCGCCATCGCTACGGGTAATACTCTGTCATCACTACAGGAAAATAGCACCGCCATCGCTACGGGTAATACTCTGTCATCACTACAGAAAAATAGCACCGCCATCGCTACGGGTAATACTCTGTCATCACTACAGGAAAATAACACCTCCATCACTACGGGTAATACTCTGTCATCACTACAGGAAAATAGCACCGCCATCACTACGGGTAATACTCTGTCATCACTACAGGAAAGTAGCACCGCCATCGCTACGGGTAATACTCTGTCATCACTACAGGAAAATAACACCTCCATCACTACGGGTAATACTCTGTCATCACTACAGGAAAATAGCACCGCCATCACTACGGGTAATACTCTGTCATCACTACAGGAAAATAACACCGCCATCGCCTCGGGTAATACTCTGTCATCACTACAGGAAAATAGCACCGCCATCACTACGGGTAATACTCTGTCATCACTACAGGAAAATAGCACCGCCATCACTACGGGTAATACTTTGTCATCACTACAGGAAAATAACATCGCCATCACTACGGGTAATACTCTGTCACCACTACAGGAAAATAACTCCGCCACCACTACGGGAAAATAACTCCGATACAGCTTCTCTGTCGATTCTTTGCAGCAGCTGACTCCATCAAGCAAATGGGTAACTCAATATAACAATCTTAAAACTTTGATGCTATCCTGGTAGCAAATTTGAGAAGGACTTTACTGGGGATGTTCTGAAGCCAAATTGCCAGACACCTACTTCGACATAGGCGGCAACTTCCAAACATTGATTCACGAAATCTTTTGATAACGACACAATAACAATCTTGAAGAAATACTCCACTGGAGGGGTAAGAGAAACTTAAACAAGCAACTCTGTGGGGAATAATGACAAGAGGAACATTATCATCGCATGTCTCATGCTGAGATTTTTAATATTTGGTAATTGATTTGAGCAAGAGCTTCCTCCACCTGCAAGGGAAAAAACACTTGAAAACCAAAGGTTAACCAACCTGGCTTATGTTTCAAAATGCGCATGTTTGACAATGGCGTAAAGCTCCGTGCAGCACGGATATGCTACGCGTTTTTGGGTAGATGCAAATATGGAACTATATGCAAATGCGAATGCAGGTTCAAGCTGCTGGGGAAACTCTGATAGACTTGTTTCGTCAACACGGAATGCTGAAGACGACTACCACTATGTTGGGGATGAACAGGTATCATAAAGTATTCTGGCAAAATAAATGTCGGCAATATTACCAACTCTGCCGAGGAGAGATTAACCCTCGATTTCCACTGGGAGGAAAGATCAACATCTGCTGGGGAGAGGAACTCAGCTGGGGAAGAGGCGACTCGGCCGGGGAAAGATGAACCTTCCGGGGAAACGCACTGTCTGGGCACAGCTTACAAACTCGGAACCAACGCTCCGCTGGGATAATCATCCTGACAACTCGACTCTCTGGGGAGTATACTGATTTTGACTAGCTGGGGATATCTCTTGGACGGCTTCCATAAGAATACTCTTCTGGGGAAACTAATCCTTCCTTCGGTAAGGGGTAACATCATCTCAAACTCTCTGGGGATGAGGTACGACCTGCGTGAGGATTAGCGTCAAACGAAATCAAGTCTTTCACCACGAGCCTCCGGCTGGGGGCCACAAGTTTTTGATTGTCCGCTTCAAGGGCGAGAACCCTGCAAAACACAAACGAGACAACACAAATTTATACAACCAAATTTATTCGGTTTAACGTCCGCGACATTACTTTAGTCAATTCAAAGTTTTAGCAATTATCGGCAAGGGCCAGCAAAGTTATGCACATGCAAGTTCATCGGAACACTGGCGTTTTCCACATACAAAACAGTAAAGCACAATCATCAAATACTGAATGACATGTTTTATTAATAACAGGCCTCTGAATAGGCAAAGCTTTGTACATCAGATGCAACTCCTGAAAAGAGGAAGTTACGCACACACACACATACATATATGCACAAAAAGCATAAAAATACAAATACAACTCGAATTTGTACACATGTCGGCCACGTGATGCAGACAAACATCGTGAGTTGATCCTCCTATGACTCGCCTGACTCTGGCGCTTTCCCGGTATTCAATTTTCGGAAGAGATTGTGTTGGATAAACGAACCCTCAGGTGCTCCCAAACCACTAAGCAATGCAGTATCAGACCCGGACCGCAGTCATTTGCTTTTCAATCCCTAACTTTTGCGTGAATCGCCCTTTGCGGGTTTTCAATTCACCGGGATACCCTTTTTTGCCAAAGTCGCCTAATGCAGGTCTTCGACTTCGCGGGTGTACATCTTTTCAATTTTATCCCTAACTTTTTCCCGAACCTTTTATTCATTTTTTATGGTTCGCCAGGATGCCCCATTTTTGCCTGGACTCTCTTTTTACTGTCCAGCGGGTCTCTTTCAAGCAAAGTATTTTTTAACTGCGTCCGAATTCACAGGAGACGAAAAGCCTTCACCATCCATGGTAGATAGTAGCAAGGCTCCTCCAGAGAAGACTTTTCTGACAACGTAGGGCCCTTCGTAATTAGGGGTCCACTTGCCCTTGTGATCTGTTTGTGGCGGGAGAATCCTCTTCAGCACAAGGTCACCCGTCTGAGAGCTTCGCGGACATATCTTCTTATCGTATGCTTTCTTCATCCGGCTTTGATACAACCGACCGTATGCGAGAGAAGCTAGCCTCATCTCATCCATTAAGCTGAGCTGATTCAGTCTATCTTTAACCCATTTTGCCTTATCAAGTTGGACATTTCGTAAAACCCTCAAGGAAGGAATATCCACTTCCAACGTAACACTGCCTCCATTCCGTATACCAATGAAAAAGGGGTTGCCCCGTTTGATGTGCGTACCGTCGTACGATAACCGTGCAAAGTAAAAGGTGGCATCTCGTGCCAGTCCTTATACGTCACAACCATCTTCTGAACAATCTTCTTTATGTTCTTATTGGCCGCTTCAACAGCACCATTCATCTTGGGTCGGTAAGGAGAAGAGTTATGATGCTCAATCTTGAAATTCTGATACAGCTCTTTCATCATCTTGTTATTCAAATTCGAACCGTTGTCGGTGATAATCCGCTCAGGGATTCCATATCTGCAGATAATATCCCGCTTGATAAATCTGGCGACCACTTGTTTGGTGACATTGGCATATGATGCTGCTTCCACCCACTTGGTGAAGTAATCAATTGCCACCAAAATGAACCGGTGTTCGTTTGATGCCGTAGGCTCGATCTTTCCGATCATATCAATTCCCCACATCGAGAACGGTCACGGTGAGGACATCACATTCAGAGGACTTGGAGGTACATGGACCTTGTCCGTATAAATTTGGCATTTATGACACCTCTTTGCAAACTTGAAACAGTCTGTCTCCATAGTTAGCCAGTAATAGCCTGCCCGCAGCAGCTTTCTCGTCATAGCATGCCCACCCGCATGTGTACCAAATGTACCCTCATGTATCTCTTCCATGAGCAACTTTGCTTCTTTCTCATCTACACAGCGTAGCAACACCAAGTCGTGGTTTCTTTTGTATAGGACACCGTCAAGATTCAAATAGAAATTGCCAGCCAATCTCCTGAGAGTTTTCTGATCTCGACTGGATGCCCCAGCCGGGTACTCCTTGTTCTTCAGGAAATTCTGGATGTCAAAGTACCAGGGTTTATCATCAGATGCTTCGTCAATAGCAAATATGAACGCAGGCCTATCAAGCTGAGAGATAACAATCCGGGGAGCCTCGTTCCAGAAGTTAACTTTATACATGGAAGACAATGTCGCCAGGGCGTCAGCCATTTGATTTTCTGCTCGCAGCATATGATGCAATTCCACCTTGTCAAAGAAAGGCAACAATCTCCTTACATAATTCATATATGGTATCAAATTGGGCTGTCGTGTCTCCCATTCTCCTTTTATCTGATTCACCACTAGAGCTGAGTCTCCGTATACATCCAGATGCTTAATTCGCAAATCAATGGCTTCTTCAAGCCCCATGATGCACGCCTCATATTCAGCTTCATTATTGGTAACCGGAAAGGTCAATCGAGCAGTAAATGGGATGTGCGACCCATGAGGAGTAGTAATAATTTCCCCTATTCCGCTACCATAGGAATTCACAGCTCCGTCAAATATCAATTGCCATTTGGAACCCAACTCTGGTCCTTCATCCGGCAACGGTTCTTCACAATCTTTCATCTTCAGGTACATGATATCCTCGTCAGGAAAATCAAACCTCATTGATTGGTAGTCCTCCACAGGCTGCTCCGCAAGGTACTCTGACAAAACGCTACCTTTAATAGCCTTTTGCGAGACATACTGAATATCATATTCGGTTAACACCATCTGCCATCGGGTAATTCTTCCGGAGAGTGCTTGCTTCTCAAACACGTATTTGATTGGATCCATCTTTGAAATTAGCAGGGTTGTATGATTTAGCATGTATTGCCTCAAACGTTTGGCGGCCCAGGCTAGCGCACAACACATTTTCTCGAGCATTGAGTATCTGGACTCACAGTCAGTAAACTTCTTACTCAAATAGTAGATTGCATGCTCTTTACGTCCTGTCTCGTCGTGTTGACCGAGAACACAACCCATACTTTCCTCCAAAACCGTCAAATACATAATCAAAGGTCTCCCGGCCACTGGGGGTATCAAAATAGGAGGTTCCTGCAAGTAGTCTTTTATCTTGTCGAACGCCTTTTGACAACTTTCATTCCAGGTCATAACCTGGTCCTTTTTCAACAACTTGATTATCGGTTCGCACGTCGCAGTTAAGTGAGATATGAACCGAGCGATGTAGTTCAACCTCCCTAAAAATCCACGCACTTCTTTTTCTGTTTTAGGCGTCGGCATTTCTTGTATTGCTTTTATTTTCGCAGGATCAACCTCTATTCCTTTTTCGCTCACGATAAACCCCAGCAGTTTACCCGATCTCACCCCGAAGGTGCACTTGTTAGGGTTCAGTCTCAGCCTGAACTTCCTAAGCCTCTTGAACAATTTCAGCAGATTAACCAAATGCTCCTCCTCTGTCTGGGATTTGGCAATCATATCATCAACATAAACCTCGATCTCCTTATGCATCATGTCATGAAAGAGAGTCGTCATAGCACGTTGATATGTTGCCCCAGAATTCTTTAACCCGAAGGGCATCACTTTGTAGCAAAATGTTCCCCAGGGAGTAATGAAAGTAGTCTTCTCCATGTCTTCTGGCGCCATTTTGATCTGATTATAGCCCGAGAAGCCATCCATGAAGGAGAATACGGAGAATTGAGCAGTTTTATCAACCAGCACATCGATTTGAGGAAGTGGAAAGTCATCTTTCGGGCTCGCCCTATTCAAATCACGGTAGTCTACACACATTCGCACTTTACCATCTTTCTTCGGTACTGGCACAATATTAGCGACCCATGAGGGATATTTTGTAACAGCTAGGAAATCAGTATCCCACTGTTTTTGAACTTCCTCCTTGATCTTCATAGCCATGTCCGGTCTAGTTCTTCGGAGTTTCTGCTGAATAGGCGGACATTCCTCTCGCAGTGGCAGACGGTGAACAACCATATCCGTATCCAACCCAGGCATATCCTCATACGACCAAGCAAATATATCACTGTACTCTTTGAGCATCTCAACCAACCTTTGCTTGATGTCGCTCTGCAGCGCAGCCCCTATACGGATGTTTCTCATAACCTCTTCCGACCCCAAATTGATAATCTCAATGACTTCCTCATGAGGCAGAATGATTCTTTCTTCTTGTTTCAACAACCAGGTCAGCTCTTCTGGTATGTCGCCCTCTTCAACAATCTCTTCCTCAGCCTGAAATACTGGGTGCTCGAAGTCGAAGTGAGTCATAGGCGGTTCATAGATGTCATCTGAAATAGTAATCCTGCAAATGGAATGGTTAAATGCTTCAAAACGCGTACAAAGCAAGTAACCACGTTGCCATCTTATTGTAAAAGATAAAAACAGGAAAAACAGGGATCACAGCATTGGTATATGAAAAAACGCCTTTATTCATGATTAAACAATGTAATGTACATAACCAAATGGCCCTAAGAAAAATCACTATGCCCCGGGTAGGACACAGGATTATTCAACAATTAAGAAAACAAATCATTACTGTTTAGTTGTCACAGGAACAGTTTCCCGGATAGACCAATTGCAGAGACTTTGTCCTGGCACGCTTGGTTTGATCCACGCGTCCATATCACAGTCACTGTCTCCTTCTTCAGAATTGGAAACAGCGTTGATGGTCTCATAGCATACTCCCTTCTGTGTTATGGTTATCGGCCCTTTGAGCTTGGGCGTTCCTGAAGAGGATGCTGATGACGAAGGATGATATCCAAGCCCGAACCTGTCATTCTTCACGGGAATCTCCAACACCTGACCCCAGCCTTTGGTCTCGCCTGCCTGCACTAGAGCCTGAACCTCTTTGTACGATGACACTGCCACATCCGATATCTTGGGTACTGGAGCTTTGTCTTTAATCTTTAGCCCTTCAAATGCTTGACAAGGTGTCTCATGTATTTCGCCGTCGACCTCCACATATCTGAATGAAGACAGATGGCTAACCAGAATATCTTCTTCTCCACAAACAGTGATGACACTATCCCCCACCATATACTTCAACTTTTGGTGCAACGTGGATGTGACTGCCCCAGCAGCATGAATCCATGGGCGTCCAAGAAGGCAACTATACGCTGGCTGGATGTCCATTATATAGAATTCAATTTCAAAATTTTCCGGCCCCAATTGCAACGGTAATGTTATCGATCCGAAAACCGACCTCCTCGTTCCATCGAACGCTCTTACCACTAAGTCACTGGGCGTGCAGATAATCCCCCTGATATCCAACTTCATCATGGCTTTCTTCGGTAGCACATTCAGGGAAGATCCAGTGTCTACTAAAACATGGGACATAACCGTGCCCCGGCATTCTACTGATACATGCAGCGCCATGTTGTTCTCCCTCCCTCTTGGAGTCAAATCAAAATCTGTAAAGCCCAAACTGTGCCCTGCATTAACATGCGCCATCACCCCTTCTAATTGATTAACCGAAACGTCTTGAGGAACGAATGACGTGTCTAGGATCTTCAGCAAAGCGTTCCGATGGGCCTCGGAACATAATAGCAGTGACAAGATCGAGATCTTTGATGGCGTTTGCTGGAGGTGCTCCACGATTTTGTAATCACTTTTACAAATGAGCCTCATAAACTCCTCTACGTCCTTAACCGACGTTTCCTTTTCCTTTACCTGCGAGGGGCCACTCTCGTTTACCTTGGCTTTCCCCTTTGCCAATCTTTCTGCGTCTACCTCAGGCGATGTGAAGATTCTCCCACTTCTAGTCATACCTCCTATTCCGACAACATTATCTACGACCCCAGCTGGTTGTCTATTTACTTCAATTTTCTCACCGTCACAATATGCCTCCAACCCGTAAGTCCATGGCATTGCTTTGGTACTTTCAAAAGGGACTGGCCCTGCTTTGGTAATAGTGATCGTCGGCCGCTTGGCGGGCGCCGTTATTGTTATCGTTTTCCTTGGAATCGTCACCATTGCAACATCGTTCTGCTCATCACACAACGCCTCTACAGGTTTTTCAGCCGCGGTTCTATCAAATTGCAAGGTACCTTCATCCACCATAGCCTGAATACCCTGCTTCAACTCACTACAACCCTCTGGCTGTATCCAACAATCCAAGCAAAATTCATCACAACCCGGGAATACACCCCCTTTTAGCAATCTGCTTTTAATCTCACCCAACGGTGTCTTCAACTCATTGACATTCATTACCAAATTCACATTTTCTTCGATCGAGATGGCATTTGCCCCATGATTGGGCATAAGCTGTTGTACTATATTTGGACCCGCCTGTCCAAAGTTGATAGCTTTGCTGCCCAACAAGTCTTGGACTTTATGTTTAAACGCATGACAGCCTTCAATATCATGTTCGGGCGCCCCGGAGTGAAACTCACAGTGTTTACCAGCATCAAAGCCAAACGGAGGAGTGCCCGTCAACGGTGCCATGGTCCTTTTCTCGACCAAATTCAACCCTAGCAGTGTAGGAAGCAGTTCGGCGTATGTTGAAGGAGGCGTTTCAAATACTCTCCTTGGCTTGCCCTCTAGGATTCTGCGTTGGGCGGGGTGTTGCCTTTGTTGTTGTTGCTGTTGCGGCTGCTGTTGCTGCTGTTGCTGTTCTTGTTGTTGTGGAAAAGGGATGGTAACACTAGCGACCTGTTGATGCTGAGCATACTGACTTCGTCCTCTGCCCCGGCCCCTGCCACCAAACACGGCACTAGAATCACCTTGTCGTCTACCACCGAATGCTTTTCTGGTACCTCCTGCGGGGGTAGACTCACCTGCGTGGAATCTTCCAACCTTAATACCGTCTTCGACCATCTCACACATAAGAATCAAATTTGAAAAACTGCTCAACGAAACATTAAACAATTTTTCGTAATATATCCCCGTAAATGTCCCAATGAACATACTATTCATTTCTCTCTCAGCTAACGGAGAATGTACTCTTGCTGCCATATCGCGCCATCTCTGCGCGTACTCTTTAAAGCTTTCCCCGCTCTTCTGCGACAAACCTTGCAATTGAACTCGGTTCGGTGCCAGATCACTGTTATACTTATAATGCATGATGAAAGTATCCGCCAATTGCTTCCAGGTTTTGATTTGAGCGGGCTCCAACCCCATGTACCATTCGAGTGACGGTCCTGACAGGCTGTCTTGAAAGAAATGCATAAGCATCCTTTCGTCATCTGAATACACGGACATCCTTCTGTAATAAGAGCGTACATGCACCTTAGGGCAAGTGTCCCCTTTATATTTGTCGAAAGTGGGAGCTTTGAATTTCAGCGGTACCCTCAGCCTAGGCACCAAGCCCATAGTAGTCATGTCTAATCCGGTAGAATTCTGATTAGCCATACCTTTCACCTGTTCTTCAAGCATTTTAATCCTCTGAGTATTGTCAACGGGTTCCTCAAATCCCATGCCTCTTCCCGAAAAGGCGTCCTCTTGACAGTCTTCGCCCCAGTTCACATTTTCATTTCCGTACCCGTCATAACCAGTGTTGCGACCAAACCCTTGCTGATTAGTCATGGGACCTCGTCCCCCATTACCGAAACCTTGGTTGACCCTAACAGGTCGAAACCCAGTGTTGACAGGAATCACCCCAACACCATTTCCACCATAACCCTGGTTAGCGTTACCAAAACCGTCATAGCCGAAACCCTGAGTGTTGAAGCCGAACTTTCTGCCCTGATTGTCGTACTCAAACCCCTGATCATTATAGTCGAACCCATTGTTACCAAAACCATTACCGCCATTGTAGTTACCACCGCCCAGATTGGCATCTCCAAATCCAACATTGTTAACAACAGTCTCATTTCCATTCCCTGTGTTACCATTGCCAGCGCCAGCGTCATTGTTTACAACCACAACAGGTGGGGTCACCACAGGAGGAACCACAGGCGTAGGGGGCCCATCCTCCGGAATAGTCTCAACATGCGCAGAGTTGTGGTCATTGTTGCCATTCCCATTAGCCCGCGTCAGCAGCGGCTGTACCAACGTCTGGAGGCTCTCCTGGCCCTTAGCAATGGTCTCCATTGCCTGCATGAACAGATTCAACTTCTCGCAGATTTCCTGCATCTCCACTTGGACTTGATCCATGATTCTCTTGCAGTTGTTTCTGGTTGAGTAGCGGTGGACTCTTTGTTCGTCAATCCTGAAAACCTGAAGACGCAGGAAATAAGATACAGATTCAAGAATACCGGTTATGCAATATAAATGCAGATGCAAATGTGTAAATATGCTACAGGTTATATTCCCCCCGATTCTAGTTTCGGAGAGAATGCCATCATGACAATGGAGTCCCCATCAAGCAAGCAAGGAATCATAAAATCCTCATATATAAACACATGCCAAGAGGCTAAGTACAAGAGTACAAATGAGTACAATTGAAGAGACCTCGGCCAACAAACCTGGCGATGGCCTAAATACAAGTACAAATAACAAAGGTAAGGCAAAGATAAATCAGGCCAAATGGCGTGCTCTGACGTCTTCCAATATCCTCAACGTCTCCGAGTGCCCTAGTCGGGAGATCAGCTCCTGTATCAGTAAAGCATGCCGCTCGGTAGTGGATCTCAGCCATTTGGCATCGTCCTGGTAGGTCCCTTCGCCAGAACTCTCGTCAAATCTGTACCTCTTGGAAACGGCCTTCTCTTCATAACCTCTCGGCTTCTCATCAAGGTCACCGCCCTTACACTCAGCAGTGCCCCTAAGTGATGTCTCTTCGGCAATCTTTGCGTCTTGGGCTCTAATCTGTGCCTCTAGCATGGCAATCTGCATCTTCAGTTCGTCTTCCCGCTCCTTCTGCTTGGTGAGCGTGGTATTCCACAAGGCTTCCCACTTGCTGATACGGGCATAAGCTTTGCTTAAAAGTTCCTTCTTGGAAGTAAGCACCTTGCTGACACCGTTCAAGGCTATTCCCACTTTTTCTTTCTTGTTGGTCTCTTCCGTCAGCTCCGATCCTAACCTGTTAATCAATTCAGTTTGTTCCTTCACAGTGAAGGTGGCTTCATTCTTCTCACGACGCAACTGGAAGATCTCCTTCTCTAACTCATCATTGGCTTTCTTCAATTCTTCATTTTCGGCCAACAATTTGTTATACCTCTCACTTTCTGCCGACGCAGGTACCTCAATCAATGGAAGATACAGGGATTCCACAGCAGGATAAGGCATCAAGGAAGTACTAGCTCTCTCACGGATCCACGCCAAATAAGGATCATAAGCTCTGCTGTTGCTCTTACCGAGCAAAGCTTTCCCCCTCCTATGGATGTTAGCCCATGCATGTCTCAATCTGATCAAAACAGTCGTGTCTAATGACCCCGTGAGATACAGAGATTCCTGTATCTCCTTCTCAATAGGAACATCCCTCAGAGCATAACCGAACTGTCTTACCAGCAGTGAAGGGTTATAGTTAATACAACCTTTCCGTCCAATCAGGGGGACGTTCGGAAAGCCACCGCAACTATATATAATATCAGTACCAAGCATGCTCTGATCAAACCAAATGACGTTCTCAGCAGACAGTCCCATCAACCGGGAAGGCCAATCCAAAGTATCAACAACATCAACAAAAGGTCCTGTCTTCGGGAGGTGCCCCTGGAACCACCTGTACAAAAGAGGGAGACAGCAGGAAACATTCTTGCCACGACGTTTCTCATTCTTGTAGTGAATAGAATGATAAACATCGCCCAAGAGAGTAGGAACTGGATTCTTCGAGGCAAGAATCAAGAAGGCATCTGAGTCGACAAAATCTGGCACATTAGGAAACAAGACAATTCCGTAGATGCAGACAGCTAGAATAGCACTGAAGGCAACCCAACATCCACTCTTCGCGCACTGTGTAGCCTTCTCAACCAGGACAGACAAGTGAAAACCATAAGCTCCGTTCAGCTTAACCAACCCTCCCTGAAATTCAGAAGCGTCTAAACTGACAATCTCACCAAGTGTAGCCAACTCAGGCTCAGCGTCAACATGTAGGAAGAGCATCTGGTCTAACACAGGAACTCCCAACATAGCATAATACTCTTCCAAAGTGGGTGCTAGAATATAGTCAGGAAATAAGAAACATCTCAGCCGCGGCTTATAAAAATGCATCAAAGTATACACCCCAGTCGTCTCAAATGCTGAAGGTCTGTACAACAAGCTAAGCAATCTCCCATAAGATACCCTGAACTAAGCCCTCACTCTCTCATCTGCTAGAGCAACTAAACCCAGCAAAGAACTGGTATCTGGTGAATGCAACTGGTAAGCAACTGTCTTCTTCAGGGACTCCATGTCTGGCTAGAAGATATACTAGAATCAGAGGGGAATGATCACCTGCAACATAAATACATGTTAATGAAATGCAATCATGAAAATGCACATGCATATGCAAACAAGGGACCAAGTGCAATGCTGATGGACTGGGATGCTCTGTACTGAAGCCTGAGAACCATCCAATCTTCATCTCACACCAAACCAACCACTCAAAAGAACCCTGCAACCACATCTCACTGACAGAGATAAACCAGATATTCTGAGGTCAAAGGTTTCCTGCAAACAGACCCATCTACCCCTCACAGGTGTGTACTTAACTCGCAGACGAGGTACGACATCCTATGCGGGTTCAACTTCACAGACTTTCAAGAGCGATGATACGATACCCAGGAGGTGTGGCATCATCATCCCTTGACGCGGCCTCACTTAGTTGAATCCCAATTTATAGGTCCCCAGAGTCGACAATCCTCGGGTCAGACAACTTGTCGAGCCCTAAGGGCCGGGCAAGAAGCATCAAAGAGAATCTCGTCTGAGCGTAAATTTCGTGGCTAGCTGGTGCGAGCTAAGCAAGCAGGCTAACCACTACTCTCTACTTCTAAGTCTATGTGTAACCTCAAGCCCAGGTCCGGCTTATCTCTCAACAGATCATCCCTTCCCACAACAGCAATAACAATATAAAGCCGATAATAAAATGCGGAAAGTAAAGACAGAAAAGTAAATCTATACAACACCCATGACGGGAAAACAAGCGCTAGGATCGACTCGCATAGGGGATATTCCTGTCCCCAGCAGAGTCGCCAGCTGTCGCTACTGCGAAAATCGGCGCCGGCTATGACAGAAGAGTCACCACCGTGCGTTATTTATCCCACAAGAGGGAAAGGAAACGCTCGAAGTAAACCTACCACAAATAGGGAAAGGAATGGTCATCGCAACCAAATCCTGGATTCGGGAGTCGGTTATGCAAGGGGAAGGTATTAGCACCCCTCACGTCCGTCGTACTCGACGGGATCCACGCTTGTTTTCTAGTACGGATTGTTATTCTATCTACTCTAAAGGTCTGAGGTTAAAAGAAAAGAAAATGACTCGGCAAAGTATCGCACTTTATGCCTACGTATTCCCGTCTGGAACGAGAAATCAGAGTCAACGTAGTTCGCCTACCTACGGGAAAGGAGGGAAGGTTTCTCGCTAGGATACGACATCCTATGCCTACGTACTTTCATACAGCATGAAAGATCAGAGCAAACGTAGTTCGGGCTACGGAAGACACAAGTTTGTCTGACTGTTTTTTATCTCCTTATGAAAGGGTTTTCCTGATTAAGGGTCCAAGCGGACAAAAATGACACTTTGATGTTTGTTTTCAGTCTTTTATGCAAGAAGTTTTTTTTGTTTGTTTGCAATCTCTGACGCACTAGAGACTATGATTTGAGAGTGACTACGTCGTATGTCACCCTAAGGGTAACACACTAAGTAATCAGATTACTGAAGAGTGACCCTCCAGCAACCTTTCTCAAATAGCTTAAGGCTCGTAGTGTACGACATCGACTATCCTTATTACAGTGTCTTGAATGGTTCTGAGATAGAAGAGAAAGAAGTTCTAAAAAAACTAGGGTTTGAAAGGGGAATCAAAACTACCCTAATGTTGTCATGCATGGGTTACAACCTAATGTCTGTCATATTTCTCTCTTGCATAGGGAGAAACAGAGATCCTAGGGGATAAACGGAAAAGAAACAGCAGATATACAGTAAACAGTAAATATGCATGAGATGCAGCAATACAAGCGAGGCAAGGGAGTCCCACTCAACCTCGAACTTGGGAAAACAATAGGCAAAGTGAAATAGCTTCACTTCAAACCTAAGGGGCAATATGAACAAGCCAACAATCAATAAAGAAAAAGAAAATAACCCAACACCAGCTCTGACAGCAACACCAGCTCCTACAGTAAGCAGTTCAAACAGCACCAGCTCCGACAGCTACAGTTGATTAACAGCAAAAAGTTGACAGTAACATCTTCAAGTAAGACTTCACTTCAATCTTCAATGACTTCTAAGCTTCAAGGAAAGTTCTTCATCTTCAAGAAAACACCAAGCTTTAGCAAGCAATGAACCCCAACAGTCAAGAGCTTCAACCAGCAGACAGCTTCAAACAGCAATAAAACCCTAGCTCAACAGATATCCAGCTTCACAAGTATCAACTTGTTCTTCATCTTCTTCAAGCTTCAGCTCTTTCTTCAATCTCAGCTTGATCTTCTTCCCACAAGTGTCAACTTGTTCCTCTTGATCTTCAAGCTTCAGCTCCAAGGGTAGTCTTCTAACATCTTCAATCTTCTAACAAGGACTCTATCCTCTAGCAAGGTAGAAGGATTCATCTAACAAGAGCAAGGTTTGGATGATTGACAGCAGAGTGAAGACCAAACGTCACCACTAAGCATTCTATCATCAGAGAAAGGGACCCTCAAAGGTTCTACCAACTTGTAAAGAGCCACATATCCTACCAAAGGAGGGATGAGGCCTTCACAAGGGTACCTTACATCATAGGGAAGAATGGAAGTGATCAACACCTTCCATGTTTATGAAAGAAGAGAATCTATCTAGATGCTCTGCCTGCAAACCCTAATCTTGACACCTAGTCAACACTACACCAAAAGAAGGGAAGTCTTCACATCCAAGCTTCTTAATTCAATCCATAGCAACCCAAGCTTGTCTTCAACATCATCCAAGAGCAAGCAAAGCAAAACCCTAATCTAAGGGAACTAAAGAAATCAATCTAACTAAATTAGCAAGTTAGGATCACCTAAAACCTAGTACTAAAGTTAGTCCTAACTAAAATACTAAAACCAATTGTAAAACCCTACAAAAAAAGTATGGGACCCTAATTCAATCATGAATCTACCCTACAAAATCCAGAGGTTGAATCATCCACCAAGTCCTAGAAATAAAACCTAGATCACAAGGTACTAAACATAAACCCTAAAAATGGAGCACCTAAAGTTTCAACCTAAAACTACCACCTACATTCATCATAAAAATGTGAGAAAAATCTAAGGGGAACATGCATATCTATGCTAGCTACACACAAAAAATCAAGGCAAGAATCATCACCAAGTGCTCAAACAAAATTCATTAAAACAAGGTATCAACCATGGCTATTTTAATATCAATTAATATTCAAAAATGCAAATAAAAACAAAAAATGCTTGAATCATTAATATTTTTTATCTACAAAATTCTATATTCAATCATGAATCAGGGGAAGAAAGTTTGGAATTAATTGAGTTAATCTTCTATTTTTTATGAATTAATCTCTAAGTCATATGAAATAAGGAAAAATAAAAGAAAATAAAGGTAATTAATAAAAATGCGTGGCGAATAGCAATCCAATACAGTTCATTTCAAGAATTGGGCCCAGGGGGGGTTGTGAATATCTCTCTGAGTGTTAAGCCCAAAACCAACCAATTAATGAAATGGTGCGTTTCATTTGAAATTTCTCTTCAACGCTTGAGGTGCAATTGTGGCCATTCATCCCTTGCCTGAGTCAAAGGTCCAACCCTAATCTGAGGGTTCTTGTTCATCGTCCCCAATTTGAACCTGCAACCTGAGCGTGAACCAGCCACCGCCGGTGACTTTTCCGGCCACCCCTGCAGAATCCTAACTTCCTCTACAGCCCACCATTTGCCACGATTCCTGAATGAATCTTGACCAAAATCTTCCCAGCAATTCAACCATACCAATTATTCCTCCTCAAAACGCATGAATCATGAAATAACAATCTCAACCAAAAATGGCATCTGACCTAAATCATCTCTAATCAAGCAATTAAACATCCTAAATCCAACTACTCATCATCAGGATCCTAACCGCATATGAATTTCTATCTATCACTGCCTAAATCATGCATAATCAAGAAATTCACCAACCTGTGTTCAAGCTTGCAACAGAAGTGGTTCTTGCACGATTCAACCTCCACAACAATCCAGATTCCCTCCAAATTTCCCTCTAAAGCTAATGCACACCTCAAATTGGCTTGGTTCTTCCTTGAATTGAAAATTCGATCTCAACTTGCATTCATGAAACTTTGATCTCTCTCTCTACAACCAGCACCAATCTCTTCCAAAAAAAAGCACTGAACTCACTCAATGACTTATATAGAAGTGATTAGACTCATCTAGAAACTTCTGGATCCATCCAAATGAGATTTTGGATTTTCAATTTCTCCTCCAAATATCATTCATGGCATATGCAATATCTCCTCTGTTTAGGCCTCAACAAACTTGGTTTTCACTCCTCAGAGTTAAGGAATTGAATGGTGATGATTGTTTCCTTGTTTGCAAGCCAAAGGTGTGAGTTGGATATGTTGCTTCATCATGAATAAATGAAATGGAATGTTATTCAAATGACCTAAAATAAAAATTCTAACCTTTCCATTGTTTCTAAAATCATTTTTCCAATCAATTTGACCTATAATTTTGTTTCATTTGGTCACAAAATGAATTATTTGAATTTTTGGCCATTAAATCCTTTTAATTCTTTCTTTTTTCAAAATTTCTTGAACCAAGTCTCTCCTTAAGCCATTTCAATGCCTTCTTGATGCATGGTCAAGGTAAAACCCCATTTTGAGAAACTTTCTAGTTGAAAAAAATTTCATTTGAGACCTCTAAGTTGGTGAAAATAGCCTATGATCACAAATGACCTATAATCACAAAATGTCCAAAATACCCTTGACTTGTCAAAGCCATAACTTGAGTTCTACAAATCCTATCAAGGACTTCTAGTACTCTATGGAAAACTAAGAGGATAAGGAACACCATTCATGTTGACCAAAAGTTCATAGGAATCATCCTTCTTGGGCAAAACTTTCATGCAAGTTGGATAACTTTCAAGCCCCAAATTCACATACCTCAGATGACTTGTAACTTGTCAAAGCCATAACTTGAGTTCTACAAATCCTATCAAGGACTTATAGCACTCAAATTAAATCTAAGATCATGCTCTATAATAATCATGTTGGGGGTAAGATGAGATGACAATCACATCTTGAGCTAAATTGCCTTGAAGATAGGGGTCAAACTAGGGGATTTTACACTGTCAAGTCTTAGAAACCCTAGCCTGAAACTTCTCAAAGTCTTCAATCATGATGAGTTAACCTTGAAATCATCCTTATAACATCTCAATGTATCCATCCATGGTCACATGGGTCTTGAATTAAGCCTCAACCTTCTTCAAATCCTCAGTTAACTTAGGGTTGACCCAGTCAAACCCTAGTTGCATCAATCATGGCTGAGGCTTCTTATTCTTGCACAATGACCTGTCTAGGCCTCAAAGTGATCTTCAACACTTCTTATGAGATCTTTCAAGACCTCAAGTCCATCTTCATGGCCTCAAAATCATCTGATGGTCTTCCCCATAACTCTCAAGTTAGGAGACCCACATACTTGGTTTCAACCACTCTCTCTGAGGATCCTTTACTTCTTTGACAAGGCTATCAACCCTTGAACACTTGAATAAGCCTCCTTAGCTAGCTTCAAAATCTTGATTGGTAATCCTACCTCTTGATCTCCTGCATACATGTCAATGAAATGCAAATGATAATGCTAATGTGAATGAAATGAAACATAAGTTAGGTGAAGAAATGTTGGGCAAATTTTGGGGTGCAACAACTCGGCACTTGTGATTAACCAGATTAAAGGGGAGTGGGAAACTCGTAAATCAAACTTGGTGCTATACATGAATTATGCCAGAAGGCTGCTTCCGTTCTTTGATCGAGTGGAACTCCATCATGTGCCCAGAGGTGAGAATCAGATGGCTGATGCCTTAGCCACGTTAGCTTCGATGTATAAAGTCAATTTTTGGAATGAAGCTCCAAGAATTGTCCTCTATCGTCTTGATAGACCTGCATTCGTCTTTGCGATCAAGGGAGCCTCCGATGGCAAGCCATGGTTCTATGACATCCAGACTTTCCTTATGACTAAGGAGTATCCTGCGGGAGCGTCAACCCAGGATAAGAAGACTCTGAGGAGGCTGTCTGGAAATTTTTATCTCAATCCTAATGGAGTTTTGTATAAAAGAAACCACAATCTTGTGCTACTCAAATGCGTAGATGAGAAAGAAGCGAGTATGCTCATGGAAGAAGTCCATGAAGGCACATTCGGTACGCATGCCGGCGGGCATGCTATGACAAGAAAGATCCTGAGAGCAGGATATTACTGGCTGACGATGGAGTCGGATTGCTTTAAATTCGCGAAGAGATGCCATAAATGCCAGGTTTATGCTGATAAAATTCATGTGCCGCCGTGCCCGTTGAATGTCATGTCCTCCCCGTGGCCGTTCTCCATGTGGGGCATCGACATGATAGGCAAGATCGAGCCCACTGCATCTAACGGTCATCGCTTCATTCTAGTAGCCATTGACTACTTCACCAAGTGGGTGGAGGCAGCCTCGTATGCTAACGTGACCAGGCAGGTGGTGGCTAAATTCATAAAAAGGGACATCATCTGTCGTTACGGAATTCCCGAGCGGATCATTACTGATAATGGTTCGAATCTGAATAACAAGATGATGAAGGAGTTGTGCCAGAGTTTCAAGATTGAACACCACAACTCATCTCCTTACCGACCGAAGATGAATGGCGCTGTTGAAGCGGCCAATAAGAACATCAAGAAGATTGTACAGAAGATGGTTGTGACCTATAAGGATTGGCACGAGATGCTGCCATTTACATTGCACAGTTATTGTACGACAGTGCATACATCAACTAGGGAAACTCCTTTCTCACTGGTGTACGGTATGGAAGTTGTCCTACCGTTAGAAGTTGAGATTCCTTCTTTACGAGTTTTGGTTGACGTGAAACTCGATGAGGCAGAATGGATTAAGAACCGACTAAACCAACTTAACCTGATGGACGAGAAGAGGTTAGCATCGATTGCATATGGTCATCTGTAGCAAAGCCAAATGAAGAAAGCCTATGACAAGAAGGTGTGTCCTAGAAGCTTTCGGACGGGTGATCTCGTCCTGAAGAAGATTCTTCCTCCACACTCCGATCAACGGGGCAAGTGGACTCCCAATTACGAAGGTTCGTACATCGTCAGCAATGTCTTATCGGGAGGAGCCTTATTGTTATCCACAATGGATGGTGAAGATTTTGCATCCCTAGTGAACGCAGACGCAGTTAAAAAATACTTTGCTTAAAAAATGACCCGCTGGAAAGAAAAAGAATATCCAGGCAAAAACGGGGCATCCCGGCGAACCATAAAAAAAGGGAAAAAAAGGTTCGGGAAAAAATTAGGGATATAAATGAAAAATGTACACCCGCAAATTCGAAAACCCGGAAGGGCGATTCAGGCAAAAGTTAGGGATTTGAAAAAGCAAATGATTGCGTTCCGCATGTGGACTTTCATTGTTTAGTGGTTTGGAAGACCTGAGGGCCGTTTATCTGAATCAATCTCTTCTGAAGCTGAAGCGTCGGAGAAGTATCGAAGTCGAGTGGGTCATAGAGGGATCAACTCATGGTGTTCGTCTACGCCATGTTGCCGACATTTGTACATATACTGATGTATATTTACGTTTTTGCTTGCGTAGCTTCCTCATTCCAGGAGCTTGCATCTGTTGTAAAACATTTTTACCCATTCAGGGGTTCGTCATCAATAAAATATATACTATTCAGCAATTCTGTTTGTTTGTTTAACATCTATCTGTTTTGTTTGCGAAAAAGAACGCTGATGTTTTTGATAAAATGCGCATACATAAACTTACTGGCCTAGGCCACCGATTGTTGAAACAATGAATTACTTGAACATTGTCACAAGATGATAACCTTGATAGGTCCCTTTGAGAAGGGTATCTTGTCTGTTTGTTTGTGTTGTTGCAGGTATAGCATATTCCAGACAATACGCCGTATGTTTCCCAAGCAGGATGATTCCTTCTACCCCAGCGAGTGCAGCAGCACCTCCCCACGGAGTCTGAACATGAGATTGTAAGCATTGATATGTCTCCCAAAGCAGAGAAGATTCTCTCCCCAATCAGATGTATCCTGAAGGGTCGTCATTTCCCCAGCTGAGTCATGCGCTGAAGTGTATGTTCGTTCTCAGCACTGAGTCAGTGTGCAGTTTTCTCGTAGAAGGCTGTTTGCAAATGTGCAGCTTTTGATAATCCAGACTGAAGTCTCTAGCGGAATTGAGATTCCCCACAGAGTTATATTCTCCTCAGCAAGCAGGATGATTCCTTCTTCCCCAGCCGAGCTGGCAGCTCCCCAAGAGAGCCGAGTCCTTGGAAGTCGTTGAAGCCATGATTGGTGCTCCCCATTAGAGTGTTGAATAGTCGATGCTGTATTTCCCCACCGGAGTTTTTACCTCCAGGAGAGTTTTAGCCGCGAAGGCCGTGTAGTTTATTTCTGCGATTGACATCGTTTCCTCAGCACTTTGTGGTTTGAATACCCGGTTGAGCGAGTCCAAGTTCTCGGAGAGCTTTATTCCCCTGCAGCAGTCGACTGAAGATCATTTCCCCAGGCGGAGTCCAATTGAGGTTGGTGTGACTTCTTCTCCTCAGTAGGATGACTCCTCCTCTCCACCAGAGTGATTCTTTCTCCTTGACAGGAGGATTCTCCTTTCAGCATTTGTTTTGCTGATGGGGTCGTAGCATCTTGCATGATTGCATAGCATTTACCCTAAACGCGTAGCATTTCCACTGTGTGGAGCATTGCGCCATTGTTAACATATGCATATGAAACATGAGCTAGGTCGTTACCGTTCTTATTTTGCAGGTGTTCCTCCGCATAATGGTTTGCTCAAGATGATTCTTGAATTCCCTAGCGAAGTTGATTGCTTAAGATGAGTCTTAAAACCCCCAGTGAGATCGCCAGGGTTGGTTGCTCAAGTTGATGCTTAAAGCCCCAAGAAGAGTGTTTGCCCAAGATGATTCCTGAAATCTCCAGCAGAGTTATTGGTTCAGGATGATTCTTGAAGTCCCTGGCGGAGTTATTTGTCCAAGATGATTCTTGAAGTCCTCAACAGAGTTTATTTGTCCAGAATGATTTATGGATCCCTGAAGCAGAGTTACTTGATAGTTCCCCAGAATTCCCCAGCGGAGATATGTCATCCCAAGCATGTTTTAAACAAAGAAGTTGAAATTTCCTTGAAGACTTGATGATTGAAGTCTAGCAGCGGTGCCAAAACCCCAGACTCACTGATGAAGTCCAACTGCGATGTCAAAGAAGTTTTCCCAGCTGACGCGGAGTGCCTGATGGGAAAAGAATGTCTATCCTTATTGGTCCGTGATTGATTAAGGATTCCATTTGAAGACTTACTGATGAAGTCCAGCTGCGATGTCGAAGCAGTTTTCCTAGCTGATGCAGAGTGCCTGAAGGCAAAAGATCGTATACCCTTAGTTGGTTCATGATTGATTGAGGATTCTGTTTCCGACTTACTGACGAAGTCCGGCTGACGCCCAGAAATTTCTTTGAATGCCCGACGGCATAATTAACTTGATTGTTAAAAAGTTCCTAATGACCTGATGAGTCCCAAGGAATCCTTCTGCCGCAGTGTCGCAGAATGCCTGACGATAATATCAGCTATGTATCGCCGGTTACTAATTGACCAGTGATCCCTTGATGACTTGAGGAAGAAGCTGCAGCGAAATCTGATAATCATCCCGTCGGAGATTTGAGAGTAGCCCTTCACCAGTTACCGAGTAACCGGTGATCCCTTATTGACTTACTGATGAAGTCCGACAAAGATGTTGTCGACGTTCCTAGCGACATGATGAGTTCGTAGGCGACGATAAGGAACTCTTCTGCTATGACGCAGAATGCCTGACGGCATGATCAACCATCCATTACCAGTTACCATGTAACCGGTGATCCCTTGATGACTTGAGGACGAAGAACTACAGAAAAATCAAATGATCGTCCTGACGGAGATTTGAGACTAGACCCTTCACCAATTACCGTGTGACCAATTCCCCAGCAGAGTTGTCGTGCAACTGGCATGCTCAGTTTTGAAGATGTTCCTACCAATCCAAGTATTGTTTACCTGTGCAGTTGGCAGATCGCCAGTTACCGTGTAACCGGTGACCCCTTGATGATTTGAGGATGCAATGATATCAGATAAAATCAGAGAATCATCTTGACGGGGATTTAGATCAGTAATTCTCCAGCTAGTTGTCGTGCAGCTATTGTTTCAGTTTCCGAAGATTTGTCCCCATCAGAGTACCGTGTACTTGTGCAGTTGGCAAATTTCCGGGTTTGTTGGTATTCAACCGTCTTTTACCTTGATTGTTTGAGAGTCGTTCGCTTCTCACCCAGTTAGGTCCAAGCCGTTTGAATAGGGGCAGCTGTTGCACCCTAAAATTTTCCCAACATTTCTTCACCTAGCTTGTGTTTCATTTCATTCACATTAGCATTATCATTTGCATTTCATTGACATGTGTGCAGGAGATCAAGAGGTATGATTACCAATCAAGAGATACACAAGACTGTGAGGCTAGCTAAGAAGGTTATTCAGATGTTTAAGGGTTGATATCCTTGTCATAGAAGTTGAAAGAGCCTCAGAAAGAGTGGTTGAAACCAAGTGTGTAGGTCTCCTAACTTGAGAGTTGTGGAAAGCCATCAGATGATTCTGAAGCCATGAAGAGGGACTGGAGGTCTTGAAAGAGCTCATGAGAAATGTTTAAGATCACTTTGAGGCCTAGGCAGGTCATTATGCAAGGATAAGAAGCCTCAGCCATGATTGGTGCAGTTAGGGTTTGACTGGGTCAACCCTAAGTCAACTGAGGATTTGAAGAAGGTTTAGACTTAATTCAAGAGCCATGTGATCATGTATTGATACATTGAGATGTTATAAGGATGATTTCAAGGTTAACTCATCATTATTGAAGAGTTTGAGAAGTTTCAAGCTAGGGTTTCTAAGACTTGACAGTGTAAAATCCCCTAGTTTGACCCCTATCTTCAAGACAATTTAACCCAATATATGATTGTCATCTCATCTTGACTCCAACATAATCGTTTTAGGGCATGATCTTAGCTTTAATTTGAGTACTAGAAGTCCTTGATAGGGTTTATAGAACTCAAGTTATGAGCCAGACAAGTTACAAGTCATCTGAGGCATGTGAATTTGGAGCTTGAAAGTTACCCAACTTGCATGAAACTTTTGCCTAAGAAGGATGCTTCCTATGAACTTTTGGTCAACATTAATGTTGTTCCTTATTCTTTTAGATTTCTAGAGAGTGCTAGAAGTCCTTGATAGGATTTGTAGAACTCAAGTTATGGCTTTGACAAGTCAAGGGTATTTTGGGAATTTGTGATTATGGGTCATTTTTGGTTATAGGTCATTTTCACCAACTTAGACACCTCAAATGAAATTTTTTTCAACTTGAAAGTTGCTCAAAATGGGGTTTTAACCTTTACCATGTATCAAGGAGGCATTGAAATGGCTCAAGGAGAGACTTGGTTCAAAAGGTTGTGAAAAAGGAAGAATTAAAGACATTAAATGACCAAAAATTCAAATAAATCATTTTGTGTGCAAATGAGGCAAAATTATAGGTCATTTTGAATGGAAAAAGCATTTTGGAAACTTTGGCAATATTAGAATTTTGATTTGAGTCCAATATCATGCCCTTTTTCTTTATTTCTTTATGATGAAGCAACATGACATACACAAGCCATTGGATTGAAACAAGGAGGAAAACACTACCATTCATGTTCAAAATCTCATGAGAAGTTGAATGCAAGCTTGCTAAAGCCAAAACAGAGTGGGAATCGTGATTGGTGTAAGTGAGATTTTGAAGAGAAATTGAAAATTGAAAATCTCATTCTGAAGCTTTGAGAGAGTTCTAGATGATTCTAATGAGTTCTATATAAGTTAGTAAGGGTGTTCGGCCATTTTTTTGGAAGGATTTGAAGCTGGTAGCAGAGAGAGACATTGAAAATTCAGAGCTGCAAGTTGAAATTGAATTCTGAGTTTCAGGCCAAATCAAGGGAAATCGAAGATTGCATTAGCTTTGGAAGGAGTTTTGGAGTGTATCTGCATCATCTTGGAGGCTGAAGTGATCAAGAACCTCTTCTGTTACACCTCTGAACACAGGTTGGTACATTTCGTTTTTGTGCATAATCTAGGAGGAGATAGATAGAAATCTATAGGTGGTTAGGATCTTGATGATGTGTAGATGGATTTGAGATGGTTAATTTGGGAATTAGAGACAAGTTAGGATGTGGATCATTTTCTGTTGAAGTTGAATTCTTGCTATTCTTGGATTGATAATCAAGATTCTATAGTGTAAGATGATCACCATGAGATGAGGATTATTTCTGTGCATTTAATTGAAGTTCTGAGGAGATTCAAGATTGAGGTGTATTTTGGAATAGCTATCGGGTTTGAAAATCCATGGAGATTTAGATGATTCTAAAGATGGATTCATGATCAGCATACAAAATTGGACAAGATGATGTATCATTTTGTAATTTCTGATGAACTGTGTGTTGGTCTTCACCGGAGAAGACGGTGGCGCCACTGCTCAGGCCATCGTCTGTAATTTCCCTCCATCTGAATGTTTGAATGAAGAAGATGCACTGCAGGCGTTGGATCATCCTTGAGACTTGACCAAGTAACCCAAACAGACGACCACGATTGAGTTTGAAAGAGCTGACTATTGACTGAAGCCAATACGCACCGTTTCACTTAACTTAAGTAAATGGGCCTAGATCTTGGATTGATATTCACACCCCCCATCTGGCCCAATCCAGGAATTGAACTGATCAGAATTGTTATTTGCTACGCAACTTTTATTAATCCTTTTGTTTTTCTTTTAATTTCTTCATTTCATGCTAGTTTGACAATAATTCATGAAAAATAGGAAAATAGGTCAATTAATTCCAAGTTTTTTTTCCTGATTCATGAGTAAATCTAGAATTTTAATGAATAAAAATATTAGGAAAATCATGCATTTTCAATTTTTGTGCATTTTTTACATTTTATTTGATAATAAAATTGCCATGGTTGATACCTCTGTTTGGTGAATTTAGTGTGAGCATTTGGTGATGAGTTTTGGCTTTATTTTTTGTGTGTGACTAGCTTAGACATGTATGCTTCCCTAATATTTTCTCACATTTTTGTGATGAAATTAGGTGGTTTTTTTAGGTTGAAACTTTAGGTGCTTCCTTTTAGGGTTTAAGTTTAGTACCTTATAGTGTAGAATTTATTTCTAGGTCTTATTTGAGGATTTGATCTCTAGAATTAACATGGTAGAGTCATGATTGACATAGGTTCCCATATTTATTTTTGTAGGATTTTATAATTGATTTTAGTATTTTAGTTAGAATTAACTTTTATACTAGGTTTTAGGTGATCCTAACTTGCTAACTCAACTAGAATGATTTCATTGGTTCCCTTAGACTAGGGTTTTGCTTCTCTTGCTTTTGGATGATGATGAAGACTTGTGTGGGCTGCTGTGGAATGCATGGTGGAGCTTGGACTTGAAGATTTCTCTCCCTTTGGTGTAGTTTGTTTAGGGTTAAGGATTAGGGTTTTTAGGGAGATCCTTTAGAATAGACTTTCTTCCTTTATGAAACATGGAAGGTGTTGATCACTTCCATTCTTCCCTATGATGTAAGGTACCATTGTGAAGGCCTCATCCCTCCTTTGGTAGGATGTGTGGCTCTTCACAAGTTGGTAGAACCTTAAAGGGTTCCTTTCTTTGATGGTGGAATGCTTAGAGGTGACCTTTGGTCTTCACTTTGCTTCTCCCTATCCCCACCTTGCTCTTGTTAGATGAATCTTTTTCCCTTGCTAGAGGATGGAGTTCCATGCTAGAAGATTGAATATTCTAGAGGTTGCACTTCCCCTTTTCCTGAAGACTACCATTAGAGCTGAAGCTTGAAGATCAGGAAGAACAAGTTGACACTTGTGTGAAAGAGATCAAATTAAGAGCTGAAGCTTGAAGATCAAGAAGAACAAGTTGATATTTGTGTTTGATGCATTGAAAGCTTGAAGAAGCAAGTTGATACTTGCTATTGAAGATGAAAGCCTTGAAGAACAGTTACAGACTGAGGACTGAACTACTGTCAAAGGTTTGCTTTGCTGTGGAGCTGTAGAAGCTGTTGATCTGCTTTCTTTCCTGTCTGTTTGCTTTCTGCGCAACTGTATTGATGTGACTTGTGTGATTTGCTTGATGCATTAGAATAAGTTCATGCTTATATTGTGTTAAGCTAGGAGCATGATTGCATTAGAGGTTGAGTTGCTCCCTCTGCTTGTATTTTTACTGTATGGCTTTGCTTGCGGGTATTCGGTAGAGCCCTGCTCCCTTGCCTATGTGGTTTGTGATTTACTTGATGGCATTTTATTTTTTCTATATGATTACAGTTATTCATATTTGGCTTGAGGTCAAGACGAGCTTGTGGAGGCTGATGCCCCACACACATTTCCTCCCTCACTTGCATTGCATGCATTTTACTGTATTACTGTTTACTGTTTAAGCTAATGATTTATCTGTTTCTGTATCCCTTGACATGATCCCCTAGGAATCTCACTTCCTTTGATAAGGAAGTGATGATTAGAACTTTAGGTTGAAACCTATGCATGATAACTTCTAGGAGTTCCCTATTTCAAACTTCAACCATAGGATGAATCCTTGGCATGACAACATTAGGACTTGATAGTCTCCCTTTAGTTGTCCCCCTCTCTTCTCATCTCAAACAACAGTAAGAAACGTAATAAAGGCAAGTTAGTATAAGCGCGTTACGAGCCTTAAGCTACTTGGGTAATGATAATTGAGCGGCCTCCTCTCAATTGTCTAGAATGTTTAGTATACGTCCTTTGGACGATATGCGACGCATTCGTTCCCAACTTATAGTCTCTAGTGTTGTACAAACTACAGACAAACAAAAAACAGTTCTTTCGTAAAAGACAGAAAACAAACTTCAAACCTTTTTTCCCCGTGGGCCCATAATTTAAAGGAAGCTTTTCTGATGAAAAGAGTGTCGTTAACTCCCAGTTCTACCGCAAACGATAACGCCTAAGTCTCCAAGGGTCGAGCTGCGTACACCAAACTACTGGAATTGTTTGTTAACCCTACTCGAAAAACAGATGAATCTGAACCCCCGTAAGCCGTATTATCCCGAACTATGTAAGATATGATCTCTCATATCTGTTGAGAGTACGTAGGCACAATAGTGACGTATTGGCGAGCCACCTTCCCCGTAACCCGTAGTTAGTCGAACTACGTTGACTCTAATTTCTCATTCTCTGATGAGAATACGTAGGCATAAAGCGTGATGCTTTGCCGAGTCATTTTCTTTTCTTTTGAGACCAGCCTTGATAGGTAGATAGTAAAACCATCCCGTCAGATAAACACAACAAGAGTGGATCCCATCGAGTACGATGGACGTGAGGGGTGCTAATACCTTCCCCTTGCGTAACCGACTCCCGAACCCAGACATGGTTGCGATGACCTTATCTTATACCTCTTCGTCAGGTTTTTCCAATTGTTTCCTTTCCCGTTCTGAGGGATAAATAACGAAAGGTGGCGACTCTTCTGTTTTGCCGGCACCTTATTTTCGCGGTAGCGACACACAGCAAGTGATCATCCCTCCTTTGTGGAAATTTCTAAGATGAACAGAATGATACGCATCCTCTAGCAAAGTAGGCACAAGATTTTTATTCAAGAAGATTTTAATGGCATTGAGGTCTACAAAGTTCTCGAAGCTAGGGAATAGAAAGATACCATCAATGAGCAAGGCAAGGATAGCCTCGAATGCGTCCATGCTCAAATGATCTGCATAGTATTGAGCTTTCTCAACCAAAATTTTTGCACTTAACCCAAAAACTCCCCCTTTATAGTCATGTTCTTTTGAATATCAATCACACCCAATCGTGTAGCTTTGGCAATATCCTACTCCTTAGGGTCCTTCTCCATGATCGGAAAAGGAGACTCTTCAACAATGGGCAACCCAACCAAGTGAGAGTATTCTTCTAGCGTGGGTATTAGCTGATAATTGGGAAAGGTGAAACAATGGTAGAGTGGATCATAGAACTGGAGAAGCATAAAAAGAAGTCCACTATCGATTTTTATCTTCAATAGTAACAAAAGCTTCCCATACTTACTTTGGAATCCCTCTAGATCTGTCACCAAGGTGCCCAACCTCCTTAGGTCATCTAGGTTAAAACCTTTGTAAGTGTACTTCAAAGTTTTCTTTCTTTCACCATCCATAACGACCTTGATGTTTACAAACAAAAAGTATGAGTTCCATGAAACTTTATGATATGATGTTTATGAATGCAAGAATGCACAAACACAGACAAATGCAAATATCACACATGTGCACACAAACACAAGCCTAGGTTTAGAGGATACGAGCATGGAGCCATGGTCTACCCATCCCAAAAGGTGTGTAATATGGATTTCCAAACCTGTAGAGCAGGGTTCTAAACGGTTCTCAGAGTCAACAACCCATCTTTCGGATATTATTAACTTCCCAAATCACTTGCTAATCGATAATATTCTCAAGAGAGTCTCATCCAAGTGTAGTATCGCATATCAACTATTTCAGAAATACTTCCTTATAGCCATTGCACTACGTCCTAGTAAGGCCAAAGTGGGGTAGAATGTAATATAAAAGTCCACAGTGTCACGGGCTCCTTCGTCGAAAGTAGTATTGTTTTAACAAATACTCGTCCAACAAAGCTAACTTTCAAGAGGGCCTACACTGATCGGTGGTTTCTCAAGTTAGCTTGGTCGGGAATCAACTCCCTATAAGCCTTCTTGAATATACCACCATCCTATCATAATTGCACTCGAGTCCGGGTATAGGACCGTCACACCACTCAAAGTACCCAATATCCAACATTCAAACAAATATATTGACAAATATACATGTTAAGCAAATATTCACAAATATATCATAAAACCAATACAAAATAGGCTAAACTCTCAAGTTTAAGTTTCCTCAGTGAAGTCGCCATTTCTGTTGCGGTGAAAATGGTTTTGGAAGCTGTTTTGCTCAAGGCAGATTTTTGAGGTTTTTTGGTGTGGTTTTCTTCACTTGTAAGAAAATGCAAGGTAGTATGAGAGAAATGAGTTTCTCTTGGGTTGTAGAGTGCTCTGGTGTACCTCTCAACATAGAGGAAACATCTATTTATAAGCAAGGCAAGGCTTGGGGCAGATTGGTACTTTGGCTTTTAGAGGGAGATTTGAAAATGAAATCTTGCTTGAGATTTGTTGCAGCTGCAAGTTCAAGTCTTTGGCTCAAGCTGATGCATTACTCAAGTGGCATGAATGACATAGAGGTGACTGAAGTATGGCTACGGAGTAGGAGCACTGCAGCTGCAAGACTTTTTTCCCATAAAGTTTCTCTTTCCTCATTTCTTTCATTAAAATAATGCAACTTGCCTCCAACTTGCAAGACTCATCATACCTCCTAATTTTCTGCATTTCCTCTCCTCATATTCTCTAAATATCAGATAGAAACATGATCCAAGGGCTGAGAATAGTTCAGGTGACCAAAAGGTGAGTTTGTGAAAAAGTGAAAATGTTGGACTCAAGTGTTGAAACCTCATCTTGTTGAATTCATAACTCTCAACTCATAAGGGCTATGGAGGATTTCTAGTACATTTTGGAAATCCCTCATGTAGCTCTACAACTTTCATGTTTTCATTAGCTTCATATTCCCGATGGAACTAGGTCAAAAAACCTCTCAAAGTTGCTGAAAAACATGCCTAAAAAGGCCAATAACTTAGAAATTTTCTAAGTTATTTTTCCCTCTTGCAATGAAGTTGGTCATAACTCCAAATCTATGCAATTTCTGCTCATGGACCACTGTGGGAATTTTGTAGGATTTGTCAATAGCTTTCTAATGAGCTTTGAACCAACTCAATTGGATGTGTGGTTAGGGAGTTATGGTCTTCCCCCTTTCAAAACCCTAATTCCCAATTTTTGCGATTACTCCCCAATCCTTGATCCAATGGTCATGAAACTTCATGGGCATGTGTAATATGTCATTAGGAACATTTTTGATTCCTACCTTGAGGACAAATTCCTTATGGTTGAAGAGTTGACTTTTCGGTCAACCCAACGATCGATCGATGACTATCGAGTCGACTTTTGATGTTCTGGGTCTTTTGAGTCCTTACAACTTCTTGAGTAGACTTTACTAAGCCATATGAACTTTATGGACCATTATCCCACCATTGGAACACCTTTTAAATCAAAAGTCAAACTACAGTTGACTTTTCCTAATAGAAAACCCTAATCGGGTATCCTGAACTGCATTGTTCTTGATCCTTGGGTGACAACCTCAAATTGGATTCATAATTGATCTAGTGGAGTATGTTTTATGATGTGGATACTTACTTCATGGAGAACCAATCCAATACGTTGATTGATTAACCATTGAAACCTCGATTCTCGGTTGTACGGAACCCTAATTCACTTGTATCTTAACAAAGACAAACTTGAAATGGGTTAAGGTTAGATAATCAAATGAATATGATCCTAAGATGATGATGAAGATCTAAGGGGTCAAAATTTGGGGTGCAACACAAGTGTTTATGCTAAGTGTGAAAGATTACAGTTGAAGGTGTTGCAGCTAGGGTTTTCATCTGGTAAATCCTCAGTCAACTGTGAAATTGAAGGAGATTAAGACTCAATTCAAAGTCTATATGGTCATGGGATGTTGTGTTAAGATATATGGGATATGATTTCAAGTTTAATTCATCAAGGATCAAGTGTGTGAGAAGTTACTAAATTAGGGTTCTCAGGGTAAAATCTCCTATTTAGTGCCTAACTTCAAGACCACCTATCTCAAGATACAAGTTTCATCTCAACTTTTGACCAACATGGAACTTGTAGAGCATGTTATTAGATTTATTTTGAGTACTAGAAGTCCTTGATTGGATTTATAGAACTCAAGCTATGATCCAGACAAGTTACAGGTCATCACATGAATGTTATTTTGGTCAACAAAAGTCAACCAACTTCCAAGCCATTTTTGACCTAGAAGCATGTTCCTCCTAAACTTTTAGACAAAATGAAAGTTGTAGTTCTTGGTCTTATATTTCCAAAAAGTACTAGAAGTCTTTCATCTGATTTGTAGAACTCAAGTTATAAGGCTTGCAAGTCAGGGGTATTTTGGGAAAGTAAGATTATAGGTCATAAAATTATAGGTCCACTTCACCAACTTGCACACTTCAAATGAAGATTTTTCCAACATCAAACTTGCTCCAAATGGTGTTATTTTCTTAGTCAAACATTGATAAGTCATGAATTAGGTTTGGTTTGAAGAATGGATATGTGAATTTTCATGGAAGAAAGCTTAAAAGGGCAAAATGGGAATTAATTCATTTTTGATCAATTTGGTGCAAATGAATGCATTTTTTGAGTGCAAACTACATTTTAAACACATTGGCATTAATAGAATTTGAATTTGAGGTTTTTTGGTAGGCCATTTTCAAGATTTCTTCATCATGAAGTTACACAACAAACATCAACCATTGAGATAAAACAAGGCTTTAATCCTAGCCATTCACATTCCATGTGTTACTAGCAAGCATTTTGAGCCAATTTGGAGCCAATTTGGTGAGAATTTTGTGTACATGAGAAAGCTCAAAATTCAATTCCTTGGATTTTCAATTGGGCTGTTAGAGGTTGAGATTGGGCTCAATTCTTATCAATATCCATCACATATAAGGTTTTGGTCATGAACAACTCATCAGAAGTGAGAATTGGAGGCGAGTTGATCAAGAACAGTTTTGAAAAAGTGGTGGAAACTCAAAATTCGAATTTGGAGATAAAAGCCATTTCAAGACAAATTGTGAATTGCAAAAGCTCTATTGAAGTTTATTGAACGATTCTGAACATTTTTTTGCAAGCTTAAGCTCCATTTGAAGGCTCAGTGGAAGTTCTCCACTAGGTAGTTGAAAATCAACTTTACACTCTCATTATGCATTGATTCACTGCCATTTTTGCATATTTGATACGTAGAAACAATGTAGATCATTAATATGTAAAACGAACTGGCATTGGTGTTGATTGTTGGGTGATGCTAAAAAATGTTTAGATCTGTTTTGGCTTATTGTTGTGTGTTTTGGCTTGTTTGATGCTTGATCTGTAACCTACATAACTTCTAGATGATTTTTAAACAAAATTGGATGAGTTTTGATGAACTTGAGTTTTTGATGCACAAACTAAATTGCTTCGGGTTGCTCTCATATTGCATGATTAATGATTTTTTAGGCTGGATTTGAGATCCTCGTGATCTCTAGATGAATTTTGGTATAAAATTTGTCCCAAACGATTGAGTTTTGAGTTTCACGTGTGTTACACCCCAAAATTTGCCTAACTTTTCCTTTACATAACTTGTGTTTCATTACATTCATTTTAGCATTATCATCTGCATTGCATTGACATGTGTGCAGAAGATCAAGAGGTATGACTACCAAAAAAGGGCTACCAAGGTTATGAAGCTATCTAAGAGTCTGTATTCAAGTATCCAAGGGTTGATATCCTCATCAAAGCAGTCAAAGATCCTCAGTGAGAGGGCTAGACATTTATGCGCATGCCTCCTAACTTGAAGGTTGTGGGAAGGTCATCAGATGATTCTGAAGCCATGAAGTTGGACATGAAGCCATGAAGGAGCTCATGAGAAGTGTTGAAAGACATTTTGAAGCCTAGACATGTCATTATGTGAAGTATATGAAGCTACAACCAAGATTGGTGCAATTAGGGTTTCATCTAGTCAACCCTAGGTCAACTAATGATTTGAAGAAGGTTGAGACCTAATTGCAATACCATGTGATCATGGATTGATGTATTAAGATGTTCAAGGGATGATCCCAAGATCAACTCATCATGAATCAAGAGTGTGAGGAGTTCCTAGGCTTGGGTTTCTAAGCTTGACAGTGTAAAATCCCCTGGTTTGGTGCCTAACTTCAAGACCACATAACTCAATATGTGATTTTCATCTCACCTTGACGCCCAACATGATTGTTGTAGGGCATGATCATAGCTTTAATTTTAGTACTAGAAGTCCTTGATAGGGTTTATAGAACTCAAGTTATGAATCAGACAAGTTACAGGTCATCAGATGAATGTGAATTTGGAGCTTGAAAGTTAACCAACTTGCATGACACTTTTTCCCTAGAAAGATGATTCTCATGAACTTTTGGCCAACATGAATATTGTCCCTTATCTTCTTAGCTTTTCAAAAAGTACTAGAAGTCCATGATTGGATTTGTAGAACTCAAGATATGAGCTTTGCAAGACAAGAGTATTTTGGGAATTTGAGATTATAGGCCATTTTTGATTATGGGTCAATTTCACCATGTTACACACCTCAAATGGACTTTTGTTCAACTTGAAAGTTGTTCAAAATGATGTTATTTGTCCAAACATGAACCAATAATCCATTTATATGGGTTAGAATGAGAAATGCTTGAAGAAAGATTCATGAATGAATCATTAAAGGAAGCTTGAAAAGGGCTAATTCAAATCAATTCATTTTGGAACCAATTCATGTCATATTTGTGCTTGTTTTGAGTCCAATTGATGTTTTAAGAACATTAGAAAAATCAGAAACCAAATTTGAAGTCACATGATATGCCAATTTCATGGTTTCTTCATCTTTAAGCAACATAATGGAAATCCACCTTCCACTCATTTCCAAGGTCTCAATCCTATCCACACATCTTCCTCACATCATAAAGAACCAGAATGAATCAATGAGCAAGCTTGATAACTCTGTTTTGAGGAGTTTCACAAAGCTCCATAACCAAAAATTTGGATTTTGAATTGGGCTGTCCTAGGCTTCAATTGGGCTTCTAATCACTCTAGGTCCATTGCATATAACCTCTAGGATGATTTCCAACTGCCATAACAGAATTTGGTGGAAGATAACAGAAAATTGAGTTAAGAAAAAGTGGAGAAACTTGGAAAATTGATTTTGAAGATAGAGCCATTTTCAGTCCAAATTATCATTGCAAAAAGCTTCAGTGTGGTTCATTGATGGATTCTGGACGATTTGCTTGAAGCTTCATCCACAATTCAAGCCTCCATTGAAGCACAAAACCATGTTCCTATCTTTCATCCATAAACTCTGTTCTTGATGAATTGCTATGCTATTTTCACATGATTGTGATCCTTAGAGTGTGTAGAACATTTTAGGATTAGAACGGTTAAGTTTCATGACAATTCTTGACAGAGCACCTTAGGTTGTAGTTTGAATTTCTCTCTAATTATTGGATGAAAATGGAAAAGAAACATAGGTTATTGATGTAGGAAGTGAGAGGAAGAGATTAGTATCTTCAATTTTGGCTTTTGTGAAAGTTGAGATTTCTTGAGAGATTCTTGGTTGATCACGACTTTTGAGTTTTAATGGAGGAAAGTAGAAATAAATTGCATATTCAGATTCTACACGAAAAATCACATAGTTTTAGTTCAAGAAAATCAAATTTTGGTCAAGAAATGAGGAAGTTGGGATTTTGCTGAAAGGAAGAAGATGACCAGCGCAAGGTCGGCCACTGTCTGTGCATGGCAGTGCCACCGCAGGCGTTCTTCCCTCCATTTTTAATTCAAAACGCCAGACTTCATACCAGCCGTCCGAGTGCGCCATCCGATTGACCTTGTAATCCCATCGTGCGGCTGCTAACGTGTTTCACGATTTAGCCTTCCCTTAATGCAAAACGCTGAGTTTCATTAAGAAACTCAGCTGGGCCTTTAATCCGTTTTGCTAACAGCACCCCCATCCCAGGGCCCATTAGAAATAACACACGCGTGGAAGTACTAACTGCACCCGTTAGTTTTTCTTCTTTTATTTCTTTTTTCTTTTAAGTTTTCTTTATTAATCCTTGTTTGATTTTAATTTAGAAAAAAATATTAATTGAGGTTAATAAATCTTGGAAAAAATCATGATTGTATTTTAACACGTTTTTTAATTTGTCACATTTTTTAATTGCAATTTTAATTCTTTGTTCAATTAATTTTGTATTTTTCTTTTAGGTGCTTTTCAATAAATAGAAATCATGCCATGTAAACTTCTAGATTTTTGTTTCCATATCAATGCTTGGATTTAATCTCTGATTGTTTGTATGGTGAATGTTGATACATTGTAGAATATTGTGGTATTTTTCTTTGATTCTTTTAGATACTTTTAGGTGTAGGTTTGAGATATATTTCTAGGACCTTCCCCTTGTGGATTCCTTTGAGCATACCTTTTAGTGTAGAAATTGTTTAGGACCTTTAGATTTAGGTTTTGACCCTGGATTGTTTTCCATGATTCCTTAACACACTTAGGAAGCCTTATAATTTTTACTAGCATTTTAGGATTGATTTTACTATTTTCCCCATATTTTACAAGTTGATTGTACTTTAGGTGATCCTAACTAAGCTTACCTGATAGATTAGTCTTTAAAGTGAACTTTAGATAGCCTTAGGCTTCAAATTCTTTCTTGATAGAATAAAGCTTAGGTTGATACCTATTTAGAACATTGATTAGGCCTTGATAGAGATTTTAAATCCTTGTAGTTAGGTGATCCTTGTAACTAATCATTAGGGTTTCCTTTGAAACCATTAGGAGGATGATTCCCCTTTTATCTTTGCTTTGCATTGCTCTTAATCTTGCATGATTGGTTGAGTGCCATCATGGATACCTTTGGTATACATCATGCTTCCCATGATTGATTCAATCCTTCCATGATTGGTTGAGTGCCATGGTGGATACCTTAGCTATACATCATGCTTCCCAACATTTCTTAATCAATTGAATTTGGTTGAGTGCCTTGGTGAATTCCTTAGGTTTTCATCATGCCTCCCATCATCTAGAATCTCTTTGTCCTATTGACATGGGATCCCTCTTGGGAGAGCCTGGCCTTCCTTAGGAAGTGCTATGTGCATTCCTCAAGAGGTGGAGCCTATGATGGACTCCTGTACTGATGTACATTGCCTTGACACCGTAGATTGATACCTAGGTTCCTCACCCATATTTCTTTGTCCTATTGACATGGGATCCCTCTTGGGTGAGCCTGGACTTCCTTAGGAAGTGCTTTGTGCATTCCTCAAGAGGTGGAGCCTATGATGGACTCTTGTACTGATGTACATTGCCTTGACACCTTATATTGATACTTAGGTTCCTCACCCATAATTCTTTGTCCTATTGACATAGGATCCCTCTTGGGAGAGCCTGGCCTTCCTTAGGAAGTGCTCTGTGCATTCCTCAAGAGGTGGAGCCTATGATGGACTCTTGTGCTGATGCACATTAATCAACTGTGTTGATGCACATCAATCAAGTGTTTTAGATTGACATCTAGGTTCATTCCCTAAAATCATTCTTTGTCCTATTAACATAGGACCCCTCTTGGGAGAGCCTGGCCTTCCCTAGGAAGTGCTCTGTGCATTCCTCAAGAGGTGGAGCCTCTGATGGACTCTTGTGCTGATGCACATTGAGCTAACACCTTAGATTGACATCTAGGATATACCCCAATTCCCTTATATGTCCTATTGACATAGGATCCCTCTTGGGAGAGCCTAGCCTTTCTTAGGAAGTGCTCTGTGCATTCCTCAAGAGGTTGAGCCTCTGATGGACTCGTGTGTTGATACACATCAACTAGATGTAGCCTTGGGATGACTTCCTTATTGCTCTTCCAGTTCACCTCTTCTTTCCTGATGGATTGTGGTGTGGTTGTTTGTTTGCCCGTTGCTTGATGCATTATGACAGGTTCATATATAGAATATGTTAAGCTTAGGAGCATGACTGCACTGAAAGGTTAAGCTGAGCTCGCTTTGCTTGACTGCATTGAAAGGTTGAGGTGACCCTCCCTTTGCTTGTCTGTATTGTTTGTTCTCTTGTTTGTTTGCTTAGAGGTTGAGTTGCTCCCTCTGCTTGTATTGCTGCATTCCATTTGCATCTTTACTGTTTGCTTTTCTGTTTTATCTGCTTTAATGATTTTTGCAGTTTGTTTTCTATCCCCATTGACATGATCCCCTAGGACTCTCACTTCCTTTGATAAGGATAGAGATGATAGAACTTTAGGTTGAAACCTTTGCATGATAACATTTAGGAGTTCCCTGTTTCAAGCTCAACCATAGGATGAATCCATGGCATGACAACAGTAAGGAATCTTGATAGTCTCCCCTGTAGTTCGTTCTCTTCTCATCTCCAAAACAACAGTAAAATACGTAATAAAGGCAAGTTGGTACAGTACGTTACGAGCCTTAAGTCACTTAGGAATTGATTGTTGGAGGGTCACTCTTCAACAGTCAGGATGTTTAGCCTGGCACCCTTAGGGTGACATGCAACACATTCACTCCTAAGTCATAGTCTCTAGTGCAGTACGAACTACAAACATCCATAAAAAACACCTCTTCCATAAAAGACAAGAAAACAAACTTCAAATCTCTTTTTCCCCGTGGGCCCTTAATCAGGAAAACGTTTTCAGAAAAAGAGTGTCGTTAACTCTCAGTTCTACCGCAAACGGTAACGCACGAGCCTCCGATGAGCGAGCTGCATACACCAAACTGTTGGAACTGTTTGTTAACCCTACTCGGAAAAACAGATGAATCAACCTGTGTTCCGTTTTATCCCGAACTATGTAAGCTCTGATGTCTCACACTTGTTGAGAGTACGTAGGCACAATACTGACGTATTGGCGAGCCACCTTCCCCCATCCTTGACCCGTAGTTAGCCGAACTACGTTGACTCTGATTTCTCATTCTCTGACGAGAATACGTAGGCACGAAGCGCGATGCTTTGCCGAGTCATTTTCTTTTCTTTTCAGACCAGCCTTGATAGGTAGATAGTTAAACCAACCCGTCAGATAAACACAATAAGCATGGATCCCGTTGAGTACAACGGACATGAGGGGTTCTGATACCTTCCCCTTGCGTAACCGACTCCCGAACCCAGACATGGTTGCGATGACCTTGTCTTATACCTTTTCGTCAGGTTTTTCCGATCGTTTCCTTTCCCTTTCTGTAGGATAAATAACGAAAGGTGGCGACTCTTCTGTTTTGCCGGTACCTTATTTTTGCAGTAGCGACAACGTGTTGTTGTTCTTGGACACGATGGCCGGAGCTCATGAGGAAGATGACCGGAGCATTCCCGACCACCTCTGGTTTTCCCCCTTGTATTTGTGAAGAAGATGACTTACGTGGCACTATGTGGTTTGCTTGATTTAATTACTTTTAATTCCAACGCTCCTGATTAAGAAACATGGTGGTCCATATTTGACCTGATCCACGTGATAGCATTCGAATTCTCATTAATGCGTTGGCATTGCCCCAACCCTTTGATTTGATTACTAAATGATCAAGCGTTTCTGGTTGAGTTTCCATGGTGTACCTTGGTTGACCGTGCACACTAGATTGCCAAGGTTATTTGTTTTTGTTTGAATTTTATGATGGGCCTTGTACGCGCTTTCTAAGCGCACCCCCTTTTTGGGCCTAGTTTCTAGGTTTGAACTGCATTTGATTGCTATTTGCCACAACTGTTTTTCATTTTCTTTTTTATTTCTTTTGATTTTGATTTTATTTTATGTTTAGAATTTAAATCATTAAAAGTAAATCTAATACTTTAAAAATTCACCAAAAATATTTTTTATCAACTTTGAGATGTCTAATTTTTTTTTTATATTTTTATTTTATTTTTCAATTTTATTTTCATTTTAAAAAAAGAATTAAATATTGGAGTGGTTTTAGATGGTTTGAATTTTAACTTTGTTTGATCTTGCATTTATTTCTCCTCCTCCTTTTTGATCCAATGATTGAAAATTGATCCTCATCTCAATGATGAGTTGATCAATTTTTGAGGGCCATTTTGCTATTTTTTAAGTGACTTGCAAGTTAGGTCATCTCATAGGACAGCTCACACAAGTGCATGACCTAGTTTGAATTGGAAATGACCTTTGTGGATTCAATAAGCTCTCAACTCTTCTTGTTTCACATTCTAGACATGTTGGGCTTGCTGTATGTTCATTTTTAGGTCAAAATTATGTTCATTGCTTGTTGTTTGATGCCTTTCTTTTTGTGCTTTCAACTTGATCTCCTAAGTGGTGTGTGCTTGCTTCCTTTGTGCTCTTGGTTGCATTTCTTCTTGATTTGTTTTGACATTGATTTTGGGCTCTATTATCTTCATCTCCCTTCTGTCCAATGACCTTGGAGTGTCATTTAAGGTAGCTTTGTCCCTCCTTAGGAGGAACTTGAAGCTTACCTAAAGTGATGAATCCATGAGGACTCTTTCTTGGTGTTTGTCACTTGTTTGCTTTTGATGCATCTCTCTTCTTCTCTTATTTTATTGCATTCCCATATGCATGCTTGGTTGAGATGATCTTGTGGTGGCTACTGCCCCACACTATTTTCCTCCCACTTTCATTCTACTTGTGCATTCTATGTGTGCATCCTTTCATTTGCATATGCATTTCTTCTTCTTCTTCTTCTTCTTCTTCTTCTTCTTTTGTTTTTCTTTGCCATGCTCCCCATAAGTTCTCTAACCTTTTGAGGTTATAATATATATTAAGGTTCTACACATGCATGATAACATTAGGTAGTTCCCCTTTTCAAACTCAACTTTAGGTTCACTTTGCATGATAACTTTTAGGATTGATTAGTCTCCCATTAGTGTGCCTTCTTCTCTTCTCATCTTCAAACAAGCTTAACCTACTTAATAAGGATAATGAATGTTGTCCCATGAGGCTTATACTTGGGAAATGGTGATTGAGGGGCCACCTCTCAATTGCCTAGAGTGTTTAGTATACGTCCTTAGGACGATATACGACGCATTCGATCCTAGGTTTTAGACTTTGTTACAACATACCTTATGAACACTCTAATTCAAAGCACTTCTTCTCTAAAAAACACAAAAACACTTCAAACCTTTTTCACCCTTTGGGGTTCTTAATCAAGGAAAATCTTTTCACAAAAAAGAGTGTCGTTAACTCTTAGTTCTACTGCAAACAGTAACGCCTAAGTCTCCAATGGTCGAGCTGCATACACCAACTGCTAGAACTATTTGTTAACCCTACTCGGGCCGAAAAAAACTTTTGAACCAACCTGTGGTCTTTTTAGCCCGAACTACGTTTGCTCTGATATTTCATGCCAGATGAAAGTGCGTAGGCACAAGACGCGATGTCTTGGCGAGCAACCTTCCCCCTCTCTTTACTCGTAGTTAGTCGAACTACGTTGACTCTGACTTTCCCATTGCACGAGGGAGTACGTAGGCACAGAGCGGCGATGCTCTGCCGAGTCAGTCTCTTTTCTTTTTCTTTTGTCCTTAAGCCTTTAGTTAGATAGTTTAAACACACCCTTTTAGATAGACAACAATGCGTGGATCCTGTCGAGTACGACAGACATGAGGGGTGCTAATACCTCCCCCTTGCGTAACCGACTCCCGAATCCAGACATGGTTGCGATGACCTTGTCTTTCCCTTTTTCTTTAGGTTTTTGCGATCGTTTCCTTTCCCTCTCTTTGGGATAAATAACGAAAGTGGCGACTCTTTTGTTTTTCCGCCGGTGGTTTTTCGCAGTTGCGACAGCTAGCGACTCTGCTGGGGAATCTGGTTCCCTATGCGAGTCAATCCTAGCACTTGTCTGTTTATTTTCGGGTGTTGTATATATGTGCTTTATTTATTTTCGGATTTTACTTTCCCGCATTTATTTTCTGCATCATATATCATTGCTGTTGTGCTGTGGGGAGGGAAGTTTCATTGAGTGATAAGCCGGACTTGGGCTTGAGTACAAACCTAGTATTAGTAGTGGAGACTAGGGGGGCCTGTTTGCTTAGCAGATACAGTTCTCCATGAAATTCACACTCGGACGAGATTCTCTTTGATGATTTTCCTTCAGATCCTTAGGATCGGTTGGGATTTTGGATTTGAGAATTGTCGACTCTGGGAACCGATTATTTATGAGTCAGCTAAGTGAGGCCTCTTCAGGAGATAATGATGCCAAACCAAAAATGGTGAACGTATCATCATTTCCAAAAAGTTTGTGACGCTGATGAACGTATAGGATGCCGAACTTTGTCAGTGGATAGGTCCACACCTGTGAGGGGGATTGGGTTGTGCAGGAAACCTTAGTCTTCAGATAACCCGGTTCTTTGCAAGTGTGAATATGTGTTCTTGATATCAGTGGATCCTACTGTCGGTACTTTGTTCTTGCTTAGGTGAAGCTCTGGTTTTTCTCGACCAACAGCACAACAGTCTTGATCCCTTGTTTGCATTTTGCTTTGGCATTTTCATCTGCATTTCATTTACATGTATTTGTGTTGCAGGTGCATATTTCTCCTTTGATTCTAATGATCTTTTCCCTCATTGTTGTTATGGAGTCCCTGAAGAGTACAGTGGCCTACAGGTTTCCAGTTCCGGATGTTAGTACTTTGTTGAGTCTGATTGACTTGGGTGAGAAAGCAGTAATGGAAGATTTCAGGAAGTCTTATGGGAGATTATAGAGATATGTCCGCAAGCCTTCTGAATATGAGATTAGTGGTGTCTATGCTCTCTTATAGTTTTATGATGCCCAGTTGAGGTGTTTCGTCTTTCCTGACTATGTCTTGGCTCCTACACTTGAGGAATATTCTGAGCTGTTAGGGGTACCCATTCAGAGTCGGATGTCGTTTGTTCATGTTGATACTAAGCCTGATCTGGCCGAGCTCGCCGCTATTTTGCACCTTGAGGCTTCAGAATTGGATGGGAAGATGATCCAGAGACTTGGGATGTATGGTTTTCTGTTGCCATGCTTGATTGAGAAAGCTCAGCAGTGTGCTAAAGATGGTTGTTGGATTGTATTTAGCGCCATCTTGGCTCTTTGTATATATGGCATTGTTCTGTTTCCTCATCTTCCAGACTTTGTGGATGTTGATGGGTTCTATATTTTAGCCTCAGGCAACCCAGTGCCCACCTTACTCGGAGACGTTTATCATTCTGTGCATTACAAGAATGAAAAACAAAGGGGGAAGAACATAGCTTGTTGTGTTCCTCTGCTGTATGCATGGTTTATTAGTCATCTACCTAAGACGGGTCCGTTTGTTGCCACTGCCAGTACTTCAGAATGGTCAGAAAGGTTGATGGGATTATTTGCAGAGAATATTGTGTGGTTTGATCGAGACTTGCTGGGTAAGGATATCGTTTATAGTTGCGAAGGTTTTCCTAACGTTCCTTTGATCGGAAGGAAAGGTTGCATCAACTATAATCCTTCTTTATTGGTGAGACACTTTAGGTATGCATTGAGAGATCCTCCTAGAGAAGAGGAGATACAGGAATCTCTGTATCTTACTGGCTTATTGGAAGGCGAGGCTCTGGGAAGACTTGAGCATGCATGGAATAACATCCGTCGGAAAGGGAAGTTAGCTCTGGGGAAGAGCAATAGTCGAGCGTATGACCCTTACTTGACTTGGATTCGTGCTAGGGTTTTGAAGTGTCTGATGTCATATCCTTCAGTTGCACCTCTATATCCTCTCATGATAGAGGAACCCACTACTGTAGATATCCAGAAATATAATCAGGTATTGGCAGAGAAGGAAGAACTGAGAAAAGCGAATGAAGAATTGGAGAAAGAGATTATCCAGCTTCGCAGTGAGAAGATAGAGGCAGTTCATTCTTTCAGGAGACAGACCGAGCTTGTCAACAAACTGACTAAAGAGACTAAGGACAGAGAGCGCACAGGCCGAGACTTGAATGCCACTTATAGTGCTCTTGCCACTAAGAAGGAAGAGTTGGATAAGGCTTACTCGAGGATCTCCAAGTTTGAATCAGTATGGAATGCCACGCTCACCAACAACAAGGAACGTGAAGACAAATTAAAACTTGAGATCAGCAAGCTGAAGGCTCAGCTTAAGGCCAAAGATGGAGAGATTGCAGCGGAAGCATCACTTAGACGAGACAGCGAGTGCAGGTTGAATGAAGCGATCGTAAACTTGAAGGATCTCCGGTTGAGAGCTAGCTCCAAGAGACGCAGACTTGAGGCATGTTTCGGGGAGAGAGCTTTGGAGGATCACGTTGATAGCCTACAACATATTGTTAGCTAGCATGATTTGCTTATTCAGGGACTACTCGCTAGGTCGGATCATCCTGAGACATTGAGGCTGCTAGAGGATTTCCGATCACGTCATCCTGCTTGACCTGTGTTTGTCTATTTCTGTTGTAGCTTTTGATGATTATTTTGTTGTATTTGACCATCGCCAGGCTTGTTGGCTGAGGTCTTTTCCTTATTTGTACTTAGCTATAGTTTGTACTTTGCCTGATGGCTTTTTGATCTATATACGAGGAGTTGGTATTCTATGCTTATCCGTAGGGTTCTCCAATGTTATGTTTTTCTGGAAACTAGAATCAAGAGGGAAATATCCCTATTGGATAAATACATGTATGCTAGTATTTCAGGATTGCTGACGTGACAACTTACCAGTACGGTACCAGAAGAAACCATAAAAGGCTGATGGATCAGATGCAGGTAGAAATGCAAGAGATGAGAGATCGTATGGCACAGCTGATGGAGGTCATGCAGGGGGTTGCTAGTGGTCAGGCGCAACTTCAGACTTTGGTGCAACCTTTGATTGCGCGGGTTGATAGTGATGGTGTGTTACACGGTGGGATTGCTTCTAACCTTCCTCACCTTGAAACTCCTCGGGTAGACAATTTTATGCCAACTTTAGTCATCCCTACTGCTGGAGGGGGTGGTCACACTGCTGGTGCTGGAAATGTGGCAGGTTTTAATCATGCTGGTTTTGCCAATGGTAGTAATGGTAACGGAAATGGCTATGGTTATGGTCTCGACACTACAGGTGCCATACATGGTAGTCGGGACCACACTTGGAATGAGGATAGGCAGGAAGATGTGTTTTCTCCAAGGATTATAACTGCTGAGATACCTTCTGAGGCTGACAGAAGGATTAAGATGATCGAAGAGAAGATGAGGTCTCTTGAATGCCAAAACTCTATGGGGCTGGATATGTCTAATCTGGGGTTGATTCCAGTCTTGAGAGTGCCTCCAAAGTTTAAGGTCCCGGATTTCGATAAGTACAAGGGTACCACTTGTCCTAGGGTCCATTTGAGGTCTTATTATCGCAAGATGTCTGCACATTCTGATGACGAGAAGCTCTTGATGCACTTCTTCCAGGATAGTTTATCTGGTCCATCACTGGAATGGTATATGAGCTTAGAGCCCGCTAATGTCTGTAGCTGGAGAGACCTAGCCGAAGCTTTTGTAAGGCACTATCAATACAACAGTAACCTTGCTCCGAATAGAGTTCAGTTGCAGAATCTTTCTCAGAAGAGCAATGAATGCTTTAAGGAGTACGCCCAGAGGTGGCAAGAGCTTGCTGCTAGGGTACAACCACCAATGGTAGAACGAGAACTTGTGGATATGTTTGTTGCTACCTTACCAGGAGTATTATGAGAAACTCATCAGAAACATGTCTGGAAGCTTTTCTGATCTGATTATCACCGGTGAAAGGGTGGAGAATGGAATTAAGATAGGAAAGATCAACGCTGGTGAAGGGTCCTCGGCAGAAGGAGGGAACAAGAAAGTGTTTGGAAATAAAAGGCGAGAGGGAGATGCTAATTCTGTATCCAGTTCATGGGGAAGAAATAGAAGTCAGAATCGGCAGAATCAGCAGATTTCTAGCATCACCATTCCAGCAGTTCAACAACCACATCAACAACAACGTCATCAACAACAGCAACCTCATAAGAATCAGCAGGGGAACAGAAGATACCAAGATAGAGGTCGGGCAGCAGGGAACAGACATTTTGATGCCCTTCTCATGCCATACTCCCAGTTATTACAAGCCTTGCTACAACTTCAATTGATCCAAAAGAGGACTATGGCTCCTTTGACCGGACAACCTCCACCTAGGTATGATGCAAATGCCCACTGTGAATTCCATTCGGGTGCTCCGGGACATAATATTGATAACTGTAAAGCCTTCAAACATAAAGTGCAAGATATGATTGACAGTAAGGCTATCAATTTTTCCAATGATGTTCCCAAGGTGGTGCAGAATCCCATGCCGAATCACGGGCAGGCTAGGGTTAATGCAATTGTCGAGGAAGAGGTGTTGAATTTGGTGACAGATGTTGATGAATTGAAGACACCCTTAAGCTTTGTGAAAGCCAGACTACTAAAGGGGGGTGTTTTCCCGGGTTGTGCTGAGGGTTGTGTTAAATGTTCTGTTGATCCTGCGAAAGGATGTAGACTGTTGAGAAGCTATATTCAGAAGATGATGAATGACAGAGTTTTACAATTTGACCGTTCTGTTGGAAGAGATTCTGAGGATTTAGTGGCTGAAGAAAAGGATGAGATTGCAACAATCTCCATCCCATACAAGACTGTTACTATCTATGCACCAAAGCCGCCAACGATAACTATCACCAAAGCAGGTCATATGCTGTTTGAGAGTACTAAGGTCATTCCGTGGAACTACGGAGCCGAAGTGTATTGTAATGGGCAGAAGATAAACTTGAATGATCCCCCTGCAAGTTCAGTTGACAATCTAGTGGGAGCCGGAGGTATTACTCGCAGTGGTCGAGTCTTTTCGTCGCCTGAGGTACTGGCTGATAAGGTGGACAAAGGGAAAAAGAATGGTAGTGGAAGAGACTTCTCAATCTGGGGAGAGAGAATCTTTGTTGAAAGACGCAGTGGAATTTATGAGGCTGATTCGAAAAAGCGACTACAAGATAGTCGACCACTTGCAGCAAACTCCGTCCAAAATATCTATCCTGTCGTTGCTCCTTTGCTCGGAGGCACATAGGAATGCATTGTTGAGGATATTAAACACTGCTTACGTGCTGCAGGAGATTTCAGTTAATCAACTGGAGGGAGTGGTGGCGCACGTAAACGCAGGAAATGGCTTAGGCTTTATGGACCTAGATTTGACACCCAGAGGCAGAAATCATAATTGTGCGCTGCACATATCTTTAGAATGCCGAGGGGCTGTCATGTCTCACGTGCTTGTGGATACAGGATCTTCTTTAAATGTGCTTCCCAAGAAGGCCTTGATGAAGCTAGATATGAAGGGGTTGATTTGCATGCCAAGTGATTTGGTGGTGCGTGCGTTTGACGGAACCCGAAGATCTGTGTTTGGGGAGGTAACTTTGCCGATTCAGGTTGGACCTGAAATATTTGATGTTGTGTTTTACATCATGGATATCCAACCGGCCTACAGTTTTTTACTAGGTCGCCCTTGGATTCATTCAGCGGGGGCTGTTACGTCAACTCTGCATCAGAAGTTGAAATACATGGTTGGTGGTAGCGTCGTTACGGTATGCGGAGAGGAGGATATCATGGTCATCCATTTATCATCATTTAAGTATGTTGAAGTGGATGGAGAGATCCATGAAACCCTTTGTCAAGCCTTCGAAGCGGTCAAGATCAAAGACAAGACTCCCGTTGTGAGTAAAGAGCCTAAAGTGGCTATGTCCTCATTTAAAGAAGCTCAAGCAGTGGTGCAAACTGGGGCAGTACAGGGATGGGGCCAAGTGTTGGAAATCCCCCACAAACAAGACAAATTTGGGTTAGGGTACCGACCGTCGTTCTCCTCTCCTTCAGCCTCGCAGAGCGCGCCGCGCTATAAAGGGCCTGTGCAGTTCACCAAAGAGGGAGTCATCTTCGAGAGAATCAATGCTTTATCTGACGAAGACGGAGACAGTGACTGCGACATGGATGCCTGGGTCAAGCCATGTATTCTGGGACAGAGCCTATGCAACTGGTCAATTGAAGAATTCATTCAAGTGACGACAGAACAGTAATGCTTTGTTTTTCCAATTATTGTACTACCCTGTGTCCTACCCGGGGCATAGTGGTATTTTATTTCAGGGCCTTACTTGTTTATGTCTGAACATTGTTTATCAATTAATCAAAGGGCGTTTTCTCATTCAAATTTTGTGATCTCTGTTTTTCTTATTTTTGCTTTTCCCAATAAAATGGCAACGTGGTTGATATTTGTTTGCAAATTGTCTGAAACATTTAACCATTTTCATTGCAGGATTCATATTGCAGATGACACTGATCCAGAACCTTCTATGACTCACTTCGACTTCGATTAACCGATATATTAAGATGAAGAAGAGATTGATGAGGATGAAGACTTTCCTGAGGAATTAGCCAGACTTTTGAAATAGGAAGAGAAAATCATTCTGCCTCATCAGGAGGAAATTGAGGTCATTAATCTGGGTACTGAAGAAGTTGTCAAAAATGTTCGGATAGGGGCTACGCTACAGAGCGATGTCAAGCAAAGACTGATCGAGATGCTTCGAGAGTATAGTGACATCTTTGCTTGGTCGTATGAGGATATGCCTTGGCTTGATACCGACATAGTGGTTCATCGCTTACCGTTGCGCGAGAAATGTCCGCCGGTTAAGCAGAAGCTTAGAAGAACGAGACCAGATATGGATGGATTGTTAGCCGTGACTACTTACCCCCCGTGGGTCGCCAACATTGTGCCTATACCGAAGAAAGATGGTAAGGTGCGGATGTGTGTTGATTATCAAGATTTGAACAAGGTGAGCCCTAAGGATGACTTCCCGCTCCCTCACATTGACGTATTGGTCGACAATACTGCTCAATTTTCGGTGTTTTCCTTCATGGATGGTTTCTTGGGTTATAATCAGATAAAGATGGCACCGGAGGACATGGAGAAAAAAATATTCATTACACCATGGGAAGGTTTTGCTACAAGGTGATGCCTTTTGGCCTGAAGAACGTCGGAGCAACATATCAGCGTGTTATGACAACGCTCTTTCATGACATGATGCATAAAGAGATTGAGGTTTATGTTGACGATATGATTGCCAAATCCCAAACGGAGGAGGGGCATCTGGTTAATTTTTTGAAGCTATTTGAGAGGCTTAGAAAGTTCAGATTAAGGTTGAATCCAAATAAGTGCACTTTTGGAGTTCGGTCCGGAAAGTTATTGGGGTTCATTGTCAGCGAAAAAGGAATCGAGGTCGACCCTGCAAAGATAAAAGCCATACAAGACATGCCAGCGCCGAAAACAGAAAAAGAAGTATGTAGTTTCCTGGGGAGATTGAACTACATTGCTCGGTTCATATCTCATCTCACAACCACGTGTGAGCCAATGTTTAAATTGTTAAAGAAAGATCAGGCGGTTGTCTGGAATGAAAATTGTCAAAAAGCCTTTGATAAAATAAAAGAGTATTTGCAGGAGCCTCCGATATTGATACCCCCAGTAGCTGGAAGGCCCTTAATCATGTACTTAACGGTTCTTGAGAACAGTATGGGTTTTGTTCTCGGTCAACACGACAAGACTGGAAGAAAGGAGCATGTGATTTATTATTTGAGTAAAAAGTTCATAGATTGTGAGTCCCGTTACTCAATGCTCGAGAAAACGTGTTGTGCACTTGCTTGGGCTGCCAAACGTTTGAGACAGTATATGCTCAATCACACAACCATGCTGATTTCGAAGATGGATCCGATTAAGTATGTCCTCGAGAAGCAAGTGCTTTCATAAAGAATTGACATGTGGCAGATGGTACTGACAGAGTACGATATACAGTATGTTTCTTAGAAGGCCATCAAAGGAAGTGTCATGTCAGAATACCTTGCTGAGCAGCCAATCGAAGATTATCAACCGATGAATTTTGAATTTCCTGACGAGGATATCATGTTTCTCAAAGCGAAAGATTGTGAAGAACCATTACACGGTGAAGGTCCAGAGAAGGACTATCAGTGGCAAATGATATTCGATGGTGCTGTCAACTCTTATTGTAGCAGAATTGGGGAAACTATTACAACTCCTCATGGCACTCACATCCCGTTCACTAACATATTGACATTTCCAGTCACCAACAATGAAGTTGAGTACGAAGCGTGTATCATGGGTCTGGGAGAAGCCATTGATTTGAGAATTAAGAATTTGGATGTATATGGCGATTCAGCGCTAATGGTTAATCAAATCATGAGAGAATGGAAAACGCGTCAACCGAATATAATTCCTTACAGAGATTATGCCAGGAGGTTGTTACCCTTCTTTGACAAGGTAGAGTTTCACCATGTGCCGCGAGCGGAGAATCAGATGGCTGATGCTTTGGAAACACTATCTTCGATGTACAAAGTGAATTTCTGGAATGAGGATCCCAGAATAGTCATTTCTCCCTTGGACAGACCCGCTTTCGTATTCGCCATTGAAGAGGCTGCTGATGGCAAGCCATGGTTTTACGATATACAAAACTTCCTCAAGAAGCAAGAGTATCCGCCAGGGGCTTCGGCCCTGGATAAGAAGACGCTGAGGAGGTTATCTGGCAACTTTTACCTAAACCCAGATGGTGTGCTATACAGAAGGAACCATGATTTGGTGTTGTTGAGATGTGTGGATGAGAAAGAAGCAACGCTTCTTATGGAAGAAGTCCACGAGGGTACTTTCGGTACGCATGTCGGTGGACATGCCATGTCTCGGAAATTGTTACGAGCAGGGTATTATTGGCTAACTATGGAGTCAGATTGTTTCAAATTTGTGAAGAAATGCCATAAATGCCAGATTTATGCTGATAAGATCCATGTACCGCCGTGCCCATTGAATGTCATGGCGTCTCAGTGGCCTTTCTCCATGTGGGGCATTGATATGATTGGCAAGATTGAGCCCACCGCATCCAAAGGTCACCGTTTCTTCTTGGTCGCTATTGATTACTTCACCACATGGGTTGAAGCAGCTTCGTACGCCAATGTGACAAACAAGTGGTAGCAAGATTCATAAAAAAGGACATCATTTGCAGATATGGAATTCCTGAGCGAATCATGACTAATAATGGTTCGAATTAGAACAACAAAATGATGAAGGAGTTATGCCAGAACTTCAAGATTGAACATCACAACTCATCACCCTATCGGCCGAAGATGAATGGCGCTGTTGAAGCGGCCAACAAGAATATCAAAAAGATAGTGCAAAATATGGTTGTTACATACAAAGATTGGCATGAAATGTTGTCGTTTTCTCTTCACGGTTATCGTACAACGGTACGCACATCAACCGGGGCAACTCCTTTCTCGCTAGTATGCGGTATGGAAGCTGTCCTACCATTGGAGGTCGAGATTCCTTCTTTATGAGTTTTGGTCGATGTGAAACTTGATGAGGCAGAATAGATAAAGAACCGTTTGAATCAGCTTAGCCTGATGGACGAGAAGAGGTTAGCATCAATTGCATATGGTCGTTTGTACCAGAGCCGGATGAAGAAAGCTTATGATAAGAAGGTGCGCCCTCGAAGCTTTCAGACGGGGGATCTTGTGTTGAAAAAGATTCTCCCACCACAATCAGATCACAGGGGCAAATGGACTCCCAACTATGAAGGTCCATATGTTGTACGAAAGGTTTTCTCCGGAGGAGCCTTGTTGTTAGCCACCATGGATGGTGAAGATTTCTCATCCCCTGTGAACGCGGACGCAGTTAAAAAATACTTTGCTTAAAAGAGACCCGCTGGACACAAAAAGAAAAGTCCAGGCAAAAATGGGGCATCCCAGCGAACCATAAAAAAGGAAAAATAGGTTCGGGCAAAAATTAGGGATAAAAATGAAAAGATGTAAACCCGCAAATTCGAAAACCTAGAAAGGCAACTTTGGCAAAAATGGGTATCCCGGTGAATCGAAAACCCGAAAAAGGGCGGTTCAGGCAAAAGTTAGGGATTGAAAAAGCAAATGACTGCAGTTTGCATAGGAACTTCATTGCTTAGTGGATTGGGAGAACCTCAGGGTCGTGTTTGTATCCGAATCAATCTCTTATGAAGACAAAGCGTCGGGAAAGCATCAGAGTCAGGCGAGTCATAGAGGGATCAGCTCATGGTGTTTGTCGGTGCCACGTTGTCGACATTTTTGTACACTTTTGTATATTTCTATGCATATCTGTATTTTGTTTTGCGCAACTTCCTCTTTTCAGGAGTTGCATATGTTGTAAAACTTTGCCTATTTACAGGCCATTCATCAATAAACATATACTATTCAGTACTTGATCCATGTGTTTTGTTTTAACTTTGATTGTTTTGTTTGTGAAAACACCCAATGTTTTGATAAACTTGCGCTAACATAAACTTGCAGGCCTTGGCCAATAATTGTTAAAACTTTGAATTAATTGAACAACGTCACAAATGATGACTAAGATGGTTCTGTTGCGTAGGCTATCTTGTCTGTTTGTTCAGTTTTGCAGGGTCATTATCCTTGGGGCGAAGGTAGGGATGAAGTTTGTTCCATCCTCAGCCAGGGTTTTACCTCCCCAAGCAGTGAAACTCGTATCTCTATCCCCAGTAGAGTTTGTATGCAGTTTGAGTCGAGCAGGTAGCGTGTATGCTCTCCTTCGGCAGTTGATGTACATTTGATCCCCACAAGGTGCATGGTTGTAGGCACTCCCCAGCGAGTTGTGATTTGATTTTCTCCCCGCAGAGTATTTTGCAGCCTGGTTAGGTTCGTTCCCTGGTGTTGCACCCCAAAATTTGCCTAACCTTTTTTCACCTAGTTCGTGTCTCATTGCATTCATTCTAGCAGTATCATCTGTATTGCATTGACATGTGTGCAGGAGATCAAGAGGTATGACTATCAACCAAGGGATACACAAGATTACGAAGCTATCTAAGAGTCCTTATTCAAGTATTCAAGGGTTGATATTTGTCACACCCTAATTTTTGACCATAAGATTCCACCTCCTTGTGCATCTTCTCCTATGTTATCTTTCTACTTGTGTGTACATGTTTATTGTGGCTAACCAATTGTGCAGATGTAGTGGTTTCAGATGGAGATAATATCCATTCTTCCCTTTTTTTTAATAATACTCCACGACATGGTCAATTGAGCCTGTTTCAGATTGATTACGGGGTTTTATAGGTTTTCCTCAACATCTCTTAAAATCATCAACGCTTGCCCCTGAGGAGAAGTGGTTTTTTTTATTTGGCATAATCAGTTGAGGACTGTTTGTAGTCATTTAAAGCTTCATTAAGTCAAAGTGCTTCACATTGATTATGGATGGGGATCTTATCAGAATGAACGCGATTAATTTATATCCTAACTAATGGATTCATGATTCAAGAGTGATTTCAAGCGGGTCAAGTTCATAAGCATTCTATTTTTCTTGAAGGTTTTGACTTAGGTTGGTTGTGAGTTTCCTGAGATTTAATGGCAAGGTGGTTTATTCAAGTCCAAGGTTTAGTATTATGTCATCAACAACCAAACATTCAAATTATGTGCTAATGCTTTCTAAAAGGAACAAAACACCAATATTTAAGGATTGGTTCAAAGGTTTTATTATGTGTGACTAACGTGCGACCGAACCTTTTGGATCTTGGTAGCCCACTCAATTAAGATTTGTGTACATCTAATCCTGTAGTAGGGGTTTTGAGGCAAAAAACCGTATGAAGACACTCATTAAGCCACGTTAAAAATAGATCAGACCATGTTTGGTTAACAAGTTTTGATTTCCAATCTACCTCCACGAACATGTATCTCCACCCTTTCAAACAAGAGCATCTCTTTTATTTATTTGATCCTAACAACCCTGCATAGTTATCATTGGCAGGTGGCAATACAATCTCTAAATAACTGTCATTTACACATTGTCTGTTGCATATTTTAAACATACATCCTACAACTAAAATCAAGGATTGAAGCCTTCTCAAGCTACCGCGTCCTGGCTGCATATAAGCTCTTCTGTTATTTGCCGCCAAAACCTCTTCGGCAGCCTGCAAACCAAACCGGCATAACATGGTTAATCAATTGATGAATAGTTAAGAGTGACTAAGCTACAAATAACGTAAACAAAAGGAGGAACCCTATCACACGACCCCAGTTGAGGACTCACGGATCCCCCTCTCTCATTAATGTTGCTTTTAGCCTTGGTACCATCACCTGCTTCACAGATTTGTACCACCCTGCACATAAGATAAACTAACAACCTTGTTAGTAGCATAACAATCCAACACAGCGGAAATTTGCATAGGACTCGCGAGTTCATTTTCCCGTAGTACTACAACAAGAAGAGATCAAGAACATCACCTTCTTTTGGTACTCTGTCATTAAGACAGGACATCAATATATGTGAAAGCTCTAAGGAAAATCGTTCATACCGGCACCTCCCAAGCACCTGCAAAGCATACGACAGTGAAAAGATTTTCATAAACAGCAGTTCATTTGCTCCATCCAAGAAAACACAAGGTCCATCATTCATCCATCTAAACATGGTGAAACTCTGTTAAGGAATAACAACAATGTTCAGAGGAAGTTAAATTGCAAAGAAATCCATTTGGAAAATGATAAGAATTTTCGTAATTTACCGTGTTACGTGGTATTGTTGCCCACTGTTGGGATGCGTGCCTTTTATGTTGCCGTAAGGCGCCTGAGTTTGGAGAAACCGTCGTTTGACTCAAAACGTAAATGTTATTGGATATGATTACCTTCTTTCAGAAGAACGATCTTTCTTGCAAAACAGTAGAAGCTGGCCGGCTGCGCTTGAAAACGGGAACTCGTCGAAAACCCACTAAACCTCTTTACCACCTCAACCGTGCTCCGCCAAACCATCCACAAGCACTGACCAATCTTGGAAATATGAACATAGAGTGGAACAAGGTGGTTGCTGCTGCTTCTTATCTTTAAAGCTACACCAAGCGCAACCACTGGATTATCCGCACCTTATAACAATCTTGTTGTAATCTATAAGCATTAGGCAGATGTCATACCTCGCTACAATGAGGCCCTCCACACCGATCCCTTGGCAGCTGATGGTCCTGTAAACAGAAGCAATACATATAAGAAGATTGGAAGAGTTATTGATTACTATCCAGGATTGTATACGCGCAATTACCGTCAGGCCCGCCATGGCTGAAACTCATGCTAATTTGGCTCCCGCTTATAAAGATGGTGGACAGGCATTGGTTCTCCGCAAAGACTTTCCTGAAGCAACTCGCATTGTGCTACGCAATGGGACCGACCGTGAGGGAGTGAACCTGCATTTAACACTAACGGAGTCAATAATCTTGTGAAGCAAAGTTAAGAGAACTCAGAACACCATTCACATTTGGTTCTGCAACTAAGAAGAAGAGGCATCAGGATAATAATACGGTTATTACCGGTTTTTGAATTAGAGAAAGCCACATCCATAACAGTAAACAACATACCATGGATCAGATTTCCTTGACACCTAAGGCTTCAAAGCATGAGTAACAGCCTCACACTCACCTTCATGCCTTGCATCAAGTCTTCACCTGCATCATCACAGTTCACCGTCAATTATGCTATACCATACAAGTTAACAACCCTTCATTTCATTGTCAATCAAATTTGAAAAAGATTACTCAGAGTTTGTTTGATCACCATAGCAATTAGATACTCAAGCTTTGCAACATGCGTACTTACACCAAGCGTCTTAGTGTTACGAAACCTTGCTCCTGCAGACCTTCCACTTAACTGTGGTGATGTTCTTAGCATTGTATTTCAATGTAAAAAGTTCGTCGGAAGGATGGACCACGAACTCCGCCATCAGAAGCTTGTTGTGCAGCATCAAAAAGGTGTTAATGTGTCATGTTACTGCAATTATGTGGATACTGATATTGTAAATAAAATCAACAGGAAGAGCACTGATTGTAGCAAAAACCTCCCAAGTTCCAATTACTCCTACGGACAAATGTGGAAGTTATACTATTCCTTGTCTTCCAGCTTTTAAACTCGACAATAAGATGGTGGGTCGACTATCAATCACCTGTCAACTGGTCCCAATTCCTTAGGGAAATCTTCATAGAAGTCAAAATTGACAGCAAGAGCTGAGCTGCAACATTCAAAGCATTGTCGTAAATCAAATGAATATGGAAATCCATAAAACTAAAGATTCACGGATCTGATATGGTAAGAAACTTTAAAGATGAGAAACAAAAACTCTCAGACCAGAGAGACAAGGGTTACCTTTACCTTCCATAACAGTCCAAACATGCTCCTCCGGAATTGGAAACCTCACTATTACTCTTCAATTCGCGTTATCCCCTACAACTTTATATAAGAGATCATCAGAATCCCACAAAAAGGAGAGGACTTTCATAGAGAAAACAGATTCACGAACCCCTCTCAAAAAATTAGAAAATCCCAATTGGTAAAACCCCGCACAAATCTATTCACAAACGAAAAACACCAAACACATACAACCTCCAAAACCAAACTCAGAGACCCCAAAATCAATCCCTAAACTACAAAGTTGACAGATGATAGGACTTATCCCATTGTAAACTCCGCCGGAATATCCCAACGGAAACCGCAAATCGCCATCACCAAGACCTTCAAACCCACATCACACCGTCCACCGGAAATCGCCGCGAGAAGCTTCCGTTATCATCCACGCTTTCATCCGCCGTCCAGAACTGGTGGTAATCCATTTATTTGCGTCAAATTTATCGAAACTCTTGATGTGTTGTTTGGTGTTTCAGGTTGAAAGAGAAGAAGACGGAGATTGGGAGAAAGAGGAAAGAAAGAATTGAAGAAAAAGAGAGTGAGATCGAGAGACGAAGGAGATTGACGGAAAGGGGGGGGGGGGCGAATGGGGGATTAGGGTTTCTCTCTTGCTTGTAATCTTGTTTTTATCTTATAATCACCTACACACACACACACACAATAACTACACTGCACCCTCACACACGAGCCGTAGGATCTCCAACGGATCCTACTGGACGTTCCAGATCGTGCTCCACAGTAAGCCTTCCTAAGCCGCGTCACACACAACCCACTCACCCACTTAATCCAATTATTAACCGCCTAATTAAGTTTTTAATTAACCCTTAATCTTAATCAACTCCTTCATAAGATTAAGTAAATTACCCTTTATATTATAATTTAAACTAATGTTCTTATTAATTAATTAATCCACTTTTAATCGGTTTTTTTTTTCTAATCACCCTCTTATAAACTAGATGATGCCTTTTCTAAATAAATAATATATTCATTTTATATTTATTTTAGAAATAAATAATAAACCTTTTTTATATAATTAAGTAAATCTATGCTTTCAAAATAAATAACAATAACAGCTCTTTTTAATTATAAACTCACCTAAATTTTCTTTCTCAATTTATGGTTTTATTAAAAAAAATCTAAGTATTATTTTATTATCAAGAAATAACTTTCACTAAAAAAAATCTAAAATAATCTCTCTTAAAATTAATCTCACTTAAAATGAATCCAACTTTTTCTTATAATTAATCTCACCAATAATATAATTTTCTTCAAATCCAATTTCTTTTAATCAAATAAATTAGTACAATTTCACCAAAATCAATATCCTACAACTTAATCAATCGAGCACGCCTGCGTCTCCGTACGTCTCCACTCACACTCACAATTTACACACTTGTACACCTAATTCTTTCATGCGTTTATGTATGCTCTATTTTACATGCCTTTATTTACCGCATTTACATTCTCGTATTGCATCCGTCCAAAGGAAGAACCTGCACATGATTCAACACTTGTGTGTAGTGCAACTCATTTGCATCATACCCTCCTATGATCCTTGATCCCATTCAAGTCGATCTTCTAAGTTTAGATCCTACCCCATAGGAAGGACCTTTGTCTTTTACAACTTAGAAACAAACTCAATCAAAATCAAACAATATTCAAACACATTAGAGAACAAGATGTTAATCATCTTAAGCGAGATACAACTTCTCATGCTCCAGAACAATTACAATCAATATTGTAGGGACTTTTCCGCTTAAGAGAGATAGAGGCGTACTCGTCGATACATCCGAGTACTTGAGCCCTTCTCTTAAGACGATACAAAGACTATTTTCCTACAAAGTTGTGGCGGTTAAATTAAGTAATCTCCCTTAAAATGACAACTCGTCTTTTCTCCTAAAATCAATCAATCAACTACCCTAAACCCGTAGGAACTTTGACCACAGTCAAAGAACTCCTCAAACCCTTTAGGGGAACTACAAATACTCTGATTCCACTCCCGTAAAGATATGTAGGCATAAGATGCGATATCTTATCGAGTATACTTAGAATTAAACCCCTAGGTCTTTCACCCTTAAGCAGATAAACCCTTAGCAATAAAACAAACATAAAACAAGAGGTTCCTATATAGTACTACAGAAACTTAGGATGCTAGCACCTTCCCTAAGTTTAACCAACCCCTGAACCTATAACTCTCTAGCTTGCATTTGCATTGCATTGTGGGAATTTTGATCTTTATCCCTTCCTTTGGACAAATCAAAGTTCGGTTGCAAAATGAATTAAATATTCAAGTTAATCAATAGCTTTTTATCCAAATTTCACCGCGACAGAAATGACGACTTCACTAGGGATCTTCAGGAGGTTCCCCTATCTTGTTTTTTACTTGTTTATTGCTTTATATTTGTTATTTGTATAATTGTTTACTTGTTTGTTTATTGCCTCTGGTTTGTTACTCTTGAGTGGTGAGACAAAGTCCTACACCCGGAATTGAGTGAACTTAAGATAGGTAGTGATATGTTCAAAGAGGCTTATAGGGGGTGGAATCCCGACCAAGCTGACTTGAAAATCACGCTTAATTGAGGCCCTCTCGAAAGTTGTATTGTTGAATGAGTTCTTAATCGTGAAAACATACATTATATTCGATGTTGGAGCCTACGATATTGAGGACCATAGTTACCTTAACCCCACTTTGGCCTTTATTAGGATGTAGTGCGGGGCTATGAGGGGGTACCCCCCGAAATAGTGCTACGTGATGCTACACTCAAAAGAGGTTCTCTTGAGAATATTATTAACCACCGAGTACTTGGAAAGTTGATAATATCCGAAAGATGGACTAATGACTTTGGGAACCTCCTTAGAACCTTGTTCTGCAGGTACAACCCACCTCCAGTCCATGTTCTTTGGGAATGGGTATACCCTTTGGCTCCATGCTCGTTGCAAACCTAGGGTCCCCTTTGTTTGTTTATGTTTGTGCATCTATGTGCTTACTTGTGTTTGTTGCATTCATAAGGATTCATATTGCATTGGTTTCATGGAATCCCGAGTTTATTTATAAACATTGTAGAACCAATAGGGATTACAAAATAAAATATTTTGAAATATTCTTTTAAGAGTCCTAACTCGGGTGACCTAAGGAAGTTAAGGACACTAATCGAAGAATCAAGAAACTCAAAAGGACAAATACAAGAGGCTTCCCTTTATTATTGAGGATCAAATGAAGTTCAAAAGACTTTCATCAATATTGAAGATCCAAGTAAATAAAAGTTTCCTTCTTTATTTTCCAACAAGAGATAGAGGATTTATTTTCCTCTATCACACTATCTTCAAGAAGATTCAGTTAGAAGAGCAAATCAACAAACCCGATGAAGGACTTCCTTGGGACTTTATTACCTATTATGTTAGGACTCTTTTAAGAACATTCACTTGTAATCCTTTATCAAAAAATAAAAATAAAAATAATAAACGAATTTTCTTTGGCACTCTGTGACGTTTGTAAATACTTGAGTTCCATGAAACCTTTCGTTTTGCATTCTTGCATTTGCATTTTGCATTTTGCATCGGCATAGCATCCTTTGCATTCCGGGGGGGGGGTCTCATTCTTGCTTCATCTTCACAAACAAGCTGAGTCACCGGTCAACATCGAAAGATGGATCAATTGGAACAAGAGAACCGAGTGCTCCGTGACGAAGTTGCAACCCTGAAGGAAAATTTGGAAAGGTTGAATGGTTTAGTTGAAGCTCTATCCAACCAGTTTGCACTCAATAATCAAGAAGTTCAGAGGACCATTATATCTGAAGTAGTATCAGCACCGATCCCAGTGGTGCCTACTGTTGCTGAAGTGACCTACAGCATGCCGCCAGGTTTCCCGTGGGGAATGCCTCCTTATTTTACTCTGGCCGGTTATCGTCCACTTGTTCCTGAGGTCTCTGCCAAGACCACTGTTCAAGCCATCCCTACCACTGATGCCGTAATAACCACTGCACCTCCGCATGTGAACACTGTTCCATATATGTTGGATGAGCCAACTCTCCATAGGACACTCAGCGAAACTGTGGGTTTTGAAGAAAGGATGGATGGATTTCAAGACCAATTTTATGAGATGCAAAAGGAGTTGAAAGCCCTTCGTGGGAAGGATTTGTTTGGAAAGAGTGCTTCTGACTTGTGCTTGGTTCCGAATGTCAAGGTTCCGCCAAAGTTTAAGGTCCCTGATTTTGAGAAGTACAAAGGAAATACTTGTCCTCAAAGTCATCTCATCATGTATGCTAGAAAAATGTCTGCCCAAATTGACAATGATCAATTTCTCATTAATTATTTCTAAGACAATCTAATAGGCGCTGCACTCAGGTGGTATATGGGGTTGGATAGTATGAAGATTCGAACTTTCAATGATTTGGGTGGAGCCTTCATCAAACAATACAAGTATAATGTGGACATGGCTCCTTACCGCGATCAATTAAAGGCCATGGCCCAAAAAGACAAAGAGAATTTCAAGGAATATGCTCAGCGTTGGCGCGAGTTAGACGCTCAAGTCATACTGCCATTAGAAGAAAAGGAAATGACCAAGATTTTTCTGAAGACTCTCGGTCCATTCTTTTATGAGAAAATGGTAGCAAGTGCACCCAGTGACTTTACCGAAATGGTAAACATGGGAATGCGCTTGGAAGAGGGGGTTCGTGAAGGAAGATTAGTCAAGGAGGGTAGTGCTCCCAATAATGCTCAAAAGTATGGGAGTAGTTTTGTGAAAAAGAGAGAACACGAGGCAAGTGTTGTGCAGTAGGGACGATCCAAGAGAGGGTATCCACCATCACACCAGGTTGTTGCGGTTTATCAGCCTCAACATCAGCAAAATCAGCCATTCAACAATCAAAGTCGTGTACACAAACGAATAGACTTCGATCCCATCCCGATGACATACGCTGACTTGTTCCCAACTTTGATTCAAAAAGGTCACATCCAGACGAGAGCTCCACCTAAGGTACCTAAGAAACTTCCGTATTGGTACAAAGCTAACAAATTTTGCCCATAACATCAAGGTGCTCCAGGCCACGATATTGAGAGTTGTTACGATTTGGAAGCAGACGTTCAAAAGTTGGTTAAGTGTGGAATTTTATCCTTTAAGGGTTCCATTCCTAATGTGCATGATAATTCCCCACCTCAGCATGGTTCGTCCTCCATGAACATGATCCAAGGTTATTCGAGAAGCTCATATCAATATAGTGCCTGAAGAGGAATCCGAAGGTGACATGTCAGACGATTCTACAAGCTTCTCCATTCTATACAAAGACTGAATAAAATCCCGAGAGGAGCTCATCAGGGTGTTTTCTTTTCGTTTGCTTATGCGTATTTCATTTCTTTGATTAAAAGCATGTTTGGCTTGTCTGGCTTGTTTATTTTGAATAATTAATGCAATAAAATGTTTGTCTTGAAGAAATCCATCTGTTTCACTCGTAAAATATTTTTCATAATTTATAGCGCCTACTATACCCAATTCTCTCACTTTGGTGGATAATTGGAGGGAGGATGACGAAGTAAAACGCCAGGATCTCTCGCTGTATGCTTTGGAATAAAAACTTACTGATGATGTAAGGCATATGTTTCGAACCTCCTAAAATACCAGAAATAGTCAACCCGTCTTTTAAGCCTTGAGAAAGGATCTGTTTTTTCTCTCCCAAACCAAAACCTCGTTTTAACCTAGGGCAGGGTATCATAAAAAATGAGCATCTCTCAAAAACATTTTGGGTGGGCACAAATACTTTGACCCTTATTCCCTTGTTTCACAAATCATAAAGCTAAAATACAACCCACAAAGTCCTAATTGAAGTAAGGTTTAGTTTGAAATCATACACGATGAGATAACATTTCCTGACTCCTATGAGCTATGCTCAAATATAGTATTGGCCTTATAAATAAATTTAATTCATATCCTAACTAGTGATTTCGGTCATAAGTTATTGTGATATCTTTTTTCAAAACTTCAAGACAAACGTGTGTTGCATTAACAGTTTCGAAATTAACATTTCTGACTTGCTAACTTTACTTGATATCTTAGAAAGTTTACGTACAGACATCAGCAACAAGTTTGTTTTATTGGAACTTGAAGGTTCTGCTAACCCGGGGCAAGTCATTTTCCAAGAGGTTTGATCCGTACAAGTTTGACTTTATCTATAGCACAATTTCGAAGACTCAGTTATACCGTCAATCAGGGGCAGTTACGCCGAGCTTCTGTGAATCTCTCCAAGGGTTTGAAAACAGTGGGGCATTTGGACGCCATGTTTTTCTGTAAAATTCTCTCAAGATGACCTTTTTGTTCTCGTGAACCATGTGACTTGGGGCATTTGAAAATCGAAGGTGTTTGTGACAATTCTGCGACGAACAAGAAAACTCCAGTTGGTGACCTGAGAATTCCCAGTGAGCTGATTAGCTTCACCTCTCCAGTGAAGCGGATGTTTATTTCATCCCCACGAAGTTTCGATTCCAACAATTTTGTTAACCCCAGTTTCCCCATTGGATGGATATTTATTTTATCCATGAAGTTTCTCCAGTTAGGGAAGGATCCGTTTCCAGTAGATCTTTATTCTCATCTTCAACAAGATAACTGAGATTCATAGTGACAAATCCTTCAGTAAGATCAAGATGTTATTCCCCAAGTGGGATGTTCTCCATTCCCCAAGAGAAGATTTTGAAGTCCCGAAGCAGGACTATGATCCCATGTGTGTTTCTCCACCCATCCATGGTGACGCTTCTGTCTTTGGAGACTGGTTCGATATTTGTTCCCAAGAAGGAATTCTAAGAGCAAGTGTACATTCTTCAAGCAATATTTAATTTGTGAAGATTTGGTTTGAGTGTCCGGAATGTTTTTCTTCTCTGTTGTTAGCATACGCATAGCATATAGATAGATAGCATGGCATATGCATCTTGCATCTTTGTTTTGTTTGTTCTGTCACTTTGGCTGTGTTTATCCCCGAGTGGTTGGAGCGCGTCTTCTCCTTCCAAATAGAGTTGTCAACCCTAAGTAGGAAAGAGCGCAATACTTCTATTTCCCCCATAGAGTTTGATCCTCGTGGAAGACGGTTGTTTTAGTTAAATCCCATTTGAGTTCACACCTCGATGGGTGAGTCTTGCTTGACGGTTTCTCTTCAGATATTCCTTGAATTGAACTTCGGTCCCTAGACAATCACATTGTGGACATCTCCAACCTTTGAATAAGGATTGAGTGTGCCTTTATCTGGCACTTTACTACCTAAGAGGTTCTTTCCGAGAACAATTATCGGAGACAGATATTTCTCCGACAATATTGCAACACCTTCTCAACAATTCATATCTGAATTGCAAGCATCTCTTTATTTGAGCAACTCGTTTTGACTAAGATCTTATTCAAAACGACAAATGACAGTCTCCTCAAGACGGTTTGTCCGTCCTCAGTGATTATCGACTTGGTAAATGGAAAAGTTACAGATATTTCTCTTTATTTGAGAATTCACACATTCAGCTACAACAAAGATACTCCTCAGGAATGCATTCCCCCAGAAGTCTATCACCAAGTTTATTTCCATCAAATGGCATCTCTCCTGAGAAGTTTGATGAAGTCTACCAAATTTGGTCTCTCTTTATTTGAGAAGACGTTTTTACAAGTCAACCGGCTTACATCTTCTCAGAAGATCCCCATTGGAGCTTTACAATCTCTAGTACATTTTGTTTTCTGGTCGGACGCCTTGGCTTAGGCTGCCATATGTTTGGTAGTATGTGATCTCTCCGTCTTTGGGTTATTACCTTTTCTTAGGCTATCATACATTTGATAGTAGGTAATATACCATTTCTTTTGGGTCAGATACCTTTTCTTAAGCTACCCTATTCGGTAGTAGGTCATCTTTCCTTTTGTGTTCACCTTTTCTTAGGCTATCATATGTTTGATAGTAGGTAACACACATCTTTTGGGTCAGATACCTTTTCTTAAGATACCCTATTCGGTAGTAGGTCATCTTTCCTTTTGTGTTCACCTTTTCTTAGGCTATCATATGTTTGATAGTAGGTAACACGCATCTTTTGGTCAGACACCTTGGCTTAGGCTGCCATATGTTTGGTAGTAGGTGATCTTTCCTTTTGTTTATTACTTTTTCTTAGGCTATCATATGTTTGATAATAGGTAATACACCTTGTTTTGACTATTCCCTTTGCTTGGGCTATCATACGTTTGATAGTAGGTAATATACCATCCTTTTGGTCGGACACCTTGGCTTAGGCTGCCATATGTTTGGTAGTAGGTGATCTTTCCTTTTGACTATTACCTTTGCTTAGGCTATCATATGTCTGATAGTAGGTAATACGTGTTTCTTGTTTTAACCGGATATCTTTGTTTAGGCTGCCACACGCTGGTAGTGGGCTACCCTTCACCTTCAAGATCTCGTTTCACTGTTCAAGATACTGTATTCCTTGTGGTATTACCAGATCTTATCTTCATTTTGGAGAACCCACAATGTCGATTGTTGTCTTTTCTCGTGGTGTCTCGTGTCGTTGAGTTTGATCTCCGCATGTTATGTCCAGTTATTCCCCTGTGACATCTTTTCCTCACAGGACCCCCTGTCTTGCATCTCATATCATTGCATATCATCTACATTCGGTGGCTTCTTAGGGCCAAAAATTCGTGCAATGTTTGTATTTAAGTCCCTCATATCTCGTCGAGACGAAAATTTCTATCTCCATATCTCCGGATAGAAGTAACTTAAATAGGGGCATCTGTCACACCCTAATTTTTGACCATAAGATTCCACCTCCTTGTGCATCTTCTCCTATGTTATGTTTCTACTTGTGTGTACATGTTTATTGCGGCTAACCAATTGTGCAGATGCAGTGGTTTCAGGTGGAGATAATATCCATTCTTCCCTTTTTTTTAATAATACTCCACGACGTGGTCAATTGAGCCTGTTTCAGATGGATTACGGGGTTTTATTGGTTTTCCTCAACATCTCTTAAAATCATCAACGCCTGCCCCTAAGGAGAAGTGGTTTTTTTTTATTTGGCATAATCAGTTGAGGACTATTCATAGTCATTTAAAGCTTCATTAAGTCAAAGTACTTCACGTTGATTATGGATGGGGATCTTATCAGAATGAACGCGATTAATTTATATACTAACTAATGGATTCATGATTCAAGAGTGATTTCAAGCGGGTCAAGTTCATAAGCATTCTATTTTTGTTGAAGGTTTTGACTTAGGTTGGTTGTGAGTTTCCTGAGATTTAATGGCAAGGTGGTTTATTCAAGTCCAAGGTTTAGTATTATGTCATCAACAACCAAACATTCAAATTATGTGCTAATGCTTTCTAAAAGGAACAAAACACCAATATTTAAGGATTGGTTCAAAGGTTTTACTACGTGTGACTAACGTGCCACCGAACCTTTTGGATCTTGGTAGCCCACTTAATTAAGATTTGTGTACATCTAATCCTGTAGTGGGGGTTTTGAGGCAAAAAATGGTTTGAAGACACTCATTAAGCCACGTTAAAAATAGATCAGACCATGTTTGGTTAACAAGTTTTCATTTCCAATCTACCTCCACGAACACGTATCTCCACCCTTTGAAACAAGAGCATCTCTTTTATTTATTTGATCCTAACAAGCCTGCATAGTTATCATTGGCAGGTGGCAATACAATCTCTAAATAACTGTCATTTACACATTGTCTGCTGCATATTTTAAACATACATCCTACAACTAAAATCAAGGATTGAAGCCTTCTCAAGCTACCGTGTCCTGGCTGCATTTAAGCTCTTCTGTTATTTGTCGCCAAAACCTCTTCGGCAGCCTGCAAACCAAATCAGCATAACATGGTTAATTAATTGATGAATAGTTAAGAGTGACTAAGCTACAAATGACGTAAACAAAAGGAGGAAGCCTATCAAACGACCCCAGTTGAGGACTCACGGATCCCCCTCTCTCATTAATGTTGCTTTTAGCCTTGGTACCATCATATGCTCCGCATATTTGTACCACCCTGCACATAAGATAAACTAACAACCTTGTTAGTAGCATAACAATCCAACACAGCGGAAATTTGCGTAGAACTCACGAGTTCATTTTCCCGCAGTACTACAACAAGAAGAGATCAAAAACATCACCTTCTTTTGGTACTCTGTCATTAAGACGGGACATCAATACATGTGAAAGCTCTAAGGAAAATCGTTCATACCGGCACCTCGCAAGCACCTGCAAAGCATACGACAGTGAAATGATTTTCATAAACAGCAATTCATTTGCTCCATCCAACAAAACACAAGGTCCATCATTCATCCATCTAAACACGGCGAAACTCGTTTAAGGAATAACAACAATGTTCAGAGGAAGTTAAATTACAAAGAAATCCATTTGGAAAATGATAAGAATTTTCGTAATTTACCGTGTTACGTGGCATTGTTGCCCACCGTTGGGATGCGTGCCTTTTATGTTGCCGTAAGGCGCCTGAGTTTGGAGAAACCGTCGTTTGACTCAAAACGTAAATGTTGTTGGATACGATTACCTTCTTTCGGACGAACGATCTTTCTTGCAAAACAGTAGAAGCTCGCCGGCTGTGCTTGAAAATGGGAACTCGTCGAAAACCCACTAAACCTCTTTACCACCTCAACCGTGCTCCGCCAAACCATCCACAAGCACTGACCAATCTTGGAAATATGAACATGGAATGGAACAAGGTGGCTGCTGCTGCTTCTTATTTTTAAAGCTACACCAAGCGCAACCACTGGATTATCCGCACCTTATAACAATCTTGTTGTAATCTATAAGCATTAGGCGGATGTCATACCTTGCTACAATGAGGCCCTCCGCACCAATCCCTTGGCAGCTGATGGTCCTGTAAATAGAAGCAATACATATAAGAAGATTGGAAGAGATATTGATTACTATCCAGGATTGTATACGCGCAATTACCGTCAGGCCCGCCATGGCTGAAACTCATGCTAATTTGGCTCCCGCTTATAAAGATGGTGGACAGGCATTAGTTCTCCGCAAAGACTTTCCTGAAGCAACTCGCATTGTGCTACACAAAGGGACCGACCGTGAGGGAGTGAACCTGCATTTAACACTAACGGAGTCAATAATCTTGTGAAGAGAACTAAGAGAACTCAGAACACCATTCACATCTGGTTCTGCAACAAAGAAGAAGAGGCATCAGGATAATAATACGGTTATTATCGGTTTTTGAATTAGAGAAAGCCACATCCATAACAGTAAACAACGTACCGTGGATCAGATTTCCTTGACACCTAAGGCTTCAAAGCATGAGTAATAGCGTCACACTCACCTTCATGCCTTGCATCAAGTCTTCACTTGCATCATCACGGTTCACCGTCAATTATGCTATACCATACAAGTTAACAACCCTTCATTTCATTGTCAATCAAATTTGAAAAATATTACTCAGAGTTTGTTTGATCACCATGGCAATTAGATACTCAAGCTTTGCAACATGCGTACTTACACTAGGCGTCTTAGTGTTAGAAACCTTGCTCTTCCAGACCTTCCACTTAACTGTGGTGATGTTCTTAGCATTGTATTTCAATGTAAAAAGTTCGTCGGAAGGATGGACCACGAACTCCACCATTAGAAGCTTGTTGTGCAGCATCAAAAAGGTGTTAATGTGTCATGTTACTGCAATTATGTGGATACTGATATTGTAAATAAAATCAACAGGAAGAGCACTGATTGTAGAAAAAACCTACCAAGTTCCAATTACTCCTACAGACAAATGTGGAAGTTATACTATTCCTCGTCTTCCATCTTTTAAACTCAACAGTAAGATGGCGGGTCGACTACCAATCACCTGCCAACTGGTCCCAATTCCTTAGGGAAATCTTCATAGAAGTCAAAATTGACAGCAAGAGCTGAGCTGCAACATTCAAAGCAATGTCGTAAACCAAAACGACACGAAATCTCAGCTTTAATTTCCAAGCAGAAAAGGTTTCTTTCAAATGAATATGGAAAGCCATAAATCTAAAGATTCACGGATCTGATATGGTAAGAAACTTTAAAGATGAGAAACGAAAACTCTCAGACCAGAGAGACAAGGGTTACCTTTACCTTCCATAACAGTTCAAACACGCTCCTCCGGAATTGGAAACCTCACTATTACTCTTCAATTCGTGTTATCCCCTGCAACTTTATATAAGAGATCATCAGAATCCCACAAAAAGGAGAGGGCTTTCATAGAGAAAACAGATTCACGAACCCCTCTCCAAAAATCAGAAAATCCCAATTGGTAAAACCCCGCTCAAATCTATTCACAAACGAAAAACACCAAACACATACAACCTCCAAAACCAAACTCAGAGACCCCAAAATCAATCCCTAAACTACAAAGTTGACAAACGAGAGGACTTATCCCGTTGTAAACTCCTCCGAAAAATCCCAACGGAAACCGCAAATCACCATCACCAAGACCTTCAAACCCACATCGCACCGTCCACCGAAAATCGCCGCGAGAAGCTTCAGTTATCATCCACGCGTTCATCCGCCGTCCAGAACTGGTGGTAATCCATTTATTTGCATCAAATTTATCGAAACTCTTGATGTGTTGTTTGGTGTTTCAGGTTGAAAGAGAAGAAGACGAAGATTGGGAGAAAGAGGAAAGAAAGAATTGAAGAAAAAGAGAGTGAGATCGAGAGACGGAGGAGATTGACGGAAAGGGGGGGGACCGAATGAGGGATTAAGGTTTCTCTCTTGCTTGTAATCTTCTTTTTATCTTATAATCACCTGCACTCACACACACAATAACTACACTGCACCCTCACACACGAGCCGTAGGATCTCCAACGGATCCTACTGGACGTTCCAGATCGTGCTCCACAGTAAGCCTTCCTAAGCCGCGTCACACACAACCCACTCTCCCACTTAATCCAATTATTAACCGCCTAATTAAGTTTTTAATTAACCCTTAATCTTAATAAACTCTTTCATAAGATTAAGTAAATTACCCTTTTTTTTATAATTTAAACTAATGTTCTTATTAATTAATTAATCCACTTTTAATCGGTTTTTTTCTAATCACCATCTTATAAACTAGATTATGCCTTTTCTAAATAAATAATATATTCATTTTATATTTATTTTAGAAATAAATAATAAACCTTTTTTATATAATTAAGTAAATCTATGCTTTCAAAATAAATAACAATAACAACTTTTTTTAATTAGAAATTCACCTAAACTTTCTTTCTCAATTTATGGTTTATTTTTTAAAAAATCTAAGTATTATTTTGTTATCAAGAAATAACTTTCACTAAAACAAATCTAAAATAATCTCTCTTAAAATTAATCTCACTTAAAACGAATCCAACTTTTTCTTAAAATTAATCTCACCAATAATATAATTTTCTTCAAATCCAATTTCTTTTAATCAAATAAATTAGTACAATTTCACCAAAATCAATATCCTACAACTTAATCAATCGAGCATGCCTGCGTCTCCGTACGTCTCCGCTCACACTCACAATTTACACACTTGTACACATAGCGCTTTCATGCGTTTATGTATGCTTTATTTTACATGCCTTTATTTACCGCATTTACATTCTCGTATTGCGTCCGTCCAAAGGAAGAACCTACACATGATTCAACACTTGTGTGTAGTGCAACTCATTTGCATCATACCCTCCTATGATCCTTGATCCCATTCAAGTCGATCTTCTAAGTTTAGATCCTACCCCATAGGAAGGACCTTTGTCTTTTACAACTTAGAGACAAACTCAATCAAAATCAAACAATATTCAAACACATTAGAGAACAAGATTTTAATCATCTTAAGCGAGATACAAATTCTCATGCCCCATAACAATTACAATCAATACTGTAGGGACTTTTCCGCTTAAGAGAGATAGAGGCGTACTCGTCGATACATCCGAGTACTTGAGCCCTTCTCTTAAGACGATGCAAAGACTATTTTCCTACAAAGTTGTGGCGGTTAAATTAAATAATCTCCCTTAAAATAACAACTCGTCTTTTCTCCTAAAATCAATCAATCAACTACCCTAAACCCGTAGGAACTTTGACCACAGTCAAAGAACTCCTCAAACCCTTTAGGGGAACTACAAATACTCTGATTCCACTCCCGTAAGGATATGTAGGCATAAGATACGATATCTTATCGAGTATACTTAGAATTAAACCCCTAGGTCTTTCACCCTTAAGCAGATAAACCCTTAGCAATAAAACAAACATAAAACAAGAGGTTCCTGTAGAGTATTACAGAAACTTAGGATGCTAGCACCTTCCCTAAGTTTAACCAACCCCTGAACCTATAACTCTCTAGCTTGCATTTGCATTGCATTGTGGGAATTTCGATCTTTATCCCTTACATTGGACAGATCAAAGTTCGGTTGCAAAATGAATTAAAGATTCAAGTTAATCAATAGCTTGTTATCCAAATTTCACCGCGACAATATCCTCATCAAAGAAGTCAAAGATCCTCAAAGAAGTAGCTAGACAACTATGTGCATATCTCCTAGCTTGAAGGTTGTGGGAGGTTATCAGATAACTCTGAATCCATGGAGTTGGACTGAGACCTTGAAAGAGCTCATGAGAAATATTGAAAGTCATTTTAAAGCCTGGACAGGTCATCATGTGAAGGATAAGAGGCTACTACCAAGATTGGTGCAACTAGGGTTTCATCTGGTCAACTGATGATTTAAAGAAGGTTGAGACCTAAGTTCAAGGCCATGTGATCATGGATTGATGTATTAAGATGCCCAAGGGATGATTTAAAAGTCAACTCATCATGAATCAAGAGTGTGAGGAGTTCCTAGTCTAGGGTTTCTAAGCTTGACAGTGTAAAATCCCAGAGTTTAGTGCCTAACTTCAAGACCACATAACTCAAGATGTGAATTTCATATCACTTTGACCCCAACATGATTGTTGTAGAGCATGATCATAGCTTTAATTTTATTACTAGAAGTCCTTTATAAGATTTATAGAACTCAAGTTATGAGTCAGACAAGTTACAGATCATCAGATGAATGTGAATTTGGAGCTTGAAAGTCAACCAACTTGCATGACACTTTTGACCTAGGAAAATGATTCTCATGAACTTTTGGCCAACATGAATGTTGTTTCTTATCTTCTTAGCTTTCCAAAAAGTACTAGAAGTCCATTATTGTATTTGTAGAACTTAAGATATGAGCTTTGCAAGACAAGGGTATTTTGGGAATTTGAGATTATAGGCCATTTTTGATTATTGGTCAATTTCACCAACTTACACACCTCAAATGGACTTTTGTTCAACTTGAAAGTTGTTTAAAATGATGTAATTTGTCTAACCATTCACCAAGAATCCATTTATATGGATTAGAATGAGAAATGTATGAAGAAAATTCATGAATTAATCATTAAAGGAAGCTTGAAAAGGGCTAATTCAAACCAATTCATTTTGGAACCAAATTAGGCCATATTTGTGCTTGTTTTGAGTCCAATTGATGTTTTAAGAACAATGGAAAAATAAAAAGTCAAGTTTGAATTCATTGGCTATGCCAAATCCAAGATCTCTTCATCCTTAAGTAACAAATGCAAAATCAACCATCCATTCATTTCCAAGGCCTCAATCATATCCACACATCTTCCTCACATCATAAGGAACCAGAATGAATCAATGAGCAAGCTTGACAGCTCTGTTTTGAGGAGTTTCACAAAGCTCCATAACCAAAATTTTGGATTTTGAATTGGGCTGCCATGGGCTCCAATTGGGTTTTTAATCACTCTAGGACCATTGCATATAACCTCTTGGATGATTTCCAACTGCCATAACAGAATTTTGGTGGAAGATAACAGAAAACCAGTTAAGAAAAAATGGAGAAACTTGGAAAATCGATTTTGAAGATATAGCCACTTTCAGTCCAAATTATCATTGCAAAAAGCTTTTGTGAGGTTCATTGATGGATTCTGGACGATTTGCTTGAAGCTTCATCCACAATTCAAGCCCCCATTGAAGCTCAAAACCAGGTTCCTATCTTTCATCCTTAAGCTCTGTTCTTGATGAATTGCTATGCTATTTTCACTTGATTGTGATCCTTAGAGTGTGTAGAACGTTTTAGGATTAGAATGGTTAAGTTTCGTGACGATTCTCGAAATGACACCTTAGGTTGTAGTTTGAATTTCTGTCTAATTATTGGATTAAAATGGAAAAGAAACATAGATTGTTGATGTAGGAAGTGAGAGGAAGAGATTAGTGCCTCGAATTTTGGCTTTTGTGAAAGTTGAGATTTCTTGAGAGATTCTTGGATGATCACGATTTCTGAGTTTTAATGGAGGAAAGTGAAAATAAATTGCATATTCGGATTCTACAAGAAAATAACATAAGTTTGGTTCAAGAATCATCGCGTTTGGTGAAGAAATGGAGGAGTTATGATTTTGGATATTTGGAGAAGATGACCAGTGCAAGGCCGGCCACCGTCTGCGCGTGGCAGCGCCACCGTGTGTTGCTTCCCCTTCGTTTCAATTTAAAAATGCCAGATCATTTACCAGCCACACGATCTCGTTGATACGTTGACCTTGTATCCCATCGCACGGCTGCAGGCGTTGCGCGAGTTGGCTCTCCCTTAAGTGCAAAACACTGATTCTCATTAAGAAACTCAGCTGGGTCTTTGGACATTCGCTAACCACACCCCCACGGTAGGGCCCAATATGAATAACACACAAAAAAATTACTAACTGCACCCTTGTAGTTTTCCTTTTAATTTCAATTTTTCTTTTGTTTTCTTTATTAACCATTGTTCATTTTAATTCAGAAAAAATATAAAATCGATGTCATAAAATCATGAGAAAAATATTGGAGATACTTGAACATGTCTAGAATCTTGCCATATTTTTTAATTTCAGTTTTGTCATATTTTCCATTTAATTCCACATTTTTCCATTTTATTAATTCTTTAATAAATGTAAAAAAATGCCTTGGTTGGTTATTGATTTTATTACTAACTCATATTTTAGAAAATTCTAATTTTTTTCATGAGTGATTTAGAGATCTTGATAGAGTTGCATGACTTTTCTTGAATTTTTTATATGCTTTTAGGTATGGGTTTGAGATAGATTTCTAGGACCTTCCCCTTGTGGATTCCCTTGAGCATACCTTTATGTGTAGAAATTGTTTAAACCCTTTAGACTTAGGTTTTGACCCTGGATTTTCTACCATGATTCCTTAACACACTTAGGAAGCCTTGGAATTTTTCCTAGCCTTTTAGGATTGATTTTACTATTTTTCCCACATCTTACAAGTTGATTGTACTTTAGGTGATCCTAACTTAGCTTACCTCATAGTTTAGTTTCTAAAGTGAACTTTAGCTAACCTTAGGCTTCAAATTCCTTATTGATAGAATATATCTTAGGTTGATACCTATTTAGAACAGTTGTTTAAGTTGATACCTATTTAGAACAATTGTTAAGCCTTGATAGAGCTTCTAAATCCATTTGGTTAGGTGATCCTTGTAACTAATCATTAGGGTTTCCAGTTAAAACCTTTAAGAGGATGATTCCCCTTCTAGCTTTGCTTTGCATTACTTAATTCTTCCATGATTGGTTGAGTGTCATGATGGATACCTTAGGTATACATCCTGCTTCCCATCATTTCCTAATCAAATGAGTTTGGTTGAGTGCCTTGGTGAATTCCTTAGGTTTTCACCATGACTCCCATCATCTAAAATCTTTCTTTGTCCTATTGACATAGGATCCCTCTTGGGAGAGCCTGGCCTTCCTTAGGAAGTGCTCTATGCATTCCTCAAGAGGTGGAGCCTCTGATGGACTCTTGTGCTGATACACATTAAGCTAACACCTTAGATTGATACCTAGGTTCCTCACCTATCTTTCTTTGTCCTATTGACATAGGATCCCTCTTGGGAGAGCCTGGCCTTCCTTAGGAAGTGCTCTGTGCATTCCTCAAGAGGTGGAGCCTCTGATGGACTCATGTGCTGATGCACATTGAGCTAACACCTTAGATTGACATCTAGGATATACCCCAATTCCTTTATTTGTCCTATTGACATAGGATCCCTCTTGGGAGAGCCTGGCCTTCCTTAGGAAGTGCTATGTGCATTCCTCAAGAGGTGGAGCCTCTGATGGACTCCTGTGTTGACACACATCAACTAGATGTAGCCTTGGGATGACTTCCTTGTTGCTCTTCCAGTTCACCTCTTCTTTCCTGATGGGTTGTTGTGTGCCTATTTGCCTGTTGCTTGATGCATTAGGATAGGTTCATATATAGAATATGTTAAGCTTAGGAGCATGATTGCACTGAAAGGTTGAATTGATCTCCCATTGCTTTCTTGCTTTAGAGGTTGAGTGTTGTTTTCCCTTTTTCTCACTGATGTGTTTGCATTGAAAGGTTGAGGTGACCCTCCCTTTGCTTGTCTGTTTTTTATTGTTCTCTTTGCTTGATTGCTTAGAGGTTGAGTTTCTCCCTCTGCTTGTATTGATGTATTCCATTTGCATCTTTACTATTTGCTTTTCTGTTTTATCTGCTTTAATGATTTTGGCAGTTATTTTTCTGGTTCCCATTGACATGATCCCCTAGGATTTTCACTTCCTTTGATAAGGATAGTGATGATAGACGTTTAGGTTGAAACCTTTGCATGATAACATCTAGGAGTTCCCTGTTTCAAACTCAACCATAGGATGAATCTATGGCATGACAACAGTAGGAATCTTGACAGTTTCCCCGTAGAGTCCTTTCTCCTTCTCATCTCCAAAATAACAGTAAAATACGTAATAAAGGCAAATTGGTACAGTACGTAACGAGCCTTAAGCCACTTAGGAAATGGTTATTGGAGGGTTTCCTTCCAATAATCAGGATGTTTAGTATGGTGCCCTTAGGGTGACCTGCGACGCATTCAATCCTAAGTCATAGTCTCTAGTGCAGTACGAACTACAGACATCCATAAAAAACACTTCTTTCCGTAAAAGACAAAAAAACAAACTTCAAACCTCTTTTGCCCCGTGGGCTCTTCTTTAATCCGAGGAAAACATTTTCAGAAAAAAGAGTGTCATTAACTCTCAGTTCTACCGCAAATGGTAACGCACGAGTCTCTGACGAGCAAGCTGCATACACCAAACTGCTGGAACTGTTTGTTAACCCTACTCGGAAAAACAGATGAATCAACCCGTGTTTCGTAGTATCCCGAACTACGTTCGCTCTGATTTCTCTGACGAGAATACGTAGGCACGAAGCACGATGCTTTGCCCAATCATTTTTCTTTTCTTTTCAGACCAGCCTTGATAGGTAGATAGTTAAACCAACCCGTCAGATAAACACAACAAGCATGGATCCCATTGAGTACGATGGACGTGAGGGGTGCTAATACCTTCCCCTTGCGTAACCGACTCCCGAACCCAGACATGGTTGCGATGACCTTGTCTTATACCTTTTCGTCAGGTTTTTCCGATCGTTTCCTTTCCCTTTCTGTGGGATAAATAACGAAAGGTGGCGACTCTTCTGTTTTACCGGCACCTTTTTCGCAGTAGCGACAACCGGTGACTCTGCTGGGGACCACCAATAGCTGCTGAGGACTTTTCCCATCCCCTATGCTGGGACCGTTTCCCGTCCCCTATGCAAGTCAATCATAGCGCTTGCATGTTTATCTGTTGGGTTTGCATTTATTTATCGCACTTTACTTTCCTGCACTTTACTTTCAGTATAATATGATTATTTGTTGTGTTGTTGTGGAAGGGTGTCGCTTCCGCGAAAATAAGGTGCCGGCAAAACAGAAGAGTCGCCACCTTTCGTTATTTATCCCTCGGAACGGGAAAGGAAACGATCGGAAAAACCTGACGAAAAAGGTATAAGACAAGGTCATCGCAACCATTGTCTGGGTTCGGGAGTCGGTTACGCAAGGGGAAGGTATTAGCACCCCCCACGTCCATCGTACTCGATGGGATCCATGCTTGTTGTGTTTACTGGACGAGTTGGTTTTATCTATCTACCTATCAAGGCTGGTTTGAAAAGAAAAGAAAATGACTCGGCAAAGCGTCGCACTTTATGCCTACGTATTCTCATCAGAGAATGAGAAATCAGAGTCAACGTAGTTCGACTAACTATGGGTTACGGGGAAGGTGGCTCGCCAATACGTCAGTATTGTGCCTACGTATTCTCAACAGGTATGAGAGATCAGAGCTTACATAGTTCGGGATAATACGGATTACAGGAATTCAGATTCATCTGTTTTATCGAGTAGGGTTAACAAACAATTCCAGCAGTTGGATGTACGTAGCTCGACCTTTGGAGACTCAGGCGTTACCGTTTGCGGTAGAACTGGGAGTTAACGACACTCTTTTCTTCAGAAAATTTTCCTTTGAATTATGGGCCCACGGGGCAAAAAGGTTTGAAGTTTGTTTTCTGTCTTTTACGAAAGAACTGTTTTTTATGTTTGTTTGCAACTAGTATCGCACTAGAGACTATGACCTGAGAGTGAATGCGTCGCATGTCACCCAAAGGGTGCCATACTAAACATCCAGACTGTTGAAAAGAAACTCTCCAACAATCCTTTCTCAGATAACTTAAGGCTCGTAACGTACGACATCAGTTAACCTTTATTACTGTATTTTAATTTGTTTTGAGATGAAAAGAGAGAGCGAACATGTTCAACTAAGGGGAGACTATCAAGTCCTAATGTTGTCATGCCAAGGATTCATCCTATGGTTGAGGTTTGAAACAGGGAACTCCTAGAAGTTATCATGCATAGGTTTCAACCTAAAGTTCTAATCATCACTTCCTTATCAAAGGAAGTGAGATTCCTAGGGGATCATGTCAATGCTAAACAGAAACAGATAAAGCATCAGCTTAAACAGTAAACAGTAAACGACTGTAAAATGCATGCAATGCAAGTGAGGGAGGAAATATGTGTGGGGCATCAGCCTCCACAAGCTCATCGCAACCTCAAGCCAGATATGAATAACTGCAATCATACAGAAGAAATGACATGCTATCAAGCAAAATAGAAGTAACCGCAATCATACAGAGGAAATGAAATGCTATCGAGCAAACACAAACCACATAGGCAAGGGAGCAGGGCTCTACCGAATACCCGCAAGCAAAGCCATACAGTAAAAATACAAGAAGAGGGAGCAACTCAACCTCTAGTGCAATCATGATCCTAGCTTAAATCAATCTAGATATGGACTTATTCTAATGCATCAAGCAAGTCAAACAAGGCACATCAGTACAGTTGCACAGAAAGCAAGCAGACAAGAAAGGAAACAGATCAACAGCTCCTACAACTAAACCAACTTGACAGTTGTCCAGTCATCAGACTTCAATTGCTCTTCAAGGATATCATCTTCAATAGCAAGTATCAACTTGCTTCTTCAAGGTTTCAACTCATCAAACATAAGTATCAACTTATTCTCTCTTCTTCAAGCTTCCGCTCTTCAGTCAATTCTACCTTCAGGCTTCACTCCTAACTACAAGTATCAACTTGACTCCTTCAGGCTCTCAATGCATCAATGTAAGTGTCAACTTATCCTTTATTCCTCAAGCCTCAGCTCTTCACTCAATCTCAATTGGATCATCTTCACAAGTATCAACTTGTTCTTCTTGGCCTTCAAGCTTCAGCTCTCTCTTCTTTACCAGTATCAACTAGGTCCTCTTCATCTACAAGCTTCAGCTTCTCAGAAGAATCTTCAAACACAAAGAAGTATCAGCCTCATCCTTCAATCTTCTTCAAGCAAGGAACTCCATCCTCTAACAAGGGAGAAATATGCATCTATCAAGAGCAAAGTTGGGATGATTGGTAGCAGAGTGAAGACCAAAGGTCACCACTGAGTATCCTGTCATCAGAGAAAGGGACCCTCAAAGGTTCTACCAACTTGTAAAGAGCCACACATCCTACCAAAGGAGGGATGAGGCCTTTACAAAGGGACCTTGCATCATAGGGAAGAATGGAATTGATCAACATATTCCATGTTTATGAAGGAAGAGGATCTATCTAGAAGCTCTGCCTACAATACCCTAATCTTAATACCTAATCAAAACTACACCACAAGAAGGGAAGATCATCACATCCAAGCCTCCTCAAGCAATCCAATGCATCTTCAACTTTCCTTCATCATCATCCAAGAACAAGCAAAGCAAAACCCTAATCTAAGGGAACTAAAGAAGTTAATCTAGTTGAGTTGGTGCATTAGAATCATCTAAAACTAGCACTTAGACTAAAATCAATACAAAATAGTAAACTATATTATAAATTTCTACAAAAATTCCTAAGGGATCCTAATTAAATTAAGAATGCCTCATACAAAAACCAGGGACTAAATCATCTATTAAGTCCTAAAATTAAGTCCTAATCTAAAGGTATCAACCATAAACCCTAACAATGGAGCTTCTAAAGGTTTCAACCTAGAACCACCACTTACATTCATCACAAAAATGTGAGAAAAATCTATGGGGAGCATGCATATCTATTCTAACTACTCACAAGAAATCAAGATTAAAATCATCACCAATTAATCACACAAAATTCCACAACATCAAGCATCAAGCATGACTATTTTAATATCAATTAAAATGTAAAAATTCCCATAAAATCAGAAAATGCATGAAATACAAATATTTTTTATCTAAAAAATACTAGATTCTATCATGAATTCAATGAAAAAAGAATGGGATTAATTGAGTTATTTTTCCATTTTTTATGATTTTATCAAGAACCATGAATAAAATGAAAAAAATAAAGAAAATCAAGATAAAATGGTAAACACACGGTGCAGCTAGCAATGAAAATCAGTTCATTTTATGGATTGGGCCACAAAGTGGGTGGGGATAACAATTAGTGCATTAAGCCCAAACAACCTAGTAAGTGAAACGCATCGTTTCACTTACTCAGACTCTCTCATGAATCCAAATTAATCCTGGCCGTGGAATACATTGCTCAGTCAAAGTCTTCATGCTAATCCAACGGTGTCCCATTCATCTTCTTCATTTGAACCAAAAATGGAGGGAGAAACGCCATGGATGCAGGGTGAAGAACACTCATCTTCTCCAACTCGGGTTCCATCAAATCTTCACTAAAAATCAAACTCTAAAACCCTAATCCACTCCATTTTCCACCCTGATTCTAACCATGCCAATCATTCTTATTAAATCATCATCATTCTCAAAACACGATCAAAAACTCAGAAACTGACCAAGATCCAATCATCACCATTCTCCAAATTAAAGTGCCTAACATCATCACCATGTTATCCTGAGTTGATTCCACCATCTAGCTAGGGTTAACTCTCAAGAACCACCCAGATATGATCAAGAACAGAAATTTGGTCACTCCAATAATTGTCACTAAACCTCATCAAATGCTACCAGAAAGCTTCGCATACTAACCTACAATCATTCTAACCTAACAAACCATGCTAATTCTACTTAATTGATGCTGGAGGAAGAAGTTTACATACCTGTCAATTCTTGATGAACAGATGCACAAAATCTTCAAATCAAGCTCTCAAACCTTCCAGACACGATCAATGGATCATTTCCTTGGTTCTGTATGCACAAGAACTGGTTGAAACCTCCTGGAACTTGAAACCCGATAGTGAGTTGCAGGTTGAAAAATCCAAATGCTAACACTCAAATCCTCAATGCTTTTGCTGTGATTTCACTCTGGGATCATTCAACAATGCAAATGGAAGCTATTGGGGTCAAGAGAATGGATTGAAATGAACTCAATTGGAGTAACCGAATTCAGTTGCAAAATGGAAGTTTCAAAACTCACTCTCTCTTTTACCTCTCAATTCTCACCAAAAAAATGATTTGAACCACTTCTATTCCATATATAGAGTGTGTAGGGATGATCTAGAAAGCTCTAAATCCTTCCAAGGAGAAATTCAATCTCTCATGACATGAGAAGTTCACTTATATGCCATTGTGTGCATAATCCTGTTTAACAGCCTAAAATCAATCCCATTCCCTTCCAATTTCTCCCCTAGTGACATTTTGGAAGTGTTTGGCTTGCAAGGGACCTTGATTATGCCTTGCATTTTGGTTTTGCAAATGTTACTTAAGATGTAAGTAACTACTTTTCAAAGCAAGTCCACAAATTAGACCTCAATTAAAAAATGTGGCTAAACCAATGTTCTTAAAATGCTTTTTAGAGTCAAAATGACCTATTACATGCCTTGGTTTGGATATGTAGATCAAAAGTATCAATTTCCAACTTTGGTTCATTTAACTTATACCCTCATTTTAGGTCATTTTTGCAACTTTGAGCTACAAGCAAATCCAACATCTCATGACCTCTTGACTAAACTTAAAACATCATTTTGAACAAGTTTGATGTTGAACATTTTCTCATTTGAAGCTTGGAAATAGGAGTTATGGCCTTATGGTTGAAATGACCTATAATCTCCAAATGACCAAAATGCCCTTGACTTGTCAAAGCCATAACTTGAGTTATACAAATCCTATCAAGGACTTCTAGTACTCTCTAGAAATCTAAGAGGATAAGGAACAACATTCATGTTGACCAAAAGTTCATAGGAATCATCCTTCTAGGGTAAAAGTTTCATGCAAGTTGGGCAACTTTCAAGCCCCCAAATTCACATATCTCAGATGACTTGTAACTTGTCAAAGTCATAACTTGAGTTCTAAAAATCCTATCAAGGACTTCTAGAACTCAAATTAAATCTAAGATCATGATCTACAACATTCATGTTGGGGGAAAGATGATATGACAATCACATCTTGAGCTAAACTGCCTTGAAGATAGGGGTCAAACTAGGGGATTTTACACTGTCAAGCCTTAGAAACCCTAGCTTGAAACTTCCCAAACTCTTCAATCATGATGATTTGACCTTGGAATCATCCCTATAACATCTCAATGCATCAATCCATGATCACATGGCTCTTGTATGGTCTCAACCTTGTCCAAATCATCAGTTGACTTAGGGTTGACCCAGTCAAACCCTAATTGCACCACTCATGGCTGAGTCTTCTTAATCTTGCACAATGACCTGCCTAGTCACCAAAGTGATCTTCAACACTTCTCATGAGCTCTCTCAAGGCCTCCAGTCCATCCTCATGCCTTCAGAATCATCTGATGGCTCTCCACAACTCTCATGACACACACTCTGGGTTTCAACCACTCTCTCTGGGGATCTTTTAACTTCTCTGACAAAGATATCAACCCTTAATCATCTGAACAACCTTCTTAGCTAGCTTCAAAGTCTTGCATAGCCCTTGATTGGTACTCATACCTCTTGATCTCCTACATGCATGTCAATGAAATGCAAATGATAATGCTAACGTGAATGAAATGAAGCATAAGCTAGGTAAAGAAAAGTTGGGCAAATTTTGGGGTGCAACAGAGGGGTGTTCTGATGAGTGATAAGCCAAAACCCAGGCTTGAGAGCATATACCTAGCATTAGAGTGGAGATTAGTGGTGGACCTGTATGCTTAGCATGCACCAGTTTCCATGAAATCCACGCTCAGACGAGATTCTCTTTGATGACTTCTCTTCTGGCCCTTAGGGCTCGACGGGAGGTCGGATCTGAGGGTTGTCGACTCTGGGAACTGATCATTTGTGACTCAGCTAAGTGAGGCCTCTTCAGGGAGTGATGACGCCAAACCAGAAATGGTGAACGTATCATCATTTCGTGAAAGTCTGTGACGTTGGGAAATGCATAGGATGCCGAACCTTGTCCGTGATTAGGTCCATACCTGTGAGCAGGGTCGGGTTATTGCAGGAAACCTTGACCTTCAGACAACTTGGTTTTCTTGATAGTGAATCAGTATTGTTGGTATCAGAGGGTTCTTATCATCAGAGATGTGTTTGTTCTTGACAGAGCAGAGTTTTAGTCTTCCCTAATCAGCAGCACACTCTTGATCTCCTGCAGCATCCTAGCATTCTTGCATCTTGCATCTTGCATTTTTGCATTTCCATATGCATATCATTAACGTGTGTCTGTGTTGCAGGTGCATACTTCATCCCTGGTTCTATTGATCTTGCTTCCCTTTCCATTATGGAGACTCTGAAGAGAACTATTGCCTATTTCCTACACCAGATGTTAGTGCCATCCTGAGTTTGAAGACCCTGGCTGATGAGACAGTTTTGACAAATTTCAGGAAGACATATGGGAGGTTGTTGAAGTATGTTTGCAAGCCCTCCGCCTACGAGATTAGTGGTTTGTACACGTTGCTACAGTTTTATGAGGCTCCGCTGAGATGCTTCCTGTTTCCCGACTTTGTCTTGGCCCCTACTCTGGAGGAGTATCCTGACTTGATAGGCATTCCTGTTAAGGATCAAATGCCTTTTCACCATGTTGACACCGAGCCTAAGTTAGCTGACCTTACAGCTATCTTGCATTTGGAGGAAACTGAATTGAGGAGAGATTTCACTCGGAGGAACAAAATGTATGGCTTCCCTCTATCTTTTATGGTGGAAAAAGCTCAGAAGTTTGCTAAGAAAGGTCGTTGGGACGTGTTCAATGCTATTCTGGTTGTGTGCATATACGGGATTGTGTTGTTCCCGAATCTTCCTGACTTTGTAGATGTAGATGCTTTCTACTTGCTTGCCTCGGGGAATCCGGTTCCCACTTTGCTTGGTGATCTGTATCATTCTGTCCACTACAAGAATGAGAACAGGAGAGGGAAAATAGTGTCCTGCTGCACTCCTTTGTTATACAGGTGGTTCGATAGCCACATGCCCAAGAAAGGTCCTTTCTTTTCTTCTGCCAACACAACCGAGTGGTATGAACGATGATGGCTTTATCAGTAGAAGACATCACCTGGTTTGACCGGGATACGCTTGGGGCTGAGTTTGCTTATAGTTGTAGTGGACTCCCTAATGTTCTGTTGATTGGACGTAAGGGATGTATTAACTATAACCCGGCCTTGCTAATCAGATAGTTCGGGTACGCCTTGAGAGGTCCACCGAAGGATGAGGAGGTGCAGGAATCTCTGTACCTCAACGGGTTGCTTGATAGTGACATGCTGACCTAGCTGGGGCATGCTTGGACCAACATCAATAGACGAGGAAAGACACTGTTGGGTAAGAGCAACATCCAGGCTTATGAGCCTTATCGGGGTTAGGTTCAAGCTAGAGCCAAACAGTCTTTGATGCCATTTCCTCTAGTGGCTCCTCCAGCTCCCCTCATGATTGAGGAACCAACCACAGTGGACATCCAGAAGTATGAGCAGGTAGTGGCTGAAAAGGAAGAGTTGAAGAAGGCCAACGAGGATTTGGAAAAAGAACTTGTTCAGCTTAGAAGCGAAAGGAATGAAATCGTCTATTCCTTCAAAAAAACAGACCGAGCTGGTGAACCGGCTAGGCACAGACTTGACCAAACAGAGGGCTAAGCGTGAACGCTTAGGGTTAGATTTCAAAGCTGTTACGGTGTCCTCGCCACTAAAAATCAAGAATTGGATAAGGTGTATCTGAGGTTATCCAAATACGAGAAATTATGGAACAAAACTTTGACTAACCACAAAAAGTGAGAGGAGAAGCTGAAGCAACAAATAGCCAAGCTAGAGGTCCAGATTGAGATCAAGGACACGAAGATAGAGGCTGAAGCATCACTTCGACGAGACGTTCAGTACAGATTGGTTAAAACCAAGGCAAACCTACAGGATTGTCAACTCAGAGCTGATGCTAAGAGGTGTAGAGTGGAAGACTGCTCTGGAGAAGGTGCTTGTGGGGATGTTGCCAAGGATCTCCAAGACACCATCAGGCAGAGGGATCTGCTGATCTGGGCACTGCTCACCAAGCCTGACCATCCCATTACGAAGAAGTTATTAGAGGATTTCCGTACCTGTAGCAGCACTTGATTTCTTTGTTGTTCTTTGTATCTTTTATGCATTGATATGCTGACCACCACCAGACCTGTTGGTTGGGGTCATACTTGTTGCTTCAGTTGTATTCAATTACAGTTGTACGCTGCCCGCGTGGGTTTTTCAGATATATATGAGGTTTTCTTTCCATGACTGGATGTCAGACTTTATTTGTCTTGGAAACTAGAATCAAGGGGGAATCTCTCCCTAGGCACAGACACACGTTTGCATTTGCATAATCATTTGCATAACAGGTACCTCTAGCTGTTTTTCTAACCCTCTGTTGATACAAGTTGTTTTAGGATTAATCGCAGGTTGACACGAGCAATGGAACAGGTACAAGCAGAACTGAAGGACGTTCAGAGCCAGCTAGGGCAGTTCATGAAGGACCTGCAAGCGTTGCGCTGGAATCAAGAGGCACTCAAACAGGAGAACAACCAGCTGAAGAGTCAGGTGGGTCTGATGGCAGAAGTGTTAAAGAACATACTCGAAAGAGAATATGAGCAAATGCCCGAAGATGCAGCCGGCATACTCGCCCCACAGGTGTCTGAAGAACCTGCACCAAGGCATGATAGGCCTAAAAGATCCTCTGCACAGCTTGAAGCTCAGGATTTCCCACGTCAGCGGCCACGTCCAGTTTCTCAAGATAACCCCAGAAGACATGGTCAAAAGATGAAACTATCTGACATAATCCTCGATCTAATCCTTTTGGATTATGCCCAGTTGGTGCAGCTCTTGCTCCAACTTCAGTTGGTTAAACCTCGAACTTTGGCTCCATTGATTGGACAACTACCACCCGGCTGGGACTTAAACGCCCATTGCGAATTCCACTATGGAGCACCGGGGCACGATGTAACGAACTGTAAAGCTTTTAAGCATAAGGTTCAAGACTTGATTGATTCGAGAGCAATTGAATTCGTGTTGGGCGGCATGAAAGCATCAGGAAAATTCATCCCTTATCATGCAAAAGAGATGGATGTTTCCATTACCTCATTTGAAGTTAAGAAATATCAGGAGTATATCCTGCGTTCTTCGAAGTCTGAATCGCCTTGCCCGCAAATTTTTCATGTTCCTGGGTCGAGCTTAAGGATGAAAGCCCCTAAACAGAGAGAATCCTCACTAGTTTAGACCTCGTCTCCAGATTGTTTCTGCCATTCAGAATCAGCAACCTCTCGTTCCATTGCAGCAAAACTGTCGGAGCCCAAATCAAGGTCGACCTCACAACAATCGTTCATCTGATTGAGTCTGAAGACTTCAAAGGGTCGCTCCCCTCAACAGCAAATAAGTGTGAAAGCCCAGTTCCTAGAAGGCTGGCAATCTGCATTTTATCAAGACATTTCTTTACATTTGTAGTTTCTTTCCTGTTAGATTGCAAATTTCGTTTGTAAAGCATGTTGTTTTTCAATTGATATTGATAATGAAATAAATATGCATGTTTTGAACTAATCCATTCGTGTTCACTCTATTGCTTTTCATTTATTTCAAACGCTTGTTTAAGTGGAGTCCGGGGAGGATGATGAAATCCAACGATGCGTAAGCTTCCGATGCTATGCTTTTGAATAAGAACCCGTTGATGATGTACAGGCATTGTTTCAATTCACAAACACCGAAGATATAAGGAAGATAATCCCTTGTTAACCCCTTTGAGCCTAGTAGTAGGAGTTTCTTTCTGAAGATAGAAAACCTTCAATCTTAACCCTGGGCAGGGTAGGTGTCAGTTAATTTGACCAAGCGTTCAAATTATAAAACGAGTGTCCGTTCGAGGATCAATCACACTGCTATAGGTCGTACCTAAAAAAACATGATGGTTAGACCTGGTCGATCATGAGTGAAACAGTCACAATCTCTTTAACAAGTCATACAAGCCGATGTCATACGATTTTTTCAAAAAAAAGAGAAAGAAAAGAATAAAAAAGAAAAGCCCGCTAAGTCGAATCTTGAAAGCAAGCGACTTAGGAAAAAATTAGGGTACCCCGCTGGACTTCAAAATTGAAGAAACTCTGAAGAGTTAGTCCAGGCAAAAGTTAGGGGAAAACGAAAAAATCAAAAATGAAAGGCGAAAAGGATTACGAAAGAAAAATCCTCAAACAAGAACGAAATTGTGTGGCTCCAGACGCCAAAAGACGAAAAGAGAGTGATTGTCACTTCGAAAAAGCATGATTGCTTGAACTGCCACTCAACCTTTGAAGGGTGAACGCTAAGGTCGAATTAGTTGAACGTAGGATCGGAGTACATCAAGGAGAATGGGTGGGTTAAAATGAATTTTGAGCCTGTACCCTTTCTTTCTTAAACCGTGAACCTGACCACGTTACAACCTTTAAAAGTCCTAATTGAAATAGGTTTGTTGCGAAAGCATACTTCGGTGAAGATCGCATCGGAACTGACTCCTAGAAAGGATTCCCAGTACAACATTGTATTAATGTTGACATGTTGATGATTGATTTCATACATTTTATGTCACAAATTTTTTTTCCAGTGAACAGGAATGGATCTTCAAAACTGCCATATGCATTGCATTTGATATGTCTTTTATGCAGAACAGTTTGTTTTACTTACGAGTAAGCGCTTGACAGCGGGAATGTTTCCATGATGGAAAGATTTGATCAGAACAGAATGCAGAACGCTAGAATATTCCGGTGAACCGGGGCAAGCTATATCAAACAAGCACGGCATGGGAGTCAGCCATCCAGAAGTCAGTTAATCTGGGGCAATCAGGTCGAGATTTGATGAATCTCTCACAGCCAAGGATCATCTCCCCACAGATCTGCCCATGAGGGGCAAAGTCATGACAAGGCTGGGGCAGGCCACCCCGAGAGCGCCGAAGCCATCTTTATCCTGAAGATGATTAACTTGAAGCACCTTTGTAGAGGTTCAAAGTGCTGAAGCCGTCCGTATCAAACCACTAGAGGCCAGAAATCTCAAGTTTCCTTTTGAGAGGATGTTACAAAGATCCCACAGGCTGGGACAAAAGCTGAAAGCAAAGGAATCATTCCTCTCCATATTGGTAGAGTCTGTCAGAAGTTGTTGAAATTCTGGGGCAAGCCATCTCGAGTTCGTTTCATGGCATGTTTTTCCAAGCAGGATGATTCCTTCTTCCCCAGCAGGTTCAGTTGTGTTTCCCCATAGAATCTGAACATGAGGCTGTGAGCATTGATGTGTCTCCCCAAGCGGAGATAGATTCTCCTCAACCAGAGGCATCCTAGGCAGGATCGTCATTTCCCTAGCTGAGTCATACGCAGAAGTGTATACTCGTTCCCAACAGTGGGTCAACAGGAAGTTTTCTCATAGAAGACTATCCGCAAGTGTTTAGCTCTCGATAGTTCAAACTGAAGTCTCCAGCAGAGTTAAAATTCCCCACAGAGTTGTGTTCTCAACGGCAGGTAGGATTTATTCCAGCGTCTGGTTGCATATCCCTAGCCGAGTTTGCAGTCCTCCAAGAGAGTCGAGTCCTTGGAAGCCGTTCAAGCCGTTATTGGTTTTCCCCAGTAGAGCGTTTGAATAGCTGTTGCCATACTTCCCCATCGGAGTCCATATCTCCAGGAAGATTCTACCTGCAAAGGCCTTGCAGCTTAATTCTGCGATTGGCATCGTTTCCTCAACAGTTTATGGTTTGTATTACCCAGTTGAGCAAGTACAGGCCCGTAGAACTTTATCCCCTGCAGAAAGTCGCCTGAGGTTTGTTTCCCCAGGTTAAGTCCAATTGAGATTGGTTTGATTTCTTCTCCTCAGTAGGATGATTCCTTCTTCCCATCAGAATGATTCCTTGACAGGAGGGTGTTCTCTTCAGCATTTATTTTGCTGATTTGGCTGTAGCATTTTGCATGATTGCATAGCATTTATCCTAAACGTGTAGCATTTCCACCGTGTGGAGCATTACGCCATTGTCAAACATACGCATGTGAAACATGAGCTAGGTCATTACCCTCCTTGTGTGCAGGTGTTCCCTAGCGGAGTTGTTTGTTCAGGATGATTCTTGAGTTCCTCAGCAGAGTTGTTTGTTCAGGATGATTCTTGAGTTCCTCAGCAGAGTTGTTTGTCCAGGATGATTCTTGAGTTCCTCAGCAAAGTTGTTTGTTCAGGATGATTCTTAAATTCCTCAGCAGAGTTTATTCATCCAGAATGGTTTCTGAGTCCCCAAGGCAGAGTTACTTGATAGTTCTCCAGAATCCCCAACGGAGATGTGTCATCCTCAGCAGGTTTTCAAATAGAGAAGTTGAAATTCCCTTTGAAGACTTGATGATTTAAGTCCGGCAGCAGTGCCGAGATCCCCCTGACTTATTGATGAAGTTCGACTGTAATGTCGGAAGGGTTCCTCCTAGCTGACGTAGAGTGCCTGACGGCAAAAGATTAGATATCCTTACTTGTTCATGATTGATTAAGGATTCTATTTCCTGACTTACTAAAGAAGTTCGACTGTAATGTCGAAAGAGTTCCTCCCAGCTGACGCAGAGTGCCTGACGGTAAAAGATTGTATATCCTTATTGGTCCGTGATTGATTAAGGATTCCATTTCCTGACTTACCAATGAAGTCCGACTGTAATGTCAAAGCAGTTATCCTAGTTGGCGCGGAGTGTCTGACGGAAAAAGATAAGATATCCCTATGGGTTCATGATTGACTGAGGATTCTGTTATCGACTTACTGACGAAGTACGACAAAGATTGTCAAACATTCCTAATGACCCGACGACTCCATAAGAATCCTGCTGCCATGCCGCAGAATGCCTGATGGCGTGATCGACGATCCTTCACCAGTTACCGTGTAATCAGTGATCCCTTATTGACTTACTGATGGAGTCCGACGAAGATATTGTCGACGTTCCTAATGACCCGACGAGTCCATAGGTGACGATAAGGAATTCTTCTGTTGTGGCGCAGAATGCCCGACGGCATAATCGACCATCCTTCACCAGTTACCGTGTAACCAGTGATCCCTTATTGACTTACTGATGGAGTCCGACAAAGGTATTGTCGAACGTTCCTAGCGACCTGACGAGTCCATAGGCGGTGATAAGGACTTCTTCTGTTGTGGCGCAGAATGCCCGACGGCAAAATCAGCCATCCTTCACTAGTTAGCGTGTAACCAGTGATCCCTTATTGACTTACTGATGGAATCCGACAAAGGTATTGTCGAACGTTCCTAGGAACCTGACGAGTCCATTGGCGGTGATAAGGAATTCTTCTGTTGTGGCGCAGAATGCCCGACGGCAAAATCAGCCATCCTTCACCAGTTAACGTGTAACCAGTGATCCTATATTGACTTACTGATGGAGTCCGACAAAGATATTGTCGAACGTTCCTAGCGACCTGACGAGTCCATAGGCGGTGATAAGGAATTCTTCTACTGTAGCGCAGAATACCCGACGGCAAAATCAGCCATCCTTCACCAGTTACCGTGTAACCAGTGATCCCTTATTGACTTACTGATGGAGTTCGACAAAGATATTGTCGAACGTTCCTAGCGACCTGACGAGTCCAAGGCGGTGATAAGGAATTCTTCTACTGTGGCGCAGAATGCCCGACGGCAAAATCAACCATCCATCACCAGTTACCGTGTAACCAAGGATCCCTATTGACTTGCTGATGGAGTCCGACAAAGATATTGTCGAACGTTCCTAGCGACCTGATAAGTCTATAGGCGGTGATAAGGAATTCTTCTACTGTGGCGCAGAATGGCCGACGGTAAAACTGGCCTTCCTTCACCAGTTAACGTGTAACCAGTGATCCCTTATTGATTTACTGATGGAGTTCGACAAAGATATTGTCGAACGTTCCTAGCGACCTGACAGTCCATAGGTGGTGATAAGGAATTCTTCTGCTGTGGCGCAGAATGCCCGACGACCAAATCAGCCATCCTTCACCAGTTATCGTGTAACCAATGATCCCTTATTGACTTACTGATGGAGTCCGACAAAGATATTGTCGAACGTTCCTAGTGAACTGACGAGTCCATAAGCGGTGATAAGGAATTCTTCTGCTGTGGCGCAGAATGCCCGACCGCAAAATCATCCATCCTTCACCAGTTACCGTGTAACCAGTGATCCCTTATTGACTTACTGATGGAGTCCGACAAAGATATTGTCGAACGTTCCTAGCGACCTGACGAGTCCATAGGTGACGATAAGGAATTATTCTGTTGTGGCGCAGAATGCTCGACGACATAATCGACCATCCTTCACCAGTTACCGTGTAACCGGTGATCCCTTATTGACTTACAGATGGAGTCCAACAAAGATATTGTTGAATGTTCCTAGCGACCTGACGAGTCCATAGGTGGCGATAAGGAATTCTTTTGTTGTGGCGCAGAATGCTCGACCGTATAATCGACCATTTTTCACCAGTTACCGTGTAACCGGTGATCCCTTGATGACTTGAGGACGAAGATCTATAGTGAAATCGGATGATCATCCTGACGGAGATTGGAGATTAAGCATTCACCAGCAAGTTGCTGTTCAACTATCAATATCACCTATCCTTCACCAGTTACCGTGTAACTAGTGATCCCTTGATAACTTGAGGACGAAGATCTACAGTGAAATCAGATGATCATCCTGACGGATATTTAAAGTTAATCACTCACCAGCAAGTTGTCGTGCAACTATCAATATCAGCTATCCTTCACCAGTTACAGTGTAACCGGTGATCCCTTGATGACTTGAAGACGAAGTTCTACAGCAAAATCAGATGATCATCCTGATGGAGATTTGAGATTAATCATTCACCAGCAAGTTGTCGTGCAACTGTTGTTTCAGTTTCAGAATTTATCCCCATCAGAGTATCGTTCACTTGTGCGGTTGGCAAATTTCCGGGTTTATTGGTATTCAATAGTCTTTTACCTTGATTATTTGAGAGTCGTTTGCTTCTCACCCAATCAGGTCCAAGCCGTTTGAATAGGGGCAGCTGTTGCACCCCAAAATTTGCCTAACCTTTTTTCACCTAGTTTGTGTCTCATTGCATTCATTCTAGCATTATCATCTGCATTGCATTGACATGTGTGCAGGAGGTCAAGAGGTATGACTACCAACCAAGGGCTACACAAGATTGCGAAGCTATCTGAGAGTCCTTATTCAAGTATTCAAGGGTTGATATCCTCGTCAAAGAAGTCAAAGATCCTCAGAGAAGTGGCTAGACAGCTATGTGCATATCTCCTAACTTGAAGGTTGTGGGAGGTCATCAAATGATTCTGAATCCATGGAGTTGGACTTGAGACCTTGAAAGAGCTCATGAGAAATATTGAAAGTCATTTTGAAGCCTGGACAGGTCATCATGTGAAGGATAAGAGGCTACTACCAAGATTGGTGCAACTAGGGTTTCATCTGGTCAACCCAAGGTCAACAGATGATTTGAAGAAGGTTGAGACCTAAGTTCAAGGCCATGTGATCATGGATTGATGTATTAAGATACCCAAGGGATGATTTCAAAGTCAACTCATCATGAATCAAGAGTGTGAGGAGTTCCTAGGCTAGGGTTTCTAAGCTTGATAATGTAAAATCCCCTGGTTTAGTGCCTAACTTCAAGACCACATAACTCAAGATGTGATTTTTATCTCCCCTTGACCCTAACATGATTGTTGTAGAGCATGATCATAGCTTTAATTTGAGTACTATAAGTCCTTGATCGGATTTATAGAACTCATGTTATGAGTCAGACAAGTTACAGGTCATCAGATGAATGTGAATTTGGAGCTTGAAAGTCAACCAACTTGCATGACACTTTTGACCTAGGAAAATGATTCTCATGAACTTTTGGCCAACATGAATGTTGTTCATTATCTTCTTAGCTTTCCAAAAAGTACTAGAAGTCCATGATTGGATTTGTAGAACTCAAGATATGAGCTTTGCAAGACAAGGGTATTTTGGGAATTTGAGATTATAGGCCATTTTTTATTATGGGTCAATTTCACCAACTTACACACCTCAAATGGACTTTTGTTCAACTTGAAAGTTGTTTAAAATGATGTAATTTGTCTAACCATTCACCAAGAATCCATTGATATGGATTAGAATGAGAAATGTGTGAAGAAAATTCATGAATGAATCATTAAAGGAAGCTTGAAAAGGGCTAATTCAAACCAATTCATTTTGGAACCAAATTAGGCCATATTTGTGCTTGTTTTGAGTCCAATTGATGTTTTAAGAACAATGGAAAAATAAAAAGTTAAGTTTGAATTCATTTGCTATGCCAAATCCAAGATTTCTTCATCCTTAAGCAACAAATGCAAAATCAACCATCTATTCATTTCCAAGGCCTCAATCCTATCCACACATCTTCCTCACATCATAAGGAACCAGAATGAATCAATGAGCAAGCTTGACAGCTATGTTTTGAGGAGTTTCACAAAGCTCCATAACCAAAATTTTGGATTTTGAATTGGGCTGCCATGGGCTCCAATTGGGCTTTTAATCACTCTAGGTCCATTGCATATAACCTCTTGGATGATTTCCAACTGCCATAACAGAATTTTGGTGGAAGATAACAGAAAACCAATTAAGAAAAAGTGGAGAAAGTTGGAAAATCGATTTTGAAGATATAGCCACTTTCAGTCCAAATTATCATTGCAAAAAGCTTCAGTGAGGTTCATTGATGGATTCTGGACAATTTGCTTGAAGCTTCATCCACAATTCAAGCCCCCATTGAAGCTCAAAACCAGGTTCCTATCTTTCATCCATAAGCTCTGTTCTTGATGAATTGCTATGCTATTTTCACATGATTGTAATCCTTAGAGTGTGTAGAACGTTTTAGGATTAGAATGGTTAAGTTTCGTGACGATTCTTGAAATGACACCTTAGATTGTAGTTTGAATTTCTGTCTAATTATTGGATGAAAATGGAAAAGAAACATAGATTGTTGATGTAGGAAGTGAGAGGAAGAGATTAGTGCCTCCAATTTTGGCTTTTGTGAAAGTTGAGATTTCTTAAGAGATTCTTGGATGATCACGATTTCTGAGTTTTAATGGAAGAAAGTGAAAATAAATTGCATATTCGGATTCTACACGAAAAGTAACACATGTTTGGTTCAAGAATCATCACGTTTGGTGAAGAAATGGAGGAGTTAGGATTTTGGATATTTGGAGAAGATGACCAGTGCAAGGCCGGCCACCGTCTGCACGTGGCAGCGCCACCGCGTGTTGCTTCCCCTCCGTTTCAATTTAAAAACGCCAGATCATTTACCAGCCACACGATCTCGTTGATACGTTGACATTGTATCACATCGCATGGCTGCAGGCGTTCCGCGAGTTGGCTCTCCCTTAAGTGCAAAACGCTGAGTCTCATTAAGAAACTCAGCTGGGTCTTTGGACATTCGCTAACCACACCCTCACAGTATGGCCCAATATGAATAACACACAGAAAAATTACTAACTGCCCCCTTGTAGTTTTCCTTTTAATTTCAATTTTTCTTTTGTTTTCTTTATTAACCTTTGTTCATTTTAATTCAGAAAAAATATAAAATTGATGTCATAAAATCATGAGAAAAATATTGGAGATACTTGAACATGTCTAGAATCTTGCCATATTTTTTAATTTCAGTTTTGTCATATTTTCCATTTAATTCCACATTTTTCCATTTTATTAATTCTTTAATAAATGTAAAAAATGCCTTGGTTGGTTGTTGATTTTATTACTAACTCATATTTTAGAATTTAATTCTAATTTTTTTCATGAGTGATTTAGAGATCTTGATAGAGTTGCATGATTTTTCTTGAATTCTTTATATGCTTTTAGGTATGGGTTTGAGATAGATTTCTAGGACCTTCCCCTTGTGGATTCCCTTGAGCATACCTTTATGTGTAGAAATTGTTTAGACCCTTTAGACTTAGGTTTTGACCCTGGATTTTCTACCATGATTCCTTAACACACTTAGGAAGCCTTGGAATTTTTCCTAGCCTTTTAGTATTGATTTTCCTATTTTTCCCACATCTTACAAGTTGATTGTACTTTAGGTGATCCTAACTTAGCTTACCTCATAGTTTAGTTTCTAAAGTGAACTTTAGCTAACCTTAGGCTTCAAATTCCTTATTGATAGAATAGATCTTAGGTTGATACCTATTTAGAACAGTTGTTTAGGTTGATACATATTTAGAATAATTGTTAAGCCTTGATAGAGCTTCTAAATCCATTTGGTTTGGTGATCCTTGTAACTAATCATTAGGGTTTCCAGTTAAAACCTTTAAGACGATGATTCACCTTCTAGCTTTGCTTTGCATTGCTTAATTCTTCCATGATTGGTTGAGTGTCATGATGGATACCTTAGGTATACATCCTGCTTCCCATCATTTCCTAATCAAATGAGTTTGGTTAAGTGCCTTGGTGAATTCCTTAGGTTTTCACCATGCCTCCCATCATCTAAAATCTTTCTTTGTCCTATTGACATAGGATCCCTCTTGGGAGAGCCTGGCCTTCCTTAGGAAGTGCTCTGTGCATTCCTCAAGAGGTGGAGCCTCTGATGGACTCCTGTGCTGATGCACATTAAGATAACACCTTAGATTGATACCTAGGTTCCTTACCCATCTTTCTTTGTCCTATTGACATAGGATCCCTCTTGGCAGAGCCTGGCCTTCCTTAGGAAGTGCTTTGTGCATTCCTCAAGAGGTGGAGCCTCTGATGGACTCCTGTGCTGATGCACATTAATAAAGTGTTTTAGATGGATATCTTGGTTCATTCCCTAAATCTTTCTTCGTCCTATTGACATAGGATCCCTCTTGGGGGAGCCTGACCTTCCTTAGGAAGTGCTCTATGCATTCCTCAAGAGGTGGAGCCTCTGATGACTCCTGTGCTGATGCACATTGAGCTAACACCTTAGATTGACATCTAGGATATACCCCAGTTCCTTTATCTGTCCTATTGACATAGGATCCCTCTTTGGAGAGCATGGCCTTCCTTAGGAAGTTCTATGTGCATTCCTCAAGAGGTGGAGCCTCTGATGGACTCATGTGTTGGCACACATCAACTAGATGTAGCCTTGGGATGACTTCCTTGTTGCTCTTCCGTTCACCTCTTCTTTCCTGATGGATTGTTGTGTGCCTATTTTCCTGTTGCTTGATGCATTAGGATAGGTTCATATATAGAATATGTTAAGCTTAGGAGCATGATTGCACTGAAAGGTTAATTAGAGCTCCCTGTGCTTGCTTGCTTTAGAGGTTGAGTGTTGTCCCTCTACTTGAGTGTTGTTTTCCCTTTTTCTCACTGATGTGTTTGCATTGAAAGGTTGAGGTGACCCTCCCTTTTGCTTGTCTGTTTTTGATTGTTCTCTTTGCTTGATTGCTTAGAGGTTGAGTTTCTCCCTCTGCTTGTATTTCTGCATTCCATTTGCATCTTTACTGTTTGCTTTTCTGTTTTATCTGCTTTAATGATATTGGCAGTTGTTTTTCTGGTTCCCATTGACATGATCCCCTAGGATTCTCACTTCCTTTGATAAGGATAGTGATGATAGACTTTTAGGTTGAAACCTTTGCATGATAACATCTAGGAGTTCCCTGTTTCAAACTCAACCATAGGATGAATCCATGGCATGACAACAGTAGGAATCTTGACAGTTTCCCCGTAGAGTCCTTTCTCCTTCTCATCTCCAAAACAACAGTAAAATATGTAATAAATGGTTAGTATGGTTATTGGAGGGTTTCCTTCCAATAATCAGGATGTTTAGTATGGTACCCTTAGGGTGACATGCGACGCATTCACTCCTAAGTCATAGTCTCTAGTGCAGTACGAACTACAAACATCCATAAAAAACACTTCTTTCCGTAAAAGACAAAAAAACAAACTTCAAACCTCTTTTGCCCCATGGGCTCTCCTTTAATCTGAGGACAACGTTTTCAGAAAAAGAGTGTCATTAACTCTCAGTTCTACCGCAAACGGTAACGCACGAGTCTCTGACGAGCAAGCTGCATACACCAAACTGTTGGAACTGTTTGTTAACCCTAGTCGGAAAAACAGATGAATCAACCCGTGTTTCGTAGTATCCCGAACTACGTTCGCTCTGATTTCTCTGACGAGAATACGTAGCCACAAGATGTGATGTCTTGGCGAGAAACCTTCCCGTTACCCGTAGTTAGCCGAACTACGTTGACTGTGATTTCTCGTTCTCTGAAGAGAATATGTAGGCACGAAGTGCGATGCTTTGCCGAGTCATTTTTCTTTTCTTTTCAGACCAGCCTTGATAGGTAGATAGTTAAACCAACCCGTCAGATAAACACAACAAACATGGATCCCATCGAGTACGATGGATGTGAGGGGTGCTAATACCTTCCCCTTGCGTAACTGACTCCCGAACCCAGACATGGTTGCGATGAACTTGTCTTATACCTTTTCGTCAGGTTTTTCCGATCGTTTCCTTTCCCTTTCTGTGGGATAAATAACAAAAGATGGTGACTCTTCTATTTTGCCGGCACCTTATTTTTGCAGTAGCGACACCTGGCAGAGAAATCCCCAATAAGTTGAAAGGGATGGTGTCGCTACTGCGAAAATCGGCGCCGGCTGACAGAAGAGTCGCCATCGTGCGTTATTTATCCCAACGGAGGGAAAGGAAACGCTCGAAGTAAACCTCGCAAAACACGGGAAAGGTATGGTCATCGCAACCAAAACCTGGATTCGGGAGTCGGTTACGCAAGGGGAAGGTATTAGCACCCCTCACGTCCGTCGTACTCGACGGGATCCACGCTTGGTGTTTATAAGGAAAAGGGTGTGTTTATCTATCTACGCTAATGGTCAGTCTGAAAAGAAAAGAAAAGGACAGGACTCGACAGAACATACGGTGTTCTGGGCCTACGTACTCCCTTGTGCAATGGGAAAGTCAGAGTCAATGTAGTTCGACTACCTACGTCTAGACGGGGAGTTCTCACACAGCAGTGAGAAATCAAACTGGTTTGAGGGGTACGGGAACCTATGGGAAATAAAACTACGGTCTGGTCTCAAATGCACTCGGGCAAGAGAAAAGGGATAATATCAGTCGTCAGCGGGAAAGTCTCGATCGCACAGCCGCGAGAGAACAAAAGGTTAGTTGTTAGTGTGCTCGCTAGGATATCGCATCCTATGCCTACATATTCTCGTCTGGTACGAGAAATCAGAGCAGCTGTAGTTCGGCTAACTACGACACAAGCTACTCAAGGATTTTTCTATTGAAAGGAAAGAGACACCCTAAAACTATGGCTGAAAAGGGGAATCTACCTACTGTTATCATGCCTGGTTGACTATCCTAATGTCTATCATAACTCCTCCGCAGCGGAGAAGTTAGAGCTCCTAAGGGATCATGGCAACAGGACTAAACAGCAAACAGGAATCAACTGTAAAGTAAAGAAATACTGGAAATATGCATGAATGCAACAACCAAACAAGCAAGGCACAAAGGCCGCAAACCACAAAGGTAAGGGAGCTCAACTCTACCAAATACCAACAAGCAAAGCCACTCAATAACAAACAAGCAGAAGGAGGACCACCTCAACTTCTTATGCACACAAAGCCTACTTCTAAGATGCACCTACCTCAGAAATATCTAGATGAACCCCTAAGTCTAATGCAACACAGCACCACACAAGTCAAACAATACAAAGAGAAGACAAACCCCTATCCAAAACTTAAAACAACCCTGAGCAGGACCCCTAAACAAACCTGAAACAAACCCCTGATCTACCTCCGAGCAAATCCCTATGCAAAACCCTAACCAAATATCTAAGCAGAGCCCTACACATAAGAGAAATCAATCCCAGTCTTCAAGCTTCAAAACAAGCTTACTGAAGAAAGGGAGCTAAGCAGACAAACCCATAGTGCCTTCCTCAGGAAAGTACCAGGAGGTTACCACTCAGGAATCATATCCTATGCGGCTCAACAACTGTGAACAGTTTACATTCCTCCTCAGGAGAAACTAAACTCACATGAAGGCTCCGACATCACTGGATACTTGAGAAATCCTACCTGAACTAAAGGAACTAAGTGAACAGGCCCATAGTGCCTTCCTCGGGAAAGTACTAGGGGACTTCCACTTAGGAGTCATATCCCATGTGGCTCAACAACTGTGATCAGTTTACATTCCTCCTCAGGAGAAACTAAACTCACATGGAGGCTCCAACATCATTGGATACTTAAGAAATCCTACAAGAACTAGGGGAACTAAGTGAACAGGCCCATAGTGCCTTCCTCGGGAAAGTACTAGGAGGCTGTCACTTAGGAATCATATCCCATGTGGCTCAACAACTGTGATCAGTTTACATTCCTCCTCAAGAGAAACTAAACTCACATGAAGGCTCCAACATCATTGGATACTTGAGAAAGAGGTGAGAAGAAAGAATGAAAGGCATCCATAGTACCTTCCTCAGGAAAGTACCATAAATTTCCCTCAAACTTCAGGATCTCAAACCTCACAAACAGAGAACAAGCTCCTAGACTAGGTCTTCAATCCATGCATCCTGGAAAACTCTATCAAGACTTCAACCAGCCTCCACTTCCAAGAAGAAACCACAGGCCCTCAAACCACAAGAAGCTATCTCTGAAGTTCAACCACAGTTGAACTTCAAAGTCAGAAGCCTATCAAGACTTCTCCTATTCTCAGGCTCAAACAAAAATACCAGATCACCCTATAAAAATCTACCGAAAATCTAGGGGAAACCTACATGGCTCTATGATCCCAAGATCAAATCTCAAAGCCTAAGTCAACTTCTAAGGCTACTAAACAATCCCTATCATATGAACGGTCAAGGATTAACCGGCAAGTTATTAGGTTTCTATTCTCTAACCCTAAACAACATCAATCAACCTCTAAAAAATCCACTAAAATCCTATGGGGAACATGCATTAGTCCAGTATAACATACTAAAAAACTAAAACAAAATTCAATACCAATCAAGAGAAACAAAATCAGCAAGGCAAACACGCCACAAACCAAATATTCATGACCACTTAAAATGCAAAAATGCAAACAAAAATGAAAATGCATGATCAAATTAATATTTTTGCATTATAAAATTCTACATTGAATTACGAACCTACAGAAAAAAGAATGGAATTATTTGATCAAATCTACTATTTTTTATGAATTTTCTTCTAACATGCATGAAAACAAAAGAATAATAAAAAAAAGAAATAAGAAAAGGGGGGGGGGGGTGCAGCAAAAACAATTCCTAGTTGTCTTCAGCCTAAGGCCCAAACACAGGGGGTGCGTATAGCACTTAGGGCAAAGGCCCAATCCAAATTCATCAGCCTCACACGCATGGGGGGGGGGTGATACGAGTAAACTAGGTGTGAGCCTCAGCAAACGAAACTTGGGCTCGGCCCAACTGAAACCCTAATCCAACTCGCCGAACAACAAAACCCCTCTTCTTCTCCATCGCTCTGATTACTGTTCACTAACCTAAACCTAACGCCGCCTGCAACTCCACTCTCTCCCTGATTCCCTCTCAAAACCCTCTCACGGATCTTAAACAAAATACCCTTACCATACTCAGATCCACTCAACCCTCACCAGGAAATCTAATCAAAACAAAAGCCCTAAATTCGCGAAAGAACAACAATGGAGGCGAGAAGAAACAAACCTGGAGCGAAGCCACAGAGACGATGAGATTTATGGAGAACACCTCTTGAAGACGACGAAGTTCTTGAGGCCTTCAATGGAGATCTGGAAAATACCGTTGGTGGAGCTTCTTGAATGCTCTGGGAATCGACGAACACCGTGTAGACGAAGATGAATGGGAGAAAATCTGGGAACGATGAAGGTTGATGGAGTTTGAAGGTCTTTGGAGTTGCTTGGACGTTCTTGAATGTTCTCACGATCTGGAAACGGAGGAAGATTGAAGGTGTTGCTGGAGATTTTTGAGGTCCCTGATGAAGGATCTTGAATGGATCGCTGACGAGTTGAAGAACACAGCGAGTTCTGGAGATTGCTGGAAAACGATTGATGAACACGAAGGTTGTTGAAGACGGTGGATCTGGAAATTTTGATGAAGAACGATGAAGTTTCCGGCGTACATATGAGTTTTCCGACGAGGGATTAGGTGAAGGTAGAAGAGACAATCGGAGTGGATCGGAGGGATTTCTGGTAAATTTCCAGATTCTGGCGAGATCACCAGCTTCCGGTGACCGGTACGGTGGATGGGGGCGCCCGGGCCGGCGGCTGCATGGCCGGCGACGAAGTGCTCCGGTGAGGATGATGGCGTGACAAGTGTCTCAGTGGGTTAATGCACGTGGGGACGCGTGGCGTGGTGTGGAGAGAGAATGGGATAGTGGAGTCTGAGTGGAAATGAGGTGTCAGGGTGTGAGTGAACGGATGGGTGAGGTGGGTCCTCCTGAGTGCAAAACGTGGCCCCATTTATATAGTGACAAGTGTCACTCTTCTGGACAAAAATGACCAAAAAAACTGGACTGAAATGCATTCTGGGCCTCCAAAAATCTGCTGGGCCCACGAAAAAAACCAATAAAACCCTAAAAAACTAAAAAAACTGAATTAAAGAAAAATTAAACCTAATTGAAACTAATCAGAAATTAAACCTAATTAACTAATGATTAAACTCTAACAAAAATTAAATTGTAATTAAATCTAAATGACAATTAACTGTCCTAATTAATTCTAACAAATTCAATTAAATTCTAAACAAAAGATTAAATCCTAATTAAATTTAAAAACATGATTAAAATCTAATTAACTCTATTTAACCAAAAATGATTAAAACTCTACTAATTTCTATAAAATCTCTATTAAAATCCTATTAAAAATCTACCATTTATTTAAAACTATTAAAATCTATTATTAATAAAAGAAAAAAAAACTATATTCTTTCTATATTATTCTAAAAACATTTAAAATCTATTATATTCTAAAAATGATTAAAAAACTATTAAATTTATTAAAAATTCTATAAAGCTTTAGAAAAAGATTTAAACTATTTAAAAAATGCTAAAAAAATCTATTTAAATCCTAAAAAATCTAAAAAGCCTATTTAAAAATCCGCAAAAGGCTATTAAATCCAAAAAAAATGCAGACAAATGCAAATGACCACCATAAAAGAGAGTGCGACCAGATCGAAGCAAACAATAAACCCCTGGCATCAGAATATCTCAAAATCACCACGTAAGCTGCAAACACCGAGTAGCGCACAATTCCCCGAAAATATAACCCTGATTATCCAGACTGGATCTGAAATATCCGGTAAATGAAACCCAGGCTGTAACTCTGATATCCTCTGTCGGTGCACAAATGTCATGCATCTGATTTGCGAATACGAACTGAACCATGAACCAGATAGGAGAATCGGTTGGTCAAATTTTAGGGTGCAACAGATGGATCCCAAGCAGTGTTGTTCTCTCTTCCTCAGCAGGATAGAAGAATGTTGTCACGTCGGTAGTTTCCTCGCAGGAAGCCAGCAAAGGGCCTGTTTCTCGGCATAAGTCCAATCGTTATTGGCATGAGCAAGTTTGTGCTCTATCCCCGGCAGAATTATTGATTCCCTCGACCGGGTTATTTTGTTATCCCAGCAGGATGTTTTCTGTATCTCTAGTATTCGTTTTGACGATTCGGTTCCGATGCATCTGCATGCGTGCATAGCATCTACCCAAACGCGTAGCATTTCCACTTTGTATGGAGCATTACGCCATTCTAAAACATATGCATATAAAATATAAGCCAGGTTGTTATGTCTTTGTTTCAGGTGAATCTCACAGGTGATGGGTCTTTGCCGGTGTGGTGACTAAACCCCAACTCATGTTACTTCCCCAGTGGAGTGTCTCCGTGATCATTATCAGTGGATGATCTTAACTTCATGTGGATTTTGTTGCTCGCTTTTATTTAGCGAAGGTCTGACGATGATGTCAGAAGTTTCTCAGAAATATGGTTATCTGACGGCGATGTTGGATGCTTATCAGATTTATGTTTGTCTGGCGGCAATGTTAGAGGTTTATTAGCACCGTGGTTGTCTGGCGGCGATGTCAGAGTTCTTTATCCCCACAGGTACTTGACAGCGATGTCAGGTGTTTCTCAAAGTTATAGTTAGCTGATGGCGATGTCAGATGTATTGGATTTATGGTTGTTGACGGCGAAGTCAGATTCCCTTACTAGATTTGTGTTGTTTCTAGAGGCAATGTCAGACGATATAGTTTACCAGCGGCGATGTTGGATGTTTGTTTCTGGCGGTGATGTCAGATGTTTATAGTTTACCAGCGGCGATGTTGGATGTTTGTTTCTGGCGGCGATGTCAGATGTTTTTGGTTTACCAGCGGCGATGTTGGATGTTTGTTTCTGGCGGCGATGTCAGATGTTTTTATTTTACCAGCGGCGAGGTGGGATGTTTTTCTGGCGGCGATGTCAGGTGATATTTGTTTTCCCAGCGACGATGTTGGACGTTTGTTTATGACAGCGATGTCAGATGATATAGTTTACCAGCGGCGATGTTGGATGTTTGTTTCTGGCGGCGACGTCAGATGTTTTTGGTTTTCCAGCGGCGAGGTTGGATGTTTGTTTCTGGCGGCGATGTCAGATATGTGGGTTTCTGGCGGCGAGGTCATATGTTGTGGTTATTGACGGTGATGTCAATGGTTTAATCAACTTTGTGTGATTGTTCGACGGCAATGTCAGACGCTTTATTTTAACTGACAGCGAGGTCAGGTGTGATTTACCAATTGGACTTTCTTTGAATGACTGGCGATCAGAGAATTGCATCTTGGGATTCTATACCTGTTTCATCTAACAGAGGTCTAACGGCGATGTTAGCTATTCTACTGACTTAAAGTAGAAGTTTGACAGCGATGTCAAAGGTTATTGTAGACTTAATGTCTATGACTGACGGCGAGGTCAGGTTCCTGACGGCGATGTCAGGGGAATTTAATGCAGATAATTGACGGCGAGGTTATATGCTCTTCAGACAGTGTGTCATTATTGTTTTCTCATATTGGTTTTCCCCAAACATAGTTACTCGTTAAGTTTCTCTTTTCCCCAGTGGAATGTGTTTGTAATCAGAGCAATTACCCCAGGAGGGTTTGCAGTTTTATTTCTGCAGTTGGCAAATTTCTGGGTTCTTTGGTATTCAACCGTATTTTACCTTGATTGCGTGAAAGTCGTTCGCTTTCCACTCGTTCAGGTCCAAGTCGTTTGAATAGGGGCAGCTGTTGCACCCCAAAATTTGCCCAACCTTTTCTTAACTTGGTTTATGTTTCATTTCTTTCTAGCATTTGCATTGCATAGCATTTTTCATTGAACAGGGGATCAAGAGTTTGTGTATATCAAAAGGAGTCTACTCAGAGGGTTGAGCCTAAGCAAGGGGTGTTACTCAAGTTTAGATGGCCATCAAGTCATCAGGAAGTGGACAATGGTCTTATGAAAGAAAGGATGGATGTATGTGGGTCAGCTCCTAACTTGGAGTCCAGTTCAAGATCATCAGAGGATTGTGAATTCATGGTTATGGATATAAGATGTTGAGAGAGCTCATTGAGTACCCTGAGGGTCATTGTGGAGCTCATCCAAGTGTTTACGCTAAGTGTGAAAGGTTACAGTTGAAGGTGTTGTAGCTAGGGTTTTCATCTGGTAAATCCTCAGTCAATTGTGAAATTGAAGAAGATTAAGACTCAATTCAAAGTCTCTATGGTCATAGGATGTTGTGTTAAGATATATGGGATATCATTTCAAGTTCAATTCATCAAGGATCAAGTGTGTGAGAAGTTACTAAATTAGGGTTCTCAGGGTAAAATCCCCTATTTAGTGCCTAACTTCAAGACCACCTATTTCAAGATACAAGTTTCATCTCAACTTTTGACCAACATGGAACTTGGTGAGCATGTTATTAGCTTTCTTTTGAGTACTAGAAGTCCTTGATTGGATTTATAGAACTCAAGTTATGATCCAGACAAGTTACAGGTCATCAGATGAATGTGATTTTGGTCAACAAAAGTCAACCAACTTCCAAGCAATTTTTGACTTAGAAGTATGTTCCTCCTTAACTTTTGACCAACATGAAAGTTGTAGGTCTTGGTCTTAGCTTTCCAAAAAGTACTAGAAGTATTCCATCTGATTTGTAGAACTCAAGTTATGATGCTTGCAGGTTAGGGGTATTTTGGGAATGTAAGATTACAGGTCATAAAATTATAGGTCCATTTCACCAACTTGCACACTTCAAATGAAGATTTTTCCCACATCAAACTTGCTCCAAATGGTGTTATTTGCTTAGTCAAACATTGATAAGTCATGAATTAGGATTGGTTTGAAGAATGGATATGTGAATTTTCATGGAAGAAAGCTTAAAAGGGCAAAATGGGAATTAATTCATTTTTGATCAATTTGGTGCAAATGAATGAATTTTTTGAGTGCAAACTACATTTTAAACACATTGGAATTAATAGAATTTGAATTTGAGGTGTTTTGGTAGGAGGTTTTCAAGATTTCTTCATCATGAAGTTACACAACAAACATCAACCGTTGAGATTAAACAAGACTTTAATCCTAGCCATTCACATCCCATGTGTTAACAGCAAGCATTTTGAGCCAATTTGGTGAGAATTTCGTGTACATGAGAAAGCTCAAAATTCAATTCCTTGGATTTTCAATTGGGCTGTTAGAGGCTGTGATTGGGCTCAATTCTTATTAATATCCATCACATATAAGGTTTTGGTCATGAACAAATCATCATAAGTGAGAATTGAAGGCAAATTGATCAAGAACGGTTTTGAAAAAGTGGTGGAAACTCAAAATTCGAATTTTGAGATAGAAGCCATTTCAAGACAAATTGTGAATTGCAAAAGCTCTATTGAAGTTTATTGAACAATTTTGGACATTTTTCTGCAAGCTTAAGCTCCATTTGAAGGCTTAGTGGAAGTTCTTCACTAGGTGTCGCTTCCGCGAAAATAATGTGCCGGTAAAACAGAAGAGTCGCCACCTTTCATTATTTATCCCTCAGAGCGGGAAAGGAAATGATCGAAAAAACCTGACGAAAAGGTATAAGACAAGGTCATCGCAACCATTGTCTGGGTTCGGGAGTCGGTTACGCAAGGGGAAGGTATTAGCACCCCTCACGTCCATCGTACTCGATGGGATCCATGCTTGTTGTGTTTATCTGACGGGTTGGTTTTACTATCTACCTATCAAGGATGGCTTAAAAAAGAAAAGAAAATGACTCGGCAAAGCGTCGCACTTTATGCCTACGTATTCTCATCAGAGAATGAGAAATCATAGTCAACGTAGTTCGCCTAACTACGAGTGATGGGGGAAGGTGGCTCGCCAATACGTCAGTATTGTGCCTACGTACTCTCAACAGGCTTGAGAGATCAGAGCTTACGTAGTTCGGGATAATACGGATTACGGGAATTCAGATTCATCTGTTTTTTCGAGTAGGGTTAACAAACAGTTCCAGCAGTTTGGTGTACGCGGCTCGACCCTTGGAGACTTAGGCGTTACCGTTTGCGGTAGAACTAGGAGTTAACAACACTCTTTTCTTCAGAAAAGCTTCCTTTGAATTATGGGCCCACGGGGCAAAAGGTTTAAAGTTTGTTTTCTGTTTTTTATGAAAGAACTATTTTTTATGGATGTTTGTAACTAACATCGCACTAGAGACTATGACCTGAGAGTGAATGTGTCGCATGTCACCCAAAGGGTGCCATACTAAACATCCAAGCTGTCGAAAAGAAACTCTCCGACAACCCTTTCTCAGATAGCTTAAGGCTCGTAATGTACGACGTCAGTTAACCTTTATTACTGTATTTTAATTTGTTTCGAGATAAGAAGAGAGAGGGACAACTACGGGGAGACTATCAAGTCCTATTGTTGTCATGCCAAGGATTCATCCTATGGTTGAGGTTTGAAACAGGGAACTCCTAGAAGTTATCATGCATAGGTTTCAACCTAAAGTTCTATCATCACTTCCTTATCAAAGGAAGTGAGAGTCCTAGGGGATCATATCAATGATAAACAGAAATAGATAAAGCATCAGCTTAAACAGTAAACAGTAAACGATAGTAAAATGCATGCAATGCAAGTGAGGGAGGAAATGTGTGTGGGGCATCAGCCTCCACAAGCTCGTCTCAACCTCAAGCCAGATATGAATAACTGCAATCATACAGGAAATAACATGCTATCAAGCAGAATATAAGTGATTGTAATCATACAGAGGAAAGACATGCTATCAAGCAAGATACAAACTGCAATCATACAGAGAAAAGAATAACATGCTATCAAGCAAACTCAAACCACCTAGGCAAGGGAGCAGGGCTCTACCGAATACCCGCAAGCAAAGCCATATTATAAAAATACAAGTAGAGGGAGCAACTCAACCTCTAGTGCAATCATGCTCCTAGCTTAAAAGAATCTAAACATGAACTTATTCTAATGCATCAAGCAAATCAAACAAGTCACATCAATACAGTTGCACAGAAAGCAAACAGACAGGAAAGAAAGCAAATCAACAGCTTCCACAACTTCACAGCAAAGCAACTCTGACATCAGTTCAGGCTACAATCTGTAGCTGTTCTTCAAGGCTATCATCTTCAATAGCAAGTATCAACTTGCTTCTCTGAGCTTCCAACACATCCACATAAGTATCAACTTATCTCTCTCCTTCAACTTCAAGCTTCAGCTCTTCAGTAAGCTCCACCTTTCAGGCCTCAATGCATTAAACCCACAAGCATCAGCTTGCTTCTTCCTCAAGCTTCAGCTTCTTCATTCAATCTTCAATGAATTCCCCTCACAAGTATCAGCTTGTTCTTCATCTTCTTCAAGCTTCAGTTCTTCCCTCAATCTCAGCTTGATCTTCTTCCCACAAGTATCAACTTGCTCCCCTTGATCCTCAAGCTTCAGCTCCAAAGGTAGTCTTCAAACACAAAGAAGTATCAACTTCTAGCCTTCAATCTTCTTCAAGCAAGGAATTCCATCCTCTAGAAAGGGAGAAAGATTCATCTAACATGAGAAAAGTTTGGATGATTGGTAGCAAAGTGAAGACCAAAGGTCACCACTAAGCATCCTATCATCAGAGAAAGGGACCCTCAAAAGTCCTACCAACTTGTAAAGAGCCACACATCCTACCAAAGGAGGGATGAGGCCTTTACAAGGGGACCTTACATCATAGGGAAGAATGGAAGTGATCAACATCTTCCATGTTTATGAAGGAAGAGAATCTATCTAGAAGCTCTGCCTACAAACCCTAATCTTAACACCTAATCAACACTACACCAAAAGAAGGGAAGATCTTCACATCCAAACTTCTTCAAGCACTCCATTGCATCTTCAACTTTCCTTCATCCTCAACCAAGGGTAAAAACAACACAAGCTTACTCTAAGGTAACCTAAGGGGTTAATCTAGTCAAATTAGTGCATTAGAATCATCCGAAGTTAGCACCTAAACTAAAATCAAACAAAAATAGTAAACTACATTGTAAATTCCTACAAAAATTCTTAAGGGACCCTAATTAAATCATGAATCTACCATACAAAATTCAGGGGTTGAATCATCCACCAAGTTCTAGATGTAAAACCTAAATCAAGAGGTATTAACCATAAACCCTAAAAATGGATCTCCTAAATTTTCAACCTAAAACTACCACTTACATTCATCACAAAAATGTGAGAAAAATCTAGGGGGAACATGCATATATATGCTAGCTACACACAAAAAGTCAAGTCAAGAATCATCATCAAATGATCAAACCAAATTCAACAAAACAAAGTATCAACCATGATTATTTTAACATCAATTAAAATTCAACAAATTCTAATAAAATAAAAAATGCATGAAATATTAATATTTTTTATCTAAAAAGAACTAGATTCAATCATGAATCAATGGAAAAAAGAATGGAATTATTTGAGTTAGTTCTCAATTTTTTATGGATTATTTACTAAACCACATGAAATGAAGAAATTAAAAGAAATTAAAAGAAATTGGTGAAACCTGCGTGGTAACTAGCAAATATTTCTCATTAATTTCTGGATTGGGCCAAGGGGGGGGGGGGGGGGGTGTTGATATCAACCATTCCAAAGCCCAGGCGCTCACATTCATCTCCAGTTATCAAACTAAACCAAAAGAAAACAATGCACACCCAGTTTCGAACTCGCGCTCCCTTGGATGTACGCCTCTCATCACAAAGCCTGAACTCCCATAAGTGAAACGCAGTGTTGAGGGGAGGGGGGTACGTGGCGCCACACACGCGCTTGGATCATCAAGCCAAGTCAACATTTCCACGCAGATGAAAGGTGAAGATTTCATCTTCTTCATTTTAAACTCTGCAAGTCCCCAACCTGCGCGCGCGAACCAGGGCCGCCGGTGGCTTTTTCGGCCGGCCTCGTCCAACCCTAACTCTCTCTATAATCAACCTTTGGCCATGATTTCTTGATGAAAGTTGCAAAAACGCATGGTTTGCAAAAACACGATCTCAACCGAAAATGGCATAAACCCTAACTTGTTTCTAACCATCAAATTAATTAACCAGAATCCATCTATATCCTAAGGGGAACTTAACCACATGCTTCTAATGGATTAAAAGTGCATAATCAGAGAGATATTTCAAGAATTTAGAACCAACCTTGAAGCTTGGATTGCAATGGTTATGCGCCTCAATTCTCTTCCAAACTTTGCAGAATCCTTCAAGGAGTAATGGTGGACAATTCTTGGTGCTCAATTCTTGCTGAAACCTCTTAATTCTCCAAAACGAATTTTCAACTTTCAAGGTTTTTCTTCACCTCACTCCAATGGCTTCTCAACAGAATTCTGCACTAGAACCTTCCTATCATGATCCAAATCCTATTTTATAATGTGTTCTGATGGATATGAAGCCCAAACTAGGCCCAATTATGGATTTCGGATCTTCATTTTTCCTTCCAAATTTCAACATGGATGTGTGCCTTCAAGCCTTACTCATGCTCTACTAAACTTCCAAACCATTCACTTAATCATTAAGGAGTGTAATGAAATGGTTTTCTTCCTTTGGTTTCAACATATGGAATGTATATGATATGTTTCTTACTTGTGAATTAACCATCCAAATGACTATGTTATGGACCTCAAATCAAAAATGTGGCAATGCCAATCTTTCTAAAACATCAATTCCATTCAAAATGACCACAAATTTGACTTGGAAACATGTTAATCTCATTTATTTTGAATTTTCTCATTTTAATTCATTAAAATGGCTTTTATGTGAAATTTCTTCAACCAATGCTTGATATAATCCATATCAATGGACACTTGATTTTTATACCAGCTAAAAATATCATTTTTAACAACTTTCATGTTGAACAAAAATGCATTTGAGACCTCTAAGTTGGTGAAAATGGCCTATGATCACAAATGACCTGTAATCACCAAATGTCCAAAATACCCTTGACTTGTCAAAGCCATAACTTGAGTTCTACAAATCCTGTCAAGGACTTCTAGTACTCTCTAGAAAGCTAAGAGGATAAGGAACCACATTCATGTTGACCAAAAGTTAATAGGAATCATCCTTCTAGGGCAAAAGTGCCATGCAAGTTGGGTAACTTTCAAGCTCCAAATTCACATTCCTCAGATGACTTGTAACATGTCAAAGTCATAACTTGAGTTCTACAAATCCTATAAAGGAATTCTAGAACTCAAATTAAAGCTAAGACCATGCTCTAAAACAATCATGTTGGGGGCAAGATGAGATGACAATCACATCTTGAGCTAAATTGCCTTGAAGATAGGGGTCAAACTAGGGGATTTTACACTGTCAAGCCTTAGAAACCCTAGCTTGAAACTTCTCAAACTCTTCAATCATGATGAGTTAACCTTGGAATCATCCTTAGAACATCTCAATGCATCAATCCATGATCACATGGCTCTTGAATTAGGTCTCAACCTTGTTCAAATCACCAGTTGACTTAGGGTTGACCCAGTCAAACCCTAATTGCACCACTCATGGCTGAGCCTTCTTAATCTTGCACAATGACATGTCTAGGCCTCAAAGTGATATTCAACACTTCTCATGAGCTCTCTCAAGACCTCAAGTCTATCTTCATGGCTTCAGAATCATCTGATGGCTTTCCACAACTCTCAAGTTAGGAGGCACACACTTTTGGTTTCAACCACTCTCTCTGAGGATCTTTTAACTTCTCTGACAAGGATATCAACCCTTGAGCACCTGAATAACCTTCTTAGCTAGCTTCATAGTCTTGTGTAGCTCTTGATTGGTAATCATACCTCTTGATCTCCTGCCTACATGTCAATGAAATGCAAATGATAATGCTAATGTGAATGAAATGAAACACAAGCTAGGTAAAGAAAGGTTGGGCAAATTTTGGGGTGCAACAGCTGCCCCTATTCAAACGGCTTGGACCTGACTGGGTGAGAAGCGAATGGCTCTCACACAATCAAGGTGAAAGACGGTTGAATACCAACAAACCCGGAAATTTGCCAACTGCACAAGTACACGGTACTCTGATGGGGACAAACCTTCGGAAACTGAAATAATAGTTGCACGGCAACTAGCTGGAGAAATACTGATCTGAACCTCCGTCAGGATGATTCTCTGATTTATCAGATATCATTGCATCCTTAAATCATCAAGGGATCACTGGTTACCCGGTAACGGGTGATTTGCCAACCGCACAGGTAAACGATACTCTGATTGGTAGGAACATCTTCAACAACTGAGCATGACAGTTGCACGGCAACTTTGCCGGGGAATTGGTCACACGGTAACCGGTGAAGGGTCTAATCTCCGTCAGGATAATTATCTGATTTTGTTGTAGGTCTTCGTCCTCAAGTCATCAAGGGGTTACCAGTTACACGGTAACTGGTAATGGATGGTCGATTATGCCGTCAGGCATTCAGCGTCATAGAAGGAGAATTCTTGGGACTCATCGGGTCATTAGGAACCTTTTAATAATCGAGTTAATCATGCCATCAGGCATTCAAAGGAATTTTCGGGCGTCAGTCGGACTTCATCAGTAAGCCTGGAATAGAATCTTCGGTCAATCATGAACCAAATAAGGATATACAATCTTTTACCGTCTGGAACTCCGCATCAGCTGAGAGAACTGCTTCGACATCGCAGCTAGACTTCATCAATAAGTCTGGGGTTTTGGCACCGCTGTCGGACTTCAATCATCAAGTCTTCAAGAGAAGTTTCAACTTTTCTGTTTCAAAACCTGCTGGGGATTTCACATCTTCGCTGGGGATTCTGGAGAACTATTGAGTAACTCTGCTTCGGGGATCCAGAAATCATTCTGGGTGAATCAACTCTGCTGAGGACTTCAAGAATCATCTTGGACATATAACTCCGCCGGAGACTTCAAGAATCATCCTGACCTAATAACTCTGCTGGAGGTTTCAGGAATCGTCCTGAGAAAACACTATGTCGGGGACTCTAAGCATCAACTTGAGCAGCCCTCCCTGGTGACCTCACTGGGGATTTTAAGAATCATCTTAAGCAAACCACTTCGTTGGGGAATTCAAGAATCATCTTGGGCGAGCGACTTTGCTGGGAAATACCTGCAAAACAAGAACGGTAACAACCTAGCTCATGTTTCATATGCATATGATTGACAATGGCGCAATGCTCCACACGGTGGAAATGCTACGCATTTTTGGGTAAATGCTATGCAATCATGCAAAATGCTATGACCCCATTAGTAAGATAAATGCTGAAGGGAGAATCCTCCTGTCAAGGAGAAAGGACCACTCTGGTGAAAGAAGGAATCATCCTGCCGAGGAGAAGAAGTCACAAAAATCTCAATTGGACTCTGTCTGGGGAAATGATCTTCAGTCGACTGCTGCAGGGGAATAAAGCTCTACGAGAACCTGAACCCGCTCAACTGGGCCTATGAGCCACAACTGCTGAGGAAAACGATGTCAATCGCAGAAATAAACTACACGGCATTCACAACAACACTTTCCTGGAGATAACGACTCCGGTGGGGAAATACAGCATCAGCTATTCAACACTCTACTAGAGAGAACCAATCATGGCCTCAATGGCTTCCAAGGACTCGGCTCTCTTGGGGAACTGCAGACTCGGCTGGGGATGTAGGAATCATCCTGCTCACAGGGGAGAGCACAACTCTGTGGGGAATTTCAATTCCGCTGAAAACTTCAGCCTTGAACTTTTGAAAGCCGCATACTTCAGTATATACGACTCAGCTGGGGAAGCGACGGTCCTTCAGGATACATCTGGTTGGGGAGAGAATCTTCTCTTCTTGGGGAGACATATCAATGCCTATGATCTCATGTTCAGACTCCATGGGGAGATGCTGCTACATTTGCTGGGGAAGAAGGAATCATCCTGCTTGAGGAAACATACGGCGTACTACCTGGAATATGCTATACCTGTAACAACACAAACAAACAGACCAGATACCCTTCTCAAAGGGACCTATCAAGGTTATCATCTTGTGACAATGTTCAAGTAATTCATTGTTTCAACAATCAGTGGCCTAGGCCAGTAAGTTTATGTATGCGCATTTTATCAAAAACATCGGCGTTCTTTTTTCGCAAACAAAACAGATAGATGCTAAACAAACAAACAGAATTGTTGAATAGTATACATTTCATTGATAACGAACCCCTGAATGGGAAAAAATGTTTTACAACAGATGCAAGCTCCTGGAATGAGGAAGCTGCGCAAATATAAAACATAAATATACATCAGTATACACACAAATGTCGGCAATGAGGCGTAGATGAACACCATGAGTTGATCCCTCTATGACCCACTCGACTTCGATACTTTTTCGACGCTTCAGCTTCAGAAGAGATTGATTCAGATAAACGGCCCTCAGGTCTTCCAAACCACTAAACAATGAGAGTCCATACGCGGAATGCAGTCATTTGCTTTTCCAAATCCCTAACTTTTGCCTGAATCGCCCTTTCGGGTTTTCGTTTCACCGGGATACCCTTTTTTGCCAAAGCCGCCCTTCCAGGCTTTCGACTTTGCGGGTGTACATTCTTTTATTTCATATCCCTAATTTTTGCCCGAACTTTTTTCCTTTTTTATGGTTCGCCGGGATGCCCCATTTTTTGCCTGGATATTCTTTTTCTTTCCAGTGGGTCATTCTTTAAGCAAAGTATTTTTTAACTGTGTTCGCGTTCACCGGGGATGCAAAATCTTCACCATCCATCGTGGATAACAACAAGGCTCCTCCCGAAAAGACCTTGCTGACGATGTACGGACCTTCATAATTGGGAGTCCACTTGCCCCGGTGGTCGGAGTGTGGAGGAAAAATCTTCTTCAGGACGAGATCACCCGTCTGAAAGCTTCTAGGACGCACCTTCTTATCGTAGGCTTTCTTCATTCGGCTTTGGTACAGACGACCATATGCAATCGATGCTAATCTTTTCTCATCCATCAGGCTGAGTTGGTTTAGTCGGTTCTTAATCCATTCTGCCTCATCGAGTTTCACGTCAACCAAAACTCGTAAAGAGGGAATCTCAACTTCTAACGGTAGGACAACTTCCATACCGTACACCAGTGAGAAGGGAGTTGCCCTGGTTGATGTACGCACCGTGGTACGATAACCGTGCAGTGCAAACGGCAACATCTCGTGCCAATCCTTGTAGGTCACAACCATCTTCTGTACAATCTTCTTGATGTTCTTATTGGCCGCTTCAACGGCGCCATTCATCTTCGGCCAGTAAGGAGATGAGTTGTGGTGTTCAATCTTGAAACTTTGGCACAGCTCCTTCATCATCTTGTTATTCAGATTCGAACCATTATCAGTAATGATCCGCTCGAGAATTCCGTAATGACAGATGATGTCCCTCTTTATGAATTTAGCCACCACCTGCTTGGTCACATTAGCATATGAGGCTGCCTCCACCCACTTGGTGAAGTAGTCGATAGCTACTAGAATGAAGCGATGATCGTTAGATGCAGTGGGCTCGATCTTGCCTATCATGTCGATGCCCCACATGGAGAACGGCCACAGGGAGGACATGACATTCAACGGGAACGGCAGTACATGAACCTTATCAGCATAAATCTGGCATTTATGACATTTCTTCGCGAATTTAAAGCAATCTGATTCCATCGTCAGCCAGTAGTACCCTGCTCTCAGGATCTTTCTTGTCATAGCATGTCCGGCGGCGTGCGTACCAAATGTGCCTTCATGGACTTCTTCCATGAGCATACTCGCTTCTTTCTCATCTACGCATATGAGTAGCACGAGATTGTGGTTTCTTTTATACAAAACTCCATCAGGATTGAGATAAAAATTTCCAGACAGCCTCCTCAAAGTCTTCTTATCCTGGGTTGACGCTCCCGCCGGATATTCCTTAGTCATAAGGAAGGTCTGGATGTCATGGAACCATGGCTTGCCATCAGAGGCTTCCTCGATCGCAAAGACGAATGCAGGTCTATCAAGACGAGAAAGGACAATTCTTGGAGCTTCATTCCAAAAATTGACTTTATACATCGAAGCCAACGTGGCTAAGGCGTCAGCCATCTGATTCTCAGCCCTGGGCACATGATGGAGTTCCACTCGATCAAATAACGGAAGCAGCCTTTTGGCATAATTCATGTACGGTACCAAATTCGATTGACAAGTCTCCCACTCCCCTTTAATCTGGTTAATCACAAGCGCCGAGTCACCATATACATCTAGGTTCTTGATTCTCAAATCAATTGCTTCTTCTAGACCCATGATGCATGCTCCGTACTCCGCTTCGTTATTGGTGACTGGAAACGTCAGTCTCGCAGTGAACGGGATATGGGATACATGGGGCGTCGTGATGATCGCTCCAATGCCACTTCCATAAGAATTAACCGCCCCGTCAAATATCAATTTCCACTGGGATTTCCTATCTGGCCCCTCGTCGGGCAACGGTTCGTCACAATCCTTCGCTTTAAGAAACATGATATCCTCATCAGGGAATTCAATTTCATCGGTTGATAATCCTCGATCGGCTGTTCGGCAAGGTACTCAGACAACACGCTTCCTTTGATGGCCTTTTGGGAAACGTACTGAATGTCATATTCTGTCAACACCATTTGCCATCTGGCAATCCTGCCCGAAAGCGCTTGCTTCTCGAAGACGTACTTGATCGGATCCATCTTTGAAATTAGCATGGTTGTGTGATTGAGCATGTACTGTCGTAAACGTTTGGCAGCCCAGGCTAGTGCACAACATGTTTTCTCCAGCATCGAGTAACGAGACTCACAGTTTGTGAACTTTTTACTCAAGTAGTAAATGGCATGCTCCTTTCTGCCCGTCTCGTCCTGCTGACCGAGAACACACCCCATACTATTCTCAAGAACTGTCAAGTACATGATTAGAGGTCTTCCGGCCACTGGGGGTATCAAGATTGGAGGTTCCTGTAGATACTGTTTTATCTTATCAAATGCCTTCTGGAAATCCTCGTTCCAGATAATCGCTTGATTTTTCTTTAGTAGTTTGAACATCGGTTCACACATGGCCGTGAGCTGAGAAATAAACCTTGCAATGTAGTTTATTCTGCCCAGGAAACCACAAACTTCTTTTTCAGTTTTTGGCGCTGGCATATCTTGTATTGCTTTAATCTTCGCAGGATCAACCTCAATGCCTCTTTCACTCACAATAAACCCCAGTAGCTTTCCGGACCGTACTCCAAAAGTACACTTGTTAGGATTCAGCCTCAACTTGAACTTCCTAAGCCTCTCAAAAAGCTTCAGCAAATTGACCAGGTGTCCCTCCTCCGTTTGGGACTTCGCAATCATGTTATCAACATAGACTTCAATCTCATGATGAATCATATCATGGAACAAAGTAACCATTGCTCGTTGGTAAGTGGCCCCTGCGTTCTTCAGACCGAAAGGCATTACCTTGTAGCAAAATGTTCCCCAATGGGTGATAAACATAGTTTTCTTCATGTCCTCCGGCGCCATCTTGATCTGATTATAACCGGAGAAGCCATCCATGAACGAAAATACGGAGAACTAAGCTGTATTGTCGACCAACACATCGATATGAGGGAGCGGGAAATCATCTTTAGGGCTCACCCTATTCAAATCCCAGTAATCGACGCACATACGTACCTTACCGTCCTTCTTCGGTACAGACACTATGTTGGCGACCCACGGAGGGTAAGTAGTGACCGCTAAGAAGCCAGCATCAAGCTGTTTCTGCACCTCTTCTTTGATCTTAACGGCCATATCTGGTCGCGTCCGCCTAAGCTTCTGCTTAACGGGAGGACAATCTTCTCGCAGCGGCAAGTGATGGACCACGATGTCAGTGTCAAGTCCATGCATATCTTCGTATGACCAAGCAAAGATGTCACTATACTCTCGAAGCATCTCGACCAATCTCTGCTTGACATCACTCTGCAATGCAGCCCCTATCCTGACGTTTCTAACCAGTTCTTCAGAACCCAGATTCACAATCTCAATCTCTTCCTCGTGAGGCAGAATAACTTTCTCTTCTTGTTTCAACAAGCGGGCCAACTCCTCGGGAAGGTCTTCGTCTTCATCAATCTCTTCCTCGGCTTGATAGATCGGGCGATCGAAGTCGAAGTGAGTTGTAGAAAGTCCAGAGTCGATGTCATCTGCTATGTGGATCCTGCAATAACGAGGGTTAAGCTTAAAACAAGGATATGCAGGTTAGCACAAACCCTATTGCCATTTTGTTGTTTTTCAAAACAAATATAAAACAAGAATAACAGAGATCACAACATTTGAATGCGAAGAAAAACGCCTTTTGATTTATTGGTAAAATGCATGTACATAATCAAACAAGGCCCTGACAATAAGACCACTATGCCCCGGGTAGGACATAGGGTTGTACAATAATTGGAAAAAGTAAATCATTACTCTTTGCCTGTCACTTGGATGGTATCCCTGATGGACCAGTTGTTGAGGCTCTCGCCTGGCTTGCTTGGCTGGATCCAAGAGTCTAGGTCGCAATCGCTGTCTTCGCCGTCTTCAGACACCGCGTTGACACTTTCAAATATCACCCCGCCACTGGTAAACTGGACCGGCCCTTTACCTCGCGACGCACTGTGAGAAGAGGAGGCTTCAGCCGCAGAAGAGTATCCCAACCCAAACTTGTCTTGCTTGTTAGGTATTTCCAGAATTCGCCCCCAGCCTGGGGTAGATCCGGCCTGAACAACAGCTCGGGCTTCCCTGAAGGAAGAGAGAGTCATCTCTGGTTTCTCAATGATTACAGGAGCTACATTCTTGACTTTAACAGCTTCGAACGCCTGACATAGGGTTTTGTGGATTTCCCCATCCATCTCAACATATTTGAAGGATGACAAATGGCTCACCATTATATCCTCCTCGCCACATACGGTCACGACGCTACCTCCAACAGCATACTTGAGCTTCTGGTGCAACGTGGAGGTCACGGCGCCAGCAGAGTGGATCCATGGCCGGCCTAGGAGACAGTTGTAGGCAGGCATGATGTCCATAATGTAGAAGACTGCGTCGAATGTTTCCGGCCCGACTTGGATTGGCAGAGTTACTTCTCTAAAAACATGACGTTTGGTTCCATCGAACGCTTTCACCACCAGATCACTGGGTGTGCAAATCAATCCTCGAGTATCTAACTTCATCAATGCTTTCTTTGGAAGGACATTGAGTGACGACCCCGTGTCCACCAACACGTGAGACATAATCGTTCCGCTACACTCTATCGAGATGTGCAGGGCACTGTTGTGGTTTCTTGCCTTCGGCGTCAGCTCCAGGTCGGTGAACCCTAACCCGTTTCCAGCATTCACGTGGGCTACGACCCCTTCTAACTGGTTGGCCGATATTTCCTGTGGCACATACGTGGCATTCAAAACCTTCAACAGCGCGTTGCGATGTGCCTCAGAACACAGCAACAAATTCAGGATGGAAATTTTCGAGGGTGTTTGATGGAGGTGATCCACGATCTTGTAGTCACTCTTCTTGATCAACCTCATGAACTCTTCAGCATCCTTTACAAGTAAATCCTTCTCTACCCCACGAGGGGTTTCCTCAACGACTTTACTCTTTCCCTTATCGGTTACATCAACTTTGTCCGCTTTGTCCGCCACAACCTCAGGTGGAGCAAATACTCTCCCGCTTCGCGTGATTCCGCCAATGCCCACTAGGTTATCCACAGACGACCCAGATGGTTCCAGTTCCAACTTCTATCCGTTACAGTAGACGTCTGCCCCATAATGCCATGGGACAGCATTAGTGCTTTCAAAAGGTATCGGCTCGGCCTTGGTGATGGTAATTATGGGCGGCCTAGGTGCAGAAATAATGTTCGTCCGGTGAGGGATGGTGATGGTGGAAACCTCATCATTTTGCTTCAGCATTACCTCTCCAGATCCATATTCGGCCCTTCGGCTAAACTGCAAGATTCCTTCGGTCATCAGACTCTGAATCCCCTCTATCAACTGCCCACATCCATCAGGACGAGTCGCACAACCCATACACAGTTCTCCACAGCCTGGGAAGAAACCTCTTTTCATCAGCTTGGCTTTAACGAAGCTAAGCGGTGTCTTCAGATCCTTGACGTCAGTCAACAAATCCAAGCACATTATCTGCACATTATCTGAGAAGTTTATGATCTTGGCGTCCACCATATCTTGCACCTTGTGCTTGAAGGCCTTGCAATTTTCTATCGTGTGGCCTGGTGCCCCTGAGTGAAACTCACAGGTTGCATTCGCATCATAACCTGGCGGCGGTGCCCCTGTCAAGGGAGCTAGGGTTCTCTTTTGGATTAGCTGTAACTGAAGCAGAGTCTGTAACAGCTGAGCATAAGACATGGGCGGTGTCTCAAGGTGACGACTCGATAGAGGCGCCCTGTTCTGATACTTCCTGTACCCTTGCTGATTCGGCTGCTGCTGCTGCTGTGGCTGTTGGACCGCGGGGATGGTTATGCTAGCCACCTGCTGGTGAGGTCCTTTACCTTTCCTTCGAGCGTTGGACACGGCGCTCGTTTCTCCTTCCCGCCTCTTTCCACCATACGGTTTCTTTCCTCCTCCAGCTGAGGACAGATCACCTTGAATTTCCCCCAGCTTGATCCCATTTTCAACGTGCTCATCGGTGATGATGAGATTTGAGAAGCTTCCAGACATACTGCTGACCAATTTCTCGTAATAGACCCCTGGGAGAGTGGCTACAAACATTTCAACAAGCTCCCGTTCAACCATCGGCGGCTGAACCCTAGCTGCCAATTCACGCCACCGCTGGGCGTATTCTTTGAACCCTTCGTTGTTCCTCTGCGATAAATTCTGCAGTTGGACTCGATTCGGAGCCAAGTCGCTGTTATATTGGTAATGGTGCACGAATGCTTCAGCAAGTTCCTTCCACGTGCGCACACTGGTAGGTTCCAGACTCATGTACCATTCCAGGGATGGCCCTGACAAGCTATCCTGAAAGAAGTGCATCAGCAGCTTCTCGTCTTCAGAGTGAGCGGACATTTTCCGGTAGTATGATCTCAGGTGGACACGAGGGCAAGTGGTGCCCTTGTACTTTTCAAAGTCGGGTACCTTGAACTTGGGAGACACCTTGAAATCAGCAATCAGTCCCAACTTGGACATGTCAACACCCATGGTGTTCAGGTTCTCGAAATTCCTCATCTTGTCCTCGAGTGCTTTAAACCTCAGACGTGCTTCAGCAGTCAGCTCTCCTTCAGCACCTTTCTGTGAGAACAAATCATCTTGACGGTCTTCTAACCATGGCTGAGGCCCATACAGATTCCCAACACCTGTGTTGCCGTTGCCCAGCCCAACATTGACATTAGCTTCGAAATGCCCATTACCGACGCCAGTCGTATTACTATTGAGCCCCATGTTAGCGATCACATTACCGTTGCCACTACCATTCCCCCTGGTCACGGGGACGCTGTTCTGAGGAGTTTCAACAGGTGGAGGGGTTGGAACAGTCCCACCATGGAGTACACCATTGTTGTCAACTCTTGAAATCAGAGGTTGGACCAATGTTCTGAGCTGGTCTTGGCTGTTGGCAACCACTTGCATGAGTTCCATGAAGCGGTCCATCCTCTCTCGGAGTTCTTGAACGTCAGTCTGCACTTGCTCCATAGCTCTAGATTGATTTGCTCTGGTCGGATAGCGGTGGATTGGTCTTTGATCAATCCTGGAACAACCTTCATACACAAAGGGTTAGAAAAACGGCAAAGTGCTCATTATGCAAATGCTTCATGCAAATGCAAACGTGTGTCTGTGCGTTAGGGAGATTTCCCCCGGCCCTAGTGCCTGAGTGCCAGTGCTGATAATAAGAAGTCCGAGTCCAGTCATGGAAATAACATCTCATATATATAAAGGAAGCCCATCAAGGCGGTGCACAACGTCACTGAGTACAAGCAGAATCAATAGCATGACCTCGACCAACAAGCCTGGTGATGGTCAGCATACCGCAATGATCAAAAGGATTACAAATATAGTCAAGTACGGCCACGGGCTCGAAGCTCTTCTAATAGATCCCTCGTTTCTGGATGATTAGGCCGAGTGAGCAACCCTTCGATGAGTAACTCCCTCCACATAATAGTGTATTGAAGACCTCCAACTGAGTCTTCCCATGCTCCTTCGCCAAAACAATCTTCTAACTTCCGCTTCTTGGATTCAAACGTCGGCTTGCGCTTCTTCAGGTTAGCAAGAGCTTTGTTGAGCTGGCCTTCAGCGGCATATCTGCGAGCAGTTTCTTCATCAAACCTTTTCTCACTAGCCTTCACCTGGGCTTTCAACTTGGAGATCTGTTGCTTCAGTTTATCCTCCCGTTCCTTGTCGTTGGCTAGGGTGGCCTCCCAATGCTGATTGAACTTGGATATTCTCTGGTACGCTTCATCCAAGTGCTGGTTCTTAGTAGCTAGTACGTTATTAACGGCTTTGAAGTCCCGACCCAAGCGCTCACGCTCAGCCATCTGCTTAGTCAAATTTGTCCCTAACTAGTTCACCAGCTCTGTCTGCCTCTTGAAGGAATGGACGGCTTCGCTTCTCTCACTTCTGAGTTGAGCCAATTCTTTCTCCAATTCTTCATTTTCCTTTTTCAGCTCGTCTCTCTCAGCTAACACCTGATTGTACTGCTGAATAGGCACGGTGGTAGGCTCTTCAATCACTGGAGGGTTTTCTGGCTGGGCAGGTGGAAACGGCATCCCTATGGCATCTGCTCTGGCTCTGATCCAAGTCACATATGGAGCGTAGGCTTGGCTATTACTTTTCCCCAGCAACGGTTTTCCCCGCTTACAGATACCATTCTAAGCGTGCTGAAGCTTAGATAACATATCCCCCTCTAGAAGACCAGTGAGGTACAGAGATTCCTGCACCTCTTCATCCTTCGGCGGAGCTCTCAAAGCATAAGCAAACTGTCGGACCAGCAGAGATGGATTATAATTGATACAGCCATTCCTGCCTATCAGAGGCACATTCGGGAACCCGCTGCAGCTGAAGATAATCTCAGTACCCAACCTATCTCTATCAAACCAGGCAATATCCTTCGCCGACAGACTCTTCAGGCGCTCAGACCACTCAGTTGTGGCTGCAGACGAAGCAAAGGGACCCTTCTTGGGTAGGTGGCTATCAAGCCATCTATAGAGCAGGGGCACACAGCAAAAAACATTCTTACCCCTTCTGTTCTTGTTTTTGAAGTGGACGGAATGGTAAACATCTCCAATCAAGGTAGGGACTGGATTCCCTGATGCAAAGATGTGAAATGCGTCGAAGTCTACAAAGTCAGGTATATTGGGGAACAGAATGATGCCATATATGCACAGAGCAAGGATGGCGTTGAACACGATCCAACATCCGTCTTTGGCGCACTGCTGAGCTTTTCCCACTAAGAACTGCAAGGAGAAACCGGGAACCCTGTTCCAACTAGACAAAACTAAATCAGAGGCATCCAGATGAAGTGAAGGGGCTAGCCTAGCCAGATCAGGCTCAGCATCCATATGAACAAAAGGCATCTGACTCTTGATAGGCACACCTAATAAATCAGCATACTCCTCTAGTGTGGGTGCGAGAATAAAGTCCTAGAAAGTAAAGCATCTCAACGGAGGATCGTAGAACTGCCCCATTCAACTCAAACACAGAAGGTTTACGAACCAAGCTGAGCAGTTTCCCATAAGCCTTTCTGAATTCACCTCTCACAAAATCATCTGCCAAAGCAATCAAACCAGTTAGCTGGACAACATCAGGAGTGGGGAGCTTGTAGGCCACAGTCTTCCTCAAAGAACCCATGATATCACAGTAGAAGGCAAGAAAACCTGAATCGGGGGAAACGTTACCTACAACACAGACACACGTTAATGAAATGCAGATGAATATGCAAAACAATGCAAAATGCAATCATGCAGCAGGAGATCACGTCAACTGTGTTGTTGAAGAGAAGAAGGTGAAGATTCTGTATCAACAAAACCACAATACGACTCTGTCAAGAACAACCACTATCTCTGATAAGGAGAAAACTCTGGTATCGGACCATAAATCTGCTCTGTCAAGAACAAATATCCATCTGATAATGAGAAGCCCTGATGTCGGACTATAACCCTGCTCTGTCAAGAACAAATACACATATGATGATGAGAACCTCTGATACAGGACCATAAATCTGCTCTATTAAGAACAAACATATCTGAAGACAAGGACCTATGATACAGGACCACAAATATGCTCTGTCAAGAATAAACACACCTGAAGACAAGGACCTCTGATACCAACAAAACCGATTCACTATCAAGAAAACCAGGTAGTCTGAAGGTTAAGGCTTCCTGCAACAAACCCAACCCTGCTCACAGGTATGGACCTAAACTGACACAAGTTCGGCATCCTATGCGGTCATCAATGTCACAGATATTCAAGAGGGGTGATACGATACCCAGAAGGTGTGGAATCACCATCTCCTGAAGTGGCCTCACTCAGCTGAATCCCAAATGATCGGTCCCCAGAGTCGACAATCCTCCAAACCAACAACCCCTCAGGCCCAAAGGGCCAGAAAAGAAGTCAACCGGGAGAACCTCGTCTGAGCGTGGATTTCATGAGACACTAGTGCCTGCAAAGCAAGCACGCGCCCACTAATTTCCACAAGTAATGCTAGGTACACTCAAGCCTGGGTCTGGCTCCTCACTCATCAGAATGCCCCTCCCACAACAGCACAGATAATCATATCATACTGAAAATAAAGTGCGGGAAATAAAATGCGATAAACAAACACAACCCAACAAGTAATCATGCAAGCGCTAGGATTGACTCTCGCAGGGGACGTTGGATCCCCAAACTGACTCGCATAAGGGACGTTGGATCCCAGGAAACTATCAAGTCCCCAGCAGAGTCGCCAGTTGTCGCTTCCGCGAAAATAAGGTGCCGGCAAAACAGAAGAGTCGCCACCTTTCGTTATTTATCCCTCAGAGCAGGAAAGGAAACGATAGGAAAAACCTGACGAAAAGGTATAAGACAAGGTCATCGCAACCATTGTCTGGGTTCGGGAGTCGGTTACGCAAGGGGAAGGTATTAGCACCCCTCACATCCATCGTACTCGATGGGATCCATGCTTGTTGTGTTTATCTGACGGGTTGGTTTTACTATCTACCTATCAAGGCTGGCTTAAAAAAGAAAAGAAAATGACTCGGCAAAGCGTCGCACTTTATGCCTACGTATTCTCATCAGAGAATGAGAAATCAGAGTCAACGTAGTTCGCCTAACTACGGGTGATGGGGGAAGGTGGCTTGCCAATACGTCAGTATTGTGCCTACGTACTCTCAACAGGCTTGAGAGATCAGAGCTTACTTAGTTCGGGATAATACGGATTACGGGAATTCAGATTCATCTGTTTTTTCGAGTAGGGTTAACAAACAGTTCTAGCAGTTTGGTGTACGTAGCTCGACCCTTGGAGACTTAGGCGTTACCGTTTGCGGTAGAACTAGGAGTTAACAACACTCTTTTCTTCAGAAAAGCTTCCTTTGAATTATGGGCCCACGGGGCAAAAGGTTTAAAGTTTGTTTTCTATTTTTTACGAAAGAACTATTTTTTATGGATGTTTGTAACTAACATTGCACTAGAGACTATGACCTGAGAGTGAATGTGTCGCATGTCACCCAAAGGGTGCCATACTAAACATCCAAGCTGTCGAAAAGAAACTCTCCGACAACCCTTTCTCAGATAGCTTAAGGCTCGTAACGTATGACGTCAGTTAACCTTTATTACTGTATTTTAATTTGTTTCAAGATAAGAAGAGAGAGGGACAACTACGGGGATACTATCAAGTCCTAATGTTGTCATGCCAAGGATTCATCCTATGGTTGAGGTTTGAAACAGGGAACTCCTAGAAGTTATCATGCATAGGTTTCAACCTAAAGTTCTATCATCACTTCCTTATCAAAGGAAGTGAGAGTCATAGGGGATCATATCAATGATAAACAGAAACAGATAAAGCATCAGCTTAAATAGTAAACAGTAAACGACTGTAAAATGCATGCAATGCAAGTGAGGGAGGAAATGTGTGTGGGGCATCAGCCTCCACAAGCTCGTCTCAACCTCAAGCCAGATATGAATAACTGCAATCATACAGGAAATAACATGCTATCAAGTAGAATATAAGTGACTGTAATCATACAGAGGAAAGACATGCTATCAAGCAAGATACAAACTGCAATCATACAGAGGAAAGAATAATATGCTATCAAGCAAACTCAAACCACATAGGCAAGGGAGCAGGGCTCTACCGAATACCCGCAAGCAAAGCCATATAGTAAAAATACAAGTAGAGGGAGCAACTCAACCTCTAGTGCAATAATGCTCCTAGCTTAAAAGAATCTAAACATGAACTTATTATAATGCATCAAGCAAATCAAACAAGTCACATCAATACAGTTGCACAGAAAGCAAACAGACAGGAAAGAAAGCAAATCAACAGCTTCCACAGCTTCACAGCAAAGCAACTCTGACATCAGTTCAGGCTACAATTTGTAGCTGTCCTTCAAGGCTATCATCTTCAATAGCAAGTATCAACTTGCTTCTCTGAGCTTCCAACACATCCACATAAGTATCAACTTATCCCTCTCCTTCAACTTCAAGCTTCAGCTCTTCAGTAAGCTCCACCTTCAGGCCTCAATGCATTAAACCCACAAGCATCAGCTTGCTTCTTCCTCAAGCTTCAGCTTCTTCATTCAATCTTCAACGAATTCCCCTCACAAGTATCAACTTGTTCTTCATCTTCTTCAAGCTTCAGTTCTTCCCTCAATCTCAGCTTGATCTTCTTCCCACAAGTATCAACTTGCTCCCCTTGATCCTCAAGCTTCAGCTCCAAAGGTAGTCTTCAAACACAAAGAAGTATCAACTTCTAGCCTTCAATCTTCTTCAAGCAAGGAGTTCCATCCTCTAGCAAGGGAGAAAGATTCATCTAACAAGAGCAAAGTTTGGATGATTGGTAGCAAAGTGAAGACCAAAGGTCACCACTAAGCATCCTATCATCAGAGAAAGGGACCCTCAAAAGTTCTACCAACTTGTAAAGAGCCATACATCCTACCAAAGGAGGGATGAGGCCTTTACAAGGGGACCTTACATCATAGGGAAGAATGGAAGTGATCAACATCTTCCATGTTTATGAAGGAAGAGAATCTATCTAGAAGCTCTGCCTACAAACCCTAATCTTAACACCTAATCAACACTACACCAAAAGAAGGGAAGATCTTCACATCCAAACTTCTTCAAGCACTCCATTGCATCTTCAACTTTCCTTCATCCTCAACCAAGGGTAAAAACAACACAAGCTTACTCTAAGGTAACCTAAGGGGTTAATCTAGTCAAATTAGTGCATTAGAATCATCCAAAGTTAGCACCTAAACTAAAATCAAACAAAAATAGTAAACTACATTGTAAATTCCTACAAAAATTCTTAAGGGACCCTAATTAAATCATGAATCTACCATACAAAATTCAGGGGTTGAATCATCCACCAAGTTCTAGATGTAAAACCTAAATCAAGAGGTATTAACCATAAACCCTAAAAATGGATCTCCTAAAGTTTCAACCTAAAACTACCACTTACATTCATCACAAAAATGTGAGAAAAATCTAGGGGGAACATGCATATATATGCTAGCTACACACAAAAAGTCAAGTCAAGAATCATCATCAAATGATCAAACCAAATTCAACAAAACAAAGTATCAACCATGATTATTTTAACATCAATTAAAATTCAACAAATGCTAATAAAATCAAAAATGGATGAAATATTAATATTTTTATCTAAAAAGAACTAGATTCAATCAAGAATCAATGGAAAAAATAATGGAATTATTTGAGTTAGTTCTCAATTTTTTATGGATTATTTACTAAACCACATGAAATGAAGAAATTAAAAGAAATTGGTGAAACCTGCGTGGTAACTAGCAAATATTTCTCATTAATTTCTGGATTGGGCCAAGGGGGGGTGTTGATATCAACCAGTCCAAAGCCTAGGCGCTCACATTCATCTCCAATTATCAAACTGAACCAAAAGAAAACAATGCACACCCAGTTTCAAACTCACGCTCCCTTGGATGTACGCCATTCATCACAAAGCCTGAACTCCCAAAAGTGAAACGCAGCGTTGAGGGGAGGGGGGTACGTGGCGCCACACACGCGCTTGGATCATCAAGCCAAGTCAACATTTCCACGCAGATGAAAGGTGAAGATTTCATCTTCTTCATTTTAAACTCTGCAAGTCCCCAACCTACGCGCGCGAACCAGGGCCGCCGGTGGCTTTTCCGACCCGCCTCGTCCAACCCTAACTCTCTCTATAATCAACCTTTGGCCATGATTTCTTGATGAAAGTTGACCAGAATTTCCTCAGGAATTCAATCATGCCACTAGTTTATGCTAAAAACGCATGGTTTGCAAAAACACGATCTCAACCGAAAATGGCATAAACCCTAACTTGTCTCTAACCATCAAATTAATTAACCAGAATCCATCTATATCCTAAGGGGAACTTAACCACATGCTTCTAATGGATTAAGAGTGCATAATCAGAGAGATATTTCAAGAATTTAGAACCAACCTTGAAGCTTGGATTGCAGTGGTTATGCGCCTCAATTCTCTTCCAAACTTTGCAGAATCCTTCAAGGAGTAATGGTGGACAATTCTTGGTGCTCAATTCTTGCTGAAACCTCTTAATTCTCCAAAACAAATTTTCAAATTTCAAGCTTTTTCTTCACCTCACTCCAGTGGCTTCTCAACAGAATTCTGCACTAGAACCTTCCTATCATGATCCAAATCCTATTTATAATGTGTTCTGATGGATATGAAGCCCAAACTATGCCAAATTATGGATTTCGGATCTTCACTTTTCCTTCCAAATTTCAACATGGATGTGTGCCTTCAAGCCTTACTCATGCTCTACTAAACTTCCAAACCATTCACTTAATCATTAAGGAGTGTAATGAAATGGTTTTCTTCCTTTGGTTTCAACATATGGAATGTATATGATATGTTTCTTACTTGTGAAGTAACCATCCAAATGACTATGTTATGGACCTCAAATAAAAAATGTGGCAATTCCAATCTTTCTAAAACATCAATTCCATTCAAAATGACCACAAATTTGACTTGGAAACATGTTAATCTCATTTATTTTGAATTTTCTCATTTTAATTCATTAAAATGGCTTTTATGTGAAATTTCTTCAACCAATGCTTGATATAATCCATATCAATGGACAATTAATGTTTAGACAAGCTAAAAACATCATTTTGAACAACTTTCATGTTGAACAAAAATGCATTTGAGACCTCTAAGTTGGTGAAAATGGCCTATGATCACAAATGACCTATAATCACCAAATGTCCAAAATACCATTGACTTGTCAAAGCCATAACTTGAGTTCTACAAATCCTGTCAAGGACTTATAGTACTCTCTAGAAAGATAGGAGGATAAGGAACAACATTCATGTTGACCAAAATTTTATAGGAATCATCCTTTTAGGGAAAAAGTGCCATGCAAGTTGGGTAACTTTCAAGCTCCAAATTCACATTCCTCAGATGACTTGTAACTTGTCAAAGTCATAACTTGAGTTCTACAAATCCTATCAAGGACTTCTAGCACTTAAATTAAAGCTAAGACCATGCTCTACAAAAATCATGTTGGGGGCAAGATGAGATGACAATCACATCTTGAGCTAAATTGCCTTGAAGATAGGGGTCAAACTAGGGGATTTTACACTGTCAAGCCTTAGAAACCCTAGCTTGAAACTTCTCAAAATCTTCAATCATGATGAGTTAACCTTGGAATCATCCTTAGAACATCTCAATGCATCAATCCATGATCACATGGCTCTTGAATTAGGTCTCAACCTTGTTCAAATCACCAGTTGACTTAGGGTTGACCCAGTCAAACCCTAATTGCACCACTCATGGCTGAGCCTTCTTAATCTTGCACAATGACCTGTCTAGGCCTCAAAGTGATCTTCAACACTTCTCATGAGCTCTCTCAAGACCTCAAGTCTATCTTCATGGCTTCAGAATCATCTGATGGCTTTCCACAACTCTCAAGTTAGGAGGCACACACTTTTGGTTTCAACCACTCTCTCTGAGGATCTTTTAACTTCTCTGACAAGGATATCAACCCTTGAGCACCTGAATAACCTTCTTAGCTAGCTTCATAGTCTTGCGTAGCTCTTGATTGGTAATCATACCTCTTGATCTCCTGCCTACATGTCAATGAAATGCAAATGATAATGCTAATGTGAATTAAATGAAACACAAGCTAGGTAAAGAAAGGTTGGGCAAATTTTGGGGTGCAACACTAGGTAATTGCAAATCAACTTTACACTCTCATTATTCATTAATTCACTGCCATTTTTGCATATTTGAGACGTAGAAACAATGTAGATCATTAATATGTAAAACAAACTGGCATTGGTGTTGATTGTTGGATGACGCTAAAAAATGTTTGGATCTGTTTTGGCTTATTCTTGCGTGTTTTTTGCTTGTTGGATGCTTGATCTGTAACCTACATAACTTCTAGATGATTTTTAAACAAAATTGGATGATTTTTGATGAACTTGAGTTTTTGATGCACAAATTAAATTGCTTCGGGTTGCTCTCATATTGCATGATTAATGATTTTTTAGGCTGGATTTGAGATCCTCGTGATCTCTAGATGAATTTTGGTATAAAATTTGTCCCAAACAGTTGAGTTTTGAGTTTCACGTGTTGTTGTTCTTGGACACGGTGGCCGGAGCTCATGAGGAAGATGACCGGAGCATTCCCGACCACCTCTGGTTTTCCCCCTTGTATTTGTGAAGAAGATGACTTACGTGGCACTATGTGGTTCGCTTGATTTAATTACTTTTAATTCCAACGCTCCTGATTAAGAAACATGGTGGTCCATCTTTGACTTGATCCACATGATAGCATATAAATTCTCATTAATGTGTTGGCATTGCCCCAACCCTTTGATTTGATTACTAAATGATCAAGTGTTTCTGGTTGAGTTTCGATGGTGTACCTTGGTTGACCGTGCACACTAGATTGCCAGGGTTATTTGTTTTTGTTTGAATTTTCTGATGGGCCTTGTATGCGCTTGCTAAGCGCACCCCCTTGTTGGGCCCAGTTTCTCTGTTTGAACTGCATTTGATTGCTATTTGCCACAACTGTTTTTCATTTTCTTTTTTATTTCTTTTGATTTTTATTTTATTTTCTGTTTAGAATTTAAATCATTAAAAATAACTATAATACTTTAAAAATTTACCAAAAATATTTTTTATCAACTTTGAGATGTCTACTTTTTTTTGGATATTTTTATTTTATTTTTCAATTTTATTTTCAATTTAAAAAAGAATTAAATATTGGAGTGGTTTTAGATGGTTTGAATTTTAACTTGTTTGATCTTGCATTTATTTCTCCTCCTCCTTTTTGATCCAATGATTGAAAATTGATCCTCATCTCAATGATGAGTTGATCAATTTTTGAGGACCATTTTCCCCCTGGTTGTTGACTTTTGGGTTGACTTTTGTGGCTTTTCTTATTGTCTTTGTTTCCCCCATCTCAAAGTGGTACATCTAAATGAATCCTTTCTTTTGATGGTGCTTTGGGAGGATATTTGTCTTGATCTTTTTGCCTCTGGTTGCTAACATGTTTAGCTTCTTTGTTCATTTTATTTGGTATTTTTTGAGCCTTTTTCCTATTTTGGAAGTGACTTGCAAGTTAGGTCATCTCATAGGACAGCTCACACAAGTGCATGACCTAGTTTGAATTGGAAATGACCTTTATGGATCCAATAAGCTCTCAAATCTTCTTGTTTCACATTCTAGGCATGTTGGGCTTGCTGTATGTTCATGTTTAGGTCAAAATTATGTTCATTGCTTGTTGTTTGATGCCTTTCTTTTTTTGCTTTCGACTTGAACTCCTAAGTGGTGTGTGCTTGCTTCCTTTGTGCTCTTGCTTGCATTTCTTCTTGATTTTTTTTACATTTCTTTTGGGCTCTATTATCTTCATCTCCCTTATGTCCAATGACCTTGGAGTGTCATTTAAGGTAGCTTTGTCCCTCCTTAGGAGGAACTTGAAGCTTACCTAATGTGATGAATCCATGAGGACTCTTTCTTGGTGTTTGTCACTTGTTTGCTTGCTTTTGATGCATCTCTCTTCTTCTCTTCTTTTATTGCATTCCCATATGAATGCTTTGTTGAGATGAGCTTGTGGTGGCTACTGCCCCACACTATTTTCCTCCCACTTTCATTCTACTTGTGCATTCTATGTGTGCATCCTTTCATTTGCATATGCATTTCTTCTTCTTCTTCTTCTTCTTCTTCTTCTTCTTCTTCTTCTTCTTCTTCTTCTTCTGATTTTCTTTACCATGCTCCCCATAAGTTCTCTAACCTCTTGAGGTTACAATAGACATTAAGGTTCTACACATGCATGATAACATTAGGTAGTTCCCCTTTTCAAACTCAACTTTAGGTTCACTTTGCATGATAACTTTTAGGATTGATTAGTCTCCCATTAGTGTGCCTTCTTCTATTCTCATCTTCAAATAAGCTTAACATACTTAATAAGGATAATGAATGTTGTGCCATGAGCCTTATACTTGGGACATTGTGATTGAGGGGACACCTCTCAATTGCCTAGAGTGTTTAGTTTACATCCTTAGGACGGTATACGCTGCATTTGATCCTAGGTTTTAGACTTTGCTACAACATACATTATGAACACTCTAATTCAAAGCACTTCTTCTCTAAAAAACACAAAAACACTTCAAACCTTTTTCACCCTTTAGGGTTCCTAATCAAGGAAAATCTTTTCATAAAAAAGACTGTCGTTAACTCTTAGTTCTACCGCAAACGGTAACGCCTAAGTCTCCAATGGTCGTTAACCCTACTCGGGCCTAAAAAAACTTTTGAACCAACCTGTGGTCTTTTTAGCCCGAACTACGTTTGCTCTGATCTTTCATGTCAGATGAAAGTACATAGGCACAAGACGCGATTTCTTAGCGAGCAACCTTCCCCCTCTCTTTACCCGTAGTTAGTCGAACTAGGTTGACTCTGACTTTCCCATTGCACGAGGGAGTACATAGGCACAGAGCGGCGATGCTCTGCCGAGTCAGTCTCTTTTCTTTTTCTTTTGTCCTTAAGCCTTTAGTTAGATAGTTTAAACACACCCTTTTAGATAGACAACAATGTGTGGATCTCGTCGAGCACGACGGACGTGAGGGGTGCTAATACCTTCCCCTTGCGTAACCGACTCCCGAATCCAGACATGGTTGCGATGACCTTGTCTTTCCCTTTTTCTTTAGGTTTTTACGATCGTTTCCTTTCCCTCTCTTTGGGATAAATAATGAAAGTGGCGACTCTTCTGTTTTTCCGTCAGTGGTTTTTCGCAGTTGTGCACTAAGTACTTTGGCAGTTCAACGAGTTCCCGATAATCAAGAAGCAAAATCATCAATGGCTTCGAATGAAGAGGAAAAGGCAGTTGTTGATGAAGGGAATGCCCAAGGCTGGCGAAAAATAGTTGAGGTTGCTGAAATATTTGATAAATTTGGGCTAGGGTACCATCCATTTTCTAGTATAGTGACGATTGCATACAACAAAGAGCAGCTCCCTCCTGTGGGGGATATTTTCAAGAGCACCGGACACATCTTTGATCATACAGCCGCCATGGTTATTGAAAATAACGTCAATGGTGAAGAGGTTTCTGCAAGCTGGATTCGTCAAGCCAGACCTGGTGAAGAGCTTCAAAATTGGAAGATTATTGAAATCCCTCAGTTTTTCCCACACCAAAAGTAATTTTTATTGTTTATCAAAAACCCTACGCTCTGCCCAAGGCGTAGTGGATCATTATATGGGCCACCTGATGTTTTAAAACACAATTATCATTAATAAATATAAGTTTGCATTCAATTTTCGTTCATTTTCTTTTTACTTTTAACAATAAATGGCATTTCTTTTATGCACTCACTTTCCTAAATAAACTACATAAATCATAACATGCAGAGACACTATCGAGGTCCTTGACAACGATGTTGTTATAGGCCTATATGATTTTGATTTCCCAATCTACCAAGCTGAAGGAGTTGGCGAGGAAGATTGTGAACTCCCCGATGAGTTAGCAAGGTTGCTACATCAAGAAGAGAAGGTCATCCTGCCACACAAAGAGGATGTCGAAATCATTAACCTAAACACTGAGGAAGATAGAAGAGATGTGAAGGTTGGAGCGTCTCATCAAGATACAGTCAATACCAAGTTGATAAATTTTCTCTGAGAGTATGCTGATGTGTTTGCATGGTCGTATCAAGACATGTCTGGATTGGATACGGACATTATTGTACACAAATTACCGCTTAAGGGAAAATGTAACGTTGTTAAGCAGAAGTTGAGGAGGACACATCCTGATATGGCTCTCAAGATTTATGAAGAAGTATGAAAAATGTTCGACTTTGGGTTCCTGGCTGTAGAAAAGTATCTGCAATGGGTTGCCAACATTGTGCCGGTACCGAAAAAGGATGGAAAGGTCTGTATGTGTGTGGATTATTGTGACTTAAACAGAGCTAGTCCTAAGGATGACTTCCCATTACCTCACATTGATGTATTGGTGGATAACACGACTTAGTTCTCTGTTTTCTCCTTCATGGATGGATTTTCTGGTTACAATCAAATTAAAATGGATCCAGATGACATGGAGAATACCACTTTTATCACACCATGGGGCACCTTTTACTATAAGGTGATGTTATTCGGACTGAAAAATGTTGGGGCAACATATCAACGTGCGATGGTAACACTCTTTCATGACATGATTCATAAAGAGATTGAAGTGTACGTTGATGATATGATTGCCAAGTCTCAAACTGAAGAATAGCACATGATCAATTTGGAAAAGCTATTTGCTCGATTAAGAAAGTTTAGACTGAGACTTAATCCCAATAAGTATACGTCTGGGGTACGATCTGGAAAGCTGTTATTGTAAGTCAGAAAGGGATTGAGGTGGACCCTGATAAGGTAAGGGCAATTCAGAGTATGCCTACACCTATAACTGAGAAAGAGGTTCGCGACTTCTTCGGGAAGTTGAACTATATCACCAGATTTATTTCACAAATCACTGCCACTTGCAAACCGATCTTCAAGCTACTCAGAAAAGATCAGTTGATTGTATGGGATGATGAATGCCAAGGTGTAACACCCTTATTCTACCCCACAGATATTACGGCAAAATAACACGGATTTCAGAGTAAAATATTAACTTTCATTAAAAAGCCACAAAAGGGCGTACATTTCTCAAAGTCAACAAAATTGGTCAATACTCCGTAACACACGGGTTTTCTCAAAATACATCAAAACATCATATACAGCGGAACTCAAAACATAAATCAGTGTTTTCTTCATAAGGGAACATCAGTATAATAACCCAATGATATACAATCAGCTCAAAGAACCCAACCCGATGTTACATATCAGAGCAAGACCCTCTATATTAACCATAAAGGCTAACGACTCTAAACTTCACAATACTCCTCGACGGCATCCACAACTAAACTTTCTCATCTGCATGTTACCCACGTGGAGGTAACATTCAAACAGGCAGGGTGAGTAATACAATTCATAATAATCAATGTATAACAATTAATGCATAAATGGCATATTACTCATAGTTATATTCAACACATTGATATCCTTCAAATATGCCTCAAAGGCCACAACGTCATAATTTATACACAAAGGCTCATAAATGCAAATGTAACATAGACTCAATGCATGTGGTACCAATCATCACGGTGCGATGGACACTGGGCCATCAACCCTCAATAGATCCCCATCAATAGGATCGGAGCACATCAAAATACTTCACATCCACACAGTGGGATTGAAGCCAAAGTAATCGAGGTCCTGAACCGAAGTCCGGATGCACATGAATGCATGATGCATACTTCACAATAATCCTCATAATAACAGCATATGGTGCATCATCATTCATCATATTCATTATCACTACACATCGTATCTCATCGTCATATTCATCATCATAAATCATGTCATCATAGCTCATCGTAACAATCATCATCATACATCATGTTATCATATCTCATCACAGTAATCATCAGTATACAACATATCATCATATCTCATCACATTAATCATCATACAACATATCATCATAATCCATCATATTAATTAATCTCACACATCATGTCATCATATAATCACGTATAAATCACATATTAGCTCATAGTCATATTATCCCAAATTAATTCATAATACTACTCCCATATTATCTCATATTAATTTATCAAATTATACTCACGGTAATCCTCACACTATCGCTTATTTCTCACGCAACCTCACTGCCATACTCATGGCAACTCATCCTAGAAATCCCAGAATCACACATCACGGCATTGTTGCACAACAATCAATATTTGCAAACTCTGTTACGTTCGTTGGCCCGCTCGCTAGGCAAGTTGGTAGCGAGCCTTCGTTGGCTTGCTCGCTAGGTGACCCTGTAGCAAACCTTTTCTGGCTTGCTCTCTAGGCGAACCTTGTAGCGAACTCCTCGCTGGCTTGCTCGCTAGGCAAATAGTGCGATGACAGCAACTTCTGCTATGCACCAGAACTAAATCCTGTCCAAATACTCATGCGATTTACTTACCCAATGCCCCTAAAACATCATTAAAACATCCCCAATGTCATACGGCGATAACGGTACAAAGTCTATGGTTCATTAGGCTAATCCGGCAACATTTGCACTGCCTAAAACACTATTTTCCTGCAATTACCCTAAAGGCATCATAATTTCTCATATCACCTATCTCTATCCCTTCAAGGTCGGACGCATGTCACCCCATAGTTTTGGCCACGGAGGCCTAAGGTTTCCTAATCCTCATATCAGATATTCAATATTCAGTGATACATATCACAAACCATAATCTCAGAGTTCATCGTCAATTTCCTTTACCTTCCCACAATCAACCCAAAATACCTTAAATCATAAACCACGTAAACCAGCCATAAACACATCTAAAGGCATACATAGAAAATCATGAAGTGCGATACTCCCCATACCTTAGCCGATTAAAAGCTTTCACAATTAACTCCGGCAACCTTCCGAAGCTTTTGCCTCCACTTCTCCCTCCTCAGAGCTCTAGCCTCATTCTTTTCACAGTTAACCAAAATGAATCCTCCATCTTCAAAATTCTATTTTGTCAAACTTAGACTTAGGCCACACAATTGGGCTTTTCCCATAATACCTCTACTAACTCTTCATAATGCCCAATTTACCCTTATTTCATTTATATTTATTTTAATTCATAATATTATTAATAAATTAATTTTATATGCTATTAATCACATAAATACCTGAAAATGCACATTTTCCAATATTCACAAAACCACCGGAAATTCACCGAAACATGAATATTCTCAATTAAATATTTAATTCAAATATCATGATTAAATTCGGGGTGTTACAACTCTCCCCCACTTAAAAGAATTTTCAGCCTCGAAAATTACCTGCAGAAAACAGAGTTAAATACGACTCCTTCATCTGATCTTCACGTTCCCAAGTCCAACTTTCTCTAGCTGGTCCTCCCCGCAATACCTTCACTAAGGCAATCTCTTTACCTCATAGTTGTTTCTCGTTCATCAACCTGAACTATCAATGCCTCAACAGTCAAATTATCTCTCACTTGTACACCATCCATCCAAATAAATGCACTTCCTCAACTTAGGCACATGCCACATCATGTAAATTCACAAGCGACAACGGTAAAACAGTCTAACATGCTACTTCTCCCATGCTTCCGCTGCGCCATTTCCGATACAAATCAACAAAACACAGTGTGTGCTTCCGAGACTTCAAAGCTCGACCAACACCAGTCACCATCGTAACTCTCAAAACACGTCTTTTCTTAAATCTTCTTGATCTTTTCAGTCGTCTCTTACACAATTCTCAGGTCCGAGCACAGTACTCTCGCCTGAATCATATCAACACAAATGAGTCCTACCCTTTCTGCCATATGAATCCTCATACAGTGTCATTCTGATACTAGAACGCTAACTGTTATTGTAGATAACTCAGTCAATGATAATTAACTATCCCACGATCCACCTTGATCCAACACACAAGCTCTCTACAAATCCTCTAAAGACTGGATAGTTCTCTCTGTCCGTCCATCCGTCCATGGATGATAGTGAAGGTGAGAAAATACTTAGAAGGGGGGTTGAATAAGTATGAAGATAAAAACTTAGAAGTAAAAACTTAGTTATTTTTATCCTGGTTCGTTGAACTCAACTACTCCAGTCCACCCTTACTAGAGTGATTTGCCTTTCTCAATCAAGGACTTAATCCACTATTTAATCAACTGATTACAATAGTAAGCACTAAGAACAACTGATCCTAACTGGATCTTCTTAAGGTTTTATTACAATCAAATGTAATAACAAATACAAGTGTTAAAATGCTTCTAATAAAGCTTTATCACAACTGTGATTTTTCACTTAAGATTAAGAACAAAGAAATTAATTCTAGAAAGAATATATGAGTTGTATGAGAGCTTTGATAATGAATTCTTTTCAAGTGATTCGTCAACTGAAGAAGATGAGTGGAGACTTGCTTTTATAGGCACAGTGATCCAAGAGTATTTCACGTTGAGAAGTGTGTACCAAAAGGTCTGAGCCTTTTTGTCTTCAAATCAAGTGACCTTTCCTAGAAGAAGAAAGCAGAGAGAAATCCTTTTTGTCTGTGTTCTTGTGTCTAGCATAAATAAGGAAAGAGTCGTTTGGATATTCCAACAGACATAATCTTTGAATTCTTCTTCAAAAATTTTCAGCAAGAATCATCAGAGTCTAATTTGATCAGAGCCTTCTGATGTTGGTCAGCGTTTTGCTGAATCAGAGTCTTTGCAGCAAGTGTGCTTTTAGCGTGTATAAGTTCAGAGCAGAGTTTTGGGTCAGATCCTCAGTACTGGCAGCGTTAGTACTTTCAGAGTCTTCTGAATTAACTATGCTTGAAAAACTCTTCATACAGAATTCTTCATTGGTCCAGATGCTTCTGACTTGCTTCAGATTCTTCTGGAGCTTTTGCTTCAAATCCTTCTGGAGGCAACGCTCAGAATCTTCTGATGGCAGCGTTCAGAATCTTCTAATGGGTGCATCTGACGCTTCAGAGCCTTGCATATTTCTTATGTTCAGATCTGATTTTCTTCTGGAGTGATATTTACTTTAATATCTGCAACAAACATTCTTAAGAAAATTTTAGAGTATATAATTATTAATTACAAAATTTCATAATAGTTATTATCAAAACATAGAGATATTATTAAGAACCAATCTGTGTTCTAACAATCTCCCCCTTTTTGATGATGACAAAAACATCAGAAATTTTGTTTAATTGTAAAGAGAATAATTATAACTCCCCCTAAGATGATGAATCTCCCCCTGAATTAAATATTAATAAGGAATAGAAACTTCCCTTTTTGTCTTGAGTATTTTTCAGAGTTAGAGCTTGATTGTTCTAAGCATTTGAGAGTCAGAGTTTCTTGCATATTTCAGAGTCAGAGTCTGATAAATTGAGTATGATCTGGAAGTCACTGAGTTTCTTTTTAAAGAGTATATCAAATATATCAAATGTTCTGAAATACTCAGATTTTATGTTAGATAAAATTGATATGTTTGAAGTTTCATTCTGGTAAATTTTAATTAAACAGTTCAGATCTATTTTCTCCCCCTTTTTTGTCATAAGCAAAAAGTAAGAACTTTTAAAAGACAAATAAAAGGAAAAACAAACGAGATAAATCATGTAGATAAAACATTGAGACATTCAGTCATTCATTCAGATCAAAAAGTACAAACAACAGAAAATATTCAAGTACATGTGCAAACAATAGATGCAAACATCAGGAAAAAAAATAAACTAAGATTGTTTTGACAAAATCATCTTCAACAGATCCGTGATCTCAGAAGAGGACTGTTCTTGTTTTGACATCCACTTAGCCATGGTTTCATTCTTCTGATCTTGTTTGGACATCCACTGAGCCATGTCTTCAGACTTCTTATCTTGCTTAGCCATCCATGACTTGATTTCTGATTGACCAGCTTCCAGAACTGCAATCTTATCTTCAAGATCTGGATACTCTTTCTTGATCTCAGATGAAGAAGGTGGGATAGATTCTGAAGCATGAACAGAGTCAATTTCCATAGGGTCTTTGGAGTTAGGAGGAGCAGATCCAGAGGGATGTTCTACCAGAGTCATAGCCAAAGGGTTGTCTTCAGATGCAGAGTCAGTATTCTCTTCTGATGATGAAGGAGCATCTTTAAGAAGCAATGGTGTAGATCTTTTAACATTCTAGAACAGACTTCTAGCAGTTTCAGCAAATCTGAGCTTCGCATCATCAGAACATACGTTCTTCAGATTTGATGCTACAGTATTGAATCTGTTTATGAAGCCATTCCAAATGGCATCGAATTCATTTGCATCCATTGTTGATGAACACTTCCTCTGTACAGAGCCTAAATACATCTCTATTTCTTTCAAAAAACTTGTAAATAAATGATCAACATTCAGTTTAGGTTTTGGGTTTAGAAGAGTTTCCAATGTGATTGGCTTGGGTTGGGGAGAAGGTGGAAATAAGGATTTTTTAATGGTGATCAGAGGACGAGGGTAGAATGGTATGGATGGAAGATCAAATGACTTGTCAGGTTTTGATCTGGTTAAAGCATTCAACAGAAATGGTTTTGCAGTTGATGCATGGGAAACAACATCAAATGGTTTATCAGAGTAAGGTTTGAATGCAGATTTAGCAGATTTAGCAGAGTATGGTTTTACATCTGATGAAGTTACTGCTGGCAGTTTTTTAATATACGTTTTAAGAACAGATGGTAGAATGATGGTAAGTTTGGGTTTAAGAGGAGTGATAGTGTCAGATGGTTCAATTCTGGTGTAGAAATTTTTTAAGGTGAAACCAGAGGGAAGTTTGTTAGAGGAAAACAGTTTACACGAAGCAAAGGGTACACACTCATATGTCCTTGGCTTAGGTGTAGGGGTAGGATTGGGAATGAGAGTTTTAGAGGATGGATTAGGTGTTGGGGTAGGATTGGGAATGAGAATTTCAGAAGATGGCTTAGGTGTTGGGGTAGGATTGGGAATGAGAGTTTTAGAAGAAACAGGTGGTTCTGGTTGGTTAACTTTAGAATTTCTGTGAGAGGGAGATATCAGAAAATCTGGGTGTATATCAGATTCTGATGAATTTGAGGATGTGGTTGGAGTGTAAGACGTGGAGGACACTTCAAAAACATTTTTGAGAGGTGTAATGTTTAGAACCTCTGTCTCAGGGATATTGGTTTCAGATGGGTTGGTTGATTCTGATGGATTCTCAGAAAGTTTTGATGGGGGTTCAGATATAGGTGGTTCTGATGTAGGTGGATCAGATGTAGGTGGTTCAGATGTAATAGGATCAGATGTAACTTTTATAGGTTCAGAAGTAACTTGTGCAGATCCAATAGGTTCAGATGTGTTTGATGGTGGTTTTTTGGTTGTGGTTGTTTTTCTGGTTGTTGTGGTTGTTGTTCAGATTGTTTTTCTGGTTGTTGTTGTTGTTGTTCAGATTGTTTTTCTGGTTGTTGTTGTTGTTGTTCAGATTGTTCTGTTGGTTTTGTTATAGGTGGTGGAGTTTGATTTGTTGGTTTTGTTGTTGGTGGTGTTGGTGCAGATGATTGATTAGTAGAAGGTTTTACAGGAGTGATAGAAACAGGATCAGATGATTTTTATGGGGAAGGAACAGAGATATGAGATGGAGCAGGAACAGATTGTTTCTGAGTAGGAGGTGGTTTTGGAATAGACTTGAATGTTGATTCATTTAAAACAGTATTATTGAAAGAGGATACAGAAGATTTGGTACCTTTAATCTTGATACGCTTTGTGGGAGCAGAGGGAGCGTCTCCAGATGCTTTCCTCTTGATCAGCTTCTGAGGCTTGTTAGCAACTTTGGGCTTCTTCTGAACAGTCACATCTTCTACTTCTGATTGACCTCTTTTCCTTGTGTTCTCATTTCCTCCATCAGGCATTGGTTCCCTTGCTCTTTTCAAAATATCTGCAGGAACTGGGGTTCCATCTGCCTTGTAAGAATCAATATACCTTAAAATTATTTCCCTTGGTTCTTCAGCACAGAACAGTGGGTAGTCTTCAACTGGGATTCGCTTCTGACTAAGTTCAGAGATATTCAATTTCTTGGGTGCTGATGTGAGTTCCTCTACAATTTTTAGTCTCTAAAGACTTTTGGCATTCAGAGGTTTTCCAACAATAGATTCAAGTTCCTCCTTGACTCCAGCAGCATACAGAGCAGTCACCAGTCCATTTTCTGTCAGAATATCTGAAATTAACCTTCCAAAGGGAATCCATGTTCTGATCTTCTGACCCTTATCTTTTACAGATTCTCTTGAAGCATTAATGTGATTCCATAAGTGCATGAACAGAATGTAAGGAAGATCTACCTTGGTGCTCTGACTTAAACAGTACATGAAGTAGAGCTGTTCATTGTTCACGTAATCTGGAGAGTTTGTAGATTTTCTGTGATGAATGCATCCCATGAAAATCTTTGCCCAGATCTTGTAGTCAGGCTTCAGATCTTTAAACTTGTTAGAGGCCTGTCCAGCAGTCATGACTTCCTCATAAACTTCTTCCATGTCTACACGCCTAGCTGGCAAATGAGATACTCCATCAGTCTCCTCATATCCTATGAGTTTCCTGATTAGATCTTCTGTAATTATAATCTCCTTACCCAGAACAGAAGACAAGATGAGTTTGGGGTATACAGAAGCATGTATCCAGAATTCTTTCACCAGATGAGGGTAAACTAGTCCAAATAATCTGTCAAAGTATTTTACCCAGCCTTGAGCATCAACTATTGAACGAAATTCAAATCCATTTTCAGCTAATGAATCAAATTCCACCATTGATTCACAGAGAACTTCAAGCTTGTCAACAGGAGTTAACAAAGTCCTTTTAGGTGTCGTGTATGGAACCACACCCATATTTGCAGAAGTAACTGCAACCATGGTTGATTGAAACTGTGCTGCTGTAGAAGATGAGGTTGCCATTGAAGATGATTTTGACAAAGGTTTAGGGTTTTTGTGAAGAGAGAAAAGAAGACAGAAATGCATAAACTTTCTTGAGTTGTGAAAAATGTGAAAGTGGTGAGAGATGTGGTATTTATAGAAAACAATTAGGCATACAAATAGACAAACAAGGCACGTTCACACATAGCAATTAATGTCAATTAATGAAAGAGAATAAAAATCATTTCAAGCATTAATTGATTCTGACAAATTGGGGGGGAAATCAAGATTTTCACTATTTAAACTTCACCTCAAACGTCTCTTCAGTAGTGCGCACGCCATCTTTGCAGATTTAGAGTGACACGTGTTTGCTTGCATGTGCTTTTGAATTCTCTTGAGAAATGAAACGTTAACCAACATTCAGATCCTCTGAGCATTGTTAGTTCAGATTTACAGAAGTAAAATAGTTTAAGAAAATGAATAAATTAACAGATGAAATACTTCAGAGCATTAAACATTTTGCATCTGTAAACTTTGCTTCTGACAAATATTATTCTGGACACAAATCCATACCAATATTTTTCAGAATAAATTTGAATCTATCTTCAACAAGGGGTTTTGTGAAAATATATGCCCATTGATGATCTATATCAACAAAGGCTAAGTTTATAATTCCCTTCTGAACATAGTCTTTGATGAAATGATGCTTAATTTCTATATGTTTAGCCTTAGAGTGTAAAATGGGGTTTTTAGACAAACATATAGCCGAAGTATTATCACAGAATATAGAAATGTTACTTTCAAATATCTGATAGTCTTCTAGCTGACTTTTCATCCAGAGCATTTGAGTGCTACATCCAGCAGCAACAATATATTCTGCCTCTGTATTTGATAGTGCAATTGTGGGTTGCTTCTTGTTGTACCAAGAGATTAGATTTCTTCCTAGAAATTGACAACTTCCAGAAGTACTTTTTCTTTCCACTCTGTCTCCAGTGTAGTCAGCATCACAGAATCCAACTAATTTGAAATCATCAGATTTTCTGTAACACAAACCCACATTAGAAGTACCTTTCAGATACCTTAGAATCCTCTTAACAGTTGTTAAGTGTGATTCTCTAGGATCTGATTGGAATCTAGCACACAAGCATACACTGAACAAAATGTCAGGTCTAGAAGCAGTTAAGTAGAGAAGAGATCCTATCATACCTCTGTAGAGTTTCTGATCTACTTTCTTACTTACCTCTTCCTTGCCTAGTGAACTAGTTGGATGCATGGGAGTCTTTGCCATCTTACTATCAGTCATGTTAAATTTCTTCAGAAGTTCTTTAACATATTTGGTCTGATGAATGTAAGTGCACTCTGGAGTTTGGTTGACTTGAATTCCCAGAAAGAATCTCAATTCTCCCATCATGCTCATTTCAAATTCTTCCTGCATACATTGAGCAAACTCCTTTCCCAGCATAGTATTGGTAGATCCAAATATGATATCATCCACATATATTTGACAAATTAGAAGATCTTTCTTAAATGATTTACAAAAGAGTGTTGTGTCCACTTTGCCTCTAATGAAATTTTTCTCCAGAAGAAAATTGCTTAATCTCTCATACCAAGCTCTGGGAGCTTGTTTTAAACCATACAGAGATTTCTTTAGTTTGAAAACATGTTCTGGAAATTTTTCACTCTCAAAACCAGGAGGCTGGTGAACATAAACTTCTTCTTCTATAATACCATTTAGAAAGGCACTTTTAACATCCATCTGATATAGAGTGATGTTATATTGTGCAGCAAATGAAATAAGAAGGCGTATAGATTCTAACCTTGCCACTGGAGCATAAGTTTTAGTGTAATCAATACCTTCTTGCTGACTGTACCCTTGAGCAACAAGCCTTGCCTTATTTCTTTCAACTTCTCCTTTCTCATTAAGCTTATTTCTGAAGACCCATTTAGTTCCAATTATGTTGAATCATTTTAGTCTTGGAACTAAATCCCACACATCATTTCTGGTGAACTGATTTAGCTCTTCTTGCATGGCAATAATCCAATCATTGTCTTGCAGAGCTTCATCTACAGAAGTTAGTTCAATTATTGAAACCAGTCCAAATAATGATGCTTCAGATGATCTGAGGAAGGATCTTGTTCTGATAGGGTCATCCTTCTTTCCAATGATAACATTCTCTGGATGAGAAGCTTTGATTCTGGAAGATGATCCTCTAACAGTTGATTCTTCAGAAATGTTTAAGTTGTTCATTTGAGAAGTCAAAGGAATTGCATCTGGCGTTGCTTCTGGTTCCTTCACTTGAGCTTTGTCTGCCTCTGAGTCTTCAGAGTCTGTGAAGACTACTTCTCTATCTGTAGAGTTTTCAAACTGCTTTGGATTTTTAATGCCAAGCTTATCATCAAATCTAACATGAATAGATTCTTCCACAATCTGTGTCTTAGTATTGTATACTCTGTAGCCTTTAGAGCGTTCAGAATACCCAAGCATGAAACACTTCTGTGCTTTAGAATCAAACTTGTTCAGATTTTCTTTAGTATTCAACATATAGCAAATACATCCAAAAGGATGAAAATATGAAATGTTGGGCTTTCTGTTCTTCCACAGTTCATAGGGAGTCTTCTCCAGAAGAGGTCTTACAGACACTCTGTTCTGAATGTAACAGGCTGTGTTGATTGCTTCTGCCCAAAAGTGCTTTGCCAGATTAGTCTCATTGATCATGGTTCTGGCCATTTCTTGCAGAGTTCTATTTTTCCTCTCTACAACTTCATTTTGTTGTGGAGTTCTAGGACAGGAAAAATCATGAGCAATGCCATTTTCATTAAAATATTTTTCAAAATATTTATTTTCAAATTCACCACCATGATCACTTCTGACTTTTATAATTTTGAAATCTTTTTCATTCTGGACTTGTTTGCAGAAGTCAAAGAACACAGAATGTGACTCATCCTTGTGTTTTAAGAACTTTACCCATGTCCATCTACTATAGTCATCAACAATGACTAATCCATACTTCTTGCCTCTGATGGATGCAGTTTTCACTGGTCCAAACAGATCAATATGAAGTAATTCTCGTGGTCTGGAAGTAGAAACAACATTTTTTGATTTAAAAGAGGATTTTGAAAACTTCCCTTTTTGACATGCTTCACAAAGAGCATCTGAGGTGAACTTCAGATTAGGAAGTCCTCTGACAAGATTAAGTTTATTAATCTGAGATATACGTCTCATATTAATATGCCCCAATCTTCTGTGCCATACCCATTGCTCCTCATTAACAGACAAGAGACATTTAACATTCTGTACCTTAAGTTCTGAAAGGTTTATTTTATAAATGTTGTTTTTCCTCTTTCCACTAAATAGGATTGAGCCATCCTTTTGACTAATAGCTTTACAACATTTTTGATTAAAGGTTATGTCATAACCATTGTCACTTAATTGACTTATGGACAATAGATTATGCTTTAATCCTTCTATAAGTAAAACATTAGTAATAGAGGGAAGTTTACCATTTCCAATATTGCCAGATTCAATGATCTTGCCCTTCTGATTCCCTCCAAATTTCACATCACCTCCAAATCTAAGCTCCAGACTTTGGAACATAGACCTTTCTCATGTCATGTGTCGCGAGCATCCAGAGTCCAGGTACCATGATTGGCGTCCTGACCTTGCTGCTAAGAACATCTGCAACAGGAATTATTTTACTTTTAGGTACCCAGATCTTCTTGGGTCCTTTTGGGTTAGTTGTTCTGAAGGTTTGTCTAAACTTCTGTTTTTCAACATAAGGTTTATTCTGACTAGCCTTAGATTTAAACACATGAATGTTCTTTTCAGAACGAGTGTGTTCAATATCATTCAAGTGACCAAATTTAAAGTGGGAATATAAAGGATTTTCCTTGATGATAATTTTATCAACAGGTTTTGGATTTAAATCCTTTCCAGAGGAAGATTTATATCCAATTCCTTTTCTGTTATTTCTGCTAACTCCATAGATCATAGAAGCCATTTTGCTTCTGTCTATGCTTTTAGCAAGAAACTTCTAAAAGCTGTAATCATATTTTTCCAAAATATTTTTGCATTCAGACTCAGTTTCAGAATCAGAGTCTTGTTGAGCTAATTCAGAATCATTTTTCAATCTTAAGTTCTTTTCATTTAGCTCAGCTACTTCTGATTTGAGAATATTATTCTCAGATACAAGATTGCTTTGACGCTTCTTGTATTTGAGCTTAATATTGTTATAGCTCTTCAGAACTTCTGATAACACTTTGATAAGTTCATCTTTAGTGAGTTTAGCCATTACCTCTTCAGCGTCAGAGTCAGATTCAGAGTCAGATTCAGATCCTGAAATTCCTTCCTCCTGATCTTCTATGTCTGCCATCAATGCTACATTGGCACATTCTTCTTCTGACTCAGATTCAGATTCAGATGTATCTGAATCATCCCAGGTGGCCATTAGAACCTTCTTCTTCTTATCAGATTTTCTTTTAGGCTTTTCTTTCAACAACTTTGGACATTCATTTTTGTAATGCCCAGGTTCTTTATATTCATAGCAGACAACCTCCTTTTTGCCAGATCTTCTGTGTCCAGAAGATTCTTTTCTTTGGTCAGACTTCCTGAAGTTTCTGAACTTCTTTCCTTTATGCTTCCAGAATTTGTTTATTCTTCTAGACAGCATGGATAGTTCATCTTCATCTTCAGAGCTTTCCTCTATTACCTGCAATGCTTTAGCAGATTTATTAGATTTTAAAGCAATTGATTTACCTTTCTTTTGAGGTTCATCTTCCTCAAGTTCAATTTCATGACTCCTTAGTGAACTGCTTAGTTCCTCCAAGGAGATCTTGTTCAGATCTTTAGCCATTTTTAGCGCAGTCACCATAGGTCTCCATCTGGTAGGTAAGCTTCTGATGATATTTTTCACATGATCAGTAGTAGAGTATCCTTTATCCAGAACCTTTAGTCCAGCTGTAAGTATTTGAAATCTAGAGAACATAGCTTCAACAGATTCAGCTTCTTCCATCTTGAAGGCTTCATACTTCTGAATTAGAGCCAGAGCCTTTGTTTCCTTGACTTGAGAGTTTCCCTCATGAGTCATCTTTAAGGACTCAAACATGTCAAATGTAGTTTCTCTATTTGTGATCTTTTCATACTCAATGTGAGATATTGCATTTAACAATATTGTTCTAGCCTTGTGGTGATTTCTAAATTCCTTCTTTTGGGCTTCTGTCATAGATTTTCTATCTACTTTCTTGCCATTCCCATCAATGGGATGAACATATCCATCTATGACCAAATCCCATAAATCAGCATCATAACCAAGGAAAAAACTTTCAATCCTGTCTTTCCAATAATCAAATTTCTCCCCATCAAACATAGGGGGTTAAGTGCAGATTCTGTCCCTTTCTTCATATTTGTTGTTAATGTTAGATATTGAAGTATCAACCATAGTAACAACCAAATATATATCAAAGTTTTTCTCACTGGATCTTTACTGTCACTGTGAAGTGGTAGCACACACAGAACCGGAGCTCTGATGCCAACTGAAGGTGAGAAAATACTTAGATGGGGGGTTGAATAAGTATGAAGATAAAAACTTAGAAGTAAAAACTCAGTTATTTTTATCCTGGTTCGTTGAACTCAACTACTCCAATCCACCCTTACTAGAGTGATTTGCCTTTCTCAATTAAGGACTTAATCCACTATTTAATCAACTGATTACAATAGTAAGCACTAAGAACAACTGTTCAAAGTCTTCTCAAGAACTACTAATCCTAACTTGATCTTCTTAAGGTTTTCTTACAATCAAATGTAATAACAAATACAAGTGTTAAAATGCTTCTAATAAAGCTTTATCACAACTGTGATTTTTCACTTAAGATTAAGAACAATGAAATTAATTCTAGAAAGAATATATGAGTTGTATGAGAGCTTTGATAATGAATTCTTTTCAAGTGATTCGTCAACTGAAGAAGATGAGAGGAGACTTGCTTTTATAGGCACAGTGATCCAAGAGTATTTCACGTTGAGAAGTGTGTACCAAAAGGTCTGAGCCTTTTTGTCTTCACATCAAGTGACCTTTCCTAGAAGAAGAAAGCACTGAGAAATCCTTTTTGTTTGTGTTCTTGTGTCTAGCATAAATAAGGAAAAATTCGTTTGGATATTCCAACAGACATAATCTTTGAATTCTTCTTCAACAATTTTCAGCAAGAATCATCAGAGTCTAATTTGATCAGAGCCTTCTGATGTTGGTCAGAGTTTTGCTGAATCAGAGTCTTTGCAGTAAGTGTGCTTTTAGCGTGTATAAGTTCAGAGCAGAGTTTTGGGTCAGATCCTCAGTACTGGCAGCGTTAGTACTTTCAGAGTCTTCTGAATTAACTATGCTTGAAAAACTCATCATACAGAATTCTTCATTGGTTCCGATGCTTCTGACTTGCTTCAGATTCTTCTGGAGCTTTTACTTCAGATCCTTCTGGAGGCAACGCTCAGAATCTTTTGATGGCAGCGTTCAGAATCTTCTAATTGGTGCATCTGACGCTTCAGAGCCTTGCATATTTCTTATGTTCAGATCTGATTTGCTTCTGGAGTGATATTTACTTTAATATCTGCAGCAAACATTCTTAAGCAAATTTTAGAGTATATAATTCTTAATTACAAAATTTCATAATAGTTATCATCAAAACATAGAGATATTATTAAGAACCAATCTGTGTTCTAACAGATAGGCAGAGTTCAACTCAACATGATACTCAAAGCGTCTGCAACTCTCCCAAAATCTCGATGAAAACTCAGATTCCCATCTGACACAATAATCGACGACATCTCATACAACTTCACAACTTCATCGATATACATCTCAGCTAGCTTCAACATAGAATGATTAATCCTCCTTGGTAAGAAAAGAGCCAATCTAGTCAATCTATCCAAAATTACCCAATTAAAATCATATCCCTCTAATTCTTCGGAAAACCCGACACAAAATCCATGGAAATACTACCCGATTTCCACCCTAGAATATTCCACTGTTGCATCAGACCCAACGGTCTCTGACGTTTATTCTTCGACTTCCGACAAGTCTAACCAGCATATACAACTCAACCACTTCTCTCTTCATCTATGGCCATCAAAATAATTTCCTCAAATCCGGTTACATCTTCATAGCACCGGGATGAATACTCAATCTACCTCAATGTCCTTTTTCGATAATACTCTTATTCCAACTCACAATATCTGGGACACAAACTCTATCACAACGTCTCATGGTACCATTTCCATAAATCCGCAAATCAACTCTTCGACTTTAATTCGTCAAATTCCACCAATCTGCCAACTTAATTCAGATTTATGACCTTCTTGAATCTCATCAAGAACATCACTAGTAAGCTCCAACATGCTAAGCTTAACTCCATAAGAAGTCTCTTCACACACCAAACTTATATCACAAAATTGCTCAATCAGTTCTAACTCTTTTCACCATCATCATCGGTATATGCAAAGATTTCCAAATCAATGCATAAGCTACCACGTTTGCTTCACCCGAATGGTAATTCAATCCAAAACCATAATCCTTCAGGAGTCCCAATTATTTCCTCGGCCTCAAATTCAACTCTTCGAAATCAAGCAAATACCTTAAGCTCTTGAGATCACCAAACATTTCAAATCTCAAACTAACCCATTGAAGCCTCCAACTTCGACACAAACACAACAACAACCAACTCTAAGTCACTCGTCTGATAATCCCTCTTATGTACTTTAAATTGCGTTAAAGCATAACTAAAACTTGCTGAGGTTGCACTTAATATCTCTCCAAATCACATCAACAAAGCATCCCTAAACACAACAGATAGTTCTGTCGGATTCGGCAAAAATCAGCACACTCCCAAAAACTCTTTGAACTTTCTTCACAGTGGCATATCCCTGCTTCCTCTCCAACACTGATAGCTCAAGTTCCCGATTCTCAACATGATCCTCTATACCCTTAGTATATATTAAAATATCATCGGTTAACACAACCAAAGACTCGCTCAAATAAGTATGGAAAATCCCATGCCAAACGGACACTCAATTTTGCGAGTTATGGCGGAAACACAAATTGCACCTTCTGCGATTACCACAACATCCAAACATGTTCCATCAGTAAATAACTTAATTCCATTCCACTATTTCACAATCACATAGAGCATTGGACTAGCTTTCCAACGCTTCGAACCGTGCGTCATTCCGATTACGGTTCTCCTGATACGACCAAAATACCAAAACAACATTCTTCTGCCCCAGACATCTTCGCTAGGCGAACACAGAAGCGAGCAGTTGTTCGCTAGGCGAAGGACCTAGCGAACCTGACAGTCCGAAATTCTATTTTCAACCGTTACCTGACTTCTGGGTGTCCGATTTTGATTCCGTAAAAAGATGCGGTCTCGGAATTCGACATACAACAACAATTTCACACTTAGAAGGCCATTCAACACATCTTCAACTCTTGAAATATTTAAAGGCCTAATTATACCAATATTGCATTCTACATCTTAATTTCTTTAATAATCATCAGAAGTCACTGTCCACCTTTAATATACTCGACCTTACAATCTCTTGCCTTAACACACACACCAGACACAAGCCTCGAAGCTACTCAATCAATTTAATTCCTTGACCATCCAAACAGACATATAATATGGAGCTCTAAATCTCGGACTAGTTTCTGTACTAAGTCGATCACAAATCCATTTCACGTCCTGGCTGTATAACACTATCTTGTCAGGATAATTTCCAGACAACCACAATTAATCGGCAAACCGCCAACTTCCCCACTTCCATTAACACTCAAAATTCCCATCAAGTTTAAACATCTCAACATTGTCCTGCACCGACTCACCAAAACAATTATAAGCATTGAGCTTAACTCAAAACAACTCACTGCTCACGCCATCTAAGCTTGCAAGACACGCCTATCATGTAACAACCCAATTTTTAATAATTAATTATTTATGTTAATTAATTGATTTATGTGATTTCTTTAATTTAAATGAAGGGGTAGATATTTTGTGAGAAAATGGATTAATAAATGTTTGGAGTGAAATAGAATAGAAAGAGATATAAGTGGATTAGAGGAGAGAAAGAAAAGGATAGAAATAGAAAGAAGAGAAAAGGAAGAGAAAGAAAGAAGGAAGAAGAGAAAAGAGAAGGAAAAGAGAGGAAAGCTTGGATTCATCAAGATCAACCCTTAGGAGTCGATTTAATTGGGTAAGGGTGTGAAATCTTATTATCTTATCAATGTATATGATTATGTATGACTTGTTTGGATTGTTTGGGTGTTTTTCTACATTTCCATTCTAGGGCAGAAATGGGTTTAATCGATATAAATCGATGTTTGAACGGTTAGAAGTTGGATTAAATGATGTAGTTTAGTCGAGGATTGTTGGGCTAAGTCTACTAGAACTTATAGGTTTTGAATCGGCCAATTTTATGAGTTTCTGATGATTTTGGAAATTGAGGGTTTTGAACAACGCAGACGCTCGCTAGCACCTTCGCTAAGCGAGCAGGTAGCGAGCACTTCCAGTAGCTCTCAGACTCCCTTCGCGAGCTTGTTCGCTAGGCGAACCCATAGCGGGTGTTCACCAAGGACTCGCTAGGCGAGTGGTGTAGCGAACGTGACAGCATTCTTATTTCTTGTTGTGTTTCCATCCAACGTTGATTGTTCGGCTCGAGTATGATCAGTCTTTCTGATTTGCATAGTTGTATGTTGTGATATGTTATGCTGTGGGTAGCCTTATGGCGTGAATCCTAGATTTGTGGAATGTGGCCTTTTGGCAAATATATGCATTATTTAAATTGATTAAAAGTGTATGATGATTGTGATGGAGTTCGTTGCCATTTGGTGCGATAATGTGAATGCATATTGATGGTATGCGATTGTATGTGAAGAATTCATGAATATGTATTTGTGATTGAATCTATTTGATTCTTGTGTACTACTTGATGAATGTAGTGATGATGTTGAAAGTATGAATACTTTGATTATTATGAAATGTGTTGTGTGTGCAATCATGTTTAAATATAAAAACCGAAAAATAATAACAAGTGTTGGTACCATATGGCATGAGTTGCATTGAGTCATATGGCATATATATAATTGTTGTATGGAAGTGTGCATATGTGTATGAATTGTTGAATTGAGAACTTAGGATGTATGCATGATGAAATATGCTTGGTGATTATCCATATTTGTTTATATATACATTATGATGTGTATGATGAATTGGGTGAAAAAAGTGGAATATGTGTATTCTATGCTTGTGTGTGTCTATATATATATATATATATATATATATATATATATATATATATATATATATATATATATATATATATATATATATATATATATATATATATATATATATATATATATATATATATATATATATATATATATATATATATATATATATATATATATATGTATATATATATGTATATATATATATATATATATATATATATATATATATATATATATATATATATATATATATATATATATATATATATATTGATTATTATGATAATATTTCTCACCCTTCTGCTGTTTTATGGTGCCCTATGAGGCATTGCAGAGTAGGTTGGCTGGAGGTCCTTTTTGTGAAGCATGCCTTCATCTTTCGGTCGATTAGCTAGGATATATATGATTCTTTTGTGATACATTGTATATGTATCTAGTCGTTGGGTCGAGTCATGCTCTGGTCATGTAACACTGGGATCGCTTGGTTTATATATTTTAGAGATACATTATGTACTCTATACTATGTTTTTATATTTATCGAATTATTATGATGTTGGCCCCAGTGCCTAATGATGTTGATTTAGGTGGTAAATTCAAATGTTTCTTTTACGAAGATTGTGATATAATTAAATCCGCTTCTACATGCAAAGTGAAACTTTGAAAAGCATGATTATTTATTAAAGTGTTAATGAGCATGACAGGTGGTTTTTGATGTTTGAAAGTTATGTGTGACGCCCTATTGTGAATGCATGATTATTTACTCTGATTATTCATATATTTTCGATGGGGTTTAGAAGGGTGTTACATATCCCATCCAACATGACCCCGTCTACTATCAACAACAGATTAAGGCTGATCAGTTCCTCAATTTGTCAATAGACAGCCGAAAATCATGATGGGGTATAAACCATCTTTACCAAACTATAAGAGCGTTCAACCACACACTGAGCTACAACTCCACACTTGCAGCATCCTGGAGAAGCACTGCTTCTCCCCCACTTGTTTCATTCCCACTTCTGCAAACAACGGTTAGGCAACAAACATGTACCGACAGTGTTTTCACACACATGTCGCATACCAGGGAATAAACAATGTTAGACAACTTGGTCGGACGGGCCGACCTGCTCTGATACCACTAATGTAACACCCTTATTCTAGCCCATAGATATTGTGGCAAAATAACACGGATTTCAGAGTAAAATATTAAATTTCATTAAAAAGCCACAAAAGGGCGTACATTTCTAAAAGTCAACAAAATTGGTCAATACTCTGTAACACACGGGTTTTCTCAAAATACATCAAAACATCATATACAGCGGAACTCAAAACATAACTCAATGTTTTCTTCATAAGGGAACATTAGTAGAATAACCCAATGATATACAATCAACTCAAAGAACCCAACCCGATGTTACATTTCAGAGCAAGACCCTATATATTAACCATAAAGGCTAACGACTCTAAACTTCACAATACTCCTCGACGGCGTCCACGGCTAAACTTGCTCATCTGCATGTTACCCATGTGGAGGTAACATTCAAACAGGAAGGGTGAGTAATACGATTCATAATAATCAATGTATAATAATTAATCAATAAACGGCATATTACTCATAGTTATATTCAACACATTTATATCCTTCAAATATGCCTCAAAGGCCACAACATCATAATTTATACACAAAGGCTCATAAATGCAAATGCAACATAGACTCAATGCATGTGGTACCAATCATCACGGCGTGATGGACACTAGGCCATCAACCCTCCATAGATCTCCATCAATAGGATCGGAGCACATCAAAATACTTCACATCCACACAGTGGGATTGAAGCCAAAGTAATCGAGGTCCTGAACCGAAGTCCGGATGCACATGAATTCATGATTCACACTTCACAATAATCCTCATAATAACAGCATATAGTGCATCATAATTCATCATATTCATCATCACTACACGTCATATCTCATCATCATATTCATCATCATAAACCATGTCATCATAGCTCATCGTAACAATCATCATCATACATCATGTTATCATATCTAAGTAATCATCATTATACAACATATCATCATATCTCATCACATTAATCATCATACAGCATATCATCATAATCCATCATATTAATTAATCTCACACATCATGTCATCATATAATCATGTATAAATCACATATTAGCTCATAGTCATATTATCCCATATTACCCCATATTAATTCATAATACTACTCCCATATCACCTCATATTAATTTATCAAATTATACTCACGATAATCCTCACACTATCGCTTATTGCTCACGCAACGTCGCTGCCATATTCATGGCAACTCATCCCAGAAATCCCAGAATCACACATCAAGGCATTGCTGCACAACAATCAATATTTGCAAACTCTACTACGTTCGTTGGCCCACTCGCTACGCGAGTTGGTAGAGAGCCTTCGCTGGCTTGCTCACTAAGTGATCCTGTAGAGAACCTTCACTGGCTTTCTCGCTAGGAGAACCTTGTAGCGAACTCCTCGCTGGCTTGCTCGCTAGGCGAACAGTGCGATGGCAGCAACTTCTGCTACGCACCAGAACTGATTCCTGTCCAAATACTCATGCGATTTACTTACCCAATGCCCCCAAAACATCATTAAAACATCCCCAATGTCATACGGCGATAACGGTACAAAATCTATGGTTCATTAGTCTAATCCGACAACATTTGTACTGCCTAAAACACTATTTTCCTGCAATTATCCTAAAGGCATCATAATTTCTCATATCACCTATCTCTATCCCTTCAAGGTCGGACGCATGTCACCCCATAGTTTTGGCCACGGAGACCTAAGGTTTCCTAATCCTCATATTAGATATTCAATATTCAGTGATACATATCACAAACCATAATCTCAGAGTTCATCGTCAATTTCCTTTACCTTCCCACAATCAACCCAAAATACCTTAAATCATAAACCACATAAACCATCCATAAACACATCTAAAGGCATACATAGAAAATCATGAAGTGCGATACTCCTCATACCTTAGCCGATTCAAAGCTTTCACGATTAACTCCGGCAACCTTCCGAAGCTTTTGCCTCCACTTCTCCCTCCTCAGAGCTCTGGCCTCATTCTTTTCACGGTTAACCAAAATGAATCCTCCACCTTCAAAATTCTATTTTGTCAAACTTAGACTTGGGCCACACAATTGGGCTTTTCCCATAATACCCTTACTAACTCTTCATAATGTCCAATTTACCCTTATTTCACTTATATTTATTTTAATTCATAATAATATTAATAAATTAATATTATATGCTATTAATCACATAAATACCCGAAAATGCACATTTTCCAATATTCACAAAACCACCGGAAATTCACCGAAACATGACTATTCTCAATTAAATAATTAATTTAAATATCATGATTAAATTCGGGGTGTTACACAAGGGGCATTTGACAAGATCAAAGAGTATTTGCAAGAATCACCAATCCTGATACCACCTGACTATGCTTGATGAATCAATGGGTTGCATGTTGGGGCAACAAGACGACACTGGTAAGAAGGAGCACGCCAAATATTATCTCAGCAAGAAATTCAATGATTGTGAGACAAGATACTCCTTACTTGAGAAGACTTGTTGTGCGCTTGCATGGGCTGCCAAACGACTTAGACAATATATGCTAACACACACACACACACACACACACCACATATCTGATCTCTAAGATGGATCCCATTAAGTACATCTTTGAGAAGCCTGCTCTCACCGGTAGGATAGCCCGATGGCAAATGCTTTTGTCTGAATATGACATCCAATATGTCACCCAGAAGGCCATTAAGGACAGTGTGTTAGCAGACCATCTAGCCCACCAACCAGTGGATGATTATCAACCTTTGAAGTTCGACATTCCAGATGAGGATATCATGATGGTAAGAGACTATGAAGAGCTAGAACCAGATGAAGGACCAGATCTAGGGGAGCAATGGACTCTCATGTTCGAGGGTGCTTCAAATTCTCATGGACATGGAATTGGGGCAGTGATCACGTCTCCCAAGAACTTTCACCTACCATTCACAACCAAGCTTTTCTTTACATGTACTAATAATATGGCTGAGTACGAAGCTTGCATACTAGGGTTAGAAGAAGCCATCAACTTGAGAAACAAAACTCTCGATGTGTTTGGGGTTTTTGCCTTGGTAATACACCAGATAAGAGGTGACTAGGATACAAAACATGAAAAGTTAATTCCATACCGGAATTATGTGGCCAAGATACTTCCCCAATTCGATGATATCACTTTTAGTCACATGCCCAGAGAAGAAAATCAAATGGCATATGCTTTAGCAACTATGGCATCCATGTATAAGCTGATATGGCCCAACCATAGGTCGTCCATTAATTTACAACTCTTTGAAGAACCTACTCACTGCTTGGCTGTTGATGAAGGATCAGATGAGAATCCTTGGTTCTATGACATAAAAGGATATCTAGAGAAGCAAGAGTATCCTGAGGGTGCCTTGGGTGTTGACAAGAGAACTTTGCGCAAATTGGCATCAAATTTCTTCCTCAACAGGAATGTGTTGTACAAATGCAATCATGACACTGTCCTACTCAGATATGAAAGACATTCATGAGGGTTATTTTGGAACCCACGCGAATGAACATACAATGGCAAAGAAGATATTGAGAGTAGGATATTATTGGTTAACCATGAAGGCTGGTTGTTACCATCATGCCCGAACTTGTCAAGAGTATCAGATATATTCTGACAAGATCCATGTGCCTTCTGTCATACCCTAAATTTGTCCTACCCTTTTGTAAATATTTTCGCATTTATCGTTTCATTCCGTTTAGACATGTGTCCACCTGAAATCGGGAGTTTTCCAAACTTTATCTTCTTGACCAATTAAAATGTGACACGTGGCCTGAGGGGCATTTTGGTCATTTTGCTTCCATTTTTTATTTTTTCTACTTTTTCTTACAAAATACTACCCTTTTGTTCTTTTTATTTTATTTTGTCATTTTATTTAGTTTAATTAGGTGTAGAATTATTTAGTTTTATTTTTACTAGAAGTTAGATAGATACTCTCTTTTTATTATTAGATTTAATAGTAGAGTTGAATTCCTTTTGTTTAATATTAATTAGAGTAGAGTATTATTTGTCTTTTTTTTCTTTTAAAAAAAATATAATAGTTTACTAAGTTTTTTTCTTTGATATAGTTATTAGAGTTTTTTTTTATTTAGATTAATAGTAGTAATTATCTTTTCCTTTTTTTTTAAATTAATATTTATTAGGTTTTTTTAGAATTAATTAGAGTATTTAAAAAGATTAGTTCTATTTACTTATTTTTTTTTATTATTATTTTTTAGATTATTAGTGTTTAATTACCACCTTTTTGTTTATTTATTTAGATTGAGATTAATTAAGATTTTAGATTTAATTAGAATATTTAAAGTTTAGTTTTATTTATTTATTTATTATCTTATCATTAATATTAATCATCTTCTTTTTTATTTATTTATTCAGATTTAAGTTAATTAGGTTTTTTTTAAAAGATTTTATTAGTTAATTAATAATAGTCAGATTTTTTGTTTTAATCTTTTAACTGTTAGTTTTTATAAGTCTTATTCAGGTCAGTTTTTATTATTATTATTAATTCTTTTTTTAATCAATCAGATTCCAATGGGATGTTGTTCTGGTCCGTTAGTTATTATGCAGGCCCATTAAGTCTTTGTCTGTGCCACTTGTCAGCAGGCTATAAAGCCTAGTGTCTTCCTGCATTAAAGGGACACGTTTTCCCAAGACTGAGACCTTTACCCTACAGCCGCCACCTAACCCTAACTCTGACCCCAACCCTAAACCTAACCCTAAACCCTAACGGCGCCATGCAAACATGATTCACTTCGCCGACAAAATACAAACGTATCAAATCCCACCGCCTTCATACCGGAAACATCACCGGAAAATTCAACATGACCGGAAAATGCATCTTTTGTTCATAACTTTTTCTAGTTTTTTCTTTGAACCTTCAACTGTGTTCATACTTTCTCCCAGATTTTTCATAACAACTTTAAAAATTCATCCAATCTTTCCAGAACTTCATACAAAACTCATCACATTCATATAACTTTTTCCAGAAATCCATGAACGAATACATTTTTTTCCAGATTTTTCTTCCAACTTCATCAATCTTCATTCGTATTCCCAGAAATTCATAAACCTTCATATGATGTTCATTAATCTTCATTTTTTTTTCCATATTTTTGTCCAGATCTAAAACTTTTTCAACAAATCTTCATACCCTCCAACGAACATACAACTCGAATCTCACCGTCTTCATCTACCACCAACATCATCGATTCGTCTACAAGAATTTAATTCTAACCCCAAAACTTCAAACCCTCATATTTTCGTGATCTTTTTTTAGATCTGCGTTATTTCAACCTCCCTCATATGAATATGCAACCGGTTACTTCATCGTCTTCACATGTGAATAGGATCTACGAACATGAACTTCAGACCAACTTCCACATCCAGATTCGAACCACCACGCACCAACAGCTTTCCGCCTTCATCGACCTACAACAGTAACGCCGTACGGAGCTTCAATCCTCTCCGTCAACGACAAACATGCAAGCCATGGATCCACCGCAAACTTGTACCTTCGGATTCATAGATCTCGAGATGGTCATCAGAGACAAGAGGCGTTCGCCGTTCACCAATGAAATGTCGCCATTAATCTTCAGTACTGATGGTGAAGAAGACGGAGTTGAAAGTTGAAGAAGGAAATTTGTGGGAAGAAGTTTAAAAGATGGAGGAAAGAAGGCTGAGGCTGGGACGGTGAAAGGTTGAGAAGCCAACGGCGGCGGGATTGGAAGCTAGGGTTTTGGCTTCAGGAAAGGGGAATAAAGGGTAGACAGCGGGTCATGAGGTTTCCCAGCTAGTTAGTGGGCTTTTGGCCCAATATCCACTTCGTAGGATTTCACACCCCCCGTTTTTCTCATTATCTCCCCCGTTTGGCTTACGTTTTTGCCTGTTTTGGAGTTGGGTCCAGGGCCCAACTGGTTCCATTGTGGTATCTTCTGTTTTCAATATTGCTGCACCCACCTCTGCTGGGCTATTACACCCCCTTTGTTTTATTATTTGATTTTTACATTTCAATAATTATGTTGTAATTTATTTTTAAGTATATTTAATATTTTCAAACTTATTTTCAAAAGAACTTTTTTCTTAATCTTTATTTAAATTACTAAAATATTTTTCAAATTCATTTTCAAAACTATTATTTTCTAAATTTTTTAAAATGTTTTCTTTTCAAATTCACTTTCAAAATTAATAGTTTTTCTAGTCTTTATGTAAATTTATTTTTATTCACTAAAATAATTTTCTTAAATCAAACCATGAGAGATTAAATCCTTGAAGTCTAGCACTTCTTGAATTTTTGGACAATCATTATTGAGGTGTACACCTTAAATAGTGTATTATTCGACTTCTCATTCCTTAAAATACCCTATTTCTAGCAAAGAAATATCATAAGAATCTAGCATTCCGTGTGATATTTCCTTTGTTCATCCAAACATTTTCAAATAAAAATGGTGTTATCAAGATCTAGCATCTCGATAATACTCTGATTATTTGGTTGTGAGGCCGACGTCTTATTTATCAAATAATTATCATATCTCTTAAATTATTTTTCAAAATCAATTTCGTATTCTTCTCACACATTTACAAATCACTTTCATACCCCATTTCGCTTCGAATCATTTTCAAAATATTTTCTCGATCAAACTTCGAAAGAAGGAGGTTCTTGGAATCTAGCATTCTTTGAATTTTTGAGTAAATAATTCTCGAGGCACGCCCTTGATCTATTATTTATTCAACCTTTCTAATTTTTCAAACTCAATCATTTTCTAATGTTCTCCTAAGTCGAATGCTCGTACGCATTCGCAATCATCAACATTTCGCACACACTTCACAATTCCTCGTGGTTTCGATATTAGGGGCACCCTCAGGGACTAATATCGTTTCTCACAATCTTAACCCTTGACACGTCGTCAAGTCGGTTTCATTTTCAAACAAATCCTCGACACGTCGTCGAGCCGTTTCCAAAACAACTTCCTTTTGGCCTCGCATGCCATTTTTCGATTCGATCGTTTCACAAACATTTTTAAAACTTACGAAAGAGGGATATTCTCAAAATCTAGCATTCTTTGAATATTCGAATGAGTAACTCTCGAGGCGCACCCTTGAGTTGTTATTAGTTCATTCTTTCGATTTCAAAACATCCAACTCTTTATCTTCAACTTATTTAGTCAACTTCCGAAAGAACTGAGTTCCTGGAATCTCGCATTCCTTGAATTCTTGAGTGACAAGCTCTTGAGGCGCGCTTTTGGGTTGCTTGTCAGTCACTCTTTCGTCTCTTTCTCAAACTTCCAACCTATTCAACCTTATCTTTTCGTGGTTGTTACCACGAACTACGGACGCTCTGATTCTTCATTCACTCTTGAATGTAAGATACGTAGGCACAAGATTGCGATGATCTTGACGAGCACACTTCTATTTTCCTCCATTATTCCATCCGCACCTTTCCCATCCTTTCCCATAGTCAAACTACGACGCTCTGATTTCTCATTCTCGTCCGAATGAGCATACGTAGGCACAAGGGCCCCAATCCTTGGCGAGCACCCTATCCTCTAACCACCCATCTCTCCTTTGCGTCTTTAACCTTTTAACCTACCAATTCTACCTTTAACAACGAGAAGAAAACAAGTAAACCTAAACAACACTCCCACATTTACTTTAAGAGGTTCCCGTCGAGTACGACGGACGTGAGGGGTGCTAATACCTTCCCCTCACGTAACCGACTCCCGAACCCGGAACTTGGTTGCGACAGCCCTGTTCCTATCCTTTTCGTTTCAAGAGGTTTTATCGATATTTTCCTCTCCCGTTTATTCGGGAAAAATAAAGTTCGGTGGCGACTCTGTCGAACCGCATTTCCGCGCCTTTCGCGCGAGGGTCGCGTTCTCCGAAATGTCTCTGTGATTTTTCAAAGTGCGACAGCTGGCGACGCTGCTGGGGACATTTTGCTCCACGCAAAGAGAGAGTCGAGCCTATCTTTTGGTTTGTAAGGAGTGTTTGTTTTATTTGTTTCCTTTTCGTTTATGTATTTGTTCTCTTGTGGATTTTATTTATGCTTGTTATCTTAGCCTGTCGGTTCCTGGGATGACATCATGAGTAAAGCTCTACACCCAGGCTTTGGTAAAAGCAGAGAGAACACATAGTTTAGAATTGGTATTCGATTAGTGTTAGTCTCCGAGGACTTGCTCCTTATGGGCCTAGCATGAAAGCTCCTCCAGAAGAGATCTATTCGTAGATCTTGTTGTAACACAGCTAGCCTGTTGCACGACTTGATTAATGAAGGGTCCGTGATTCTGGGAACCTTTTGTTAGCACCAGTTCCGATATTGGTGGTCGTGTAGTGTTAGTCTCCAAGGACTCGCTCCTTGTGCGCCTAGCATGAGGACCCCGCTCAGGAGAGACCTTATCGTCATTATCGTCGTAATACAGCCAGCCTGTTGCGTGACGCTAATACGACTAGTGTCCGTGATCTTGGGAACCAAACGTAGAAACCATCCCGTAAGAGGGTCTATGGGTAGAATGTTTAGATCTTCCCACATAGGTCGTACCTGTCATTGTTCTTTGAGCAGGAATTATGTTTACTTATCTATCACAGTTACCAGCTTCAGGAGCTGTTCGAACTATGATCTTGGGATCCTGGATCTTGTATCTTGCATTGCATCTTGCATATCATTCGCATTGCATTTCATATGTTGTGCATTTTGCATTTCCAGTCCTTCAACAGAATCTTATGTCTTCGTTCCTTTCTCTCCAGTAAATCAAGCTGATTCCCTGACACCAGTACGCAACTAGAGCCAATACAAGACGAATGATGGAGCAGATTCAGCAGGAGCAAGCTGCCTTCAGGGAAGAGTTGGATTCTATGAAAGGAAAGATCGACCAGATCCTCGAAGCCATCTTCACAGCCAGAAGAGAGGAAGAACAGCGTGAAGCCGCTGTTGTCGTCAACAATGGTCAAGGACAAGGGTCTACTGCCATCCCTTTGGTTCCAATTCCAAATTCTCATGGGATGCCGTTGAACTTCAACAACGCAGTCGAAGGAAACACTTCTCAGCCAATCCCAGCGCCTGGAGTTACTGTTGGAGTTATCCCGCAGGCCCAACCTATTGTTGTGTAAATCTCAGTTCCTCATATCGAAGATACTTTGATGGATCAGTATGACGATGTTCAGAACTATCATACTACTATCCCCATTGCTAGTCCTGTTGCTGCTCAGGATTCTGAAGCTATGAAGATGTGCTGAGATCTAGCCGAGAAACTCCGAGCCATGGAGGGGCACAATTCAAATTCTTTCAGGGCTTTGGAATTGTGCTTGGTGCCTGATGTTGTCATTCCTCCCAAGTTCAAGGTGCCCGAATTCTCGAAGTACAAAGGTCTCAGTTGCCCAAACATTCATCTAAAGATATACTGTCGCAAGATGGCTGCCTATGCCAGAGATGAAAAGCTCATGATCCATTGCTTCCAAGACAACTTGTCTGGGGCATCACTCGAATGGTATATGCAGCTGGAACGTAATAGTGTGCGCACTTGGGCCGAGCTAGCCGATGCATTTGTCAAACAGTACAAATACAACACCGATCTTGCTCCGAATCGTACTCAACTTTAGAGTATGACTCAAAAGGATAATGAATCCTTCAAGGAGTACGCGCAACGATGGAGAGAGCTAGCCGCAAGGGTGCATCCACCTCTTGTTGACCGTGAATTGATTGACATCTTCATGAGTACCTTGCAAGGCCAGTACTACGAAAAGCTGATTGGTAGTGTCTCCGCTGGATTCTCTGACTTGGTGATCGTCGGTGAGAGAATTGAAGAAGGGCTGAAGAGTGGAAAGATCCCAGGAGGTCCTAATAGCCAGGCCAATGCCAAGAAGCCTTTCAATGGATACAAAAAGAAGGAGGGAAAAACAAATGCCATCTTTTTGCAGAAAGGGCAAGCTTCTCAACAAGCTCCTGCTCCTATGCCTTATCAAGTTCCCTACTATCAGTATCCATATGTTGCTGCTGCGCAATATGCTCTAATGCCTTATTAGCCAGCTGTTCAAGCAGCGCAAGCTCAGATGCCACGGCAACAGGCTCCTCAGCAACAAGCCTACAACCAGCAAGGATATCAGTATCCTCCTCAGCAACAGCAGATGCAAGCTACTCAACAACGACAAGGTGCTCGCCCACAGCGTCCGCAGAGAACATGGAGGCCAGATAGAGTTTTTGATCGCCTGCCGATGAAATATGCTAGTATCTTCGCTCAGTTGATGGAGAAGAAGGTTGTTGTTCTGAGAGATTTGGCTCCTCCAATTGTCATTCCTGCCGATTACGATGCAAATGCTCATTGTGAGTTTCATAAGGGCGCTCCAGGTCATACCATTGAGGACTGCAGAGCTTTCAAGCACATAATTCAAGACATGATCGACAGAGATGCTATCAACTTCAATGGAAAGTCTCCGAATATCATCAACGATCCGTTGCCGTCGGCCAACTAGTGCCAACATCAAATCCAATCAAGTCAAGTCCATTCTCTGAAGAAGGCCGTCATGCTGCCATTTAATCTTTCGCATTTCTTATATTTTGTCTTTGTGTGTTTAAGTACTGTATGCTTTGAACAATTGCCATTTCGTATTTGGTTTTCATTAATGTATCGTTTATGCATATTTTGAATTAATTATGTCGTATTCACTCATTTTCACTTATCACCGACACCTTTATTCACTCCACTCTATTCATTGTTGTTTAGCATGATTTGAGGGAGGATGATGAAAACGAGATACCCATAATTGCAAACCGTATGCTTTCAGATGGAAGCTCGTCAATGATGTACAGGCATTGCTTCAATCCCCCAAACACTAGAGATATAAGGAGTTAATCCCTAGTAAACCACTTCGAGCCTAGAAGTAGCAGTTTCCTTCGGATATTCAAACCTTACACTTAACCTGGGGTAGGGTAGTGTTCAGTTAATCCAACTCCGCACTCGAATCAACAAAGCAAAAGCCCGAAGACGGTTGTTCATCAACGACCTATGCCATGGCAGTCACAATCCTCCAACAAAATCAAAAAATCAAAAGTCTGCTAAGTTAAACACCTCAGAGGGGACTTAGGCAAAATCAGGGCAATCCCGATGGATCTGACAAAGCAAAGTCAATCCATGCAAAAGTTAGGGATCAAAAACAAAAGCAAAAGAGGACCCCGAAACCCTCAACAAAAACAAACTAATATTCAGTGGCCACCCAAATCAAAGGGGCACTGGTATCCATCAAAATAAAGTGACTGCCACGTCGAGCAAACCTTGAACCTTCAAGATTGCACCGTCAAGCATGTGCAGAATTAACTGAGCATAGGAATGGAGATCATTAAAGAAGGGGTGGGTACAAATCGTACTTTGAGCCTAATAACCTTGTTTCATAACCATGAACCAGGCCGCGTTACAGCCCTCGAAAGACCTAATTGAGACGAGGTTTATTCTGAAAGTATACTATTGCAAGGTTGCGTAACCTGACTCCTCACATGATTGTTAATCATCAACATCGGTGTCATTATTCTTGCAACGTCTTTTCGCACTAATCAAAATCAGCACAAAGTTTGGACTAACAGTCCATTCGTCTCACTACCACGACACCTCAATAAAACGATGCTTTTTCAAATCTGGCATCAAACCTTGCATTAATATTACCATTTATGAATGTACAGTTTTAATTGCAAAACAGTGCCAGGTATTCAAGGACATCTCAACAAGGAGCAATCAGGGAGGAACCCCGCTTTCAGGGGTGTACACGAGACAAGATTATTTCAAAGCCCATAGGCTGAGGCAAATCATTCAAGAGCTCGAGCAGGGGCAAACCATTACAATGTTCAGACAGGGGCAAGACCAGGTCGTCCTGACCATCAAGCAGAGTTGCAATTCTCTCTGAAGCAAATTCACAGTCATCCAGATATCCTAGACTTGGGACATCCAGAGCATTTTCTGCTCCAATCATGGCATCTTCAGCAAACTGCGTGTCGAGGCAGTCAATCCCTCCCACCACCCGAAGTCCAATCCGCATTGGCAACTACCAAAAGTCCACCACGATGGCGTCTCCACTCACATTTCCAATCACCCGTCTGCATCATATGCATCATACACATTGCATTCATCATCATAAGCATTTTACATCATTTTGCATAACCAGTCGTATCATACTTCCCCAGCTCTTGCATCTCCGCTCGTCAGCATTTGCATTTGCACTTCCACTCATATGGAATATCATTTATCATCCAGCATTCATATATGCAAGTCATGGTCCAGGATCAATCTTGAAGATTTCCAATACCATCATCAGCCCGGTCAGAGGCATCCTCCACAAAGGTCGTGGATTTCTCCCACGAATATCAGGAGCTTCAAAGCAATCATCAGCCCAATCAGGGGCAATCTTCTGCAATTGTGGGTCTCTCCCATCAAAATTCGAAGTTATTCAAAGCAAGATTCAGCCCAGTCAGGGGCATTTTTCAAAGACCATGGGCGTCTCCCATGACGTATTTCAACCTCGTGGTTGATCAGATATGCAAATCAACATTCAGCCCAGTCAGGGGCATCTTTTCAAGACCATGGATGTTTCCCATGACGTATTTCAACCTCGTGGTTGATCAAATCTTCAAATCAACATTCATCCCAGCCAGGGGCATACCATTCAAGACCGTGGGCGTTCTCCACGAAGTTGTTCAACTTTTGTTGGGCAAATCCAAGAAGTTCAGTACAAGATCCAACCCGAGCAGGGGCATCTTCAGCAAGACCATGAGCGTTCCTCATGAAGTTGTTCAACCTTTTGTTGAGCAGGACAAGACAAAATTCCAGGACAAACTCAGCCCAGTCAGGGGCAACCTTTTCAAAATTCATGGGCGTAACCATGAAATCATTTCAGCAAAACTATGATCTCCAATAAAGACGGTGGGCGTACCCCGTTGACTCATTTCAATCCAATCTTCCTCTTGGGGGTTCCCCAATGAGTTGTACCCAGCAAGCGAGACCGTTGCCAATTGCCTTACTATCATCCTTTTGGTGATAGTCGAACCTCGTCAGTTCAACCTAGCCTGCATCCTTTTGGTGGTAGTGGCTGGTGTGAGTTTCGCTCTGTCATCCTTTTGGTGGTGGGTCTGGCATTTCGTCGATGTCAGATTATGCGATTGGGTTTTCCCTATCATCCTTTTGGTGGTAGTGGCTGGTGTGTGTTTCGCTCCGTCATCCTTTTGGTGGAGGGTCTGGCATTTCGTCAATGTCAGATTGTGCGATTGTGTTTACCCTATCATCCTTTTGGTGGTAGTGGCTGGTGTGAGTTTCGCTCCGTCATCCTTTTGGTCGTGGGTCTGGCATTTCGTCGATGTCAGATTGTGCGATTGTGTTTGCCCTATCATCCTTTTGGTGGTAGTGGTTGGTGTGTGTTTCGCTCCGTCATCCTTTTGGTGGTGGGTCTGGCATTTCGTCGATGTCAGATTGTGCGATAGTGTTTGTCCTATCATCCTTTTGGTGGTAGTGACTGGTGTGTGTTTCGCTCCGTCATCCTTTTGGTGGTGGGTCTGGCATTTCGTCGATGTTAGATTGTGCGTTTGTGTTTGTCCTATCATCCTTTTGGTGGTAGTGACTGGTGTGTGTTTCGCTCCGTCATCCTTTTGGTGGTGGGTCTGGCATTTCGTCGACGTCAGATTGTGCGATTGTGTTTGCCCTATCATCCTTTTGGTGGTAGTGGCTAGTGTGAGTTTTGCTCCGTCATCCTTTTCGTGGTGGTTCTGGCATTTCGTCGATGTCAGATTGTGCGATTGTGTTTGCCCTATCATCCTTTTGGTGGTAGTGGCTGGTGTGAGTTTCGCTCTGTCATCCTTTTGGTGGTGGGTCTGGCATTTCGTCGATGTCAGATTGTGCGATTGTGTTTGCCCTATCATCCTTTTGGTGGTAGTGGCTGGTGTGTGTTTCGCTCCGTCATCCTTTTGGTGGTGGGTCTGGCATTTCGTCGATGTCAGATTGTGCGATTGTGTTTGCCCTATCATCCTTTTGGTGGTAGTGGCTGGTGTGAGTTTCGCTCCGTCATCCTTTTGGTGGTGGGTGTGGCATTTCGTCGATGTCAGATTGTGCGATTGTGTTTGCCCTATCATCCTTTTGGTGGTAGTGGTTGGTGTGTGTTTCGCTCCGTCATCCTTTTGGTGGTGGGTCTGGCATTTCGTCGATGTCAGATTGTGCGATTGTGTTTGCCCTATCATCCTTTTGGTGGTAGTGGCTGGTGTGAGTTTTGCTCCGTCATCCTTTTGGTGGTGGGTCTGGCATTTCGTCGATGTCAGATTGTGCGATTGTGTTTGCCCTATCATCCTTTTGGTGGTAGTGGCTGGTGTGTGTTTCGCTCCATCATCCTTTTGGTGGTGGGTCTGGCATTTCGTCGATGTCAGATTGTGCGATTGTGTTTGCACTATCATCCTTTTTGTGGTAGTGGCTGGTGTGAGTTTCACTCCGTCATCCTTTTGGTGGGGGTCTATCATAATCATTTATGATAGATTGTGCGATAGTTTGTTGTGTTTCGCTCCGTCATCCTTTTGGTGGGGGGTCTGTCATAGTCATTAATGTCAGATTGTGCGATGGTGTTTGCTCTACCATCCTTTTGGTGGTAGTAGCCGTGTTCATTTCATTCCATCATCCTTTTGGTGATGACAACCTTTTGCCTATTATTTACAGTTTACTCAGAGGTTTACCTCATCCAGCATTTTCAACTCTCAAGCATCTCTCTTTCTTTAGGACAAATTCAGGGTCTTTTTTATATCTAATTGACTTCTACCTCAGGAAAACGAACGCCGTAGCAGTTTATTTCCCTAGGTTTAAGCCTATTAGATAGGGGCATCTGTCATACCCTAAATTTGTCCTACCCTTTTGTAAATATTTTCGCATTTATCGTTTCATGCCGTTTAGACATGTGTCCACCTGAAATCGGGCGTTTTCCAAATTTTATCTTCTTGACCAATTAAAACGTGACACGTGGCCTGAGGGGGCATTTTGGTCATTTTGCTTCCATTTTTTATTTTTTCTACTTTTTCTTACAAAATACTACCCTTTTGTTCTTTTTATTTTATTTTGTCATTTTATTTAGTTTAATTAGGTGTAGAATTATTTAGTTTTATTTTTACTAGAAGTTAGATAGATACTCTCTTTTTATTATTAGATTTAATAGTAGAGTTGAATTCCTTTTGTTTAATATTAATTAGAGTAGAGTATTATTTGTCTTTTTTTTCTTTTAAAAAAAATATAATAGTTTACTAAGTTTTTTTCTTTGATATAGTTATTAGAGTTTTTTTTTATTTAGATTAATAGTAGTAATTATCTTTTCCTTTTTTTTTTAAATTAATATTTATTAGGTTTTTTTAGAATTAATTAGAGTATTTAAAAAGATTAGTTCTATTTACTTATTTTTTATTTTTATTATTTTATTTTTAGATTATTAGTGTTTAATTACCACCTTTTTGTATATTTATTTAGATTGAGATTAATTAAGATTTTAGATTTAATTAGAATATTTAAAGTTTAGTTTTATTTATTTATTTATTATCTTATCATTAATATTAATCATCTTCTTTTTTATTTATTTATTCAGATTTAAGTTAATTAGGATTTTTTTTTAAGATTTTATTAGTTAATTAATAATAGTCAGATTTTTTGTTTTAATCTTTTAACTGTTAGTTTTTATAAGTCTTATTCAGGTCAGTTTTTATTATTATTATTAATTCTTTTTTTAATCAATCAGATTTCAATGGGATGTTGTTCTGGTCCGTTAGTTATTATGCAGGCCCATTAAGTCTTTGTCTGTGCCACTTGTCAGCAGGCTATAAAGCCTAGTGTCTTCCTGCATTAAAGGGACACGTTTTCCCAAGACTGAGACCTTTACCCTACAACCGCCACCTAACCCTAATTCTGACCCCAACCCTAAACCTAACCCTAAACCCTAACGGCGCCATGCAAACATGATTCACTTCGCCGACAAAATCCAAACGTATCAAATCCCACCGCCTTCATACCGGAAACATCACCGGAAAATTCAACATGACCGGAAAATGCATCTTTTGTTCATAACTTTTTCTAGTTTTTTCTTTGAACCTTCAACTGTGTTCATACTTTCTCCCAGATTTTTCATAACAACTTCAAAAATTCATCCAATCTTTCCAGAACTTCATACAAAACTCATCACATTCATATAACTTTTTCCAGAAATCCATGAACGAATACATTTTTTTCCAGATTTTTCTTCCAACTTCATCAATCTTCATTCGTATTCCCAGAAATTCATAAACCTTCATATGATGTTCATTAATCTTCATATTTTTTTTCCATATTTTTTTCCAGATCTGAAACTTTTTCAACAAATCTTCATACCCTCCAACGAACAAACAACTCGAATCTCACCGTCTTCATCTACCACCAACATCATCGATTCGTCTATAAGAATTTAATTCTAACCCCAAAACTTCAAACCCTCATATTTTCGTGATCTTTTTTTAGATCTGCATTATTTCAACCTCCCTCATATGAATATGCAACCGGTTACTTCATCGTCTTCACATGTGAATAGGATCTACGAACATGAACTTCAGACCAACTTCCACATCCAGATTCAAACCACCACACACCAACAACTTTCCGCCTTCATCGACCTACAACAGTAACGCCGTACGGAGCTTCAATCCTCTCCGTCAACGACAAACATGCAAGCCATGGATCCACCGCAAACTTGTACCTTCGGATTCATAGATCTCGAGATGGTCATCAGAGACAAGAGGTGTTCGCCGTTCACCAATGAAATGTCGCCATTAATCTTCAGTACTGATGGTGAAGAAGACGGAGTTGAAAGTTGAAGAAGGAAATTTGTGGGAAGAAGTTTAGAAGATGGAGGAAAGAAGGCTGAGGCTGGGACGGTGAAAGGTTGAGAAGCCAACGGCGACGGGATTGGAAGCTAGGGTTTTAGCTTCAGGAAAGGGGAATGAAGGGTAGACAGCGGGTCATGAGGTTTCCCTGCTAGTTAGTGGGCTTTTGGCCCAATATCCACTTCATAGGATTTCACACCCCCCGTTTTTCTCATTATCTCCCCCGTTTGGCTTACGTTTTTGCCTGTTTTGGAGTTGGGTCCAGGGCCCAACTGGTTCCATTGTGGTATCTTCTGTTTTCAATATTGCTGCACCCACCTCTGCTGGGCTATTACACCCCCCTTTGTTTTATTATTTTATTTTTACATTTCAATAATTATGTTGTAATTTATTTTTAAGTATATTTAATATTTTCAAACTTATTTTCAAAAGAACTTTTTTCTTAATCTTTATTTAAATTACTAAAATATTTTTCAAATTCATTTTCAAAACTATTATTTTCTAAATTTTTTAAAATGTTTTCTTTTCAAATTCACTTTCAAAATTAATAGTTTTTCTAGTCTTTATGTAAATTTATTTTTATTCACTAAAATAATTTTCTTAAATCAAACCATGAGAGATTAAATCCTTGAAGTCTAGCACTTCTTGAATTTTTGGACAATCATTATTGAGGTGTACACCTTAAATAGTGTATTATTCGACTTCTCATTCCTTAAAATACCCTATTTCTAGCAAAGAAATATCATAAGAATCTAGCATTCCGTGTGATATTTCCTTTGTTCATCCAAACATTTTCAAATAAAAATGATGTTATCAAGATCTAGCATCTCGATAATACTCCGATTATTTGGTTGTGAGGCCGACATCTTATTTATCAAATAATTATCATATCTCTTAAATTATTTTTCAAAATCAATTTCGTATTCTTCTCACACATTTACAAATCACTTTCATACCCCATTTCGCTTCGAATCATTTTCAAAATATTTTCTCGATCAAACTTCGAAAGAAGGAGGTTCTTGGAATCTAGCATTCTTTGAATTTTCGAGTAAATAATTCTCGAGGCACGCCCTTGATCTATTATTTATTCAACCTTTCTAATTTTTCAAACTCAAACATTTTCTAATGTTCTCCTAAGTCGAATGCTCGTACGCATTCGCAATCATCGACATTTCGCACACACTTCACAATTCCTCGTGGTTTCGATATTAGGGGCACGCTCAGGGACTAATATCGTTTCTCACAATCTTAACCCTTGACACGTCGTCAAGTCGGTTTCATTTTCAAACAAATCCTCGACACGTCGTCGAGCCGTTTCCAAAACAACTTCCTTTTGGACTCGCATGTCATTTTTCTATTCGATCGTTTCACAAACATTTTTAAAACTTACGAAAGAGGGATATTCTCAAAATCTAGCATTCTTTGAATATTCGAATGAGTAACTCTCGAGGCGCGCCCTTGAGTTGTTATTAGTTCATTCTTTCGATTTCAAAACATCCAACTCTTTATCTTCAACTTATTTAGTCAACTTCCGAAAGAACTGAGTTCCTGGAATCTCGCATTCCTTGAATTCTTGAGTGACAAGCTCTTGAGGCGCGCTTTTGGGTTGCTTGTCAGTCACACTTTCGTCTCTTTCTCAAACTTCCAACCTATTCAACCTTATCTTTTCGTGGTTGTTACCACGAACTACGGACGCTCTGATTCTTCATTCACTCTTGAATGTAAGATACGTAGGCACAAGATTGCGATGATCTTGACGAGCACACTTCTATTTTCCTCCATTATTCCATCCGCACCTTTCCCATCCTTTCCCGTAGTCGAACTACGACGCTCTGATTTCTCATTCTCGTCCGAATGAGGATACGTAGGCACAAGGGCCCCAATCCTTGGCGATCACCCTATCCTCTAACCACCCATCTCTCCTTTGCGTCTTTAACCTTTTAACCTACCAATTCTACCTTTAACAACGAGAAGAAAACAAGTAAACCTAAACAACACTCCCACATTTACCTTAAGAGGTTCCCGTCGAGTACGACGGACGTGAGGGGTGCTAATACCTTCCCCTCACGTAACCGACTCCCGAACCCGGAACTTGGTTGCGACAGCCCTGTTCCTATCCTTTTCGTTTCAAGAGGTTTTCTCGATATTTTCCTCTCCCGTTTATTCGGGAAAAATAAAGTTCGGTGGCGACTCTGTCGAACCGCATTTCCGCGCCTTTCGCGCGAGGGTCGCGTTCTCCAAAATGTCTCCGTGATTTTTCGAGGTGCGACACCTTCCACTCCTTTGAATGTCTTGACCTCACCATGGCCCTTTTCCATGTGGGGAATAGACATGATTGGGATGATTGAGCCGAAGGCCTCAAATGGACATCGCTTCATATTGGTGGCCATAGACTATTTCACCAAATGGGTTGAAGCTGCATCATACATCAATGTTACCAAGCAAGTGGTTACCCGCTTCTTGAAGCACAACATTATATGAAGATATGAAGTGCCTAATCGTATCACCACTGATAATGAGACGAATCTCAACAATAAGATGATGGATGAATTGTGCGCCAGTTTCAACACCATACAGACCCAAGATGAATGGAGCCGTCGAGGAAGCCAATAAGAATATCAAGAAGATCATCTAGAAAATGGTGGTCACATATAAAGATTAGCATGAAATGTTTCCTTTTGCGCTGCATAGGCACCGTACATCAGTGTGAACTTCAACAGGGAACAACTCCCTACTCATTGGTTTACGGCTTGGAAGCGGTTCTTCCGATAGAGGTTGAAATCCCCTCATTGAGAGTTTTAATGGAAGCTCAACTTGATGAAGCAGAGTGGGCGAAGACAAGATTTGATGAACTCAATCTTATTGAGGAAAAACGCTTGGCAGCTATATGTCATGGTCAAATTTATCATAGACGCATGAAGAAAGCCTTCGACAAAAGAGTGCATCCCAGGATATTCAGGGAAGGTGACCTAGTGCTCAAGAGGATCATGACTATGTACAATGAATCTAGGGGCAAGTGGACGCCAAATTGTGAATGCCCATATGTTGTAATAGAGGCATTCTCTGGTGGTGCTCTAAAACTCGTAACTATGGATGGTGATGAATTACCCTACCCGGTAAATGCAGATTCCATCAAACAATACTTTGCTTTAAAAAGTGGAATAGTAAAGTCGCTAAGTCAAAAACCTGAAAGGGCGACTTAGGAAAAAATGGCTATTCTGGTGGATTGCAAACCCGAAAGGGCGGTCCAGGCAAAACTTAGGGATAAAATATAAAAAAAATAGGCCCGCTGAGTTGAAAACCCGAAAGGGCGGCTCAGGAAAAAAAGGGTGTCCCGGTGGATCGAAAACCCGAAAGGGCGATTCAGGCAAAAGTTAGGGACAAATTCCCAGGCAAAGCATCCATTCTGCATGTTCACTTAACCCTGATACATCATCGAAAAGAGAAACCAATCCAGCCGCCTTCTCATGAAGCAAGGTGTTGAGGTCTTCTAAGTCATAGGGGCTACAACAGTGTTGAAACTCAATGGAACTTCAATAATTTGTATTGCCATTATGTTTTTCTTGCATCACAATTACCTCATTAAGGAATTGCATCCTTGTATGTACTTACCCATTTAAGGGTCAAATCAATATAAAGAGAGATTTCTCACCAAATTGTGCTCACTTTTTTACTTTGTCTGACTGTTTGCAAATTAATTTCATTTTTGATAATTTGTGTTTTGAAACTTCACTTTTAAAAATAATGATAATAACATTTGACAAGCAATAAAAGTTGTTTTGGTGTTTGGAGATCCTAGAGGAAAAGAAATGATCTCCAAAATAATTTTCACCACGAGAAAGCATCAAATTAGTTGTCAGCCGCCCCAACTCTTCATCATAAACAATATATTCCTTTCAGGGATCTGCTTAGTATGGTTCCCTAGCATTAATTCCAAAGATTACTAGGGGCAATCAATTATTCTAGTCACTCATTGAGTCCCAAAATTTGGGATGTCGAGTAGTCAGAATCTCATTATCCCCATAAAAACTAAAATCCCAATCTTTTATTGGCAACTATAAAAAGTCCATTTCAGTTGGCACCTCCAAATTTACCCTTAAAGTCCAACCTCACTTGGCACATCCTCAAAGTCCAATCTTTTATTGGAAACTACAAAAAGTCTACTTCAGCTGGTGTCGCTTCCGCGAAAATAAGGTGCCGACAAAACAGAAGAGTCGCCACCTTTCGTTATTTATCCCTCAGAGCGGGAAAGGAAACGATCGGAAAAACCTGACGAAAAAGGTATAAGACAAGGTCGTCGCAACCATTGTCTGGGTTCGGGAGTCGGTTACGCAAGGGGAAGGTATTAGCACCCCTCACGTCCGTTGTACTCAACGGGATCCACGCTTGTTGTGTTTACTGGACAAGTTGGTTTATCTATCTACCTATCAAGGCTGGCTCAAAAGGAAAAGAAAATGACTCGGCAAAGCGTCGCACTTTATGCCTACGTATTCTCACCAGAGAATGAGAAATCAGAGTCAACGTAGTTCGACTAACTATGGGTTACAGGGAAGGTGGCTCGCCAATACGTCAGTATTGTGCCTACGTACTCTCAACAGGTATGAGAGATCAAAGCTTACGTAGTTTGGGATAATACGGATTACGGGGATTCAGATTCATCTGTTTTATCGAGTAGGGTTAACAAACAGTTCCAGCAGTTGGATGTACGCAGCTCGACCCTTGGAGACTTAAGCGTTACCGTTTGCGGTAGAACTGGGAGTTAACGACACTCTTTTCTTCAGAAAAGCTTCCTTTGAATTATGGGCCCACGGGGCAAAAAAGGTTTGAAGTTTGTTTTCTGTCTTTTACGAAAGAAGTGTTTATTATTGTGTTTGCAATTTCAATAGCACTAAAGACTATGACCTGAGAGTGAATGCGTCGCATGTCACCCAAAGGGTGCCATACTAAACATCCAGACTGTTGAAAAGAAGCTCTCCAACAATCCTTTCTCAGATAGCTTAAGGCTTGTAACGTACGAAAGAAATCATTCATGATTACTGTATTTTAAGCTGTTTTGAGATGAGAAGAGAACAGGCTCAACTAAAGGGAGACTATCAAGTCCTACTGTTGTCATGCCAAGGATTCATCCTATGGTTGAGGTTTGAAACAGGGAACTCCTAGAAGTTATCATGCTAGGCTTCAACCTAAAGTTCTATCATCACTTCCTTATCAAAGGAAGTGAGATTCCTAGGGGATCATGTCAATGATAAACAAAAATAGATAAAGCATCAGCCTAAACAGTAAACAGTAAACGACTGTAAAATGCATGCAATGCAAGTGAGGGAGGAAATGTGTGTGGGGCATCAGCCTCCACAAGCTCGTCTCGACCTCAAGCCAGATATGAATAACTGCAATCATACAGAGGAATGAAATGCTATCAAGCAAAATAGAAGTGACTGTAATCATACAGAAGAAATAACATAAAGTGCTATCAAGCAAGATACAAACCACATGGGCAAGGGAGCTGGGCTCTACCGAATACCCGCAAGCAAAGCCACACAATAAAAATACAAGCCGAGGGAGCAACTCAACCTCTAGTGCAATCATGCTCCTAGCTTAAAGTCAGTCTAGATATGAACTTATTCTAATGCATCAAGAAAATCAAACAAGTCACATCAATACAGTTGCACAGAAAGAAAACAGACAGGAAATAAAGCAGATCAACAACTCCTACAACTAAACCAACTTAACAACAGTCCAGTCATCAGACTTCAATCACCCTTCAAGGATACCATCCTTCATGACAAGTATCAACTTGCTTCTCCAGGTTTCAACCCATCAACATAAGTTTCAACTTATTCTCTTTTCCTCAAGCCTCAGCTTTACAGTAAATTCCACCTTCAGGCTTCCCTCTAACTACAAGTATCAACTTGATTCCTTCAGGCTCTCAATGCATCAGTGTAAGTGTCGACTTCCTTTATTCCTCAAGCCTCAGCTCTTCACTCAATCTCAATTGAATCTTCTTTAAAAGTATCAACTTAGTCTTCTTCATCTACCAGCTTCAGCTTCTCAGAGTAATCTTCAATCACAAAGAAGTATCAACTCCATCCTCCAATATTCTTCAAGCAAGGAACTCCATCCTCTAGCAAGGGAGAAATATGCATCTATAAGAGCAAAGTTGGGATGATTGGTAGCAGAGTGAAGACCAAAGGTCACCACTGAGCATCCTGTCATCAGAGAAAGGGACCCTCAAAGGTTCTACCAATTTTCAAAGAGCCACACATCCTACCAAAGGAGGGATGAGGCCTTTACAAAGGGACCTTTCATAATAGGGAAGAATTGAATTGATCAACATATTCCATGTTTATGAAGGAAGAGAACTAGCTAGAAGCTCTGCCTACAAAACCCTAATCTTAACTTAATCAAAACTACACCACAAGAAGGGAAGATCTTCAAATCCAAGCCTCTTCAAGCCATCCAATGCATCTTCAACTTGTCTTCATCAACATCCAAGAGCAATAGAAACAAAACCCTAATCTAAGGGAACTAAAGATGTTAATCTAGTTGAGTTAGTGCCTTAGAATCATCTAAAACTAACACCTAAACTAAAATCAATCAAAAATAGCAAACTATCTTGTAAATTTCTACAAAAATTCCTAAGGGATCCTAATTCAATTAAGAATGCCTCATACAAAAACCAGGGACTAAATCATATATTAAGTCCTAAAATTAAATCCTAAATCCTAAGGTATCAACCATGAACCCTAAAAATGGAGCTTCTAAAGGTTTCAACCTAAACTACCACCTATGTTCATCACAAAAATGTGAGAAAATTCTATGGGGAGCATGCATATCTATGCTAACAACTCACAAAAAACAGGATCAAAATCATCATCACATGATCACACAAAATTCCACAAAATCAAGTATCAAACATAACTATTTTAATATCAATTAAAATGTGAAAATTCCCATAAAATCGTAAAATGCATGAAATAAAAATATTTTTTATCTACAAAATACTAGATTCAATCATGAATATAATGCAAAAAGAATAGGGTTAATTGGATCATGTTTCAATTTTATATGATTTAATCAAGAACCATGAATAAAATGATAAATTAAAAGAAAATAATGGAAAATTAAATAGGCGTGCGTGGCAAATAGCAAGAAAACCCAGTTCATTTCAATGCTGGGCCCAAAAGGGGGGTGTTGGTATCAAATGCAATCCAAGCCCAACGCTCCAGTTCTCAATTCACAAAATCAGAAACGTTACACACCAAGGTTCGAACTCAACCCTCTTTGGTCCACACAGCGAAGCCTCTCAGGTCTCTAAACGAAACGGTGCGTTTAAGGGGAGGGACGCGTGGCTCAACATGAGCCCTGGGATCCACAGACCAAGTCAATTTCTCCACGCGAACGAATGGTGAGGATTGTATCTTCTTTGTTTCAAACCTGCAACTCATGCGCGCAAGCCCAAATCGCCGATGGCTTTTCCGGCCACCCCTGTGCAACCCTAGATCCTTCTACACTCAACCATTGATCACGATGTCTACATGAATCTTGACCAGAATTTCCTCAGGAACCTAATCATGCCACTAGTTTATGTTGAAAACGCATGGTTCGTAAAAACAAGATCTCAACCGAAAATGGAAGGAACCCAAACTTGTCTCTAACCATCAAATTAACTAACCAGAATTCATCTACATGCTAAGGGGAACTTAACCACATTCTTCTAATGGATTAAAAGTGCATAATTAGAGATATATTTCAAGAACTTAGAACCAACCTTGAAGCTTGGATTGTAGTGGTTATGCGCCTCAATTCTCTCTCAAACTATGCAGAATCCTTCAAGGAGTAATGGTGGACAATTCTTGATGCTCAGTTCTTGCTGCAACCTCTTGATTCTCCAAAATGCATTTCCAATTTTCAAGCTTTTTCTTCACTTCACATCAATGGATTCTCAACAGAATTCTGCTCCAGAACCTTCCAAATTCGTTCTACTTCTTATTTATAGTGTGTTCAGATGGATATCAAGCCCAAACTAGGCCCAATTATGGATTTTGGATGTTCACCTTTCCTTCCAAATTTCAACATGGAAGTGTGCCTTCAAGCCTTACTCATGCTCTAAACTCAATCCAAACCATTCACTTAATCATTAAGGAGTGTGATGTAATGGTTTTCTTCCTTTGGTTTTAACATATGGAGTGTATATGATATGTTTCTTAAATGTGAAGTAACCATCCAAATGACCATGTTATGGACCTCAAATACAAAATGTGGCAATGCCAATCTTTCTAAAACATTAATTCCATTCAAATTGACCACAAATTTGACTTGGAAACATGTTAATCTCATTTATTTTGAATTTTCTCATTTTAATTCATTAAAATGGCTTTCATGTGAAGTTTCTTCAACCAATGCTTGATATAACCCATATCAATGGACACTTGATGTTTAGATAAGCTAAAAACATCATTTTGAACAACTTTCATGTTGAACAAAAATCCATTTGGAGCTTGGAAATAGGAGTTATGGCCTTATGCTTGAAATGACTTGTAATCTCCAAATGACCAAAATACCCTTGACTTGTCAAAGCCATAACTTGAGTTCTACAAATCCTATCAAGGACTTCTAGTACTATCTAGAAAGCTAAGAGGATAAGGAACAACATTAATGTTGACCAAAAGTTCATAGGAATCATCCTTCTTGGGAAAACGTTTGATGCAAGTTGGGTAACTTTCAAGCTCCAAATTCACATTCCTCAGATGACCTGTAACTTGTCAAAGTCATAACTTGAGTTCTACAAATCCTATCAAGGACTTCTAGCACTCAAATTAAAGCTAAGATCAAGCTCTACAACATTCATGTTGGGGGCAAGAGGAGATAACAATCACATCTTGAGCTAAACTGCCTTGAAGATAGGGATCAAACTAGGGGATTTTACACTGTCAAGTCTTAGAAACCCTAGCTTGAAACTTCTCAAACTCTTCAATCATGATGAGTTGACCTTGGAATCATCCTTATAGCATCTCAATGCATCAATCCATAATCACATGGCTCTTGGATTAGGTCTCAACCTTGTTCAAATCATCAGTTGACCTAGGGTTGACCCAGTCAAACCCTAATTACACCAATCATGGCTGAGGCTTCTTAATATTGCACAATGACCTGTCTAGGCTTCATGATGGCTTTCAAGACATCTCATAAGCTCTATCAAGGCTTCAAGTCCACATTCTTGGCTTCAGAATCATCTGAGGAGTTCCCACAACTCTCAAGTTAGGAGGCACACAACCTTGGTTTCAACCACTCACTTTGAGAATCCTTTAACTTCTCTGACAAGGATATCAACCCTTGAACACTTGAATAAGCTTCTTAGCTATCTTCATATTCTTGCATAATCCTTGATTGGTAATCATACCTCTTGATCTCCTGCACACATGTCAATGAAATGCAAATGATAATGCTAATGTGAATGCAATGAAACATAAGCTAGGTAAAGAAATGTTGGGCAAATTTTGGGGTGCAACAGCTGCCCCTATTCAAGCGGCTTGAACCTGACTGGGTGAGAAGCGAACGACTCTCAAACAATCCAGGTACGAGACGGTTGAATACCAACAAACCCGGAAATTTGCCAACTGCACAAGTACACGGTACTCTGATGGGAACAAATATTCGAAAACTGAAATATTAGTTGCACGGTAACCGGTGATGCATGGTCGATCCCGCTGTCAGGCATCAGGATTCCTCGGGACTCATCAGGTCAACAATCAAGTTAATCATGCCATCGGGCATTCACAGAAATTTTGGGCGTCAGCCGAACTTCATCACTAAGCCTGGAATAGAATTCTCAGTCAATCATGAACCAATTGGGGATATCCAAACTTCTACCATCAGGCACTCCGCATCAGCTGAGAGAACTGCTTCGTCAATATGGTTGGACTTCAATCATCAAGTCTTCAAGGGAAGTTTCAACCTCGATGTTCAAAAACCTGCTGGGGATGGCACATCTCCGCTGGGGATTCTGGAGAACCATCAAGTAACTCTGCTTTGGGGATCCAGAAATCATTCTGGGTGAATCATCTCTGCTGAGGAAATCAAGAATCATCTTGAACAAATAACTCCGTGGGGACTTCAAGAATCATCCTGAACTAATAACTTTGTTGGAGATTTCAGGAGTCCTCCTGAGCAAACACTCTGCCGGGGACTCTAAGCATCAACTTGAGCAACCCTCTGGCGACTTCACTGGGGTTTTAAGAGTCAACTTAAGCAACCAACTTCGCTGGAGAATTCAAGAATCATCTTGGGCAAACGACTTTGCTGGGGGGAATTCAAGAATCATCTTGAGCCACTTAACTCTTCCGAGACTTCAGGAGTCATCCTGAGCAGACACCCTGTCGGGGAATGTAACACCCATTTTAATTATTTAGTCATTTTATTATTATTTTAAATATTTTATGTTGGTGTGCCCTTAGGTGGGGTGTGTTGGTATATGATTGGTGAGTACCCTTGATATGTAAGGATCATTGGTGGTGTGGAGATAATAATATAATAGATAATAGTAATATTGGTGGTATTATTATTATTATTATTATTATTATTATTATTATTATTATTATTATTATTATTATTATTATTATTATTATTATTATTATTATTATAATTATTATCATTAGTATGAATATTATTATTGGTGGGTGTCCCTGATATGGGAGAATTATTGGTGGTGAATTGGTGTAGATATAATAATATAATAACTAATGGTAATATTGGTGGTGCTTTGGTGTGAATATGATAATATAATGAATAATAGTAATATTGGTGGGGGTATTACTATTATTATTATATTTATTATATTTATTATTATTATTATTATTATTATATTATTCTTATTAATATTATTATTATTATTATAGGTGTGATAATATTATTATTATTATTATTATAATTATTGTTGGGTGTATTACTATTATTATTATTATGTTGAATATTACTATAATATTATAATAGTATTATATTATATTATTATTATTATTATTATTATTATAATGATTATTATAATTATTATATTAGAATTATTATTGGGAATATTAGTGGTTGGAATAAGTAAAATAAGAGGTGGAAGGGTTATTGGGAAGTTAGAATGGAAATATGAAAAGTCATGATAGAAACCGTGAGGAAGGAAATATGAAGGGGTAGCAAGGAGATATTAGAAAAGTTGGAATAGAGAGAAAAGGGATTACCATAGATCGTGGGAAATTGGTGTGATAATAATAATAATAATAATAATAATAATAATAATAATATTATTATTATTATTATTATTATTTTTATTATTATTATGTTATTTTTATTAGTTATTATTATTATTGGGATAGGAAATAAAAAGGAAAATAGAATATGAAGGGGTGGGGGAAGTATTAGAGAAAATAACACGATAGAAAGAGGGAAGAGAGAAAGAGCGATAGAAAGAGATAAGAGGAAAGAACGAGAGAAGTGAGAAGAACGAAGGAAAAAGGGAACGAAGAACGGAAAGAAAAGAGGAGGCCAAGAGACCAAATCCAGGAAGAATTTCATCGATCAACCGATTAACAAGGTAAGGGGGGGAGAAACTTGATTGGGAATGGTATATACATGTATAGGGTAGTGGGGATTCCTTAACCCCGTAGGAATGTATCGTTGATGAAGTTTTATATTGACATGCTATTGATTGTTGAGTTATGTTGATATTGATGGATTGAAATATGTTGATTGTTGGTGAATTGTTGTTTTTGGTTAATTTGGCGTATAGGTTGGGTTTACGATTTTAGGGAAGTTCTGTGTGACCTTTTTGATGTGTCGATAGATTGTTTAAGTGATGACTTTGGAATAATATGTATATGATGATGTACGGATGTTTGATGTTGCCATTGTTGATTGACTGTTGGTGTTGGTTTGGTTTGAGTAAGGTTCAAAGTAACTCTAAAGTGTCGGTAGTGTACCGTAATGTTGATCTGGAGTAGAATTATAGGAAGATTGATAAGCCTAATATGCATTGGTCGTAATACGGATAGTATAGGAAGTGGATGTTATAGAATAGGCTTGAATCGGAGAAGAGTGAGAATTCTGAACTGTGAGAACTTGAGAAGTCGCAGACAACTCGCTAGCACTTCGCTTAGCGAGAAGGCAGCGAGCATTCGCTAGGTGCTCGCCTAGCGAGTGAGGTAGCGAGTGAATCCAGTAGGTTCTGTTTGCCTAGCGAGGGTGTAGCGAGCGTAGCAGAATGTGGTTTTTCTATGTTGTTATGCTGTGTGCGCTAAGAGTGTAGTGCCCTTGGACTTTGTTGATTATAGGAGAGATAATTGAGTGTTATAGAGTGAGTACTCGGTGATAGTATGTGATTTCCGTTACTAATTATTTAAATGGATAATTAGTTGGTGTATGAATCATGCGGAGCATGGTGTAGTGATCAGTAGGATCGTGTATTCCCGAGTGGTGGGACATGTTTATATCTTGGTGATAAAGTATGAAATTGTTTACTTGGTGATGATACTCGTTTTCCTTGATATTGCTGGTGAACAATTAGTTAATGTATATATATGTAGTGATCAGTAGGATCGTGCGTTCCCGAGTGTTGGGATGTGGTTATATCTGGTGTTATAGTATGAAGTTTTTTACTATCTGATTGATCTATACGGTGTTGGTGTATGTTATATCTGTACATATATGCATTGATGTATGATGATATGATCAGAAGGATCGTGTGCACTTTGAATGCCTAATTATGATAGTTATGCATTGGTGTGTGCATATCATGGTGTTTTGGTGGGATGAATCATGTCTCAGGAGGAGCGTAAGTGATTCATCCGTACTCCTTTGTGGAGAATGGTGAGGGATAGATCATGTCTCAGGAGGAGCGTAAGTGATCTATCCAGGTTCGATTGAATGAACCAATGAGTCGGTACCGCATGCATGGTGTTGTGTTGCATAATTGCATTATAATATGTTATATTGTAATTTGAACAGTAGGTTCGTTATATGGTGTTGTTGGGGTGAATAGTTGATGTGTTGGTGTGTTTTACTGCCTTATTTACATGTATTACATTACCATTATATTTTGATCATGATTTCTCACCCCTTTGCTGTTGCTGTGTCTGTGCTTCTCCGGAAGTACAGATAATCCAGGTACTTAGATAGCTTGGATGGTGGTGTGCCAGTCGAGTCTAGGATGCTCTGATATGTAGCACGGGACTTGGGTGTTTTGTTGTGTCTATGTTGAACTTATTTCTTTTTCCTGTGTCGTATCATGAATTTGATGTATTTTACTTTCTGAAACAAATTCCGCTGTATTATTTTGAAAAGAATGAATAAAGTATTTTTATAAAATTTGGAGATGTGATATCCCACTTTTTGGTGAAAACTCTGATTACTATTTTAATATTCATATTTTATTTAATATGGGAAAGTGGGGTGTTACAATTGGTATCAGAGCAGGTCGGTCCATCCGGCCAATGTTGTCTAGTGTTATTGTTTCCTGGTATGCGACATGTGTGTAAAAACACTGTCGATACATGTTGTTGGTTAACTTCATTGGTAGAAGTGGAATGATTCCAGTGGGGGAGAAGTTGTATTTCTCCGAAAAGCTACAGTGTGGTGGCTTAGTGTGTTGAGGAGTGATATCATAGTTTGGTAAAGATGGTTTATACCCCATCATGATTTCGGCTGTCTATTAACAAATTGAGGAACTGATCACCCTTAATCTCTTGTTAATAGTGGACGGGATTGTGTTGGATGGGATAGACGTATCTTGCAAGCTTGGGTGGCTTGAGCAGTGAATAGTCTTGAGTTAAGCTAAGTGCTTAAGGGATTATTTTGAGGAATCGGCGCAAGACGGTGTCGAGGTGTTTATTTGGACGGAAACTTTGAATGAGAAGGAAAGTGAAAAATTGGGAGTTGTCAGCTATTTGTGATTGTCCGGAGTTTTCCTACAGAGATAAGTGATTTACTACCGGGAATGTGAAGTGGAGCTTACAATCGAGTTAGTTTTGGAACTAGTCCGATATTGGTGACTTCGTATTGTGTGTTGCGTTGGGATTGGAAGAGTTGAAGAGTCAACTTGAAGATCTGCCGAAAGAGAGGTTCTTTTGTTTGAGTGTGTTACCGTAAGGTGCACCAATTTTGTTGGTTAGACAGACAGAAGGTTTTGGGAAGTTTTGGGTGAACTATAAATAAGTGAACAAGGTGACTATCAAGGATCGGTATTCTCTTCTAAGAGTTAAGGATTTGATGGAACAATTGATCGAGGAATGTGAGTTCCTTGGTCGTGTGACCTCGAGTAGAGTTGTTGTGGTTGTGGTATCAAAGATAGATGGTTGTATCGCAACGGGAGGCCCCAAGACCTGCTGTTGAGATTAGAAGTAATCGGGCTTTAAAATATTCAAAAGATTGAAAGTGTGTTGGATGGCCTCCTAAGTATAAAATTGTTGTTGTACGTCGAATTCCAAGATCGCAGCTTTTTACGGAATCGAAATCGGACACTCGGAAGTCAGGTGACGATCGAAAATAAAATTTTGGACTGTCATGTTCGCCAGGTCCTCGCCTAGCGAGTACGCTAGCGAATGGCTCCTCGTTCGCCACGTTGTTCGCCCAGCGAAGACGTCATGGGCAGGCAAAATGGGTTTTCGTATTTTTGCCGTAACGGGAGAACCGTAAATCGGAATGACGCGTGGTTCGAAGCGTTGGAAAGCTATTGAAATTATCTATGAGATGGTGAAGTATTGACATGGAATTAATCTATTTATTGATGAAGTGTGTTTGAATTTTGTGGTAAGGACGGGCGGTACGGTACGTGTTCCCGCCATAACTCACAACTTGTTTGTCCATTTGGCATGGGATCTTCTCTAATTATTTATATAAGGCGATGGTTGTGTTAATAAATGATATTTTGAGGTATTCGAAGAGTATAGAGGATTATGTTGAGCATAAGGAACTGGAGTTATCAGTGTTGGAAAAAGAGCGGTGATATACTTCCGTAAGGAAAGTTCTGCCGAATCCGATAGAACTAATTGTGGTGTTTGTGATGCTTGTTGATATAATTAGGGGATTTACTAAAGACAACTTCAGCGAGTTTCAATTATGCAAAAGGCAACTTGGAGTATATAAGAGAAATCATCCGACCAGTGATTTAGAGTTGGTTACTATTGTTGTTGTACCAGAATCGGAGGCTTCGAAAGTTCAGACTGAGATCGGAGATGTTTGGTGATCTTAAGAGTTTAAGGTGTTTGTTTAATTTGAATAAGACGAATATGAGGCATAGGAAATAATTGAGACTTCAGAAGGAGTACGACTTCGAGTTGAATTACCATTCGGGTGAAGTGCATGTGGTAGATGATGCGGTGAGTTGGAAATGTCTGCGTATACCGAAGATGACGGTGAGAAGAGTTAGAACTGATTGAGAAATTTCATAATATGCGTTTTGTGAGTAAGGATACTTCTTATGGAGTTAAGCTTTTATTATTAAGATCTGACTAGTGATATCCTTGAGAAGAATCGAGAAAGTCAGAAATCTGGGTTGAATAGTGAATTAGTTGAAATTGATAAATTAGAGTCGAAGAGTGGATTGTTGGGTTTGTGGAAATAATACCACGAGGTGTTATGATAGAGTATGTATATCAGATGTTGTTGAAGGGAGTAGGAGTACTCGTGAAGAAATACATTGAGGTAGATGGAGTATCCATCTCGGTGCTATGAAGAAGTAACCGAACTTGAGTAGATTATTTTTGAGACCATGGATAAGGAGAGGTGGAATATGCTAGTTAGAATTGTCGGAATTCGAAGAGTGAACATCAGAGACTGTTGAGTCTGATGCAGTCGTTAAATATTCCAGAGTGGAAATCAGGTAGTATTTTCACAAAATTGGTGTTGAGATTGCTAAAGAATTTGTAAAGAAATAATTTTAATTTGGATTGTTAGGAGCAGATTAAGTATTCCGTGTTGAGGATATACGAGATGCATATTGAGAAAGTGGTGAAGTTGGATGAGATACTGACGAATATTGTGTCAGATGGAAATTTGAGGTTTATAGTGAGATTTCGGAGGGGCTTACAGGAAGCTTCGGGTACTAAGTTGAAGTTGAGTTCGACTTACCATCCGCAAACTGATGGTCAGTCAGAGAGGACTATTGAGTCTGTAGAGAATTGGTGAGAGCTTGGGTGTTGGATCAAGGTGGATCGTGGGATGATTAATTACCGTTGATTGAGTTACCTATAATAACGGTTACCATCCTAGTGTCGGAATGACACTATATGTGGCTTGGTGAGGTAGGGAGTATAGGAATATACTGTGTTGGAATGGGTCGAGTGAGAGTGTTGTGCTCAGACCTGAAAATTATGTTTGAGATGGCTGAGAAGATCAAGAGGATCCAAAAAAAATGTGTTTTGAGAGTCACGCCAGTGACTGATGTTGGTCGAACTTCTAAGTCTTAGAAGTTTGCACCGTGTTCTGTGGTTTGTATCAGAGTGGCGCAGCGGAGGCATGGGAGGAGTAACATGTTAGATTGTTTTTCCGTTGCCGTTTTGAATTGGCATGACGTGTTCCATGTGTCTGGTTGAGAAAGTACATTGAATCAGGTGGATGATGTACTAGTGAAAAATAATTTGAGTGTTGAAGCATTGCTGGTTCGTTTTGACGAACGAAAGTCAACTCCGAGGGGAGGAGACATCTTTGGTGAAAGTGGCTTGGAGAGGTGCTGCAGAAGGCAGTGTGACCTGGAAATTGGAATGAAGGATGCGGGAAGCGTATCCGGATTGGTTTCCATCAGGTAATTTTCGAGGACGAAAATAATTAAAGTGGGGGAGAGTTGTAACACCCATTTTAATTATTTAGTCATTTTATTATTATTTTAAATATTTTATGTTGGTGTGCCCTTAGGTGGGGTGTGTTGGTATATGATTGGTGAGTACCCTTGATATGTAAGGATCATTGGTGGTGTGGAGATAATAATATAATAGATAATAGTAATATTGGTGGTATTATTATTATTATTATTATTATTATTATTATTATTATTATTATTATTATTATTATTATTATGATTATTATCATTAGTATGAATATTATTATTGGTGGGTGTCCCTGATATGGGAGAATTATTGGTGGTGAATTGGTGTAGATATAATAATATAATAACTAATGGTAATATTGGTGGTGCTTTGGTGTGAATATGATAATATAATGAATAATAGTAATATTGGTGGGGGTATTACTATTATTATTATATTTATTATATTTATTATTATTATTATTATATTATTCTTATTAATATTATTATTATTATAGGTGTGATAATATTATTATTATTATAATTATAATTATTGTTGGGTGTATTACTATTATTATTATTATTATGTTGAATATTACTATAATATTATAATAGTATTATATTATATTATTATTATTATTATTATAATAATTATTATAATTATTATATTAGAATTATTATTGGGAATATTATTGGTTGGAATAAGTAAAATAAGAGGTGGAAGGGTTATTGGGAAGTTTGAATGGAAATATGAAAAGTCATGATAGAAACCGTGAGGAAGGAAATATGAAGGGGTAGCAAGGAGATATTAGAAAAGTTGGAATAGAGAGAAAAGGGATTACCATATATCGTGGGAAATTGGTGTGATAATAATAATAATAATAATAATATTATTATTATTATTATTATTATTATGTTATTTTTATTAGTTATTATTATTATTGGGATAGGAAATAAAAAGGAAAATAGAATATGAAGGGGTGGGGGAAGTATTAGAGAAAATAACACGATAGAAAGAGGGAAGAGAGAAAGAGCGATAGAAAGAGAGAAGAGGAAAGAACAAGAGAAGTTAGAAGAACGAAGGAAAAAGGGAACGAAGAACGGAAAGAAAAGAGGAGGCCAAGAGACCAAATCCAGGAAGAATTTCATCGATCAACCGATTAACAAGGTAAGGGGGGGAGAAACTTGATTGGGAATGGTATATACATGTATAGGGTAGTGGGGATTCCTTAACCCCGTAGGAATGTATCGTTGATGAAGTTTTATATTGACATGCTATTGATTGTTGAGTTATGTTGATGTTGATGGATTGAAATATGTTGATCGTTGGTGAATTGTTTTTGGTTAATTTGGCGTATAGGTTGGGTTTACGGTTTTAGGGAAGTTCTGTGTGACCTTTTTGATGTGTCGATAGATTGTTTAAGTGATGACTTTGGAATAATATGTATATGATGATGTACGGATGTTTGATTTTGCCATTGTTGATTGACTGTTGGTGTTGGTTTGGTTTGAGTAAGGTTCAGAGTAACTCTAAAGTGTCGGTAGTGTGCCGTAATGTTGATCTAGAGTAGAATTATAGAAAGATTGATAAGCCTAATATGCATTGGTCGTAATACGGATAGTATAGGAAGTGGATGTTATAGAATAGGCTTGAATCGGAGAAGAGTGAGAATTCTGAACTGTGAGAACTTGAGAAGTCGCAGGCAACTCGCTAGCACTTCGCTTAGCGATAAGGCAGCGAGCGTTCGCTAGGTGCTCGCCTAGCGAGTGAGGTAGCGAGTGAGTCCAATAGGTTTTGTTTGCCTAGCAAGGGTGTAGCGAGCGTAGCAGAATGTGGTTTTTCTATGCTGTTATGTTGTGTGCGCTAAGAGTGTAGTGCCCTTGGACTTTGTTGATTATAGGGGAGATGATTGAGTGTTATAGAGTGAGTACTCGGTGATAGTATGTGATTTCCGTTACTAATTATTTAAATGGATAATTAGTTGGTGTATGAATCATGCGGAGCATGGTGTAGTGATCAGTAGGATCGTGTATTCCCGAGTGGTGGGACGTGTTTATATCTTGGTGATAAAGTATGAACTTGTTTACTTGGTGATGGTACTCGTTTTCCTTGATATTGTTGGTGAACAATTAGTTAATGTATATATATGTAGTGATCAGTAGGATCGTGCGTTCCTGAGTGTTGGATGTGGTTATATCTGGTGTTATAGTATGAAGTTTTTTACTATCTGATTGATCTATACGGTGTTGGTGTATGTTATATCTGTACATATATGCATTGATGTATGATGATATGATCAGGAGGATCGTGTGCACTTTGAGTGCCTAATTATGATAGTTATGCATTGGTGTGTGCATATCATGGTGTTTTGGTGGGATGAATCATGTCTCAGGAGGAGCGTAAGTGATTCATCTGTACTCCTTTGTGGAGAACGGTGAGGGATAGATCATGTCTCAGGAGGAGCGTAAGTGATCTATCCAGGTTCGATTGAATGAACCAATGAGTCGGTACCGCATGCATGTTGTTGTGTTGCATAATTGCATTATAATATGTTATATTGTAATTTGAACAGTAGGTTCGTTATATGGTGTTGTTGGGGTGAATAGTTGATGTGTTGGTGTGTTTTACTGCCTTATTTACATGTATTACATTACCATTATATTTTGATCATGATTTCTCACCCCTTTGCTGTTGTTGTGTCTGTGCTTCTCCGGAATTACAGATAATCCAGGTACTTAGATAGCTTGGATGGTGGTGTGCCAGTCGAGTCTAGGATGCTCTGATACGTAGCACGGGACTTGGGTGTTTTGTTGTGTCTATGTTGAACTTATTTCTTTTTCCTGTGTCGTATCATGAATTTGATGTATTTTACTTTATGAAACAAATTCCGCTGTATTATTTTGAAAAGAATGAATAAAGTATTTTTATAAAATTTGGAGATGTGATATCCCACTTTTTGGTGAAAACTCTGATTACTATTTTAATATTCATATTTTATTTAATTTGGGAATGTGGGGTGTTATAGGGAACACCTGCAAAACAAGAACGGTAACAACCTAGCTCATGTTTCATATGCATATGACGATGGCGCAATGCTCCACACGGTGGAAATGCTACGCATTTAAGGTAAATGCTATGCAATCATGCAAAATGCTACGGCCCCATCAGCAAAATAAATGCCGAAGGGAGAATCCTCCTGTCAAGGGGAAAGGACCACTCGGGTGGAGAGGAGGAATCATCCTGCCAAGGAGAAGGAGTTACACCAATCTCAATTGGACTCCGCCTGGAGAGACGAACTTCAGTCGACTGCTGCAGGGGAATAAAGCTCTACGAGAACCTGGGTCTACTCATCTGAGTATACGAACCACAACTGCTGAGGAAACAATATCAATCGCAGAAATAAACTGCACGGCCTTCGCAGCAAAACTTTCCTGGAGATACAGCATCAGCCATTTAACACTCTACTAGGGAAAACCAATCATGGCCCAAACGGCTCCCAAGGGCTCGGCTCTCTTGGGGATCTGCAAACTCGACTGGGGGAGAAGGTATCATCCTGCTTGGGGGAGAGTACGACTCTGTGGGGGATATCAATTCCGCTGGAGACTTCAGTATGGACTTATCAATTGCTGCACACTTCAGTAAGTGACTCAGCTAGGGAGATGATGATCCTTCGGGGTGCATCTGGTTGGGGAGAGAATCTTCTCTGCTTGGGGAAACATATCAATGCTTTCAATTTCATGTTCAGACTCTGCGGGGAGGTGCTGCTGAACTTGCTGGAGAAGAAGGAATCATCCTGCTTGGGGGCGCACGCGGCGTACTACCTGGAATGTTGTACCTGTAAAAACACAAACAAACAGACGAGATACCCTTCTCAAAGGGACCTATCAAGGTTATCATCTTGTGACAATGCTCAAGTAATTCATTGTTTCAACAATCAGTGGCCTAGGCCAGTAAGTTTATGTATGCGCATTTTATCAAAAACATCGGTGTTCTTTTTCGCAAACAAAACAGATAAATGCTAAACAGACAGACAAAATTGCTGAATCGTGTACATTTTATTGATAACGAACCCCTGAACGGGTAAAAATGTTTTAGAACAGATGCAAGCTCCTGGAATGACGAAGCCTCGCAAATATAAAACATAAATATACATCAGTATATGCACAAATGTCGGCAATGAGGCATAGACGAACACCATGAGTTGATCCCTCTATGACCCACTCGACTTCGATACTTCTCTGACGCTTCAACTTCAGAAGAGATTGATTCATATAAACAGCCCTCAGGTCTTCCAAACCACTAAACAATGAAAGTCCACACGCGGAACGCAGTCATTTGCTTTTTTAAATCCCTAACTTTTGCCTGAATCGCCCTTCCGGGTTTTCGATTCACCGGGATACCCTTTTTTGCCAAAGTCGCCCATCCGCGTTTTCGACTTTGCGGGTGTACATTTTTTTCTTTATATCCCTAATTTTTGCCCGAACCTTTTTCCTTTTTTATGGTTCGCCAGGATGCCCCATTTTTGCCTGGATATTCTTTTTCTTTCCAGCGGGTCATTTTTAAGCAAAGTATTTTTTAACTGCGTCCACGTTCACCGGGGATGCAAAATCTTCGCCATCCATCATAAATAACAACAAGGCTCCTCCCGAGAAGACCTTGCTGACAACATACGGACCTTCGTAATTGGGAGTCCACTTGCCCCGGTGATCGGAGTGTGGAGGAAGAATCTTCTTCAGGACGAGATCACCCGTCTGAAAGCTTCTAGGGCACACCTTCTTATCATAAGCTTTCTTCATTCAGCTTTGGTATAGACGACCATATGCAATCGATGCTAACCTCTTCTCGTCCATCAGGCTGAGTTGGTTTAGTCGGTTCTTAATCCATTCTGCCTCCTCGAGTTTCGCATCAACCAAAACTCGCAAAGAAGGGATCTCCACTTCTAACGGTAGGACAGCTTCCATACCATACACTAAGGAGAAAGGAGTGGCCCTGGTTGACGTACGTACCGTGGTACGATAACCGTGCAGTGCAAATGGCAACATCTCGTGCCAATCCTTATAGGTCACAACCATCTTCTGTACAATCTTCTTAATGTTTTTGTTGGCCGCTTCAACGACGCCATTCATCTTTGGCCGATAAGGAGATGAGTTGTGGTGTTCAATCTTGAAACTCTGGCACATCTCCTTCATCATCTTGTTATTCAGATTCGAACCATTATCAGTAATGATCCACTCGGGAATTCCGTAACGACAGATGATGTCCCTCTTTATGAATTTAGCCACCGCCTGCTTGGTCATATTAGCATATGAGGCTGCCTCCACCCACTTGGTGAAGTAATCGATAGCTACTAGAATGAAGCGATGACCGTTAGATGCAGTGGGCTCGATCTTGCCTATCATGTCGATGCCCCACATGGAGAACGGCCACGGGGAGGACATGACATTCAAAGGGCACGGCGACACGTGAATCTTATCAGCATAAATCTGGCATTTATGGCATCTCTTCGCGAATTTAAAGCAATCTGATTCCATCGTCAGCCAGTAGTATCTTGCTTTCAGGATCTTTCTTGTCATAGCATGCCCGCCGGCGTGCGTACCAAACGTGCCTTCATGGACTTCTTCCATGAGCATACTCGCCTCTTTCTCATCTACACATCTGAGTAGCACGAGATCGTGGTTTCTCTTATACAAAACTCCATCAGGATTGAGATAAAAACTTCCAGACAGCCTCCTCAGAGTCTTCTTATCCTGGGTTGACGCTCCCGCAGGATACTCCTTAGTCATAAGGAAAGTCTGGATGTCATGGAACCCTGGCTTGCCGTCGGAGGCTTCCTCGATTGCAAAGACGAATGCAGGTCTATCAAGACGAGAAAGGACAATTCTTGGAGCTTCATTCCAAAAATTGACTTTATACATCGAAGCCAACGTGGCTAAGGCATCAGCCATCTGGTTTTCGGCCCTGGGCACATGATGGAGTTCCACTCTATCAAAGAACGGAAGTAGCCTTCTGGCATAGTTCATGTACGGCACCAAATTCGATTGACGAGTCTCTCACTCCCCTTTAATCTGGTTAATCACAAGTGCCGAGTCACCATATACGTCTAGGTTCTTGATTCTCAAATCAATTGCTTCTTCTAGACCCATGATGCATGCTTCGTACTCCGCTTCGTTATTGGTGACCGGAAACGTCAGTCTCGCAGTGAACGGGATATGGGATCCGTGGGGAGTCGTGATGATCACCCCAATGCCACTTCCGTAAGAATTAACCGCCCCGTTAAATATCAATTTCCACTGGGGTTTCCTGTCTGGACCCTCGTCGGGCAACGGCTCATCGCAATCCTTCGCTTTGAGAAACATGATATCCTCATCAAGGAATTCAAATTTCATCGGCTGATAATCCTCGATCGGCTGTTCGGCCAGGTATTCAGACAATACGCTTCCCTTGATGGCCTTCTGGGAAACGTACTGAATGTCATATTCCGTCAACACCATTTGCCATCTGGCAATTCTGCCCGAAAGCGCTTGCTTCTCGAAGACGTACTTGATCGGATCCATCTTCGAAATTAACATGGTGGTGTGATTGAGCATGTACTGTCGTAAACGTTTGGCAGCCCAGGCTAGTGCACAACACGTTTTCTCCAGCATTGAGTAACGAGATTCACAGTCTGTGAACGTTTTACTCAAGTAGTAAATGGCATGCTCTTTTCTGCCCGTCTCGTCGTGTTGACCGCGAACACACCCCATACTATTCTCAAGAACTGTCAAGTACATGATTAGTGGTCGTCCGGCCACTGGGGGTATCAAGATCGGAAGTTCCTGCAAATACTGTTTTATCTTATCAAATGCCTTCTGGCAATCCTCGTTCCAGATAATCGCCTGATCTTTCTGTAGCAGCTTGAACATCGGTTCACACGTGGCCGTGAGCTGAGAGATAAACCTTGCAATGTAGTTTATTCTGCCCAGGAAACCACGAACTTCTTTTTCTATTTTTGGCGCTGGCATTTCTTGTATCGCTTTTATTTTCGCAGGATCAACCTCAATGCCTCTTTCGCTCACGATAAACCCCAGTAGTTTTTCGGGCCGTACTCCGAAAGTACACTTGTTAGGATTCAGCCTCAACCTGAACTTCCTAAGCCTCTCAAAAAGCTTCAGCAAATTGACCAGATGTCCCTCCTCCGTTTGGGACTTCGCAATCATGTCATCAACATAGACTTCAATCTCATGATGAATCATATCATGAAACAAAGTAACCATTGCTCTTTGGTAAGTGGCCCCTGCGTTCTTCAGACCGAAAGGCATTACCTTATAGCAAAATGTTCCCCAAGGCGTGATAAACGTAGTTTTCTCCATGTCTTTCGGCGCCATCTTGATCTGATTGTAACCGGAGAAGCCATCCATGAACAAAAATACGGAGAACTGAGCTGTATTGTCGACCAACACATCAATATGAGGCAGCGGGAAATCATCTTTAGGCTCGCCCTATTCAAATCTCGATAATCGACGCACATTCGTACCTTACCTTCCTTCTTCGGTACAGACACTATGTTGGCGACCCACGGAGGGTAAGTGGTGACCGCCAAGAAGCCAGCATCAAGCTGCTTTTGCACTTCTTCTTTGATCTTAACGGCCATATCTGGTCGTGTCCTCCTAAGCTTCTGCTTAACGGGAGGACAATCTTCTCGCAGTGGCAAGTGGTGGACCACGATGTCAGTGTTAAGTCTGGGCATATCTTCGTATGACCAAGCAAAGACGTCACTATACTCTCTTAGCATCTCGACCAATCTCTGCTTGACATCACTGTGCAATGCAGCCCCTATCCTGACGTTCCTGACAAGTTCTTCAGAACCCAGGTTCACAATCTCAATTTCTTCTTCGTGAGGCAGAATAACTTTCTCTTCTCGTTTCAACAAGCGGGCCAACTCTTCGGGAAGGTCTTCGTCTTCATCAATCTCTTCTTCAGCTTGATAGATCGGGCGATCGAAGTCGAAGTGAGTCGTAGAAGGTCCAGAGTCGATGTCATCTGCTATGTGGATCCTGCAATAACAAGGGTTAAGCTTAAAACAAGGATATGCAGGTTAGCACAAACCCCATTGCCATTTTATTGTTTTTCAAAACAAATATAAAACAGGAATAACAAAGATCACAATATTTGAATACGAAGAAAAACGCCTTTTGATTTATTGATAAAATGCATGTACATAATCAAACAAGGCCCTGACAATAAAACCACTATGCCCCGGGTAGGACATAGGGTTGTACAATGATTGAAAAAAGTAAATCATTACTCTTCGTTTGTCATCTGGATGATATCCTTGACAGACCAGTTGTTAAGGCTCTCGCCTGGCTTGCTTGGCTGGATCCAAGAGTCTAAGTCACAGTCGCTATCTCCGCCGTCTTCAGACATTGCGTTGACGCTTTCAAATATCACCCCGCCGCTGGTAAACTGGATCGGCCCTTTACCTCGCGACGCACTGCTAGAAGAGGAGGCTTCATCCGTAGGAAAATATCCCAACCCAAACTTGTCTTGCTTGTTAGGTATCTCTAGAATTCGCCCCCAGCCTGGGGTAGATCCGGCTTGGACAACGGCCCGGGCTTCCTTGAAGGAGGAGAGAGTCATCTCTGGCTTTTCAGTGACTACAGGAGCTACGTCCTTGACTTTAACAGCTTCGAACGCTTGGCATAGCGTTTCGTGGATTTCCCCATCCATCTCAACATACTTGAAGGACGACAAATGGCTCACCATTATATCTTCCTCGCCACAAACGGTCACGATGCTACCTTCGACAGCGTACTTGAGTTTCTGGTGCAACGTGGAGGTCACGGCACCAACAGAATGGATCCATGGCCGGCCCAAGAGACAGCTGTAGGCAGGCATGATGTCCATAATGTAAAAGACCGCGTCGAATGTTTCCGGCCCAACTTGGATTGGCAGGGTCACCTCCCCGAAAACATGGCGTTTGGTTCCATCGAACGCTTTCACAACCAGATCATTAGGTGTGCAAATCACTCCGCGCGTATCTAACTTCATTAATGCCTTCTTCGAAAGAACATTGAGTGACGAACCTGTGTCTACCAACACATGAGACATAATCGTTCCTCTACACTCTATCGAGACGTGCAGGGCGCTATTGTGGTTCCTCCCCTTCGGCGTCAGCTCTAGGTCAGTGAAACCTAACCCATTTCCAGCATTTACGTGGGCTACGACCTCCTCTAACTGGTTTACCGATATTTCCTGCGGTACATACGCGGCGTTTAACACCTTCAGCAGTGCGTTGCGGTGTGCCTCAGAACACAGCAACAGATTCAGGATGGAAATCTTCGAGGGTGTCTGATGGAGATGATCCACGATCTTGTAGTCACTCTTTTTAATCAACCTCATAAATTCCTCAGCGTCTTTAACGAGTAAGTCTTTCTCTACCCCGCGAGGGATCTCTTCAACGACTTTACTTTTACCTTTATCAGTTGCATCAGCTCTGTCCACTTTATCCGCCACGACCTCAGGTGGTGCAAATACTCTTCCGCTGCGAGTAATTCCGCTAACGCCCACTAGGTTCTCCACAGGCGACCCAAACGGTTCTAGTTCCAACTTCTGTCCGTTGCAGTAGACCTCTGCCCTATAGTGCCACAGAACAGCGTTGGTGCTTTCGAAGGGTATCGGCCCAGCTTTGGTAATGGTAATTGTGGGCGGCCTGGGTGCAGAAATAGTTATCGTCTGGCGAGGGATGGTGATGGTGGCAACCTCATCACCTTGCTTCAGCATTACCTCTCCCGATCCGCATTCGGCCCTCCGGCTAAACTGCAGGATTCCCTCAGTCATCAGACTTTGAATCCCCTCTATCAACTGTCCACATCCATCAGGACTTGTCACACAGCCCATGCACAGTTCTCCACAACCTGGAAAGAAACCTCTTTTCATCAGCTTAGCTTTAACGAAGCTAAGCGGTGTCTTCAGATCTATGACGTCAGTCAACACATCCAAACTCTCGTCTTCAATAATGGCGTTTACTCCACCTCCCCTATGATTCGGCATAGGATTCTTCGTGACGTTTGGCACATTATCTGAGAAGTTGATGATCTTAGCGTCCACCATGTTCTGCACCTTGTGCTTGAAGGCTTTGCAATTTTCTATTGTGTGGCCTGGTGCCCCTGAGTGAAACTCACAAGTCGCATTCGCATCATAACCTGGCGGAGGTGCCCCTGTCAAGGGAGCCAAGGTTCTCTTCTGGATCAACTGTAGTTGAAGCAAAGTCTACAATATTTGAGCGTACGACATGGGCGGTGTCTCGAGGTGACGGCTCGACAGAGGTGCCCGATTCTGGTACTTTCTGTACCCTTGTTGATTCGGTTGCTGTTGTTGCTGCTGCAGCTGCTGTGGCTGTTGAACTGCCGGGATAGTTATGTTGGCCACCTGTTGGTGAGGGCCTTTACCTTTCCTTCGAGCGTTGGTCACGAAGCTCGTTTCTCCTTCCCGTCTTTTGCCACCATAAGGTTTCTTGCCTCCTCCAGCTGAGGATGAATCACCTTGAATTTTCCCCAGTTTGATCCCATTTTCAATGTGCTCACCCGTGATAATGAGATCCGAGAAGGTTCCAGACATACCGCTGACTAATTTCTCATAATAAACCCCTGGGAGGGTGGCTACAAACATTTGCACAAGCTCACGTTCAACCATCGGCGGCTGAACCCTGGCTGCCAATTCATGCCACCGCTGGGCGTACTCCTTAAACCCTTCGTTGTTCCTTTGCGACAGATTCTGCAGTTGGACTCGGTTCGGAGCCAAGTCACTGTTGTATTGGTAGTGGTGCACAAATTCTTCAGCAAGGTCCTTCCACGTGCGCACACTGGTAGGTTCCAGACTCATGTACCATTCGAGGGATGGCCCGGACAGACTGTCCTGAAAGAAGTGCATCAGCAACTTCTCGTCCTCAGAATGAGCGGACATTTTTCTGTAATATGATCTCAGGTGGACGCGAGGGCAAGTGGTGTCCTTGTACTTTTCAAAGTCAGGTACCTTGAACTTGGGAGGCACCTTGAAATCCGCAATCAGTCCCAACTTGGACATATCAACGCCCAGGGTGTTCTGGTTCTCAATACTCCTCATCTTGTCCTCGAGTGCCTTGAACCTTAGACGTGCTTCAGCAGTGAGCTCACCTTCGGCACCTCTCTGAGAGAACACATCGTCCTAACGATCTTCTAACCATGGCTGAGGCCCGAACAGATTCCCAACACCCGCATTGCCGTTGCCCAGCCCAACATTGACGTTAGCTTCAAAATTCCCATTACCGACGCCCGTCGTATTACCATTGAGTCCCATGTTAGCTATCACATTGCCGTTGGCACTGCCATTCCCCCCGGTTATGGGGACGCTATTCTGAGGAGTTTCAACTGGTGGATGGGTAGGCACGGTCCCACCATGGAGTACGCCATTGCTATCAACCCTTGAAATCAGAGGCTGAACCAAGGTTCTGAGCTGATCCTGGCCATTGGCGACCGCTTGCATGAGCTGCATGAAGCGGTCCATTCTTTCGCGGAGTTCCTGAACATCAGTTTGCACTTGCTCCATGATTCTGGTTCGATTTGCTCTGGTCGGATAGCAGTGGATAGGTCTCTGATCAATCCTGGAACAACCTGAAACAACCTTGAAACACAAAAGGGTTAGGAAAAACGACAAAGTGCTCGTTATGCAAATGCTTCATGCAAATGCAAACGTGTGTATGTGCGTTAGGGAGATTTCCCCCGATCCTAGTGCCTGAGTGCCAGTGCGGATAATAAGAAGTCCGAGTCCAGTTGTGGAAATAACATCTCATATATAGAAAGTCCATCAAGGCGATACACAACGTCAGTGAGTACAAGATGAATCAATAGCATGACCTCAACCAACAAGCCTGGTGATGGTCAGCATCCAACAATGATCAATGCAAAAGGATTACAAATATAGTCAAGTACGGCCACGGGCGCGAAACTCTTCTAACAAATTCCTCGTTTCTGGATGATCAGGCCGAGTGAGTAACCCTTCGACGAGTAACTCTCTCTGCATAATGGTGTACTGAAGACCTTCGAACGAATCTTCCCATGCTCCTTAGCCGAAACAATCTTCTAACTTCCGCTTCTTGAATTCAAACGTCAGTTTGCGCTCCTTCAGGTTAGCAAGAGCTTTGTTGAGTTGGCCTTCGGTGGCATATCGGCGAGCGGTTTCTTCATCAAACCTCTTCTCACTAGCCTTCACTTGGGCTTTCAGCTTGGAGATCTGTTGCATCAGTTTATCCTCCCGCTCTTTCCTGTTGGCTAGGGAGGCCTTCCAGTGCTGGTTAAACTTGGATATCCTCCGATACGCTTCGTCCAAGTGCTGCTTCTTCGTGGCCAGCACATCGTTGACAGGTTTGAAGTCTCGACCCATGCGCTCGCGCTCAGCTATCTGCTTAGTCAAATCTGTCCCCAGCTGGTTCACCAGCTCTGTTTGCCTCTTGAAGGAATGAACGGCTTCGTTTCTCTCGCTCCTGAGTTGAGCCAATTCTTTCTCCAGTTCCTCATTTGCCTGCTTCAGCTCATCTCTCTCAGCTAACACCTGATTATGCTGCTGAATAGGCACAGTGGTAGGCTCTTCAATCACTGGAGGGCTTTCCGGCTTGGCAGGAGGAAACGGCATCCCTATAGCGTTTGCTCTGGCTCTGATCAGAGTCATATACGGAGCGTAGGCTTGGTTATCACTTTTCCCCAGCAACGGCTTTCCCCGCTTACAGATACCATTCCAAGCGTGCTGAAGGTTGGATAACATATCCCCTTCTAGAAGACCAGTGAGGTACAGAGATTCCTGCACCTCTTCATCCTTCGGCGGAGCTCTCAATGCATAAGCAAACTGTCGGACCAGTAGAGATGGATTATAGTTTATACAGCCCTTCCTGCCTATCAAAGGCACGTTCGAAAACCCGGTTCAGCTGAAGATAATCTCGGTACCCAACCTATCTCTGTCAAACCAGTCAATATCCTCCGTTGATAGACTCATCAAACGCTCGGACCACTCAGCTGTGGCTGCAGACGAAGCAAAGGGACCCCTCTTGGGTAGATGACTATCAAGCCATTTATAAAGCAAGGGCACACAGCACGAGACATTCTTACCCCTCCTGTTCTCGTTTTTGTAGTGGACGAAATGGTAGACATCTCCTATCAAGGTAGGGACTGGATTCCCTGATGCAAAGACGTGAAAGGCGTTGAAGTCTACAAAGTCAGGCATATTGGGGAATAGAAGGATGCCATATGTGCACAGAGCGAGGATGGCATTGAACACGACCCAACATCCGTCTTTGGCGCACTGCTGAGCCTTTCCCACTAAGAACTGCAAGGAGAAACCGGGAACCTTGTTCCAACTAAACAATACCAACTCGGAGGCATCCAGATGAAGTGAGGGAGCTAGACTAGCCAGATTAGGCTCAGCATCCATATGAACAAAAGGCATCTGCCTCTTGATAGGCACACCTAGCAAATCAGCATATTCCTCTAGCGTAGGTGCGAGAACACAGTCCTGGAAAGTAAAGCATCTCAACGGAGGATCGTAGAACTGCAGCAGAGCGTGCAACTCATTCAACTCAAACACAGAGGGTTTACGAACCAAACTGAGCAATATACCGTAAGACTTTCTGAACTCATCTCTCACAGAATCATCTGCTAAAGCAATCAAACCAGTCAGCTGAACAACATCAGGAGTGGGGAGCTTGTAAGCCACGGTCTTCCTCAGAGAACCCATAACAATACCACAGAAGGCCAGAAATCCTGAATCGGGGGAAATGGTACCTGCAACACAGACACACGTTAATGAAATGCAAATGGGTATGCAAAGCAATGTAAAATGCAATCATGCAGCAGGAGATCAAGGCAACTGTGCTGTTGAGATTCTATATCAACAAAACCATGATGCTGCTCTGTCAAGAACAACCACTATATCTGATAATAAGAAATCTCTGGTATCGGACCACAAATCTGCTCTGTCAAGAACACACACACATAGGACCATAAATCTGCTCTGTCAAGAACAAACATCTGATACAGGACCTCTGATACAGGACCAGAACTCTGCTCTGTCAAGAACAAACATCTGATACAGGACCTCTGATACAGGACCAAAACTCTGCTCTGTCAAGAACAAACATCTGATAAAGGACCTCTGATACAGGACCAAAACTCTGCTCTGTCAAGAACAAACATCTGATAAAGGACCTCTGATACAGGACCAAAAACTCTGCTCTGTCAAGAACAAACATCTGATATAAGACCTCTGATACAGGACCAAAACTCTGCTCTGTCAAGAACAAACATCTGATACAGGACCTCTGATACAGGACCAAAACTCTGCTCTGTCAAGAACAAACATACATCTGCAGATGAGATCCTCAGATCCCAATCACAAACCTGCTCTATCAAGAACAAAGACACATCTCTGAATATAAGGTCCTCTGATACAGGACCATAACTCTGCTCTGTCAAGAACAATCATATATCTGATGATGAGAACCTCTGATACCAACAAAACTGATTCACTATCAAGAAGACCAGGAAGTCTGAAGGTTAAGGGTTCCTGCAACAAACCCAACCCTGCTCATAGGTATGGACCTAAACTGACACAAGTTCGGCATCCTATGCGGTCATCAGCGTCACAGACATTCAAGAGGGGTGATACGATACCCAGAAGGTGTGGCATCACCAGCTCATGAAGCGGCCTCACTCGGCTGAATCCCAAATGATCGGTCCCTAGAGTCGACAATCCTCCAAACCAACAACCCCCTCAACCCAAAGGGTTGAATAAGAAGTCAACCGGGAGAACCTCGTCTGAGCGTGGATTTCATGAGACACTAGTGCCTGCCAAGCAAGCACGCGCCCACTAATTTCCACAACTAATGCTATGTTCACTCAAGCCTGGGTCTGGCTTTTCACTCATCAGAATGCCCCTCCCACAATAACACAGATAATCATATCATACTGAAAATAAAATGCGGGAAATAGAAATGCGATAAATAAACACAACCTAACAAGTAATCATACAAGCGCTAGGATTGACTCTCGCAGGGGACGTTGGATCCCCAAACTGACTCGCATACGGGACGTTGGATCCCAGGAAACTATCAAGTCCCCAGCAGAGTCGCCAGCTGTCGCTTCTGCGAAAATAAGGTGCCGGAAAAACAAAAGAGTCGCCACCTTTCGTTATTTATCCCTCAGAGCGGGAAAGGAAACGATCGAAAAAACATGACGAAAAAGGTATAAGACAAGGTCGTCACAACCATTGTCTGGGTTCGGGAGTCGGTTACGCAAGGGGAAGGTATTAGTACCCCTCACGTCCGTTGTACTCAATGGGATCCACACTTGTTGTGTTTACTGGACGAGTTGGTTTATCTATCTACCTATCAAGGCTGGCTCAAAAGGAAAAGAAAATGACTCGACAAAGCATCGCACTTTATGCCTACGTATTCTCACCAGAGAATGAGAAATCAGAGTCAACGTAGTTCGACTAACTACGGGTTACGGGGAAGGTGGCTCGCCAATACGTCAGTATTATGCCTACGTACTCTCAACAGGTATGAGAGATCAGAGCTTACGTAGTTCGGGATAATACAGATTACGGGGATTCAGATTCATCTATTTTATCGAGTAGGGTTAACAAACAATTCCAGCAGTTGGATGTACGCAACTCGACCCATGGAGACTTAAGCGTTACTGTTTGCGGTAGAACTGGGAGTTAACGACACTCTTTTCTTCAGAAAAGCTTCCTTTGAATTATGGGCCCACGGGGCAAAAAAGGTTTGAAGTTTGTTTTCTGTCTTTTACGAAAGAAGTGTTTTTTATTGTGTTTGCAATTTCAATCGCACTAAAGACTATGACCTGAGAGTGAATGCGTCGCATGTCACCCAAAGGGTGCCATACTAAACATCCAGACTGTTGAAAAGAAGCTCTCCAACAATCCTTTCTCAGATAGCTTAAGGCTCGTAACGTACGAAAGAAATCATTCATGATTACTGTATTTTAAGCTGTTTTAAGATGAGAAGAGAACAGGCTCAACTAAAGGGAGACTATCAAGTCCTACTGTTGTCATGCCAAGGATTCATCCTATGGTTGAGGTTTGAAACAGGGAACTCCTAGAAGTTATCATGCATAGGCTTCAACCTAAAGTTCTATCATCACTTCCTTATCAAAGGAAGTGAGATTCCTAGGGGATCATGTCAATGATAAACAGAAACAGATAAAGCATCAGCCTAAACAGTAAACAATAAACTACTGTAAAATGCATGCAATGCAAGTGAGGGAGGAAATCTGTGTGGGGCATCAGCCTCCACAAGCTCGTCTCGACCTCAAGCAAGATATGAATAACTGCAATCATACAGAGGAATGAAATGCTATCAAGCAAAATAGAAGTGACTGTAATCATACAGAAGAAATAACATAAAGTGCTATCAAGCAAGATACAAACCACATGGGCAAGGGAGTTGGGCTCTACCGAATACCCGCAAGCAAAGCCACACAGTAAAAATACAAGCAGAGGGAGCAACTCAACCTCTAGTGCAATCATGCTCCTAGCTTAAAGTCAGTCTAGATATGAACTTATTCTAATGCATCAAGCAAATCAAACAAGTCACATCAATACAGTTGCACAGAAAGAAAACAGACAGGAAAGAAAGCAGATCAACAACTCCTACAACTAAACCAACTTAACAACAGTCCAGTCATCAGACTTCAATCACCCTTCAAGGCTACCATCCTTCATGACAAGTATCAACTTGCTTCTCCAGGTTTCAACCCATCAACATAAGTTTCAACTTATTCTCTCTTCCTCAAGCCTCAGCTTTACAGTAAATTCCACCTTCAGGCTTCCCTCTAACTACAAGTATCAACTTGATTCCTTCAGGCTCTCAATGCATCAGTTTAAGTGTCAACTTCCTTTATTCCTCAAGCCTCAGCTCTTCACTCAATCTTAATTGAATCTTCTTTAAAAGTATCAACTTAGTCTTCTTCATCTACCAGCTTCAGCTTCTCAGAGTAATCTTCAATCACAAAGAAGTATCAACTCCATCCTCCAATATTCTTCAAGCAAGGAACTCCATCCTCTAGCAAGGGAGAAAGATTCATCTATCAAGAGCAAAGTTGGGATGATTGGTAGCAGAGTGAAGACCAAAGGTCACCACTGAGCATCCTGTCATCAGAGAAAGGGACCCTCAAAGGTTCTACCAATTTGCAAAGAGCCACACATCCTACCAAAGGAGGGATGAGGCCTTTACAAAGGGACCTTTCATCAAAGGGAAGAATGGAATTGATCAACATATTCCATGTTTATGAAGGAAGAGAACTAGCTAGAAGCTCTGCCTACAAAACCCTAATCTTAACTTAATCAAAACTACACCACAAGAAGGGAAGATCTTCAAATCCAAGCCTCTTCAAGCCATCCAATGCATCTTCAACTTGTCTTCATCAACATCCAATAGCAAGAGAAACAAAACCCTAATCTAAGGGAACTAAAGATGTTAATCTAGTTGAGTTAGTGCCTTAGAATCATCTAAAACTAACACCTAAACTAAAATCAATCAAAAATAGCAAACTATCTTGTAAATTTCTAAAAAAATTCCTAAGGGATCCTAATTCAATTAAGAATGCCTCATACAAAAACCAGGGACTAAATCATCTATTAAGTCCTAAAATTAAATCCTAAATCCTAAGGTATCAACCATGAACTCTAAAAATGGAGCTTCTAAAGGTTTCAACCTAAACTACCACCTATGTTCATCACAAAAATGTGATAAAATTCTATGGGGAGCATGCATATCTATGCTAACAACTCACAAAAAAACAGGATCAAAATCATCATCACATGATCACACAAAATTCCACAAAGTCAAGTATCAAACATAACTATTTTAATATCAATTAAAATGTGAAAATTCCCATAAAATTAGAAATTGCATGAAATAAAAATATTTTTTATCTAAAAAATACTAGATTCAATCATGAATATAATGCAAAAAGAATGGGATTAATTGGATCATTTTTCAATTTTATATGATTTAATCAAGAACCATGAATAAAATGATAAATTAAAAGAAAATAATGGAAAATTAAATAGGCGTGCGTGTCAAATAGCAAGAAAACCCAGTTCATTTCAATGCTGGGCCCAAAAGGGGGGGTATTGGTATCAAATGCAATCCAAGCCCAATGCTCCAGTTCTCAAATCACAAAATCAGAAACGTTACACACCAAGGTTCGAACTCAACCCTTTTTGGTCCACACAGCGAAGCCTCTCAGGTCACTAAACGAAACGATGCGTTTAAGGGGACGGACGCGTGGCTCAACGTGAGCCCTGGGATCCACAGACCAAGTCAATTTCTCCACGCTAACGAATGGTGAGGATTGTATCTTCTTCGTTTCAAACCTGCAACTCACGCGCGCAAGCCCATATCGCCGGTGGCTTTTCTGGCCACCCCTGTGCAACCCTAGATCCTTCTACACTCAACCATTGATCACGATGTCTACATGAATCTTGACCAGAATTTCCTCAGGAACCTAATCATGCCACTAGTTTATGCTGAAAACGCATGGTTCGTAAAAACAAGATCTCAACCGAAAATGGAAGGAACCCTAACTTGTCTCTAACCATCAAATTAACTAACCAGAATTCATCTACATGCTAAGGGGAACATAACCACATGCTTCTAATGGATTAAAAGTGCATAATTAGAGAGATATTTCAAGAACTTAGAACCAACCTTGAAGCTTGGATTGTAGTGGTTATGCGCCTCAATTCTCTCTCAAACTATGCAGAATCCTTAAAGGAGTAATGATGGACAATTCTTGATGCTCAGTTCTTGCTGCAACCTCTTGATTCTCCAAAACGCATTTCCAATTTTCAAGCTTTTTCTTCACTTCACATCAATGGATTCTCAACAGAATTCTGCTCCAGAACCTTCCAAATTCGTTCTACTTCTTATTTATAGTGTGTTCAGATGGATATCAAGCCCAAACTAGGCCCAATTATGGATTTTGGATGTTCACCTTTCCTTCCAAATTTCAACATGGAAGTGTGCCTTCAAGCCTTACTCATGCTCTAAACTCAATCCAAACCATTCACTTAATCATTAAGGAGTGTGATGTAATGGTTTTCTTCCTTTGGTTTTAACATATGGAGTGTATATGATATGTTTCTTAAATGTGAAGTAACCATCCAAATGACCATGTTATGGACCTCAAATCCAAAATGTGGCAATGCAAATCTTTCTAAAACATTAATTCCATTCAAATTGACCACAAATTTGACTTGGAAACATGTTAATCTCATTTATTTTGAATTTTCTCATTTTAATTCATTAAAATGGCTTTCATGTGAAGTTTCTTCAACCAATGCTTGATATAACCCATATCAATGGACACTTGATGTTTAGATAAGCTAAAAAAATCATTTTGAACAAGTTTCATGTTGAACAAAAATCCATTTGGAGCTTGGAAATAGGAGTTATGGCCTTATGCTTGAAATGACCTGTAATCTCCAAATGACCAAAATACCATTGACTTGTCAAAGCCATAACTTGAGTTCTACAAATCCTATCAAGGACTTCTAGTACTCTCTATAAATCTAAGAGGATAAGGAACAACATTAATGTTGACCAAAAGTTCATAGGAATCATCCTTCTTGGGCAAACGTTTGATGCAAGTTGGGTAACTTTCAAGCTCCAAATTCACATTCCTCAGATGACCTGTAACTTGTCAAAGTCATAACTTGAGTTCTACAAATCCTATCAAGGACTTCTAGCACTCAAATTAAATCTAAGATCAAGCTATACAACATTCATGTTGGGGGAAAGATGAGATAACAATCACATCTTGAGCTAAACTTCCTTGAAGATAGGGATCAAACTAGGGGATTTTACACTGTCAAGTCTTAGAAACCCTAGCTTGAAACTTCTCAAACTCTTCAATCATGATGAGTTGACCTTGGAATCATCCTCATAGCATCTCAATGCATCAATCCATAATCACATGGCTCTTGGATTAGGTCTCAACCTTATTCAAATCATCAGTTGACCTAGGGTTGACCCAGTCAAACCCTAATTACACCAATCATGGCTGAGGCTTCTTAATCTTGCACAATGACCTGTCTAGGCTTCATGATGGCTTTCAAGACATATCATAAGCTCTATCAAGGCTTCAAGTCCACATTCTTGGCTTCAGAATCATCTGAGGAGCTCCCACAACTCTCAAGTTAGGAGGCACACAACCTTGGTTTCAACCACTCACTCTGAGAATCCTTTAACTTCTCTGACAAGGATATCAACCCTTGAACACTTGAATAAGCTTCTTAGCTATCTTCATAGTCTTGCATAATCCTTGATTAGTAATCATACCTCTTGATCTCCTGCACACATGTCAATGAAATGCAAATGATAATGCTAATGTGAATGCAATGAAACATAAGCTAGGTAAAGAAATGTTGGGCAAATTTTGGGGTGCAACAGCTGGCACCTTCAAATTCATCTTTTAATGCCAGTTTTCATTGGCGACCACTAAAAGTCCACCCTCGTTGGCATCCTCACAAAACCTAAAAGACCAATCTCATTTGGAAAAACAACTAAAGTCCATTCCATTTGGCACTTATTCAAATCCAGCCCCAGGTGATACCTCCAACAGGAAATTTATCCCCATCATACCTGATCATTTGCATCATCATAAGGATGGAATACATGATAATATCATAATCATGTCAAGCGTTTGTATATCTAAGGCATTTGCACGTGCATTGGATTCCCTAACAATTGCATCTTAGTTGCAGGTACGTGCATCATAATGCATATCATTATCGTCCCCAGCGGCACAGCATAGTAGGATCTAGGATCAGTTCACAAGCATCTTGGTCAGTCCTCCATCGAAGTTGGAAGTGTTTCTTTGACAAGAGATAAATATCATGCATGTGTTCAAGGAATTTTATTCCCCAGCAAGTCATTATTCAACCATGCAGTTGATAATGATAGTCCCCGTTAATTATTGTTCTTGTTGCTCCCTAAGCAGAGGTTATCCTAAAAAGGTTTCTGGAAGGCTTTTACCATGCAAAACATGGATAGCACATTTCCTCCAACAGAAATCTTGCTCAACTATTCCCCTATCAAATTTATCGCTCGAGATACTACTTTGATTTCGTGAAGAACCTTAATGGATAAGGGACTGCTTCGACCACCCGAAGAATCTTATGCCTTCAGAGATACTGCTTCGGTTTCGCAAAGAACCTTAACGATAAGCTACTGCTTCGACCACCTGAAGAATCTCATGTTGTTCAGAGATACTGCTTTGGTATCATTGAAAAACCTTAAAGGATAAGGTACTGCTTCGACCACCCGAAGAATCTCAAGTTATTTAGAGATATTTCTTTGTATCATGAAGAACCCTAGTCGATAAGGGACTACTTCGACCACCCGAAGAATCTCAAGCTGTTCAGAGATACTGCTTTGGTATTGCGAATAACCTTAGTCGCTAAGGGAGTGTCTCGACCACCCGAAGAATCACATGTTGTGTTCAAAGATACTGCTTTGGTATCATCGAAGAACCTTAAAGGATAAGGTACTGCTTCGACCACCCGAAGAATCTCAAGTTGTTCAGAGATACTGCTTTGGTATCGTGAAGAATCTTAGTCGATAAGGGACTGCTTCGACCACCCGAAGAATCTCATGTTGTGTTCGAGATACTACTTTTGTATCATCAAAGAACCTTAATGGATAAGGTACTGCTTCGACCACCCAAAGAATCTCATATGTCTCGAGATACTGCTTTGGTATCGCGAAGAACCTTAGTTGATAAGGGACTGTTTCGACCACCCGAAGAATCTCATAATTTATCGAGATACTTCTTTGGTATCATTGGAGAACCTTAGTGGATAAGGTACTACTTCGGCCACTCGAAGAATCTCAAGTTGCCCTACATTTTACTCTCTTGTCAGACAAATTTTGGAGTCTTTTGTATCCAATTGATTTCCACCCTAAAAACGAACATTATGCAGCTTTTCATTCTCTCGGGTTCAAGACAATTAGATAGGGGCATCTATCATACCCCAAATTTGTCTTACCCTCTCAATTCTTTATACCAAGTACTTGTGTGGATTCATGATCTTTCTAAATAATCATATGGCCTTTGGCCACGAACTTCTAGGATTATGATTAAAAGGTCTTATTTGTGCTTTTTATGATTATAACCCATGGCGAGCTGAGTTGAATTTCGGCAGAATTAAAAGAGAAATAAGCCCTCATTCTCATGACCAAGCTTTACTTCTACTCCATTCTTCAAGATTACAGGATTGATCAAGCTAGATTCCAACTATGTGTCTTGTAAATTTGTCTAACAGGTGACTATGCAGGCTACATCTTTAAGTTGTATTTGTTTGGATCTAAGTTTAAATTGGTGGCGGGTTTAATGGAGGATTGTCAATTTAAGAGGGTCATGGCTTAATCAGTTTTGATTAAGCAATGATAGAATGTGGAGTGTGCTACAGGTGATGATGGGAAATCACAATCAGATCCTTAGGTGGTTCGGATCTATGATTCCATTGGTTAGGCTGTTTAAAAACTTAAATAATGTTTTTCAAGTTGCAATGCAAATTGATTTGAGGTCATGTTCAGAGTCTATTCAAATTGATTTGAGGTCATGTTCAGAGTCCATTCAAGACATACTAGGATCTAGTTTAAATTGCAAGCTATGATAGAGTCCAAAGAGTAGCTCGTAGCCAACTTCGACCTAATTGGTCTCAAGATATTTCAACTTGTTTTTAAGAAATGATAAGCTTGTTTGTGAATTATTTTTTGGAGCTTCAGTTCATAACTGTTAGTACCAGGTTTGATTCGCGAAAGGTAAGTGAAGCCATCAAGTCGTTTCAAGGCGTGAAGGACGTTAAATAAAAAGCAAGTCATGTTAAGAAGCTTGTAAGCCATAGTCAAAAATAGATGACTATTAGGATAATGGGGATCGGGAAGTGCAAAATGAAATAGTCTGGGATGTTGCTCCTTCAGCCATGTTTGAATTATTTATGGAGCCATGAATGAATTGAGGAATGTTAAGTGGTATACAATCATTTTGTATTTTTACATGGTTGCTCCAAATCATGTTCGAGTGTTTGTTACAAATCAAGAGATCAAGCCAAGGTTGTGATATACCATTAAACTAGCAGCAATAAGAGACCATGGTTCAATTCACATTCCTAAATCATGACCTCAAGTCCTAGAATTCAATTTAAATAAAAGCATTACCAGTTGAAGTTACAACCATTGGTTTCAAATACCCAACAAATGATAAGACTCAAGAATGTTACAAAACTAAGTTAGAATAGGTTCAATATAATTCAAGAATACCACAAAGTTCAAACTACAGGTTAAGATGATTCAATAAACAAATATACTATTAGAGGAATTGTGTTAATCTCTTATACTTCATCAATCACTACAAAAATGGAAGAGGTTGGACACGCTGCGCATACACAAGCCTAGGAGTAAGCACTGCTTCACCTACATTTTCGGTTGGGGTAGCACGCCTCATAACCGATTTTAGAAAACAATAGCACACCAAGCAAAGGCAAGTTTTTGAACCAGGTTGCAAGTATACCACCTTCATACCAAGCTCCCAAGGAAAGTATCAGCAAAAAAAGGTGCACCGACGTGAGTCAAGTTAAAAGAGGAGCCAAAGTGTAAAATTAGTCCTGTCAATTCTCTTAGAGCATGAACACCAACAATATAATGCGAATAAATCAATTAAATAAAATGCGAATAAATCAATTAAAAATATCATATTTTCTCTTCCAAAAGTGGGATATTACTTTTCACAAAAATTTCCACAAAACATTTCATTAAAAGATTTTCAAAATAAGCAGCGGAAAAGAAATTTGTCATATCATATATACATATATGTACATCATGTTCGGCCAACTTCCCAAAATATACAAAACATCATCAATGAATCCATCAAAACGTGATACGACACGGAGTATAAACAAAATCATCAAACAGATAAATAACTCCCAAAAACCCCGTGTTACGTATCAAAGCATCCCTACGACTCGACTCGCCACAATCCAAGCTAGCTACGCACCTGGATTGTCTATACTTCCGAAGAAGCACAAACCACAACAACAACAAGGGGTGAGAAATTACGATCAAAATATAATGGTAATAATGTACATGAATAAAAGGCAGACAACACATAAATATCATTCATCATACATCAATCAGGACCTGCTGTCCCACGCCAAGACGGCACACAAACAATGCAACATATGCAACTCGACACAATGATATGCGGTACCGACTCACTAGTTCGTCAACCAAACTCAGGATAGATCACATACGCTCCATCTGAGCAATGATCTATCCCTACCACGCTCCTCTTGAGCCCATATAATCAATTTTAGGATAGATCGCTTACGCTCCATCCGAGACACAATCTATCCCTACTACGCTCCTCCTGAGCCAATAGAATCAATCTCAGGATAGATCACATACGCTCCATCCGAGCAATGATCTATCCCTACCACCCCCTCTCCTTCGGAATACAGGCAAATAAACTCAAGATAGATCGCATACACTCCATCTGAGCAACGATCTATCCCTACCACGCTCTTCCTAAGCCCAAACATACATCATGATATGCATACACTAATGCACAACAGCAAATACAAGCACCCACAATGCACACGATCCTACTGATCCATCATCATACACCACATAATACTGCTTAGAGTCGGCAAAACGCCCCAAACTCAGCCGATTCTACTACAAACCAGACCCCATCATATCAGACCAATATTCCACAACCCAACTACAACACCTATCCTTGATTTAACCCGATTAAATGTCAGCTCTACTCATTTAATCAACTTCGGCATACTTCGAACTACCCGGAAACCCCCAAAATTGATCAAACAGCACATGCAATGGAATCAACATATCATCAACAACTCAGAATCAAAACACCAAGTAAAACATAATCATCAAACTTATGGGGTTAAGGGAAATCCCCTTCTACCTAATATTCATGCATTCTACCAATTTTAACGGATTCCCTCCCCCCTTACCTCAAATGCAGCTTCGATAAATGAATCTTCAAGAATTCCACCGCCAAGCTCACTTCTTCTTTCTCTTGATCGCACTCTTCAAGCTTGCTCTTGCTTCAGACCTTGCTTTCACTCTTGCTAGCTAAACCGTGTTCTCCTCTTTCTCGCTCGTGTTCTTCTCTTCTCCCTTTCTTCCAAAATGGCACTTCTGCCCCCAATACCCCAAAATTCTCTTTTTAATTCCAACCATAATATTAATCCTCATTTTCTCCTTTTTAATCCAAACAATTCCAATTAACAAAATCTTCATAATATTAATATTAATATTAATAATAATAATAATAATAATAATAATAATAATAATAATAATAATATCAACATTAATATTAATTATCCATTATTATCATTATCAATCATATAATATTAATATTATGTTCCTTATATCCTCAACAATTCCCACACAAGGCATGCCAATAATAAAATAACACGGGAAAAACTTAAATAATTAAAATGGGTGCTACAAATCTCCCCCACTTTAATTATTTTCGTCCTCGAAAATACCTGATGGAAACAACTCTGGATAAGCTTCCCGCATTCTGCTTTCTAATTCCCAAGTCACACTGCCTCCTGCAGCACCTCCCCAAGCCACTCTCACCAAAGGTATCTCTTTCCCTCTGAGTCGCTTCATCTTGCAGTCCTCGATCCTCAACGGCATCGTCTCAATAGTTAGATTCTCTCTCACTTGAACTTCATCTCTCTGAATCACGTGAGACGGATCCGATACATACTTCCAAAGTTGTGACACATGAAACACGTCATGCAAGTTCGAAAGTTCCAGCGGCAACGCCACCCTATAAGCCACAACACCAATCCTCTGCAAAATCTGATACGGCCCGATAAACTTCGGATCTAGCTTCTTGGACTTCAATGCACGTCCTACACCGGTCACTAGGTTAACCCTTAAAAACACATGGTCACCTTCATTGAATTCCAACTCCTTCCTTCGGCTATCATGATAACTCTTCTGCCTACTCTGAGACACTTTCATCTTCTCATGGATCATCTGAACTGTCTCAGTAGTCTGATGCACAATCTCTGGTCCCAAAACAACACTCTCACCCGTCTCATACCAACACAAAGGAGTTCTGCACCTCCTACCATAAAGAGCCTCAAACGGTGTCATTCCGATACTAGAATGGTAAATGTTGTTGTACGTGAACTCTACCAACGACAAATGAGTATCCCACACACCACCTTTTTCCAACATACAAGCTCTTAACAAGTCCTCCAACGACTGAATAGTCCTCTTTGATTGTCCATCGGTTTGAGGATGATATGCTGAACTCAGCTTCAACTCAGTGCGCAAAGCTTCCTACAAACTCTTCCAAAATTTTGAAGTAAACCTCGAATCTCTATCCGACACAATACTCGACGGCACACCATGAAGCTTCACAATCACCCGAATATAAATCTCTGCTAGCTTCTCCAACGGAAAACTGATATTAATCGGCACAAAATGTGCAGACTTCGTAAGTCGATCCACAATCACCCAAATAGTGTCAAATCCTCTTGCCGTGTTCCGCAATCCCGTAACAAAATCCATGGCTATATAGTCCCACTTCCAAACCAGAATTTCCAAAGGTTGCATCAAACCAGAAGATTTCTGATGTTCCACTTTTGATTTCTGACATGTCAAACAAGCATAAATAAAACGAGCGATATCTCTTTTCATGCCAGCCCACCAAAATAACTTTTTCAAATCATGATACATCTTCGTAGCTCTCGGATGGATACTCAGGCTACTACGATGTCCCTCGTCCAAAATTGACTTCTTCAGCTCGTTATTATCCAGCACACAAATTCTGCCCCGAAATCTCAACACACCTACACTATCCAACTTGAAATCACTACCGGAGTCATTTCTTGCTTCTCGCATCAAATCCACAAATTTCAAATCCAACTTTTGATTTTCTCTAATCATATCCAAGAAATCATTCCTCACTTGCAGCTTGCCCAACATCACACCATCTATCGTAAACTTACACACCATGCTCAAATCTCTGAACTGCTCAATTAGCTCCATCTCTTTCACCATCAAAGCTGACATATGAATTCTCTTCCTGCTCAAAGCATCTGCAACAACATTCTCCTTTCCGGGATGATAACTCAAGCTGAAATCATAATCCTTTAAGAATTCTATCCATCTTCTCTGCCGCATATTCAGCTCTTTCTGATCAAACAAATACTTTAGACTTTTATGATCGCTGAACACTTCAAACCTCGAACCATACAAATAATGTCTCCAAATCTTCAACACAAAAACCACCACAGCCAACTCAAGGTCATGAGTAGGATAATTCCTTTCTTGCACCCTCAATTGCCGCGAAGCATAAGCTACAACTTTACCATTCTTCATAAGAACTCCGCCTAATCCTAACTTAGACGCATCACAATACACCACAAATGGTTCACTCAGAGTCGACAACACTAACACTGGTGTCGTAGTCAACCTCCTTTTTAGCTCCTCAAAACTTTCCTCACAGGAAGCATCCCACACAAAAGCTTGGTCCTTTCTTATTAACTGAGTCAATGGCAACGCCAATCTAGAAAATCCTTTAATAAACCTCCGGTAATACCCTGCCAAACCCAAAAAGCTTCTAACTTCTGTTATCGTCTTCGGTGGTTCCCACTGTAATACCGCACTCACTTTTGACCGGTCTACTGCTACACCATCACTAGAAATCACATGCCCCAAGAAGCTCACAGTCTTCATCTAGAACTCACACTTTGATAGCTTGGTAAACAACGTGTTATCCTTCAACACTTGCAAAGCGATCCTCTAATGCTCTGCATGCTCTTCTTCCGACTTAGAATAAATCAGTATATCATCAATGAACACAACAATAAACTGATCCAAATAAGAATAGAAGATCCAGTTCATATACTCCATGAACACTCTTGGCGCATTAGACACTCTGAAAGGCATCACAGTATACTCATAGTTTCCATAACGAGTTCTAAACGCCGTCTTCTGAATATCACCATCCTTCACTCTAATCTAATGATAACCCGACCTTAAGTCAATCTTACTGAACACACGAGCTCCCACTAACTGATCCATCAAATCATCAATCCTTGGAAGAGGATACTTGTTCTTGATGGTCACTTTGTTCAACTGACGGTAATCGATGCACAGACGCATACTACCATCCTTCTTCTTTACCAACAACACTGGAGCTCCCCACGGCGACACACTCGGTCTGATAAACTTTCTATTCAACAAATCTCCAATCTGAGACTTCAACTCGGCCAACTCCACTGCCGACATCCTGTACGGCGCCATAAAAATAGGCCTCGTACCAGGAACAACATTAATGCTAAACTCAACTTCTCTCTTCGGAGGCAATTCCATAATATCATCAGGGAACACTTCCGGAAATTCATTCACCGCTGCCAACTCTTCCAACAACGCCTTGTTGTCAACAGATAATGATGCAAATAAAGCAAACACCTTAGCTTCTTCTTCCAACAAAATCCCAATTCCTTATTAGACAAGGAATCCGCCAATGCTTCCTCTTCTGGAGTAATAAACAATAACACCTTCCGAAAACAATCGATGTAGACTCGGTTGAACTCCAACCAGTTCATACCCAGAATAACATCTAAACCTCCAAGTGGCAAACAAATCAGATTTACCCAAAAATCTCTACCGAAGATAGTCAGTGGACACTTCAAACACACCAAAGAAGTAGTCACTGAACCAATAGAGGGAGTTTCAATAGTCATTCGCCGCTCAAGAGTAGACGGCACCAAACCTAACCTCTTCACACAATCGACAGATGTGAACGAGTGGGTTGCACCCGTATCAATCATAGTAGTCAAAGGAACATTATTGATAAGACAAGTACCTTTGATAGCACGCTCCTCATCTGCTGATTGAGTTCCCACCACAGCAAACACCTTACTGCTGACCTGAGACGTCTGAACCTTCTTCGGCTTCTCACAATGAGTGCTAATATGACCTTGCTCACCACAATTATAGAAAGTAGGCACATTAGTCCTGCACTCCGCCATCACATGGCCCGACTTCCCACACTTGAAGCACTTCTTTACCTCCTTAGGACAATCATTAGCACGATGCCCCGCGACACCGCACCGAAAACAGCTCAAATCCACAGATGCCCTCCTCTCTCTGAACTTCAAATCAACAACAGCCTTCTGCTTTCCCTTACCAGCCGGAACACTGTAGGGAGTACCACCAAACCTCTACTTACCTTTACGATCATTTACCGCCTTATAGTGTGCAATCCTTGCCCTGTTGTCATTATCACAAATCCTGCTTCTGCTCACCAGCTCAGGGTAGCTCTTGATCTTCTGACAAGCGATCCTCATCTTAATCTCCGGACGCAGCCCGTTCTCAACCTTCAAACACTTGGAAGTCATTGCCTCATCAGTATTATAATAAAGACAATACTGTGCCAACTCTTAAAATCTAGCGGCATACTCTGCTACAGACAGCTTACCCTGCTTCAGTTCCAGAAATTAAATCTCCTTAGCACTTCTGATGTCTTCCGGAAAATACTTCTCCAGAAAAATCGTCCGAACCACCTCCCAGGTAATGGCAGTTCCCGCAGCCTCCAATCTCTGGCGACTGTTGTCCCACCAAGCCTCAGCTTCACCCTCCAACATATGAGTACTGAACCTCACCTTCTGCTCATCACTGCATCCCATGGTCCTGAAGATCTTCTCAATCACCTTCAGCCATTTCTATGCAGCTTCAGGGTCTAAAATCCCTCCTTCAAACTTAGGTGGCTTGTTACTCTGAAACTGCGCCAAATCCCTGAATTGCGCACCCGCAGCGTGGTTCTGATTAGAAACCACCTGCGCCATCGCTTGCATAGCTGCAGCCAAAGCAACATCTTTCCTTCCTACCATACTGCTCAACCAAAACAACACTAGGCCAAAAGACACACAACCTCTATCCTAAGGACAGACTCAAAACACTACACTGGTCGGATGGACCGACCTACTCTGATACCAACTTGTAACACCCCACTTCCCAAATTAAATAAAATGCGAATAAATCAATTAAAAATATCAGAGTTTCTCTTCCAAAAGTGAGATATTACTTTTCACAAAAATTTCCACACAACATTTCATTAAAAGACTTTCAAAATAAGCAGCGGAAAAGAAATTTGTCATAACATATATACATATATGTACATCATCTCATACATCATGTTCGGCCAACTGCCCAAAATATACAAAACATCATCAATGAATCCATCAAAACGTGATACGACACAGAGTATAAACAAAATCATCAAACAGATAAATAACTCCCAAAAACCCCGTGTTACGTATCAGAGCATCCCTACGACTCGACTCGCCATAATCCAAGCTAGCTACGCACCTGGATTGTCTGTACTTCCGAAGAAGCACAGACCACAACAACAACAAGGGGTGAGAAATCACTATCAAAATATAACGGTAATAATGTACCTGAATAAAAGGCAGACAACACATAAACATCATTCATCATGCATCAATCCAAACCTACTGTCCCACGCCAACACGACACACAAACAATGCAACATATGCAACTCGACACAATGATATGAGGTACCGACTCACTAGTTCGTCAACCAAACTCAGGATAGATCACATACGCTCCACCCGAGATATGATCTATCCCTACCACGCTCCTCCTGAGCCCATATAATGAATTTCAGGATAGATCGCTTACGCTCCACCCGAGACACGATCTATCCCTACTACGCTCCTCCTGAGCCAATAGAATCAATCTCAAGATAGATCACATACGCTCCATCTGAGCAATGATCTATCCCTACCACCCCCTCTACTTCGGAGTACGGGCAAATAAACTCAGGATAGATCGCATACACTCCATCTGAGCAACGATCTATCCCTACCACGCTCCTCCTGAGCCCAAACATGCATCATGATATGCATACACTAATGCACAACAGCAAATACAAGCACCCACGATGCACACGATCCTACTGATCCATCATCATACACCACACACACACACACACACACACACACACACACACACACACACACACATATATATATATATATATATATATATATATATATATATATATATATATATATATATTATCATTATCATATGCATATTCCACACATCACCACATACATGTATCATGTCATACACCAATCGAAATATCCAATTCAAATGATTAACACGGAAATTACATTCCAACACCACACATACATTCTCCCTAATACAACATCAATCTCATAATCAATCACGACCAACAAGGGTCCAATCAGCACAAGAGAACAGAACAACGCAACATAAAAATACACAACACTGTCATGCTCGCTGGCTCACTCGCTAGGCGAAGCATCAGCGAATGCTCGCTACTTGTTCGCCCAACGAACTCTCTAGCGAAGCCAGACAGTGGCTACTGGAAGCAATCGCTACCCAGTTCGCCCAGCGAATCCCTAGCGAAGATTCTCTACTCACTCGCCCATCGAAGCAGCTGGCTAACGTCTGCGATTTCAGAAAAATAATACTACTCAGAGTCGGCAAAACGTCCCGAACTCAGCCGATTCTACTACAAACCAGACCCCATCATATCAGACCAATATTCCACAACCCAACTACAACATCTATCCTCGATTTAACCCGATTAAATGTCAGCTCTACTCATTTAATCAACTTCGGCATACTTCGAACTACCCGGAAACCCCCAAAATTGATCAAACAGCACATGCAATGGAATCAACATATCATCAACAACTCAGAATCACAACACCAAGTAAAACATAATCATCAAACTTATGGGATTAAGGGAAATCCTCTTCTACCTAATATTCATGCATTATACCAATTTTAACGGATTTCCCCCTACCTCAAATGCATTTTCGATCAACGAATCTTCAAGAATTCCACCGCCAAGCTCACTTCTTCTTCCTCTTGATCGCACTCTTCAAGCTTGCTCTTGCTTCAAACCTTGCTTTCACTCTTGCTAGCTAAACCGTGTTCTCCTCCTTCACACTCGTGTTCTTCTCTTCTCCCTTTCTTCCAAAATGGCACTTCTGCCCCCAATACCCCAAAATTCTCTTTTTAATTCCAACCATAATATTAATCCTCATTTTCTCCTTTTTAATCCAAACAATTCCAATTAACAAAATCTTCATAATATTAATAATAATAATAATAATAATAATAATATCAATATTAATATTAATTATCCATTATTATCATTATCAATCATATAATATTAATATTATGTTCCTTATATCCTCAACAATTCCCACACAAGGCATGCCGATAATAAAATAATATGGGAAAAACTTAAATAATTAAGAATCATATGGGCTTAAAAGCCCATCATCTCCTTAAAAAAACACACGAATGAATAATAATAGAGTGACATGAATTTGGCATCAAAATGGGCTTTAACCCCATTAACCCAAAGTAGCAACACAACAAAAATCTAAGATTTGTTCTATTATCCATCATAAGAATAGAAAACAAAGCTTGAGAAGCATGGCACGGTTAGATTTTGTTATAAGAAAGGGTGGTGCTGGGATTTACAAGTATACCAATTAACAATATGGGTCAAAGAAGGATCATGTGGGCTCCAAGGCCCATCACCTTTCCACAAAAACCTAACGCGGAAAAAAAAACAAAGGCATAGGGTAGGTATGAAAGCGGACCGGGCTTTGAAGCCCAAAACCCTACGCCTCGCCTTATACCATATCAAAATGAAGAAAAAGGGAATTCCATTTTAAAAGTAATGCTACTTTCCAAATTTACTTTTCTTAAAACCATAACTATTAGAAAAAGCTATGGAGAAAAAACAGAATTAGAAAGACATGACCATGGAAAAAAAAAGAGAGGCGAAACCACAACAATGTCAACACAACATCAAATTCAACCTTCACGCTACACAACTTTGTCCATTTCGACTCGACTTCTTGATTTGTTTTAGATCCAACTCAGTTTCAGGTTTATGGGTTTCAAATTCATCTTCTCTTCTACTACTTCTCTATTCCGATTTTGGGTTGATTTTTATTTTGAACGGGATTGAGGTTTATGTTGGAACGGGGTGTTGAAGATGAGTGAAATGGAGGGTTGATTGGAAAATGAAGAAGAAAGGTAGATTGTGAGGTTTGTAGAGTTGTAGGTTTAAGAATGATTGAATTTATGAAAGTTAGCTGAGGATTTGGTTTGTGGTCGATTTGGGGTGAAAGAGGTTGAGGGGATGTTTGAGCAGAGTATGTTTGGCTCCCAGAGATTCCCCTTATAGGGTGAATTGATTGGCCTTTTATAGGGAGAGTTAAAGGAGGACTCAAGGGATCAGATGCTGCATTTTGGTGCTAGTTATGTCGTTTTTTCAAATTTGTTGTGTAACGGTTTTGTTCGTGTGGGACCAAGGAAATTGTCATGGTTGCGGTGAATGCTGAAAAGCTTGATGTTGTGCGTAATTCGTTTGCAAATTTCTTTAGGTTCTCTCGTGTGGGGTCTGGTGTGTTGCTCATGTAATTCATTTTTTTTTGTGAATTTGATATGTGCATAGGACGCGTATTGTAGAGTTGTACGTGAATCATGTGCATATGGCGTGATGTCGTGGTGTGAAAGGTGTGTGTTGGCTTGCTGAAGATGTTGTGTAGGTTATATCAGTTGTTCCAATTTGATTATTCTGATTCAGACCAACAATACTTCTCCTTATTAGCTAGGTAATCATTACAGTCTTATTTATTTCCCAGCCCATTGCTTTGACAGCCATTTCATCTGATCCTTTCTTTTGAAAGAGAGCGGTAGCGTATGATATGTTGGTGCAAAGGTGAATAAATGATGAACAAAGAAAGGAAATATTCTATTAAGAATGACGGCTACAAAAACATGATAAAAGTTACAATGATTGTCACCCTATTTATAAGCTAAAACTAGGGTTACTAGAATAAGATAAATACTAAAATACCCTCTAACAAACTTAGGGGCTAAGAAAATAGTACAACTAAATAAATATGAATTACTATTAATATTCTAATACCATCCCTTAATTCATATTCCATCAAAACTTGTAACACCAATTCCATCCCTTAGTCTAAGAAATTGATCAGTCTTGATAGCTTTCGTCAGAACATCTGCCAACTGCTTCTGAGTGCTGCAGTGTACAACTTCTAACACTCCACTCTGAACTTGGTGTCTCAGAAAATGATACTTGGTCTCAATATGCTTGCTTCTCCCATGCAACACTGGGTTTCTGGCAAGATTGATTGCAGACTTATTGTCAATCATCAACTTCAGAGGTTTGTCTACTTTAATCTTCAGATCCTGCAACAGATTCAGAATCCACACAGCTTAGCATGCAGTAACAGCACCTGCAATGTATTCAGCTTCACAGGTTGACAACGCCACAACAGGTTGCTTCTTGGAACACCAAGAAATGGAACCTCCCAGAAATTTGAACAAGTACCCAGATGTACTTCTTCTGTCAACTCTGTCTCCACACCAATCAGAGTCTGAATAACTCAGAAGTTCTGACTCATTATTTCCTCCAGAGGGAAATAACACTCCATACTTCAGAGTTCCTTTGATATATCTCAGAATCCTGACAGCAGCTTGATAATGGGACCACTTAGGTTTACTCATGAACCTACTAACCATCCCAACTGAGTAGCAAATATCAGGTCTGGTATTGCACAGATACCTCAGAGAACCAACCAACTGTTTGAAGGTTGTAGCGTCCACATCCTTTCCTTCAGAGTCTGAATCCAGTTTTTGATTTGTATTAGAAGGTGTGACAGCCATCTTACAATTCTTCAGATCAAATCTCTTCAGAAGTTCTAATTCATACTTGAGTTGATGCAAAATGATACCTTTCTCAGAGTATCTGAACTCCATCCTTAGAAAGTATGTCATTTTGCCTAGATCAGTCATTTCAAATTCATTCATCAGAACTTTCTTGAACTTGGCTATCTCCTGTTCAGAACTTCCATTCAATAGTGTATCATCAACATATAAACATACCAGAGTCATATTGCCTTCAGAAATATGCTGAACATAGACACCGTACTCCATCTCACATTTCTGAAAGCCTTGCTTCTTGAAAAATGAATCAATCTTCTGATTCCAAGCTCTGGGCGCTTGTTTCAATCCATATAGAGCTTTGTATAATCTGTACACCATCCCTTCCCGATTCTTTTTCACAAATCCAGGAGGTTGTGACACGTAAACTTCTTCTTCTAATGGACCGTTCAGAAATGCAGATTTTACATCTAAATGCATCAGAGGCCAATTCCTGTTAGCAGCTATTGCAATCACCATTCTGATTGTTTCATGTCTTGCTACAGGTGCAAACACTTCAGAGTAATCCAGCCCAGGTTTTTGTAGAAATCCTCTGGCTACCAACCTTGCTTTATGTTTGCCAATTGAGCCATCTGGCTTTAACTTCTGCTTGAAAACCCATCTGACGCTGATGGCTTTCTTGTCTTTTGGAAGTTCTGTCAGCTTCCAAGTCTTGTTTCTCTCTATAGCATCAAGTTCTTCTTTCATGGCCTTCAGCCAGAGCTTCTGCTTAAGAGCCTCTTCTGTACTTATGGGTTCAGAGTCTACTAACATGGCACACTGAATAACTTCTCCTTCAAAGTCTACTTCAGTGTCTTGCAGCATGTCAAATTCTGCAAATCGTCTGGGAACGCTTCTGATTCTTTGTGGTCTCTGAACTTGTTCAGAGTCTTGAGCTTCAGAGATTCCAGCTTCAGATGGTTGACTTCCTATAGAGCTTTGACCATCTTCAAGATCTGGCATATTTTCAGAGTCTTGGCCATCTTCAGAGTCTGAATTTCCACCAGAATCTGGATTACCATCAGAGTCTGGATCATCAGAGTCACCTTCATCTTCTAAGTCTTCTCCAGAGTCAGAATTACTATCAGAGTCAGAATCAACGTCAGAGTTTACTCTAACTTCAGAAATTCTTAACTCTGACCTTTCTTCAGAAGTTCTAACATCAGAATCAGATTGAGACTTATCTCAATTCCAAACTTCTGATTCCTTCACAATCACATCTCTGCTAAATTCAATTTTATTGGTTTCTGGACAATAGAGCTTGTATGCACCTGTACTGTGGTACCCTATCAGAATCATCACTTTGCTTCTATCATCCAGCTTCTGTCTTCTGGCTTCTGGAACATGTTTATAGCAAACAGAACCAAACACCTTCAGATGATTAACACTTTGCTTGTCTCCAGTCCACTTCTGCATAGGAACTATTTCCTTCAACTTCTTCGTAGGACATCTGTTGAGTACATACGTTGCAGTGGCAACAGCTTCTCCCCAGAGCTTCTGAGGAAGCTTCTTCTCCTTTAGCATGCTTCTCACCATATCAAGCAAAGTACGGTTTCTTCTTTCAGCAAGACCATTGTGTTGAGGGGTATAAGGAGCAGTAACCTCATGCTCAATTCCATTCTCCTCACAAAACTTCTGGAACTCTTTGGAGTTATACTCACCTCCACCATCAGTTCTAAGAATCTTCAACTTCTGACCACTCTGATTCTCAGCCTTCATTCTGAACTTCTTGAATTCATCAAACACCTCATGTTTAAATTTAATAAAGGATACCCATGTCATTCTTGTGAATTCATCAACAAACAATACAAAGTACGTATTCCCTCCAATTGATGCTACTGGAAATGGACCACACACATCAGAATGTACAACTCCCAAGGCATGTTTTGCTCTTGGAGCAGCTTCTGACGCAAATGGCAATCGTGGTTGTTTTCCTTCCATGCAAACTTTGCATGATTTTTCAGGCTTCTTAATTTCAAGAATTCCATGTACCAACTTCTTTGAATTCAGATGTTTTAGGCTTCTGAAATTCAAATGACCAAATCTTCTGTGCCACAACTCACTCTCCTTCTCAGCACATGTTGCACTAAGACATTCTGAGTCTGCAGTTCTGACATTCACCTTGAATGTTCTATTCCTTCCCTGTTCTGACTCCATAATCAACTTCTGATTGCAGTCATACAACTTTAGAAGATTGTCCTTCATGGTAACTGAAAAACCTTTCTCAATTAATTGTCCCACACTCATCAGATTGCTTCTGATGCCAGGTACATACCACACGTTCTGAATCAATGCTGTTTTCCCATTGTTCAGAGTCACTCTGACATTTCCCATACCTTCTGCATTAAGATATTTGTCATCAGCACATCTGATCTTTGTCCTCTTTTCAGAGTCAAAGTCAACCAGCCATTTCTTGTTTCTAGTAAGATGATTTGAACAGCCAGTGTCCATATACCACCAGTCTGTCAGATCATCAGATTCAGAGGCCATCAATAGCACAGATTCGTCATCAGAACTTCTGGCTATATTTGCTTCTTCTGATTTCTTCTCCTTGTTTGACCAACAATCTCTAGCAAAGTGACCAAACTTCTTACAACAGTAACATTGGATCTTCTTCTTGTCATACTTCTCTTTTCCCTTCTGAGCATTCTTTTGTCTATCAGAGGTTGAGCTTTCTGACTTCTGACTACCATCAGATCTTCTCTTGGCTTCTGACTGCTTCTGATACCTCCTATCAGAAGTTGCTTTCAGAGCCTGCTGTTCTACTTCCCTTTCAGAAGTTCTCTTAGTCAAACGCAACTCTTGCGCTTCTAAACTGCTCTGCAGCTCTTCAATTCTCATGGTCCTCAGATCTTTGGAATGTTCTATTGCTACCACAATGTAATCAAATTGAGAGGTAAGGGATCTCAATACCTTCTCCATGATTGTTTCTTCAGAAAGAGTTTCTCCACACGCCTTCATCTCATTAGTGATCAGAATCACTCTGGAGATGTATTCAAAAACTTTCTCATTATTCTTCATGTTGAGATTCTCATATTGCTTTCTCAAGGACTGAAGCTTCACCTTCTTCACTGATGCGTCACCACCATAACATCTAACCAGTGTGTCCCACGCAGCCTTTGCTGTCGTTGAATCTGCAATCTTCTCAAACACATTTACATCAACACATTGATGAATAAAGAATAATGCTTTCTGATCCTTCTTCCTTACTTCCTTCTGCGCATTTTTCTGTTCATCTGTTGCATCTGCAGCTACCGGAACATAACCATCAGTGACAAGATCTAAAACATCTTGAGCACCAAACAGTACACGCATTTGGATCATCCAACGATTCCAATTTTTACCGTCAAATACTGGAAGCTTGGTGTTCATGTTGTCGTTTCCGTTCATCTTCACCTTGCACAATACACTCAATGTTTCTCACACAGTGTTTCCCAACCCACAGAATAAAATTCTGATCAGATTTTGTTCAAGATTCAACACGAATCTAAGAATCAAAATCAAACACACAAGACCTCACGTTCACTCGTGTTTCCCGTGTTTCCCAATGAATCTGAATCGGAGCTCTAGATACCAATTGTTTGTGCAAAGGTGAATAAATGATGAACAAAGAAAGGAAATATTCTATTAAGAATGACGGCTACAAAAACATGATAAAAGTTACAATGATTGTCACCCTATTTATAAGCTAAAACTAGGGTTACTAGAATAAGATAAATACTAAAATACCCTCTAACAAACTTAGGGGCTAAGAAAATAGTACAACTAAATAAATATGAATTACTATTAATATTCTAATATGATATAGTTCCTCATCCTTCCTTGAGTGGTAATGCGTATCTCATTCTGCTTTACTTTTCTCCACCCTCTGATACCTATTCATCTTTTGTGTTGTGTGTGAGTATGATGGAAGCGGTGGTGTTTGTGTAGTTTGTAAGAAGGGCTTATGTGTATGGTATGGCTTGACAATCATAGCTAGCTGGAGGTTTGTATGGTGCGTAGTGTAGGGAAATGGATCATGATTTTTTGTTTTTGTTGTGTTATATATAATGTAACGCGCTTCATGGACTTTATTCTTTTTGCACTTTTTGGATGCAACTTGGGCTTTTATTATTTTTTTGTGAATTGAAAATGAATTTGTATGAAGGACTTTATTTGTATATTTTTGGAACTCAAATGGGCTTTGAAAAAAATATTGTGGGCTTGTAACTTGGACCTTCATTTAATCCTTGAACTCTATGCTTAAGAACTTGAATTTTTAATTTGTATAATCATGCTTGAATTGATTCTAAATAAAGAAAATTATCAAATCTTGAACCAAATCCAACAATTTCCATCAATCCTTGAATTAATCTTGAAAGAATGAACATGAAACATTTCGGATCTTCAAATGCCTTAAAGCCTTGAAACAATGACACCTCTGAATCTTGAATCTAACTGAAAGTGAGTGAATTCCTAAATCTTAATCATACTGGACTAAATCCTTGAAATATGATTGAAGTTGAATCCAACTATGACTAAATTGTATGTCTGACTCGAACATAAAATCAACCTTGAAACAAATTTTCAACATTTTGAAATCTTCATTTGAAATTGAAATAACTCAAATAGATCCTTGACAAATGAAACAACACATGAATCCATCTTGAGTCAATCTTGACTTATCCTTGAAATCAGAAAACCATGACCAAAGCTTAATTGGAAAAGGAACTTGATCCTGATGATTATCAACCATGAAACACTTGAATTCACCACAGTCCTGACATTTTGATCCACACAATCATGAAACCAAATTCTTGCCTGACTACACATTTCTGACTGGATACCCCAATATCAAACAAACTTAGGCAACTTGAAAACAACATATTTTTTTGGATTTTTTGAATAATTGTTAGTGGTTGGATGTACAGACGAAAGTTATATACGCGTAGGAAAAATTTGGGGTATGACAGATGTCCCTATCTAACTGGCTTGAACCTAGTAAGATGAACTGCTACGACGTTCATTCTTTCGAGGTAGAAGCCAATTAGATATGAAAAAGACTCTAAATTTTTCCGAAAAGAAAGAAAGTGCTTAGAAAGTGGAGTGATGGATCAATGTCAACCCTCAAGTGGACACTAAAATAATCTTGCAAATGTCGTCATCACCAAAAGGATGATAACAGAAACTTCTGACACCAAAAGGATGACAAATCTATCACCAAAAGGATGATAGGATCTATCACCAAAAGGATGATAGAGAACTCACACAACTTCGACACCAAAAGCATGACAGATCTATCACCAAAAGGATGATAGAAAACACACATAGCTCCGACACCAAAAGGATGGCGGATCTACCACCAAAAGGATGATTTAAAACACACACAACGACCCTTCACCAAAAGGATGAAAATGAGGTCGAAACTTTCCATTACCAAAAGGATAATAGTAAGCGAACACAGATTTCCGACACGAAAAGGATGATAAGTCTATCACCAAAAGGATGATAGAGAACTCACCCATGATGACCCTTCACCAAAAAGATGAAAATGAGGTCGAAACTCGCTATTACCAAAAGGATAATAGTAAGTATACACACAACTATCTAACACCAAAAGGATGATAGACCTATCACCAAAAGGATGATAGTGAACACACCTCCAAAACTAAAAAGATGACAAATCTATCACCAAAAGCATGATAGAAAACTCACGCACGATGACCCTTCACCAAAAGGATGAAAGTAAGGTTGAAACTTGCTATTACCAAATAGATAATAGTAAGCATACACAGATTTCAGACACCCAAAGGATGACGGTTCTATCACCAAAAGGATGATAGAGAACACACACCAAAATTTGGCACCAATAGGATGATAGACATATCACCAAAAAGATGATAGTGAACTCACACACACAGACCGTTTCACTAAAAGGATGAAAATGAGGTTGAAACTCCTTATTACCAAAAGGATAATAGTGAGTAAACACACATAGGACTTTGATGTTGTCGTTCACCAAAAGGATGATTGACAAACCAAAGATCCACTGACTACCGAAATCAAAAGGATGACGGGTCTACCACCAAAAGGATGATAGAGAAACACACATTCGATATCTAACACCAAAAGGATGACAAACTATAGCACCCCAAAATTTGCCCAACCTTTTCTTCTATCTTGGCTTATGTTTCATAACATCTTGCATTAGCATTTGTGCATAACATTGGTTCTAAGCAGGGAATCAGGATATCTCACACAAGGGAGGAGCTCCATCTTTGAAGTTCATACAAGGATGCATCTTCATATCTTAACATCACTGAGAATATCATACAAGGGAATCTTGGTCTTCCATCTTTGGTTCTCAAGTTGGAGTTTGAGGAATATGATGTCTTCATGAGCAAGGTTTCTGAATCATCATCATCATCTCTCTTCACCAATCATCTTTTTAAAAGGGGTTCTTCAATCTACCCAGAGGAAATGTGGTTTCAAGCTTGGGTCATTTTCTCTTATCTTCATGGCTTGAAACTAGGGTTTCACATATAATCAGTCTAAGCTCGTTTCTTTGAGCAAGACTTGATTCCATGACCCTTCACATGTCCTATGGTACTTAAGGGTGGGGGATTGATCATCAATTTCAACTAGAAGAACTTCAATTGGTCAGTCAATTACAAATCAAGTGAATTTGGGGGAAAAGTCAACTTTTGACTTTTTGAGGTCAAGATCATGTTCCTCATGTTTAACATGGCCAATGGATGAAATTTGATCAAGGAATGTCAAAGGGATCATGAAAAATCAAGAAGTTTGAAACTTGCCATTTTTTGAAAATTAGGGTTTTAGAAATTTTCCATATGGAAAGTTTCATATATGAATCAGCCACTTTCAGGGCCACTTTCCTTCATGATCAAGGTTCCAAATGAAGTTCTGGCCAACATCAAAGTTACTCCCCATCCTCTGAGCTTTCTTTTGATTACCAACTCATCATCATGTGATGTTTAAATCTCAAGATATGGGAATTCAAAGTTGGGATTTTCAACTTTGTCAAAACTTATAACTTAGAATTTTTCTAAGTTATCTGAAGGAAGATTTCATGACATGATATTCAAGCTTAATTTTCATGACTTTCCAAAGTGTAAATCAAGTTTCCATCAACATGAGAAGTGTTCCTCATCATGTTAGCTTTCATTTGAGTCCGAATTCCAATCAAGAGGAGCCAAATGCATTAAGATATAGTGGCTCAAAGTAGGTGATTTGGGTGATATTTCAAGGCATGACTCATGAATGATTTTGGCATGTTTCTCAACCTAGCCTTGCAGCTTTGCTTTTGTTTCAAGTCACACGCATGAGGCCTCTTTTTCATGCCTCTAAGTGTTGCCAAAATAAGAACAACAAGCCATGTACTATGTGTGTGATTTTTGAAATATCTTAGCCCAAAGAAGGAAAGAAGCAAGTCTGACCACTACACACTCCCTTTGATCTTTCTCTCCACTCAGCCACATCAGCCATAATGCCCTAATTCTTACCATGATGCATCATTCACCCTCCATCTCAATTTCTCTCTCTAATGTGCAGAGTTGGTTAGCACAAGTTTAACCACAGTGAAAAGGTTTTTAACCCCACAAAAGCTTCATATTTAAGCCAAAAAAGCAAAACCCTAGGGGAGGCAGCCACCATTTTGAAGAAAATAAATACTTAGCTCTTTTTTCTCTCTCTGAAATTTTCTTCGAATCTCTCTTCTCTTTGAGCTTTCCGTTCTACCGTAAACAGGTGTCGTCCCTAACTGGTGGAATGGAGATTTAACGTCGCTCGTAAAAAATACTTAACCAACCTGTTGTACCCCTAAATTTGACCAACCTTTTTTCTTGCCCGGCTTATGTTTCATTTCCATTTTAGCATCTTGCATTTGCATAGAATTATTCTTACAGGGGGTCAATATTGTTTGTGTGCCATCCAAGAAGAAAGTCGTATTGGCTTCAATTTCAAGCAAAGGCATTGGTAGAGGTCATTAAGTGTGTGGTATCATTATGAAGTTGTCAAAGCTCCTTGAAAGGAGAGGCGTGCTATGGCTCCTTGTCTGAGAACCACCAGAGGATTTGTCAAGATTTCATGAGGCTCTATCATTTGTGTGAGCATGGGATAGAGATTTGTTGAGTACCTTAGAGGCTATTGTGGAGTTGGAGTGGTCATTCAGTTCATCTGCAAAAAGCCTAGACAAGGACATGAAATTAGGGTTTCACATATAATCAGTATAGACTTGTTTCTTGGAGCAAAACTTGTTTCCATGATCCTCCATATGTCCCAAGGTGTTTAGAAGCAGAATATTGATCAACAATTTCAACCAGAAGAGCTCCAATTGGTCAGTCAATTACAAATTAAGAAATTTAGGGGAAAAGTCAACTGTGCAGAGAAAAAGTCAACTTCTGACTCTTTAAGGTCAACATCATGTTCCTCGAGTTCAATATGGATAATGGGTGAAATTTGACCAAGAAATGTCAAAGGGATCATGAAAAATCAAGAAGTGTGAAATTTCCATTTTGGGAAAATTAGGGTTTTAGAAAGTTTCCATTTATGGAAAGTTTCATGTGTAAATCAGCCACTTTCCAAGCCATTTTTCCTCATGATCATGGTTTCAAATGAACTTTTGTCCAACATCAAATTTTTTCCTCATATTCTGAGATTTCTTTTGAGTACCAGTTCATCATCATGTGATGCTTTAAGCTCAAGTTATGATGATTCAAAGTTAGGGTTTTCTAAGACATTCATTTTAGCAAGTTTGGACAGATTTTTGGATCAATTTTCCAAGCCAGTTTTCATCAAGTTATTTTTGTCAAATGGAATTTTCCCAACATGAGAGTTGTAGGCCTTGTTCCAAGCTTTCCATCCATTACTAGAAGTCTCTCATGTGATGTTTGAAGCTCAAGATATGAAGGTTCAAAGTTGAGGTTTCAAGTGGATCAAACTCATAACTTAGAATTTTTTCTAAGTTACTTCAAGGCAGATTTTATGTCGTGAATTTTGTTGCGGTGAGAATCATGATACCAAGCTATTGAATTAACTTGAATCTTTAATTCTTAGATTACAACCAGACTTTAATTTATCCAAAGGAAATGTCTAAAGAAAGAAAAACCCTTTTCGCGATGTAACAACAACGTTAAGAGATTCGGGGATCGGGAGTTGGTTATGCCTAGGGTAGGTATTTCACATCCTAGACATCTGTAGTACTCTACAGGAACCTTTTGTTTGTTTTCATGCTAAGTTTGTAAATGTTTGCTAAGGTTTGGGATTGGGTAAAGGATGTAGGATGATAGGTAAAGACCCAAAGATAGTTTCTAAGTTTGCTCGCAAAGACATCGCGTCCTCTGCCTACGTATCCTAAGTAGGATAGAATCAGAGCAATCGTAGTTCACCTCACTAGGGTTGAAGAACACTTGATTATGATCAAGGTTCAAGGGGGAACAAACATATCGATGCTTGTGTAGAGTTTAAGACAACTCTCTAAATCTATGTTGAACTTTCAAGAAAGGGAAGTAAGTAATCATATCTATGATTCTTACATAGAGTTAATCAAGCTCTATCCTAAAGTTCTACGTTGAAGAACAATCCTAGTGTAGGTGAGTTTTCTGGACTTAAAGCAAAGTCTAATGGTTTAAATGTTCTAACTTAACTAAGTTATGGTTGAAGATGACTTCACAAAGTCAAGGGAGAGGTAAATGAGCTATCCAATGACACAAAGGTCAAGGGAGAGACTTTTCCTTTGGAAGGAGAGAGAGAGAGAGACAACTTGGATGAGAACTAAAAAGTTCCATCACTTGGGGAAGAAATAAACTTAACAAAGCAATAAACATTCAAACATAATGATTATAGAAGACATGATTATAATCAAGAATGAACAAGCACATTACAATGAGCAAGTATTTCAAGTGAGATGAATGGTTACAACCAAAGCATGGCATCATAGTGTCAATGATTTCCATTAAGATAGATGGTCACAACCAAAGCATGCAAACATATTACAATAGGCAAGCCAGGATAAATTCTTACAAAAAGGTAAAGACCTAGGCATATCTTGACAAAGATTGAAAGCATAATCTTAACAAAGATTGGAGGCATGATCTTAACAAAGACTGAGAATATAATCTTAACCAAGATTAAAACATGATCTTAACAAAGATGGCAAGTATATCAAAGTAAGAACTATTTAAACAAATCACAATTTGAAAGTAAACATGTCAAAAGCTCAATGTATAACAAGTGTAACAACAACATGTATAGATGACAATCAAGCACAAGCAAACTAGTTTAACCTCATAATTTAGGAGGAAACAAGATGTAAATTCATAGTAACAAGGTCTTATCTTTCTAACAAACACAAAAGAAACAATAATCCACAAATCTCACAAGATAAATAAGCATGGTATAAAGGATAATTCAACAATATGCAAGATAACAATCTCAAAAATGAACATTTTTTACATAGGCAAAAGACATTAATAAAAATGTGCCATATTTTTATACTATATGAAAATAGACATCACAATTAACATAATGCAAAAAGAATCAACTAAAAATGATGAAAAATGAAGGAGTTGTGAATTTACAAAGTTCCATGCACAAATATATATACATAAGCAAAAATAAAGAAACAAAATGCATGGGATGGGAGTTGAACCCACACCCCTTGGCAAACAAGCCTCAAACAAGAACCACTGGGCCACAGGGGGCGCGTGTGATGGAGAGGGAGAGAGAAAATGCAAAAAATAATAAAGCAAGGAAACTAAGAAAAAAAACAAAAGGGTTCGACCTCCACACGGATCGAACCCAGGACATGCAGGTGAAAGGCGCGTTTTGGTGCAAAGTTCTTACCACTGGGGTGGATATACATCCAAGTATAAAGCCACCCCCAAAAATATATAAGGCATGCTCAATGGATTTTCTGGGCAAAATAAACAACCAAAATGCAAGAGGCGTGAAGGATTCAAACTATGTCAAAACTCAATGGAAATGGATGAAATTTTAGTCAAAACCACTTGAAATCTTATGAGGATCATGATGGTGCAATCCTTTTTCTAAAATTATGCATACATAATAAAAATCGAATGAAAACGCCAATTGAAACTTGGAAATGCATTTTCAATGCTAAAACTCAACTCAGTCCAAGTCACACCAATTTAAGAGTATGCACACACTTCAAATATGGTATACAAGACATTCCAAACTCAAAGGGGGTTAAATTCCAGCTAGAACAAAATATGGCATATGAGTTGCAATCAATGTTTTGGAAAATGCATTTTGGAAGTTTACCAACAAAAACTGATGAGTTTAAAATTCAACTACAGTCTGCATCAAATTGAAATGTACTCCTTATGGCCATGCTTAAAGGGATAAGCTCAACTTTTCCACAAATCACCAAGTGACTGTTAAATGCAAATGAATGGAATGGTGTTTTTTTAGAGGAATGCATATTCTCATGATGTTTGAAGCAATGAGTTGGCAGTCATCAATTTATCAATCCAAATGCAGCAGATCATGAACATCAACACTTACAGAAATGCAAAGATTAAACTGAAATTTAGTGGAGATGCAAAAAAAACAAATTGGAAGAGCTGTTAGTTGACAGAGGCAGGTGTGCATACATATAGAAAGTTTTAACAACAAACTCCTTACAATGACAAATAGTTTGAGATAGTGGCTGAATCAAAATCAAAGCAGGTTGCACCACAATGCCATCATAAAATGCAGAGAGTCATGACATGAATATTGATTCCAGGCAACAATTGGAGTTTGATGACCAAGAGATTAAACATCCTTGAAACAGCTCAGGACAATAACACTAAGTTTCAGCCAATATTCATGATGGTTTCAAACAGCAGTATTTTCACAAAAAATAAAACACAAGCCACAACTTGACATCACAAAACCAACATCAGATATCAGTTTCAAAGACTTGCTTCACATGGCAGTTACTACCTTCATGTAAGCAAACACAGATTGACATAACTCAATTTAAAACAGTTGGTGTTTTTGGGATGCATTTTTCAAAGTTACAGCTTAAATCAACACATGTTCAGGCCAATCAAAAGCTGGTATATACTTCAACTATATGGTTCATGAAACTCAAATTTAAAGAGGACTCCAAAACCAAATTTAATCAGAACATAGTACATGAATTGCAGTTATTGTACAAATTGCTATAACAAGATTCAAAACTTGGTAGCAGTAGGATCAATCACCAAAGCATGATGATCCAACCAAATAGCAGGCCTGCCAACTTTGAGGATAAAAAAAAAAGACTCTGAGTGTAATGCAGTTGGGATAAAGTGGCTTCAAAACAGTTTGTGATGAGACTTAATTCAAGCATGATTCACACCATTGCAACATGAACTTTTAGTTTCAAGCTTTAGCACAAAGTGAACTTAAACACACAATGACTTTTAGAACCTTACTTCAATTTACAATGGTTGGAAAAAAACAAGAACTGATGAGAACCAATGACAGTCCAGAATTTAATATTGATAGTCTTTGATATTTCAATTAATGAGTTCTGATTAATCCCAACAACAACTCATAACAGCAAAGCTCAAAAAGTTTTTCAAAACAAGATTTTGGTTGAAAACAGAACATACTTCCTTCAATCAAAACATACACAGGCTGGACAAATTTCATTATGGGAGATAAGTCTTAAGACAGCAAACATACATACATAGCAAAGCTCAGTATAACAATGTTACACATGTACAACAAAATAGTGGCAAATCTCATGACAGGGAAAAAACTTGATTACTTACCAATCTTAAATATTGACAGAATGGAAAAAAGGGCAATTTGGACATACACATACCACATATAATCTCAAAACAAGATAGATGATGTCTTCACAACTTAAAAACCACATAGGCTGTACAAAATGAAAACTGGTATGCTTTTGCAAAATCTTGACAGCAAACATATACAAAAACTCACAGCTGGCCCTAACAATCAAATCTCAAGTTCTCAACATTTCAACCAGCTCAACTAGGCAAACAAGATCATGTAAACACAAATCAATGGTTTAGCACACTTGAGATACAACATGGCAAGCACAAGCCTCTTAACACCAATCTCATGGTAATGATAAAGCCAAATGACACAAAATAACATAAGTGAAAACAAAATGCCACAATAGATTCAAACATGATCTAGGGCAGTGGGATCCTATGAATAACTTACAAGTTATCCAAAATCACTAATGAACTAGGTTTGACAGGCCTAGGGCAAACTCATTCATATTTCCATGTTGGATTCTCAAAAACTAGCATATAGACCAAAACTTTAAAAACCAGTTAAGCATGATATCTAAGTACAATCTTTGTAACACATCACCAGTATATCATTTACAAATGAAAATACACTATCAAAACAAGTAACATAATCATAAGCCATGAGTTCTTGACAAAGAACTAAAATGGGGCAGCAAGACTACATTTTCACAAAATCACCTCAAAATGATACAACATGATAATGTATGATCAATAGAGAGTTTGAATGTCACATACCTCTTGTAGACAAGTCTTGAGCAAGCTAAGAAGCTTAGAAACCCAGAGATCCTCTTCTTTGGCAAGGACTTGAAGCTTGCTTCCTCTTGAAGTAACAAACCACTTTTCAAGACAGTTGGAGTTAATGGATTTCCAGCTGGTTTTTAATGTCTTAGACAGTTATAATATGATGTATGGGAGGTGTGTGGATGATTAGATCAACAAGAAAAAGCTTAGACCAAGATTTGGCAAGTTTTGAGGGTTGTGGTCAAACTTTCTTAGTGTGAAAGTTGACTTTTGGCAATTTGATAGTTTTTGAAGGTTTAAAGGTATGGACACCTTCTATATGACATTTAAAGATTGTATGGATGCTTTTTAGAGGTTTGGAAGGGATGGAACTGGTCTTGAGCAGAGTTTTGCTCAAGACAGTTTTTGGTGGAAATGGAAATTTTGAAAACTTTAGGATTCTTGATGAATGAGAGGAGAGTGAGAGCTGTGGTTTTATGATATTGCTCTGGTGTGTTTGAGCTCATAGAGGAGGCCTCTATTTATAGGAGAAATGAGGGTGAGGGTTGATTTGGTTTTTTCCATTTTTGGAGGGAGTCTTGAAAGAAAATCTTTCCATATCTAGTGGCAGCCATCTTCACATCAGTTCCAAGGCTCTATGCAAGAAAAAACCAGCTGATATGAAGGAGTTAGGTGACTTGAAATGAAGCTAGAGAGATAGGGAGCTACAACTGCCACATCCTTGGGGAAAAGTTTCTCTTTCCTCCCTTTTATGATTATTTTAATACCAACTTGCTATCAACTTACAATGCTCATCAAACCAACTCATTTTCTGGTTTTCTCCTCATCCACACCTCACATTATCAGTTTGAATTACAATCCAAGGGCTGAGAATGGCTGATATGGTGAAAATTTGATTTTGAGAAGTTTTGACAAAGTGGTTCTAAGTGTGGCAGGCCCAACTTCTATGGTGCATAACTTCCTGCTCAAACATGCTATTGAGGAGTTCTAGCACAATTTGGAAAGCCCTTAAGTAGCTCTACAACTTTCATGTTTTGGGAATTTCCAAATTTTTGATGGAACTAGGTTGAAAAACCCTTCAAAGTTCTGAAAAAAATCACTTACAAGTGTTAAATAACTTAGAAATTTTCTAAGTTGTTTCCCCTTCAAAAATGAATTTTGCTATAGCTCCAATTCCATGCATTTTTTTATCATGGACCACTTTGAGGCTTTTGTAGGATTTGTCAAGAGCTTTCTGATGAGCTTTTAACCACTTCAATTGGATCTGTGGTTGAGGAGTTATGGTCTTGCCCCTTTCGAAACCCTAATTCCCGATTTTTGCGATTACTTCTCAACCCTTGATCCAATGGTCATGAAATTTTATGGGGAGGTATAATATGACATAAGGAACATTTTTGATTCACATCTTGAAGTCAAATTCCTTATTATTGAAGAGTTGACTTTTGGGTCAACCGTTCGATCGATCGGTGTCTACCGAGTCGCCCGTTGGTGATCCGGACATCCTGAGGACTTGAAACTCTTTGGATGGACTTTACTAAGCCATAGGAGCTTAATGGACCTTTATCCCACCATTGAAATACTCTTTGAATCGAAATTCAAACTACAATTGACTTTTTCTGATCGAAAACCCTAATCGGGTATCTCAAATTGCATTGTTCTCTACCCCCGGGTGACTACCTTAAATGGAAATCATTCTTGGTCCAATGTATTATCTTTGGTCTTGTTTGAAGTTGGATCAATCCAAAACATTGATTGATCAAACCCTCGAAGTTTCGATTTTGACGGTGCGGAACGCTAATTCATCTGCATCTTAACAAAGATAGACTGAAAATGGGTTAAGGTTAGTTAATCAAGTGAACATGATCCTACAATGATGATGAGGATCTAAGGGGTAAAAATTTGGGGTGCAACAGATGCCCCTATTTAAATATCTTCACTAGATGGTAATGAGAGATGACAATCCTCATAGAATCGCAGTGAAAGGTATTTAAATATAGAAAACCAGAAATTTTGTCCCTTAGATCCGATGGTATGCAAAAGGACAGATACGAATATGACATGAATATAAATAATGTTATATGATGCTTGAATGCTAGAAAAATGCAGACACACGAGCACAGATAAAAGAATGTCGAAACGACGAGTAACCACTCACGAGGGACCCAACACACTAGGGAAATATTCCAAGCGAAGTACGCAAGATAGTTCAGACATGACTACAGGTGCTTGTTCAAGGAAATATTTCACACCGGGAACACAAACTCCACTATGGAAGACACATCTTTGTTGGGGATAGGAGATACGAACCTCATTGGGGATAACCAGATGAGGAAGTCCACCGGGGAAGAAGACAATTCATCACTGGTGAAACGAAAGAGAAGAAATGCAAACCACACTAGGGACAGAAGCCCATTGGGAAAAACTTTGTTGGGGGAACAATTCCACTGGGGAAGTAGAACTTCACCGGGGAAAAGACGGAACGAAGGCACGAATCTCACTGGGGATAACCAGGTGAGAGATTTCCTATAACGAAGAGTTCAAACGGGATCTTCAGGAAAAGGTTAGAAACAAGACCGGACGTGCCGGGGAAACTAGTATCCACTAGTTCTCCAAGACTCGACTTGGAAAAGCAACAACTTCAATTGGGGAGACTGGTGATGACCAGAATAGCTTCGAACGATGCTAGTTTCCACTAGACTTACTAGGGGTATGGTGACGACCAAATTAATAACGGTTTCCAAGAAGTGCTAAACATTACCAGACTTCCTGGGGATATGGTGACGACCAAATCAAAGTTCCAATTACAATTGGGAATTCCAGCAATGTTGTTAAAACAACAGGACTCTGGCTGGGGAAGTTGGTAACAATCAACTTTCGGCACTAATAACGATTAGTTTTCAAACAATGCCAGTAACCACTGGATTTAGAGGGGACTGGTGATGACCAAATCAGGATATACCAATAACAATTGGTTCTGGATAATGCTAGTAACCACTAGACTTAACTGGAGAAATTGGTAACGACCGAGTCCAATGAGTCCATTGACCATTGGATTTTCAAGGAGTTTGGTGACAACCTGACAAATGTAGTGATAACAATCTGCTTTAAGCGATACCAATAACTATTGGACTTAGGCCAATTGGTGACAACCAAATTAGGTATACCAATAACAACTGGTTCAGGATACTGCTAGTAAACACTAGATTTTCCAAACAATGCTAGTGACCAATAGACTTAGAAAGATTGGTAATAACTGGATCAAGAAGCACCAATAACAATTGGATCTGAAGGTAATACTAGTAACCACTAGATTCAAGAAGATTGGTAATAACCGAATCAAAAGGTACCAATAACCATTGGATTTACAGGTAATACTAGTAACGACTAGGTTTTTAATCAGATTGGTGAAAACCGAATCAAAGGGACTCCAATAACAATTGGTTTGCTTTATAACAGAATCAGTAACAACTGGGTTTGGAAAATGGTTGGTGACGACCGAATCACGGTACTGGACGTAATTAGTTCTGAACGTGTGCTAGTGACCACTAGTCTTTGTTGGTGACAACCAAATCAAAGATGCAAATTGGTAACGACCCCCTGTTTGTGTAAATTGGATATTGCTAGTCACCACTAGCTTCCCAGAGAAAAATAAGGAATCCCAGGATGTCAACTTTGAAGCGAATTTTGTAACAACAAATCAAAGATAAAGGTAACGACCAAAGAATCTCAAAGGCAACAACCAAAACCAGGAATGCAAACAAATACGTATGCTGGCATGATGTTGTATGTAAGATGCAGACCGACCCGTAGGAACAAAGGAAAACAAAATAAAGAGAGAACTCGTCGCGCTGAGTTTCAAAATGCCTCAAGTCAGGCGATACTTCCTTCTTTGGTGTAGATAACGATCTTTTCTCAATAATATCTTCGTAATTCTGCAGAGAAGAAGTCTTAGCTTAAGAGCTAGAATTGCTGTCGGACACATCTAGCTTGGTCAAAGGTAACAACTGTTGGTGTAAGCCCTAGAGGCCAATACTTTTTGGTACTTGTATCAGATTATTCGTTTAATAATAAAAGGCATTTCTTTATTATGTTTGTCTTTCAGAATAATAAAGTCCCTAGAATAGTTAGTTTGTTTAATGAAATGTTAAGTGTGACTTAATCATGAGATCCCATTAAACATAAAGACATTATTCTTAAAATATCCGTAGTCAAGCTTTATTGCAAAGTGGGATAACATTAAAAGCATTGAGACTATTATGAAGATAGACTGATGATCACATCTCATTGATCATGGATAAAGAGTTATCAAGTCTTGACATAGGTATAAATATTAGGAGTAATATTTATACCGGATTGACCCGCTATGAGAATACTACATAGTATGTTATGCAAAGTGTCATAAGTTATTCTCATGGTGATAATGGTGTATTACCACCCTTCGACCTGAAACCACTATGGACCCTAGATGTAGAGTCGGGTGCTTTATTGCTGATCAAACATTATCCGTAACTGGATGATCATAAAGACAGTTGATGGGCACTCCACGAAGCATGCTGAGGGACATGAGTGTCCTAGATGGAATTTGCCAATCCTGCATAACAGGAGAAATGTCTAAGGGTCCAATATTGAACTGGACAAGGATGACACAGTGTATGCCTTGTGTTCAATATAGACATAGGGGCAAAAGGGTAATTGTACAAACATATATTATCACGAAAAAGGTTTTGTCAGATCACATGACATTTTCGTGACTTGGGTAGCAGTGATGTGTTGCTAGATACCGCTTACTGTTTATTATGTTAAATATATAATTTAATATAATTACCAACGTTACGAAATCCTACAGGGTCACACACATAAGGACAGTTTGATGAGAGATAGAGAAATCAAAGGAACACCGTAAGGTACGGTGCACTTAAGTGAAAAATAGAAATTCGGATAATATAATAATAATTATTGTTATTTTATAATGGTTATAAAATAATAATAAAATAAATATATTTATTATAATAATAGTTATTATAATAATATATAATATTATTATGGATCATGTGAATTGGGTTTTTAGCCCGCAGCCCACAAGAGAGTCTATAAAAGGAACCCTTGTGATGAAGCTTTCACTTGATGCAATTTCGTTTTTGATTCTCTTTTCTCACTCAAATAATTCCGTTCGTAAGCAGCTAGCACTGTGACCGGAAGCTGTTCGTGTGGACTGAGTAGAGGCGTTGCACTTCATCAACGCTTGTGATTGCTGCATCAAAGATCTGAATCGCCACAAAGAGGTAACGATTCTATCACTGACCATGCTCATTCGTAAGGATCACTAAAGGAAATTTTTGTTTTCCGCTGCGTTTAGATCGCAATTTTCCTTCAACAACAACTTCCACAACTTCGAGAACTGTGTAATATCATCATATTACCTCTAGAATTTTTCAATCATTTTGTCAAATCGTGCTTCCTTTTTAAAACAAGACTTTAAGTTTTTCAAAACACTTTGCATTCATGAAAATTCTTATTAATAAATAAGTGAAATTGCATAACAAAAATAGCGGATCATAACAATGATTTGGCCAAAAAAATCTGATTTTATTGATAGACAAGAACTTTACAAAAGACAAAGCCTTGGGAATTTTATAAGTCTGAAAAATGGCAAACAGAAAAGGTTACAGAATCCCATAATAATCCGGTCTTTCCGATTTCCAGTTCATTTGCTTCGCTGCTTCTGACGAGAATGACAGGCGTTGATTTTTTTTGATATCTCGCGTGAGACTCCGCCCCGGCGTCTGCCAGCTTTCACACATTGGGCTTTCATTTTGATGAAGCACTGAAATCTCCTTTCTAGGTATTTCGTTTTAGGCGTAGTATTTTCTCACCGCGTCTGAGTTGATGGGATACTTGAGCTGTTCGCCATCCATAGTTTCGAGAATCAGAGATCCTCCGGAGAAGACAGTCTTTACAATGAAAGGGCCGTCATAGTTGGGCATCCACTTGCCACGCATATCCTTTTGAGTTGGCAGGATCTTTCTAAGCACAAGCTCTCCTTCTCTATACTCTTTGGGACGAACCTTCTTGTTGAACGCTCTGATCATCCTTTGTTGATAGATTTGACTGTGACACATGGTCGTCATTCTTTTTTCGTCAATGAGGTTCAACGAGTCGAATCTTTCTTTTATCCATTCGTCTTCATCAAGCTTTGCTTCCGCCAAGATCTTCAAGGAAGGTAGTTTGACTTCAACGGGTAGCACAGCGTCCATCCCATATACTAAGGAAAAGGGAGTTGCCCCTGTCGAAGTGTGCACCGATGTTCGGTATCCGTGCAAAGCAAATGGTAGCATCTCGTGCCAATCTTTGTAAGTTACGACCATCTTTTGTATTATCTTTTTGATGTTTTTGTTTGCAGCTTCAACTGCACCATTCATCTTAGGTCTGTAAGGAGACGAATTGTGATGTTTGATCTTGAGATAGTCACAAAGTTCCTTCATCGTTTTGTTGTTCAGATTCAACCCGTTGTCAGTGATGATCTGGTTAGGGATACCATATCGGTAGACGATCTCCTTTTTGATGAAGCGAGCAACCACTTGCTTTGTCACGTTTGCATATGACACTGCTTCCACCCATTTGGTAAAATAATCGATTGCAATAAGGATGAAGCGATGGCCGTTGGAAGATTTTGGCTCTATTGCTCCAAACATATCTATGCCCCACATTGCAAAAGGCCAAGGTGATGTCATCACATTGAGAGGATGTGGAGGGACATGCACTTTATCGGCATAAACTTGACATTTATGACACTTTCGAGCGAAGAGTACGCAGTCTGTCTCCAAAGTTAACCCGAAGTAGCCTGCTCTTAAGATTTTCTTAGCCATGGCGTGGCCATTCGCATGGGTGCCGAAGGTTCCTTCGTGTACCTCGGTCATTATGAGATTCGCCCCGTTTTCATCGACGCATTGGAGTAAAACCATGTCATGCTTTCTCTTGTACAAGGTACCATTGCTGATGAAGAATTTAGATGAAAATCTTCATATTGCTCTTTTTTCAATTGTGGACACATCAGCGGGATACTCTTGATTTTGGAGAAAATTCTGGATATCATGAAACCATGGCTTCTCATCAGATTCTTCGTCTATTGCCATGACGTGTGCGGGTACTGTCCTTCTTTCGATGCGGATCAGAGGTGCCTCATAGATAAATTGAACCTTCCACATTGATCCCACAGCAGAGTCGCCAGCTGTCGCTACTGCGAAAATCGGCGCCGGCTGAACAGAAGAGTCGCCACCGTGCGTTATTTATCCCACAGGAGGGAAAGGAAACGCTCAGAGTAAACCTATCGCAAATATGGGAAAGGTATGGTCATCGCAACCAAAACCTGGATTCGGGAGTCGGTTACGCAAGGGGAAGGTATTAGAACCCCTCACGTCCGTCGTACTCGACGGGATCCACGCTTGTTTTCTGGTACGGATTGCACTTCTATCTAAACTAAAGGATGAGGTCTGAAAAGAAAAGAAAACATGACTCGGCAAAGCATCGCACTTTATGCCTACGTATTCCCGTCTGGAACGAGAAATCAGAGTCGACGTAGTTTGCCTACCTACGGGAAAGGAGGGGAAGGTTGCTCGCTAGGATATCGCATCCTATGCCTACGTACTTCCACACAGCATGGAAGATCAGAGCAAACGTAGTTCGGGCCACATACGACACAAGTCTGTTTTGATTGTTTTTATTCCTTCTGAAAAAGGGTTTTCCTGATTACTGGTCCAAGCGGACAAAAATGACGTTTTGATGAGTTCACATTCTTTTAAGGAAGAAGTGTCTTTTATTGTGTTTGAAATTTTTATTGTGTTTTTCTGTTTGTTTTGAGAAAGAAGAGACAGAACTCTAACCTACGGTTGCGAAGGGAATCAAACTAACCTAATGTTATCATGCATGGGTTAAGACCTAGTGTCTATCATGCTCCTCTCTTGCGCAGAGAGAAACAGAGATCCTAAGGGATAAACGGAAACAGAAACAATAGCAATATACAATAAAGCCATAAAATGCATGGATGCAGCAATACAAGCGAGGCAAGGGAGTCCCACTCAACCTCGAACCTAGAAAACAATAGGCAAAAGTGAACAGAATTCACTTTCAACCCAACAGGTTAAACAGCAAGCAATACAGTCAGGGAAAACCAATCAATACATCAAGAAACAAAACAACAAAAATAAAAAGCCACAGCAGCTCTGCATCATCATCTGTCTTCAAGTCATCTCCAAACAGCTACAAGCTTCAGGCAAGCCTCAGTCTTTATGTTCATAGCCTCCAAGCAAGGTCCTTATCATCAATCTCCAATCTGCAATGGCTTTTCTTCCAGTCTCAATCTTCAGGATGAATATCAGTCAACAAGATGAACTGAATGTTAAACAGTCAATTACCTACCAAGGGTGGCTCATTAACTGTTAACATTATACAGACAATTTTCTCTCAAAAGTTCTATCTTTCAAATACATTCACTGATCCTTCCAAAGGAAGGAGGTGGATATTTGAAAGAGACTTTGAATCATAGAGAAAGAATGGAGGCAGACAAGACCTTCCATATTTGTGAATCAATTTTTCTACCCTAGAGCTTTGCCTAGCCCCTAAACCCTATACTCCTCAACAGCTGCCAGCAAAGGACTCTCCTCATCAACTCTGGAAGTTGGACTTCATTCCCTTGATCTTTAATGGCCTTCATCAACACAGTCTTCAGCTCTCCCAATCCCCAAGCAAACCCAATACCCGACACAGACAAATAATAATCCCCAGAGAGGGCACACCACACCAGTCAAGTAAATGCAAGCAATATACTGATAGTAATAGTAGAATAGGGGAAACCTAGTAATTTCTAAGGGATCTATTAGCTACCCATAATCCCTATAGTCCCATACCCCAAAGATTCAAACTCATACAACTCCTAAGAAAATGATTCATCACACCTATGTTATCTCCTAAACCCTAGTTTTGATCATACTAATCACACCTAAACAAATCACCTAAAAATTAATCCTAAAATCATGGACTAAATTTTATATACAAGCTAAAGGTCTAAGCTAATCAACCTAAAAAGAATGGATCAAAAATAAAAAAGCATCTAATCAAACTAAAATCAACAAATTCATGCATTAAACTAATCATTATTTAAACCTATTTAAAAGAAAAATATACTAAAAATATGAAAATAAAATGAAATACCAATTTTTTGTGTGATAATTTTCTTAACCAAAATATGAGAAATATGCAAAAACAACCAATTAAAAATAAGCATTTTTCTATTTGTTATGAATTTTTGAAGAATTAAAAGAAATTGAAAGAAATTAAAATGAGTTAATGTTGGATATGGGTGCAGAAAGTAATTAAACCAATTGGAATAAAAGGATGGGCCCAGACTGGGGGGCGCGCCTAGCAATGCGCGTCTGGGCCCAGTCACACAGAAATCACAACAAAAAATAAAAAAGAGGGAAACAGTGTATATAGCAATAAAATCAGTTCATTATGGTTTTGGGCTTGCATTTGGGGGTGTGCATAGCATTGGAAACCTGAGCCCATCAGATGGGGTTTAATGAAACGGTGCGTTCTGATGCGCAACCTCTCCCTCCAAATTCCTTTTAAATCATGACCATTGGATCCATTACTTAGTCAACCAACCAGACTCCATCCAACGGACCTCATGCATCTTCTCCAAATGTTAGGGTTTCAGCCATGGAAGCTCCATGCACGAGCTTATGGACCAGACCTTCCACCTTCTCATACGCCCTCAGTTCTCCATGAAAACAAATTATGTAAAGAGCAAAGTTGCTCTACTCTTTCCCCTCTACACAACCATAGCAATAGATTCCTCTAAAACTCAACCACAGATCAAACCCGATAGGTAGAACATCCTGAATCCATCATTATGCACTGTCATCAACCACTCCAATTCTCACTAATTTTTACCCTAACCTAATCTACACTTTATGCTGATCAATCTGAGCTATGGATCCAAGATTATCGTGCATTATTCTTGATGTTATAAACCTTAACAGCTTTGGTACACCATTAACAACCTCCATGAAACCTTCTCAAACTCACCAAGATTAATCATCTAACCTAACCTAACAATTCTAACCTATCAAATCTCTATGATTCTAACTAAATCAAGCAATTCGAATGGATTACCAACCTGGTGTAAATGATGAAAACAGGTACTGAATTCTTCAAATCCAATGCTTGCAATGCTTGGGAATTGATCAGTGAACTTAATTCTTGATTCTGTATGCAATGGATCTTGTGCAAACTCCTTGAATCTTGCAATCACAAAGTTCTTGCTCCTTGGAAGATGAACTTGAACAGCACGAGTTCTTCTTCAACTCAACCAAATTCTGATGGAATTGTAATCTATGAAAGATGTTAATGATGATCAAATCAAGAAAAATGGAAATTGATAAAGATTTTATGGAGTTTGAAGTAGTTTTGCAAAGTGGAAGAATGAAGTATAACTTGGTATTATGAACAAATGAATCACCAACCATGGCATGAAGCTATTCAATTCAATATATAGATGGAATTAGAAACCTCTAGAACTTTGTAGAAACTTCCCATGCACACTTTCCCTTGGATTTGGATTATGTAACTTCTTTTGTAAGTAACCAAGCATAACTTTCAAATCTTGAACCAAACTCAAAAATCCACTTTTGACAATGTTCTTAAAACATTTTTTCCAATCAAAATGACCTATAATTTCATCCCATTTGGCCAAATTATGAAAAATCTCAAATTTAGGTCATTTTTTATTCATTAAATTCACCAATTTTGAAACCTTGAGCTATGAGCCTTTCCAATCTTTCATGATCACTTTTATAGACTCAAAATGTCATTTGGAGCAAGTTTGATGTTGTGAAGTTTTTCATTTGAATCTTCCTTGTATGAGTTTTGGGCATAGGCTTGAAATGACCTGTAATTCTCAGATGACCAAAATACCGTTTGCTTGCCAAGACCATAGGTAGAGTTCCACAAATCATATGAAGGCATACCATACCATTATAGAAAGCTAAGACAATACGGAACAACTCGTATGTTGACCAGAAATTCATTTGAAATCTCCTTGAGGGGTAAAAGTTGCTTGGAAGACAAGTAACTTTCACAGACAAAATTTCAGATACCTCAGATGACCTGTAACTTGCAAGGGCCATAACTTGAGTTCTAAAAATCTCCTTGATGTCTTCCACCACTCAAATTAAAGCTCTTGATATTCTCTACAAGTTTCATGTTGGCCAAGGGTCCATTTGAAGCTTGCATTTTGACTTATCTTGCTTGGAAATTTGACCCAAACTAGGGGATTTTACACAGAAACCCTAATTTAGAAACTCCTCTTCTCCTTGATTTATCTTGATTTCTTTTTGGCATAACACCACATCCTTCTCTACATGTCAAATGATGAACCCCACATCTCTCCAATAGACCTTAATGCCTTTCAATCAATCAATTGACCTAGAGTTGACCCAGGGTTGACCCAGATGAAGTCCTAGTTGACTGTCTTCAACTGCAACCCTTGTGATCATATCAATGACTTGCCTCCTTCTCCAAATGACTTTCTAAGTCTTCCATGATGTCTGTATACTCTCCATGCTCAGCTCAATTCACAGCTCACAACTTCTTTGATGATCCTCAGATACCCTCAGGATAGGAGATAGATTCAATGCTTGATCCACTGACTTCTCAACTTTCAAATTCTTTCTGATGACTTGAATGAGATTGAATTAGAATAATAACCTCTTGATAGGCTCCTAGAGATGAGAATAGTAATTGGTCCCTTGTTGGATGACTTGCTATGCTATGCCATGCAGATGATTAGACTATGTACATGACTCCATATGCAAATGCTAATGCAATTGAAACATAAACCAAGTGAAGAAGGTTGAGCAAATTTTAGGGTGCAACAGCTGCCCCTATTCAAGCGACTTGGACCCGATTGGGTGAAGAACGAACGGCCTTCAAACATTCAAGGTACGAGACGGTTGAATACTAAGAACCCGGAAATTTGCCAACCGCAGAAATAAACCGCACCACTGCTTGGGGAACGACATTCATCAACTGAATCTAACTGTTTACGCCAACCAACTGATCCATTAGCGACGTGATGGGGATTATTTTCATCCGCCTGAAAAAGATTCTATCATCGCAAGGATAGAACTTTGTCCACGTTAGGACGCCCGTGTCGTCAACACGAAGAAATCTCAACTAAACTTGTCCACGTTAGGACGCCACCTGCTGTCCACTCGGAAAAATCTCGGCAATTTTGCTGGGGATAATTCGTCTGCACTTCATCAGAAATAAATCGTCCACGTTGGGAATAAACTCTTCCACGTTAGGACTAAGACTTCGTCTGGATCTGTCCATGTTAGGACTAAACTTTCTAGGTTATGAATACATCGTCCACGTTAGGACTCCCCCTTCCACGTTAGGGATAAACTCCTTTCCATCTTGTGAATAACATCTTTCCACGTAAGGCATGCATCTTTCCACGTAAGGAATACAACCTTTCCACGTAAGGAATACAATCTTTCCACGTAAGGAATACATCGTCCACGTCAGGACCCACCTTTCCACGTAAGGAATATATCGTTTTTCCACGTAAGGAATCAACTTCTTTCCACGTAAGGAACACATCATCCACGTTAGGACCCACCCTTCCACGTAAGGAATATATCGCTTTTCCACGTAAGGAATCAACTTCTTTCCACGTAAGGAAACCATCTTTTTTTCACGTAAGGAATCACAATCTTTCCACGTAAGGAATTAACTCCTCTTGATTGGTCCACGTCAGGACTCCCATCTCGTATTGATTTGTCCACGTCAGGACTACATCTTCTCTGCTGAGGAAATAAAACTTGTCCACGTCAGGACTCCCGCTTCACTAACACGAAGAGAGATAAACTTGTCCACGTCAGGACTTGCGCATCTTCGACTCGCTGGGGAAATAAAATTTGTCCACGTCAGGACTCATGCTTCGCCAACACGAAGGAAGATAAATCTGTCCACGTCAGGACTCGCGTATCTTGTCATCATGAAGAACTATAAACTTGTCCCCGCCAGGACGCACATTTCACCATTACGAAGGAAGATATCTGTTGGGAATAAATAGTCCATGTCAGGACACCAACACGAAGAGTAATCAATTTTGTCCACGTCAGGACTTCCCATTCAATCAATACCAAGAAATCAAATTTGTCCACGTTAGGACTAGCACACCTCATCAACGCGGGGAAATAAATCTGTCCATGTTAGGACACCCACTTCTCTAGCAAAAATAAAACCCGTCAATATAGGAATAGATTGTCCACGTCAGGACTCATTTCTCCATTGGTCTAAAACCACAAACTTCTTAATACTGACGTGACAGCAGCTTTGGGGAGGACTCTACTGGGTATATTTGGAAACCAAACTACCGGACGCCTGTTCTGATAACCGGCGGCCGCCTCTGAAATTCTGATTCCTGAAACCCTTTGATGACAAATACTCTGCTTGGGGACAAGGAGAAATTCGTCATGGTAACTCTGTGGGGAATACTGCCGAAACTGACATTTTCATTGACTGTCTCACGTCGAGACCTCGAATGTTTAGTAATTCATTTGAGCAAGAGCTCCTTCCACCTGCGAGAGAGCAATACTTGAAACAGACGGTTAGCCAACCTGGTTTACGTTTCAAAATGCATATGCTTGACAATGACGCAATTCTCCATTCGACATGGAAATGCTGCGCGTTTTTACTTGGTGGATGCAAATATGACACTATATGCAAATGCAAATGCAGACTTGAACTGCTGGGATACAGAAACCGCTTCAGCAAAATAAATGCTGAAGACAATGCCGACTCCGCTGGGGATAGCCAGGTGCTACAGAATTATTCCAGCAAAATAAATGCTGGAAGAGTGAAGTCAACCCTGCTGGGGAATATAACTCTGCTGGGGAATAGCAGATGAGCCCGGTATGATTGGACTTCTGCTGGGGAGTGAACGAATATCACACGATATCCTGACAAAGTAAATGCCATGGCGCGCGACCAACTCTGCC